>OZ010591.1:51597511-52257511 GCA_963932145.1 Acanthosepion lycidas | reverse complement strand
CAGGTGAACTGATAAAATTGTATATCAACCTGAAACTATTACTTTAATAATTAAATTGTTGTAATCTTCTCATATAGATCTATGTTTTCTCAGAAGTTGACTATGAAGTTGTTCTTGATGTTATTATTTGTAATTGTCTTGTTTTTCTGTACAGTTTTCACTTATTTTTTTTTTTTCAGTCTATACTTATGTTTGTATGTGTATTTTTCTGGAATATTTTAAGCCCCATCATCATTCTTATTGTGTCATCATTGATCTATTAGAAATATTTCTAAAACTCCCAGAATACAAATAAGAAATAATAAAGGTAAAGAATAATTTAATCTCACAACCAGAATACCAAATTGCAATATCAATATTATTTGAATACCAAATTGTGATATCAATATTCCTTCTATTCATGTTTTAGGCATTTGTAAAATGCCTAAAATTGACTTCCACCAAAATTATTTGAATTTAATAATCCTGCTATGAAAGGCTTTATGAATTAGATTGATGTATGATTGTACCACCTCTTCTTAAAGTTACCCTCAGTATACCCTATGTAGATTTTTTTCTGGCCATTTGTATCTATTACTTCTGTTTTGTAAATTACTTCAATTTTTAAGCTATACAAAGCCTTAGAAATTCTACTAAACTAGCCAACCATGTGTGAAAATTAAAGGAGAAAAATAAAAAAGATCTGATTGCAAACTGGAAAATTTAAAAATAGGCAAAACAATCATATTAACATCTGCAAGCTTTGCCAACAAGAAAAATTAGCTATAATAACATTCCCAGACCCAAAAACGTTTTGAAAGCGAGATCAGAAATTATAATGCGTTGCATACATACTAAAAAGTTACTTTTGCATTTATACAATGCAGGATTTGATTTAATGCCCCACCGATACATTTTCAATACCCTTGCTTTTCTCTTCCTCACCTTCTACCACACCCCATGATGTATGCTTATTCATTTATTTATTTTTTTTAAATATAGCATTCATAGGTTTTTTTTGTTTGTTTTTTTAAATAAAGCGTTAGGAAATCAATTGACCAAAAATGCCTGAAGATACAGAAAGGTTGAAACCAAGGTAGCAGAATCAGCTTTTTTATACTTATATATACACTGACACACACACACACACACACACACATACATAAGTAATCAAGGGACTTTTTATCCAACATTATTCCCTACTACTCCAAACTTTATTTTGTGGGTACTCATGTTCGGGCACATGGCCAAGTGGTTAGAATGTTCACTTTCTGATCATGAGACCCAACTTGCCATGGTCTTTTGTGACTTCTTGATGTTATCAGTCTGAATGGTAATCCTAGTGTGCAGCTCCTTTGGAAAGTGTCTGAAAACCAAAACATTGGTTGGCCCAAACTTTGTGAGTAATTAAGTAGATAGAACTGTTTGGAAGCCATCGATGACTGTGCTAGCATGAAGTCACAAGTCATCATGACAGATACTGATGTTATTTCAAACTGCTAATCATGACAGATTATATGGTCTCTCCCAGATACTGTAACTATGGTCTGCTTAGTGTAAACCACAAGTGGGCTCTTTATATATATATATATATATATATATATATAGAGAGAGAGAGAGAGAGAGAGACACATATTCATTGTCAACTTAATTAAGTACATGTGAACAAATGATCTTATGAAAATTTCTAATCAGCTGATGATGTGGCAGCAATTTAATGGATATAGGCATTTAAACATGGTCATGACAACCTGCTGAATTTCATTTTATGAATTAGGGAAAGAAAGTGACTTTGAAAGTTGTATAATAATTGGTGCCAGACAAGTAGGTCTAAGTATTTCAAAAACTGCTGATCTACTATGATTTTCATGCACACCCATCTCTAGTGTTTACAAAGAATGGTCAAAATCAATGGATCGCAATCACAGATCACCTTTTGGATGTGGTGGAAAGGAAAATATGGTTGGCTACACATCAAAGATTCAATCTAGAAGAATTACAGGAGGCTTTAATAACAGCAAGGACCCAAATTTTGAAAGAGTGCTTATTGAATCCATGTCAAGTAGAACTGAGGTGGTTCTAAAGGCAAATCTGATACTATAAGAGTATATTTAATAAAGTAACTTTTGCGTATGTATGTGTGCATAAAATAGTGCATACTGAGTGCTGATAGTAATAAAACACTGCTCAATGTAAAATAACAGAGCTAAAAATTCATATTTATATTAATATATATTTATAATATATATATAGGGGTGTTGAAAAATTCTCTGTCAGATCAAGAAGAGGAACCCTACCAAATTCTGATGTTTGGAGTGAAAATTTTTTGATCATTCCCTTATATATATATATATATATATATATATATATATATATATATATATATATATAAGCTGAAGTAATCATTTAAAAACAAATAAAAAGTACAGAGAAAGTCAATTGCTAGCTTAGAAAATATTTTCAGAACTATGTTTGAAGAAATGCTTTTTAAAATAATATAGTATTAATTATAGAAAAACTTTCAAATTGTAAACCTCAGTAAAATCTCTTTCATTGATGACAAATCCAGGATTAATCAAAAGTTATTTTTAATAAACTTGCTTAAAACTTAGCAAATATATTTTTGGATGAGACATCAAATATTTACAGATTACCAATGAATTTTACAAGAAATTACTTTCAGTATAAAACTTTGTTATTTATAATGTTTGGATAGTTTATCTTTTGTTTATTGTAGTTAAATGTATGATGAAAAAGTAAATACAGACCTTATTTATGAAACTTTTTTTTATTTGTATAGAAAAGAGATTGAAAATTGATTCAATCCCATATTGACAATGTTATTGCTTTTTTTAATAGTCATGGTTTAATATATAAATAATCAAATATAACTGCTCCATTCTTATTTATTGAAAAAATGTGATAAAAACCAAAATAATATAAGTAAAGCTAGTAATTAAAAAGATTATTATATTACTCTTCTCTTCTTTGTCATTTACTAAAAACATTTTGATTTATTATGATTTATAATGAATTCTATCAAGGATTACTTTGAAAGGAATTGAAAAATTATCAGTTAATTAAATATCAATACATAATATATAGCACAACTAAAAGGTTTAAATTGATATTTTATAAATGGTCTGTATAAACATAATTTCTTTATTAACCCATTATATCCAACTAACAACTCAGAAACAAATGCTAACTATATATGTTTAAATATTTTTTTAAATTTTATCAAGTTAATATTATTTTCTTTATATTTCACTTACTTTGAATTAGATGTTTATATTTTTATAAATTCATTTGTCATTTCTGAAATCATTAATAAAAAGTATCTAATAAAAATGTTTATTTTCTATGCTTTCTTGATAGATAAAAACAACGCACAATACAATAGTAGGGAGTTAGTGCATTTAAAAAAATACTATCATTTATAATTTTAAATTTTAAATTCTGCAATAAAATTACATACTTAAAGAAAATAAGTATCATCATTGTTTAGTTTAAAAGCAAAATAAAGCTAATTATTTTACTAGTAACTCTTGAAAAAAAATTTTGTTGTTTTTTATTGTAACTTTAAATTTAGATTAAGCAGGGTTCAAATTGATTAAACTTTTACATATAAATTTTCTATAAGGAAATTAGGAAACTAATTTTTATTAATTAAACTTTTTAGATGTGTATAAACAGCTGTAATTTAACTGATACTGATTAGTCCAAAAATATCAGATGTTTTTAGATTTGACAAATCTAAATGCTAAAGAGAACATACAATTTATATTTATTTAAAAATATTTTATTAATCTTTAAATAGAATTTAATGCTTATAAAGAAAATATATTCTGAACACTGAAATAATACTAAAATTATTTAACAAAAAGATGTTTGCTGTTTCTGAATATATAATAAATTCAAATCTGGCTGATGCTTTCAAAAAGACTTATTTGGGAAATATAACTTTTCGTTGGTTGAAGATAGAATGAACAATAACAATTATGAAAATACTAATGACAAAAACAGCTGTTTAATTATGTTCAACAATTATTTTGGTTTGTATTTACTCTTAATGTGCAGTTAATTCCCTTAGACTGCCAGCCGTTTCAGTTAACATGACATTTTAACTTCAGATACTGTTGCTGTCATAAATTTATCAAAAGAAAAATTTTGCTATAAAAATAAAAAACTTAACATTATCTATTTGGTTATCATTAGAGAGTGAAACTTATCAAAACATAAATAAGCTTCCTTATTTATGTTTTGATAAATTTCACTGTCTAATGATAATCATATCATTTTTTAGATAAATTATAAAAATTCATTGTTATTGGTCAATTTAATAAAAAGAAGTAATGCCAATTAGAAAAAATAAACTGAAATCTTTTTAAAAGATAAATTTTGTGCTATAAAAATTATAAAATTTAACACTTAAGGCACAAAATTTATCTTTTAAAAAGATTTCAGTTAAATTTATGACAGCAACAGTAATATTAACAGTAATTATTAATATATTTTATATTTTTTAATTGGTATCACCCCAAGCAAAGCAGTACAGTGTGTGGAGAAATTAGGAACAGAAATATTAGTAATAAGTAGAAAGAGAAAAGAACAATCAGAAGAACAGTAGATAGTCATTGACATTGCATTTAAATTTTTTGCAGGAGAGGTGCAAGAAAGGAAACTGTCAGCACAGAAGTTACGGCTACATCTAGCTAGCTCAACTGTAAATTGATGAGATCCCACCACATGTCTAGTATTGCACTTAAAGTCATACAGTCTAGGTACCATAGTGAAGAGCTCATCTGAAAAATTATCATGAAAGTATTTATAAAAAAGGCAGAGAGAGGCAACCTTGCATCAGTGAGAAATTGACTGAAGCTGAACCACCGGATCAGGACCAATAATATTGCTGATTCTTCTTTGGATCTTATCAAGATAAACAGCATGGGCGCTGAACCATATATGGCAGCAATATTCTAAGCATAGGCAAATGGTAGACTTATATGCAAGATAGATATGCAAGAGAGAAAAATTGTTTTGCCCAGCACAGTGAACTGACTTTCTTAGCAGGTGTAATAATATACTGACCTTTGAACTGAGTAGTACTCCTGCCACCTTTCAATAAGTAATAAGTTATGTTCTACAGAGTCTGACTAGAATAAGTGCTGCTTATCTGAATGGCTTAATAGTAATTTCCAATTTAGAGAGATAGAAAGCATGTAATCTAACAGCATTACAGCCTGTATGAAGTTATTCTGAAAATCACATAAATTTCAATAATTTGTATTTGCTTTGAAAAAAATGTCAAATTTTAAACAATCAATTTAGACATTAAAATAAAGCCCAAGTTAAATTTTGATTTTGAATTTTGATAGTGGCCATTCCATTATCTTGTCTCTTGCAAACCTTTTATGTTCAAGAAACTCAGAGCTAACACTAGATACATGTGAAGGCACATAAATTCACACTTTGTTTTCAAACTGTGATACTGAGACATGAAAGTCTAGTTCATGAAATCACAATAGCATTGTTTTGTTTCTCTCTTTTATTGATATTGAATTGCTCAAAGGTTTGGTCAACAATTCAAGCCCATATCATAACATTGCCACACCCTTGTTGCTTTCACTTTAGCCACAGACACCTCTGATTTGGATAAAATCCATCCTTTGGCCTGTTCATCAGGTTCATTGAGCATTGCCTGAGATCCATCTGAAAATTAATTTTCATGTATTTCTTTGTTCAATTTTGATGCTTTAAAAGATTTGTTTTACTGGAACGATGTTGCCTCATGGATTTCTTGCAAATAAAGATTGGCTCAGACCTTTTGAGTTGTTGAAGTTTATGTGATTTGCATAGATAGGATTAATTTCAAAAGCTGAAAAGTGCTGGTTTTATGATCAATCTTCCTGTCCAAGTTCAGTCCTTCTACTGTAAATTACTTTGGTCATACAGTAATATTCAAAGTATGGATGAATGATAAACTTATAAATATGTAAGATAGATTCTGATGGAAAAAATGTATAGCACAATACAGAGAACCTAGCAGCAGACCTTGTAACGAGCATGCGCGGAAGTGTCCTCGAACTGCATGTGTGTGTTGTCACCAGGCACACCTTGGAGTACCATAATGAACTCAACTGAGGACTACAAGAAGACGCACGAGTTGTTTGGCATCTTTTTTGGGTGACAAAAGCCGTTGCAGTCGGTCCTACATTGGCAGCAGTCTTGGGTGCCATTTGCTGTCATAAAGTTTTCTTTCGGAAGAGAAGGCATTCATTTCAGGTTCGCAAGAAGGAGTTTTTTTCTCCCGTTTTCTCACACAAAATTCATACAAAGAAAGGAGTTAAACATTCAGCTAGTGTCCTTAGACAAAAGTATATGATTGGCAGTAGTTCTTTTGATGCTGCTGATAGCATGTGGATCCTTCTAAAGTGAGTGTATCTACGGATTTTGGGGGGTTGCCAACTGTAGAGTAATTGGCCATGGTTAACTGTAATTGGCAAAAAGACCCAACAAACAAATACATTATATATATATATATATGCATATGCACAAGACAAAGAAAAGTTATAGTAATCCAGCAAAAAGTTCAAAGTAAGAATGATGTTAACTTGCAAAAGGATACAGTCAAGTGCTTGTATTATTCTGACTTCAAGAAAGAACAAAAATATGATAGCTGTGACTGAGATGTAATCCATTTATTTTACTGGTTAGAAAGAAATTCCAGCATGCATCTGTATGAATTTTGTGTGAGAAAATGGGGGGAAAGAAAACTCCTTGCGAACCTGAAACGAACACCTTCTTGCGAACATGAAGCGAATGCCTTCTCTTCCAAACAAACACTTTACGACAGCAAACGGCACCCAAGACTGCTGCCGACGGACGACCAACTGCAACAGCTTTTGTCGCCCAAAAAAAGACGCCAAACGACTCGCATGTCTTCTTCTTGTAGTCCTCGGTCGAGTCCATTATGGTACTCCAAGGTGTGCCCAGCGACAACACACACACGCAGTTCGAGGACGCCTCCGCGCTTGCTTGTTACAAACCTAACAATTGAATCAATATAATCTTTCTATTTTATGTCATTGGAAAATGTTAACCTGAAAAAGTACAAGAGTCACTCTTCTGGAGGTTAGCATCAGCCATGTTAATGGAACAATTAAAAGAGAGTAGTTTTGTTTTGAAGATGTTAAAATTAACTAGTAAATAACAAATTGTATCTCATTTTTTAGATCAGCTGTCAATTTGACCTTATCAGACTTACTATTAAGGCAGGAATAAATTATTTGTGTCATTAGCATAGATATCGAGTTGAGAACTGGTAACATCAGGAAGGTCATCGATGAAAATTAGAAACAACGTAAGTCCAAGTTTAGAGGCCTGGGGAACACCTGCATTAATAAAAAAAATATTGAGAATAGTGACCATTCAAAATAACTTTAATTTTGCAATTTGATAAGAAAGATTGAATCAGTTCAAAAACTCATCCAGAAATACCATAACCTTTTAACTTGTGAAGAAGACCAGAATGCCAAACTCTGGAAAATGCCTTTGAGATATCCAAAGTAACAGTCTGAGCTTCACCATTCTTGAGAGACACTTTCAGCAATAATCTATGCTATGTATTTAGAGATTCTTGATAATATACAAAAAAGAATCTGCAAGGTCCTAACCTAGCATCTCAGTCACTTTCTCATGGCCATAATATAGCTTCCCTGTGCCTCTTCTATAAATACTTTCATAGTAATTATTCTGATGAACTTTCCTCTATGCTATAAAAATTTATGAATTTAAGTGCAGTATTAGATTGGCAGCAAGGTCTCATCATTTTACAGTTAAAGTGGCTAGATGGTACTACTATAAATACTATGCTAACAGTTTCTTATCTTACACTTCTTGCTTGTGGAACTCTCTTCCAGCTTTTTCCTTCTGAGACAATTTACATTTTCAAAAATTTAAATGCAATGTTAATCTTTAATCTTTTGTCTTCTTAATTCCTGCACTTTTATTGTTCTCTTTCCTTAGTAGTGCTTTTGCGTTTTCTTTTGTATTCTCTCACACTCAGTAACGCATTGCATCAGTGGCTTTATTGCTTTGCTTGGAGTGAAATGATTAATATATATAGCCCTACTATTGACAGGGCTCAGGCTACCCAAAATCTATGTCTAGGAAGGATGTCATGCATTTTCTGGGAATGGCAAGGTTCTATAGAAGGTTTTGCTCTAACTTCTTTACTGTAGCTGTATCCCAAATTAATTTGCAACAGTGTTTCTTCTAGACTGAACATAAAATTTTTTTATCCTCAAATTCAGTGCTAAGAACTCTTGACCATACAAAATTCTTCACTCTCCAGTCAAAAAATCTGATTCCCATTTCCTAGAAAAATGCTACTGTATTCACATTGTCAGATGACAATATGAATACAATAGTGTTTTCTAAATTCTTCTAGTAGCTAAGGACATTTTGTTTGTTGTTAATAATGTTATGAATAATCAAGAGAGATCTCCCCTTGTTTTGATACTCACCTCTTTGAGAGAGCTATTTTTGCTTACTGGGACTATAAAAGGATTTTACACGAACCTTGTATTCTCAGTTGAACAAAGTTCTGACCATGTTAGACCTTTTTTCTGTCACTCTGAGAATCCTTTGAACCACTAACTGATGTTATTCTGTTTTGATCTATTTTTACTGTTTTTCTTACGTTTGTTTTGATTGTTTTGTAAATTTTTGATTTTTCCTTTTCATTTCCTTTTCCTCCTCATTTTTATTTTTACTTTATTTTGCTATTAATTTTTTATTATTTAACTTTTTGATTTTCTCTTAGCGTTTATTTATCTTTTTTAAATTTATTTTTCTTCCTGTACCCCCTTCCCAACAGGGGCCAAAATCAACCACGACAAGTCTGTTGGTTTGCGGTTGGGTGAGTGGAAGGGAGTTTCTCTTCCCAGACCTTTCCTCTGGACGGATGGGCCGGTCAGGATTCTCGGCATCTGGTTTGGTCCTGATCTCCAGTTGGATATGAATTGGTCAAAGGTGCAAGAGAAGTCCGAGATTGCAATTAATTTGTGGAGTTGGAGGAATCTTTCCTTTAAGGGGAGGGCGGAAGTATGTGTTTCACACATCTACCTGATTCTCCTTTACTGACTCTCTTTGCTTCCACTTTTAGTTAGGCTCTTGTTCTCCTTCTTGTGGGGAGGCAAGGCTGCCAGAGTCTCTCGGGAAATCTGTTGCCTTCATCCATCTGAAGGCGGTCTAGGTATGCTTAGCATTGAGATTCGTCAATATATGCTTTGCATCGGGTTCCTGGATTAAATGTCGCGAACCAGATTAGGTGGGCACCTTCTGGAAGGAAGACACCCATAAGAACTTCCCATCCCTGAGAAGTGTGCACTCGTGCGAGGAGGAGGCCCACTGTTTACTCAAAGTCGAGTGCTCCTTATACCATGAATGTTGTCGTGCTCTGAAATGCCTCTTATGGGCATTGGATGGCCTCTCCAATGCCCAAGCATTGTCTCGTAAGGCATTATATCAGGTGTTAGTTAGTGGGGGGGCCGTTCATGATGAACTGATTGATGAGCTCGGTCTTATGAAGCAGGAGGCTCGCTCAATATGGCCTTGGGCGCCCGGGTTGAAATGTCTCAATAACAATAAGGCATTACTCACCTGGCTGGTGATGCGTGTGGCCCTCTGGGTTGCCAAGAGACTTTGCACCACAGGCTTGGAGAAATATCCAAACTGCCACCACTGTAGTGGGGAAATTGAGACCATTGGTCACGCCTTCTTCCATTGCAGGGTGGAAGCACTGTTGTGCAGGTATGTTGAAGGCTTCATGGTTCACATGCTGTCTGGAAAGTTCTTTGTCCTTGAGGCCGCTTCTGTTTGTAGCAATGTGGCTCCATCATTGACGAGGGCTGAAAACTATGTGTCCTTATGCTTGCTAGGTGTTATGAGTGTCATGATTTGGACGACATGTCAGAAGGGATTCTATGAAGGCGAGAAGTTCATTTCTTCCCAACTGATCTTATACTTTAAGCATCAGCTTAAGGTTAAGATTAGGACGGAAAGGCGGCGACTCACTTCATCAGAATTTGGCAAAAGGTGGGTGAATCTTGTGCGTTTGTGTCGTGTGAAAGGGGCTGACCTGAAGTGGCACTTTGATGCCGGTTAGGCATCAGGATATTGCTTGACTGGGTTGAACACCAGCAACCCATCCAGAATTAGGTTAGCTTAGATTTAGTTTTGATTCTTTAGTTTTCTTTTTCATTAAAACTTAGCTAGGGTATGTATGCTCATTGACCCCTTTTATTTCTGTCCCTAATTTTCTTTAAGTTTAATTCCCCATCCCCTCCCTCGATAGGTGGTCAGTGACATCAGTTCTCTGGTGGATGCGGGGCGTCTTTTGTTTCGTGTGTGTGTTTTTGTATTTGTTGTTGTCTCTGAATGAGTGCATGTCTGTGTGAGTGCTTGGGATGAACATTTGTCTTATATTATTATAGTCCCGCATTAATTTCCTCCAGTTAACTGATGTTTCTGACACATTTAGTGATTGTTTTGTTTATTACTAACATGATTTTGTTTAGTTTTTTGTAAATAGTTATTAGTTCATACTGTAAATACTCATTGGGGCTAGTCTTTAACAATTTTTAAATTGTTGTTTTATTCCCCTCCCCCCACAGACGATATATTGTACATATGGGAACTGGTTAGTATTTTCGTGGAGGCATTGAGGTATTATGGTGGGTGTGGTGAGAAAGGTATGTAAGAATGTGTCGTTTTGGTGCAAGGAATATTGTTAGTATGATTGGGTCAGCGTTTGTGGCTAGCTAAGTTTAGAAGTTAAGACAGAAGTCCGACCCTTTTCTCCTTCCCCATTTCAGACTTGTGCCACATTTTCTGTCATTACAGAGTTAAATAAACTCGGTTGAATAAAGCTTTCTTAAAGCCTACACCTGCATACTTTTGTCATTACAAATAGTTATTTTGTTTTCAATAAATTCATTTTGTTTTTGAATTGAAAAAGTCCACATTGGACGAAATCCATTGACTAATAATACAGTTTCCCTGTTGTCTTTTACCTTTATACAAATTACAATTATATAAGACATTTATTTTGTTTAACCTGTTATTTTGTTTAGCCATATTTTTATACACGGTTTTATGACTTACTGAATATAACATTTTTCAATAGCATTTTTGTTAAGATTAAAAGATTGTTTTTACATTCTTGCAGCCACTAAACATTAGTTGCAATATTTTCTGTTCTCAAGAAACATTTTCATCATTTAAGAAATTGACTTTATTTATGAAATTTTTGTAAGTATATCCATGATTTTTGTAACTATACCAATAATTTTTGTAAGTATATCCATGATTTTTTACCAAATAAAAAAGGATACATAAGAACTTTCCAATTGTTCACACTCATCAGTTAGAACCTTTGTTATTAGGTTGGTGCAAAAATAATGACGTAATAATGTTGTCTTTTGACGTTATACGTCAAAAAACGTCATTATCACGTCATTATTTTTGCACCAACCTAATACTACAAACCATAGTAAATCTGTACAAATTGTGAAAACAGAATGTGGAAGAAAAAAGAAATCTTGTTTTTATTTCTTTAATAAAAAAGCTTCCATTTGATAATCTGTAGAATTTATATAGAAAAGGATTATGGGAGTAAGAATTTCAAATTTAATTTGATAAGATAGAGAGCATCTTCCTCTTGGAAAATGTAACTTAACAATTATTAAAAAAAAAATTTAATAATTTTACAGTACAGCTTAATATGTGAATTATAAAACAATTTATGATTTAAGATTAGAAGGAAACAAGTAAATGAGACAAAAGTTGCATTATGGGTATGTCTGATTTAATTATTTCTCTTTACTGTTTTATTAACATGAAAAAGTAAAAGCTTTAATGAATAAGTTTTATTGCACCATAATGCATAAAATCAATTTTATAAAAGACATCTCAAAGTAAAAAAAAAATTGTTGAAAGTGAATCAATGAAATTGTGGTTATTTTTCTCTTTATCCTCTGCTGGTGAATTTTTATTTTTAATCTCTTCCCCTCAACTATCTCTCCCACTCACTTTCATTTATATAAGGTTGGTGCAAAAATAATGTCGTTTTCTCACATAGTAACATATGTGAGAAAACGACATTATTTTTGCACCAACCTTATATATATATATATATATATATATATATATATATGCTAGCATAGTACCCATAAAAAATGGTATGTTTATTTAAATTTTTGTCATTTTTCTGTTAAATATTTAAAATGCTAGAATTACATATTGATTTTCTTCTTCTCTTAAAATTTGTGCTGCTTTCAGTTGCCAAAAGACATTTTTCATTTAAATCTACCTTGCTCATAAAAATCCAGTAGTTTTAGTATTATTATTTAATATTATTTAAACAAAAATATATGACTAATTCAACAAAATGATTGTCCCCCTTTAAAATGTAAATTAATTTTATATTAAGTTAACAAACAAAAAAGCAGTAACAGTTAAGAAAATAATGTCTTTACAAGTACCATCTTCTATTAACTTGATACTTAATTTATCATAATTAAGAAAAAAAGTTATTGGATTTTTTTTCTATGAATTTAATATCCCAATAATAATGAAATTAGTAGTTTAAAAAAAAAAATAACTATACACTTTAAACTTGAAAGATATAGTTTTGAAAGAAAGTTTTTTGTCATAAAATTTCAAAGAAAATGTTAAATTTTATTTTCACTCTTTTAAATAGATTTAACATATTTAAGGGATTATTCAAATAATTAAAAACATTAAGACAAACTAAAAAATTTAATATTTCCAATTAGCCCCAAGCGAGTGTGTGGTGTATATCCCTTGCCTATCACAAAGTTGAAGATTTGAATCACAGCAAGACTTTCTTAATTTTATGTTTACTTTAGTGTAACTACTGCAAAAAAAATCACCACAAATGTGCTGAACTAACTTTTTTGATCAACATAAGACACAGGGAAAAAACACTTTCAACTGGGATATCTAAAATAGTACATCATTGAACTATAATGTAATATGTGTCTGATATTTTAATAAAAATCAACATTATTATTGAAATGAATATGAAAAGTTACTTTCACTCTTAAATTTTTGTATAAATTAACATTGAATCTATTAAAGATAATAACATTTATGAAAACAAGTTACAAAATCAACTTTTTGACAAAGAAATATTTTCTGAAGTGTAATTTTTACAAGTGGATGTGAAGGTAGCATAATGGTTACCAGCATGCAAAGTGGAATCCATTACTGCATTCAAATTCAGGTTCTGTTTTGTTATATACTCTTGGAAAAGACATGAATCCATCTTTCAGCTATGGGGTAAACTGGGCAGAGCAGACTGGACTCTCCTACCTTTGATGGCTGTGAGGAGAAATATAACTTTGAATCCAAATCCCTACTGCATTGTGAGAGAATGTTATGGGTTTAACCTTACACAAATCTGGAGTGGAGCCTGTAAGACAGTTGGTAACTTCAACAACTATGCTGGTATCAAACTATTTATTTAGGTTTACTTTTTCCTTTTGACTTTTACCAGCAATGTCAAGAGAGGGCATATTGACAAATGGGTAGGCCAAGATCATCATAGGACTTGTTTAAGCTAATAGCACTGTGCACTATACAATCATCTATAGAAATGGATGGATGGATGCCAACACAATTTAACCTTAGATTGCAAAAGTTATTGTGTGTGTATGCATGTATATATATATATATATATATATATAAACTTTCATTGAAAACATTTAACAAAGAAGATTTAATTAATCTTTTATTGAGTTTTCCCAGCAATGTAACATTTTTTCTGTTTTTTCAGGGGTTAAAGAATATAGGCATTGTCCATAGTTATAATTGTTCTGAGCACTTCTCTAGATATTATCAAGGATGGTGAAATTCTGTGTGTGGTTGCTACATAATAATTTTACAGTTTGGAGTTTGAGTGATTTGTATACTTCTTGGTGGTCATGTGCTATGCACAGCCAGTTGACCAGGGCAAGACTTTTAATTTTAGAACACTTTTAACATGCCGTCTCCTCTGCTAAATAGTGTGAAATTGTTAGTGGGAAAGTAAAGTTTAATAAGCAGAGCCTTCCTAATGATGAGCTGTGTTCAACTATGTGACCTAAAAAAGATCCTTGTATTATCAACTAGAATTTTCCTTAAAGGTTCTTGGAAGTTATGAGTATTAATTAGTAGTTAATGTTTATTAATCACACTCTGCTTTGCCAGGTGGCATGTAAGACGTTTAATCAGTGAAGTAGTGGTGTGTTGACAGTAACATGGTCTTGTAGAGGGCAATGGAATTGGTACACTATATTGGTCACTGTTAGTTTAGATTTGATGGGGTCATTTCAGTTTGTGATGACAAAGTTTGCGGTCTTCCATTTTCTATAATATATTATGAACTTTATATGTTTTCTTGGAGTTACAGCAGAAATAAGGTGTTTGATGAATTTCCTTATAGCAAATTCATCTTGCTTATAGTTATTGTGCATCTGGTTACAATAAAATATATATTGATGTTTTGCAGTGTTGTATTTTTGCTATGAGCGCTGTGTATTTTTTATAAGAATAATTTTATTTGCTTATCAATGATGTGGTTGAGAAAATTATTGTTTACTTGTATTTGTTTTATGTTTTTTTAGTTCACCTAGTTGTTTGGGAAGAGGAATTTTGTATACTCAATTTACAAAGTTAGTTATCTGGAGGATAGTGGGTCGGATTTTAGGTGGGGGGTACTGTCGGATGTTTGTAGACACAGTCACTAATTATGTTGATTGTTTCCTCAACAGAGATGTTGGTAAAGAGGATTTTGACATCCAATGAGGCCATAGTGTATAGGATTAACTGCTTTCAGGATGTCATTAGTTGATGCTATACTGTAGTTGTCGGTTGGGTATAGAGAAATTATATGGTTGAGGGTTTCTTAACATAGTTACATACCACATTATTTTTCAATGTAACCGCTGCCGCTGGGAAAGACCATCTCAAGGCGGGCACAAAATGAACCACACCATGTCCTTGTCTATAGCAGCGAACACCTTCATGATGGCAGCCTTCAGAGAGTCGACCATATTGTGGGCGTGCTTGTTGGTCTTGGCCTCAATCACGCCCCAGATGAAATAGTCAAGGGGGTTGCAGTCGGGTGAGGAGAGCAGCTGCAAGTCCAACGACCAGTGGTGAGGAAGATTGTTGAGCAGCCACACCTGGGTCATCTTAACCTTGTGTGCAGGAGCAGAGTCCTGCTGGAAAACATAGGGGTGTCTGATGGTGATCTCGTCCATCCGGGGCTTCACCACGCTCCCCAGCACCTTCTGGTAGAACTCAGTGGTGACTCTTAGGCCCTTTTGAAAGAAGAATGGAGGCATGACATCCCCCTAGCTGGAGATGACATGAAGGACTATGACGAAGGAGGGAAACTTTGTATGCTTCACGATGGGAACCTCCTTGATATCTTTGCAAATCCACCTGTCGTTCTGCCTATTGCTCATCAGAGAAGAAAGCATCCCAGCAGACCCATGCTTGAGCTCATTCAGCAAAGCCGCTGCCTTGACCTTCCTAGACTCCTTGGAGGCATTCGTGATGAGCATGCAGTGAGACTTGCGGTAGGAGAAGTAACCAATATCCTTCTTGATAGTTTGGCAGATCATTGACTTGTGACAACCCATGTCAGCGGCAATCTTGGTGTAGCTCTGGCTACTATCACTGCTCTTCGCTCATATTCCATCCTAGAAAAGGGTAGAGAGAAAAACGTTAGTTAGTTGTCAAACTGTCAGGTATCTGCATATACAACTTTTGTTTTTATTGCCTATTTCGTTTTTCTTTTTGTCAAGTGTCAGATTTTGCTGCAACACTGTGTGTGTATGTGTGTATATATATATATATATATATATATATATATATAAGCTTCATCATAGACTGAAATATGGAGAAAAAGAAAAAGAAATTCTGGTATTTTTACTTTTGTGTTTGATTTTCATTGTTCAGTTTTGTAATATGTGCATTTGATTCTTTTAAATCAATGTTAGCATAATTTATGACATTCCAAATTCGAGGAGAAACGACATATCCATCTGAAGTTTCAAGAAATTAATGTATTTCAAGCCTATCTGAAAACTTTAAATATTGCAATATCCATATAATTGTATAAAAATTCTCTAGTTTCTCTTTGTGGGCATCAGATGATAATCTATATTCATAATTGTGTGTGTATGTATAGTAGACATTATGTTTGTTGGTTTTTCACAGGTTGATTTTTACACACATACTTTTTGTTTTAGATAAACATATGCTAGTTTCTTTAAGAATTGATTCATTAACAGTTGGCAATGAAATATAATTTGATGTGTGTTTATAGTTGGTAATATTGTTATTATTAGGCTCTCAAAGTACTTTCTCCTTAAATAATTACATTCTTTTTTTAATTAAGGTGGAATTAGTAAAATTAAAGTTATAGCCAGTTTCTCCCTGTGTAATATAAGATTTTAAATGATTGTCTAAACATAAATATTTTTGTGTTCATAGACATGGTATATATGTATAATGTCTCCCCATATAAACTTTTTCATATTTTAAACAATTTATTTGCTAAGTACTTGCATTTAAATTAGTGTTGAATTTATTTTTCTTTCTAATTATATTTCCAATTGTCTTGGATGTGGTGGTAAAGATCCTAGTATCAGTGATAGTAGAAAAAGTATTAGAGTGTAGGATTATGAATTTTGTGTTGTTTTTGTTAGAAATGTTATTGGTAGTATCTGTTGTGTTGTAAACTTGTTTTCTATCATTGAGGATGGTGTGGGTAGTGAAGAAGTCTAAATGTTTTCTAAATATATTTCTCTTCTTCACTTAAGTATTCTAGGCTACATATACTAAGGGCTCTGAGGTAGAATCCTAATACTAATCCTGATTTTATTTTTTGAACGAGATGGGAATAGAATTTAATTAAACAATTTTTGTTAGTGGGTTTATGATAAACTTTAAAGTGTAAGTTTTTATTGTTACATATTAATAAAATGTTGAGGAAAGGTAGAGATTTGTTTATTTAAAATTCATGTATGAATTCAATGGTAGGTTCAACCTTATTAAGTTTCATTATTATTATGTCTAGTAGATTTATATTATGATGATATATCTTAGATCATACCTAAAAGCTCTACTTACCTATGTCACCCCCCCTTGAATTTGGGATGCCACAAATTATTGGTTTAAAGAATCGAATGCACATAACACATGATTGACCAATGAAAATCAAACAACACAAAAGTAAAAATATGAGGATTTCTTTCTTTCTTTTTCTCTATATCTCAGTCTCTGATGAAGCTTTAATAAAAGCGAAACATGTTAGATTGATAAATATTTCCTCTTTATTTGTTATCTTATCATTTTGTCTATATTTGATCCAAACTCATGCACATACAAGTTATTTGTTTAAATTGTAATAACTTGCATATCTTGTGGTTATATAATTTAAAAATAACTTTTTTTTTTATTTATGATCAAGCAACTATCATACTGAAATATAGTTCTTTAAGAATAAGTTTACAACCCTATTGAGTGATCAGTTAATATGGAAGTATTTTTAAGAAATTCTTCATATATCAAAACAATATGTAGCTTCAATATAATGTATGAGTGAAAACAATAAAAATGAAAACAAGTTTTTTTATAAAACATTATTTAATTTTAGAATGCTTAGTATATTTATTTTTCTTCAAGGAAAGGGAATTTAATGAATACAGCTATTGAAAGAATTTAATATTTTATTAATGAATAAAATTTTACATTTAAATCTTTAATTTTTCTGAATGTAAAATATTAGTGTCAACATGTCTTTAATTCATGCATTTTTCATTCTTGCATATATTTTGTTAAAAGGCAAGATGGATTTATAAAACCGCTTCAACTGGTTTGAAGAATTCAAAGAATACCGCAAAATAAATATTTAATATAAATAAGGTATTCTTTGCAAAAAAGCATAAGCAATGATTAAAAGTTATTAAAATGTAGTATTCAGATATTATTAAATAATTGAATGATAGTTGCATATATAATTCACTTAAAACAAAACTGAATAATTATTTACTGGTTTATTAAATGAAATAAATATCTTTTTGGTTTGAAAGAAAATCTCGTGCAAAACCAATAAATAAATATATATATATATATATATATATATATATATATATATTTCATAAGAATGCACATCAATTTTAGGCAACATGATTATTTCCCTTGTTAACTACAAGACTGCTCCGAAAGTAATACATTCGATTTATTTCTTTGTAAATTACAAGGGAGGAACATAACACTGTTGAGTAGAGCAAGTTTTTATCTACAAAACATTATTTTTCCATATAGTCACCACCATTGGCTATGCATTTTATTAGCAATAAACAAGAAAGAGCCTGTGTTTGTGTGTGATGCACTCATAAAAATATGTACCAGCAGAGGCTACTTACTTTTTCATACATGTGTCACTACTGAAAATCATTAAACACAACTGTGTTCACATCACCTGTTTGGTCTTTATAAACATTCAGCATGCATTGATGAATGTCAATGGGTACAATTTTTATACCTGGAGGAATTCAATAATAACCTTTGTACACACTTTCATGTTAGGTACCATTTTGCCTAGCTGATATTTGTAACAAGGCAACAAAGGTTTAAGTTATTGGTGGGAACTTGTCATAGTGCCAACATAATTAAATAGGAGGTATTACTTTCAGAGCAATCTTCTCAATAATTGGCCTGCTCAGCAGGGGAACACTAAAGGATTATATGCAGACAAGTTTGTCAACAATTTTCTTGTTAATGAATCCATAATTATACTTTTTATTCGATAATTGATAAACAGCAGTTATTATTACTATCTCAATTATCAAACTTTATCATCAAGATAATAGTGTGCAGTAGGAATTAAGTGAATGCACGAACAATATTTTCATATTCATTTAATTCTGGTTAAGAAATCAGCATAGACTGGTAATAGTTTTCAAAAAAATGGATATCAGATCTAAATAAGCAGTCTAAACCAAAATATATTGCTTAAAAAAATTGAATTTTAACAACTTAGTAAGGTCCTATTTTACACACTTTGAAAATACAATTAAACTTCCCAAAGTCCCTAATTTTCATTACTAATCCAAAAAATAACTCAACACCAAGATTAATCTTCATTGCATTGGACAAAATTTTCATATTACTCCTCATGTATCAGTTACTACATCTAACCACAGATCCATAAATCGAAAATATTTCTAAAACATGGTTAATATTTTAGAAGATCACTGAATATTTATTAATAAAAGCCCAAAATGTCGATATAAGGATGACAAAAAAAAAACCAACAATGTTTGCATCTTCATCTTTAGTTGGAAATGTTAGGAGTAAGGGAGATAATCAAAACATGCGAAAATGAAATTACTTCAAAATAGAACAATCTTTATTTGAAAAAGGCTTTCTCGATTTTGTAAGAAACAGTGCAGAGGCAATTTGAGTTTAAAACATGTAATTTGCATCCATTTTTAAGATAATAGTTATTACCAAAATAAAAGTTAATGTACAACATTTTCCTCTTTCGTCTTAATATTGTAGGATCATAGGGTATCATGTTAGAATATAATAGTGGGATCATATTAGTAACAGATTTTATTTGTATTACACCACAGATTTTACAAGAACTCTTTTATTTATTTTTCTTAATGTGTTGTAATGAATCTAATCCAGCATTGTGAACAGAAACTTTCACTTCTATACTCTATTCATGAGAATTATCTACAATCTAGAAGAATGACCAGAACAGTAATTTTTTTTTGTATCCTGGAATTAGAATTGGTTTATCTGATTAATACTAAATAAATGAAGTACTCGAGCACTTTTATAAATAAAACCTGGCATTCTTTGGAGATTTTATTCCTCTTAGAACACACTTCAATGTTAATATCTTCAGTTTTTATTTTCAAGGTGTCATTGGCCGTCTCTGTATGGTCACTTACTCCCAAATAAACAAGCATTTTGTAGTGGCTGAAAACATTTGTCACCATAAAGGAGACATTTGAGATTGGTAGTATTTTATTAACAGATATTCCTTTAATGTATGTCTTAATTTATATATTTAGCAAACTCTGAAATTCAAATTATTAAATAAGATTTGTTTTGGTGATTCTTCATTATCAGTACAATGTCACAATTCTTTCATTTATAAAATATTTTCAAATATTAGCACAATCAGGAGAGTAGCTTATATATATATAAATTAATGAATTTATTTTAATCAGACGTTTTTATTACTTCTACTAATATATATGTGTGTGTATAAATTTCTTTTATAAAACCTAGCAAGTATAATTTGGCCCAGAGATTTAGTCTATACTTTTCTAAATACTCTGATAATTCTGAAGTTAGAAATTGAATATTCTTTAATGAATTTAACATTATTTTCCCTTGTTATTTTATGTTTTTAAAAAAAATATTTTCAATTTAACATTAAACTACAAGCATTTATGTAATAGTAGATTTGGATGATACTTGAATTTGCATCTAATACTTCTGGAACTCCTCTTTCATGCCAATTAGCTGTTGTGTTAAGTTCTCATCTCTAGCTTTTCTGTTAACTTTATTATACAAGGAATAATAGCCTAGTGATAAAAATCGACAGCAAAGAAAATGAAGAAACTTACTCAAAATTAATTATACGTGTGATAATGAAAATACTTCATCTCAGAATCTCAAAGTGTACTATTACTTTTATATAATCAAGAATACAATATGAAATAGATTTAGAGGAGAGATGAGGGTGGCAGAAAAACTGCAGATAAGTCCTAGTCATGACAGCATCATTTCTTAAGTCATTGTCCAGAAATAAAATTACTCCTTTATCTCAAATTCCCGCTGTTTAATAGCTGAAGAATGGATCAGATAAAAGCAACAAAAAAAACAAAACAAAACAAAAAAAAAACAGTGTAATAATGAAAATAGTTAATTTCAACAAAAGCATTTCATTAATGCATATTTATGATTTAAGAAGAGCTGAGTGTACTTTAGAGGAAGCATATCAATGTCCAGTATATGAATAGTTATACCACTTGGATATCACAAGATTGATAAAAGAACTATTGTTTGTCTTTTCTCATCTGAAATCTAGATTTTTCCTTATCACAGGGTAATAGCCCAAGTAGCTTTCAATCCAGTGCTCTGTCATCAAAATTTAAAGAAGAGTATTTCAATCTGTGAAAGAAATATTTTCTTTCTAATCATCTTCATTATTCCTGATGCTTATTAGGTTGAACAAACACATTATCTGATAGACTTGTATATGTTGAAGTGAATGCATGAAAAGGCAATTCTACTGGACAAGTGTTTTGTCATTTTGTTGTAGGTAGGGGGTCTTTTCATATTGCTTTCAAAAAAAATAAAAGTGCTCTGGTGACTTCTGGACATTGATGGGTAATATATAAAAGTATATGGTATTAAAATGTAAGTATTATGTAATGAATGAAAGAAAAAACAAAAGGCATATTCTTTATAGTTGATAAAGCTGTATCTACAATGTTGTCAGTTTCAATGTACAGAGTCAAAAACAAGAACATGGTTAATGCTTGATAGAAAGGGAATCTTTTATTTCAAATACATAATGATGTATCCTTTCTATGTTGTCAGCACTGCTTCTATGATTAGACTATGGTACAAAGATACAGAGGGAATAAAATGAAATTATAGATGATGTTATCAATTCATGTTGCATCCAAGTCTTTTGCTGGAACTAATGAAATTGGATAGGGTGTATCATTTACTTTATGATTAAGTCCACTTGACTCAATTTTAAAACTTTGGTTATCAATACTTTCTAATTCATCAGTTAGTTTCAATTGTTTGGGAGGAGAGGGACTTGTGACATCATCACTTTCACAATAAGAACGTGGCTGCCAAGGTTCTGATAAATCGTCACGTACAAAAACTTGTGTTTGAGATTGTCTTGATGGTAAAGAGGATAGGAAATCTTTCTCATGGTATCTTGTCATACTTACTGGACTTGATGGCTCTTGTTTTACATTACTAGTGACAATAGTATAATCTGAGTCAGAGTCTGATGGACTAATAGTAACACATGACCTCTCCTCTGGGGATAATTTCAGGCCAGGTGTAGGTGACTGATTACTGGAATAAGGAAGCTGGTGATCATTAGATCCTGTAGACAAAATTTGTAAATGTTGAACAGGTCTTGATACTGTTTGTGTGATATCTCCACTTGGAAGGCTGAAGAAAGACACCCCACTTGATGTAGGTGCTGATGTGACAGATGGCTGTAAAGGGTCCAAATTAATGGCAATATCTGTTGTACTACTGTTATTTACAATAGATGCCTGTGACAGTGAGGTGTTGTTGGGAAGGTTGACTTGGTTGCGATATAAACTGCACATATCCTGTAAGTCTTGTAAGTTTAGGATTTTAGAGATACGCTCCATATCCTCAAGCACATCCACATTTAGAGAAACAACTCCTTCATACATATATTTGGCAAATGCCCATAATGCATCACCACCAATTTCCTGTGGAAATGTCAACTGGAAACATCCTGAAGTCAGATCTGTATTTGGTAAACTGAGTAACTGAGGGCTGAGAGCCACCAATACAATTTTGTGTACCTAGAAAACAAAAACAAAAAAAGATTATTATGGCATATGTTATTGTTGCAAGTTAAATTACAAAGTTATGAATGAAAATTTTGTTTGGTTAGATATCTAAATAATATATTGAGAATGAAAAATCATTATTGGATATTGCCAATCAAAGATAAATGAATATTAGCAAGAGTAAAAATGTTTTATTTTGGTTTTTTTTATAAAGCCAGAAAATATTTTTAGACTGTATTTTTTTTTTTTAGATAGTAATTATTTTTAGTGATACAAGTCTTTGATTGACCCATAGCTGGGGGAGAAGATGTGAATTCTTTCCTTTCGCAAGGGTATTTGTGCATAAGTGAATATAATGAAACCAACAGGAATTAGAACTCACCTCTCCGATTTACAATTTAGAGCCATTATTTATTACACCACCCACACATTTTGGCTTACAGCACCTGGCATTCCAATGTGGTCACTAATCTAGGTACTAACTAAGTTTGAAGTTTCTTAACTTCAGTGATCGTTTGGAAACCAATAAGCCTAAGAGTGAAAATGCTGCATGACCTAAACATACTTGCTTTAGTTTTCTAGAGTCAAAAGAAGTTCACTATTTACATTATTTGGACTATTGTCCTCATCTTTATCACCATATCTATTACGTTTCGGCTGTTGTATGCTCCAGCCTTCTTCAGGTGTTTGGAACATCAAACGAAACCCTCAAGGATATATGGCACAGCAGATAAAGGCATTGGTTAGATCCAGTGACAGGAGCCCAAAGAGTGTGTGTTCAATATCCAGTTAAAGCAGTGAAGAACTTGGAGAGGGGAATTAACAGGTGATAACTGATAACTGACATCCATTAAACATGGCATGTGAAACTAGAACAGTCTACACCAGTGAGCGAAATAAAGGGTTCAGTTCAACATTCCAACCACCTCAAGAAGGCTGGAGCATACAACGGTCAAAACATTGTAATAAATATGGCGACAAAGATGAGGACAATAGTCCGAATAATGTAAATAGTGTACATAATACCTCATCTCAGAAATATTGACAGATATCGAAAGAAGTTTTTTAGCAGAAGTACACAACAAAGATTAAGAAACACTGAAACTGAATGAATGATGTTTACAACAAAAATGATAATGCTACTGACCATAATCTTCATAGTTCCATTTCCTATAGTTGCATCACACAGCTTTCCTTTTTTCCACAAATCTGCCATATTGGACAGCATGCTTCCCTGGTGCTTATGGATCACATAAGAATGTGTAGGGGTGTCCACAGCTTTCCTTATAGTTTTAGCAACATTTCGATCACTGAAGAAAAAAAAAAAAGAAAGAAAATGCAATTTTGAATTAATCACAATAGTATGAAATTTTAATTATTATTGTTATTGAAATTTTAATTATTATTGTTAAGGAAACTGCATTTGGAGAATAAGTCATCATATTGTTAAGTTTTAATTATTAGTAGTACTAATTTTTCTTCTAAACATACATTTTCCAATTAACTTCACGTTGCAAATTCTCTATGATCTGTTACATCTAAAGAGAATTTAAAAACAAAATTTTAAAAAAATCTTAAAACAAAGCACAGTAAATATTGTACTATTTTCCTTTATTTTTTTAATTTTGTTGGATTAATGTCATTTTGTGGTTTCATTTGTCCAGAGATACTTGATATTCAACTGTATATGATTTAATTAAAGGTGAATATAGCTGTCACAATCCTTGCAGTATAATTATAATCATTTATCACTAACAAATATAACAGTTCTGTTCTGTTTTGTTTGTAATAAATCTACAGGAGATTATATTCTTTTGTGTTCCCATACTTCACTTGTACTTAGATTATTTTATCTTGTGATTATGTATTTGATATTAATTTACAATTAGAAGTAAATGTAAATTAGTTTTAAGAAATTGTGTTTGAACTTAATAAAACCTTGATACTTGAGCTGCAGATAAAATCAACTGAGTTTGTAACCTTTGGATTATTGGTCAAACAAATGTTATTCAAATGAATAAAACAAGAGTTTAATTTTTTAATATATTCCTGTAAGCATATGTTGTTTACCAGCAATTATGTGATACACTTATAGGACACAAATTATCAACTAAAAATTATGTTATACTTCTGTGAGATCATAGTAAATTGTACCTATTCAATTATCTTGGTAATTGAATTTACTGTATTTTCTGTATAATACTGTGAATATAGTTAATTTTCATATCTGTACAAATGTAGTATGATAGGCTACCAAAGTAGATATAATTGAATATAAACAATCTCATTTTATAAGATAAAATATGAAAATAACCTTTCTAAAAAAAACAAAAAAAACATTAATGACATTTAACTTTAATAAAACCACTAAATGTTAAATTATGAACTATACTGCAATATTTTCCCATAAATAACATAAACAAAAAGTTTTAGATTTTACCAACTGTTGAATCTAAATAAGTATTTCTATTCCAAGAAAGGACAAAGAAACTCATTACTGTCAAAAATGCATTTTAGCGATGTTCAAATAAATTCAATTAATTAGTTTTTATAATTCACAAATTGCATATTAACATTTACGCATTATTTCAAAACTAGTTTTCATTTATAAATCAAAAACTTTTATATAATAAAATTATTTTATGAAAAAATAAATTTTATCAGAAAATGAATGAATCAGCTTTTTATAAAAATTAATTCCTATAATTTGCAAAATTGAACCTCAATTTTCATTAGCAATTTAAAACAGGAGTTGCCTCCCTTGAACTGCTTTCAGCATTTTGCAATAAACCTACATTTTTATGAGTTGACTGAAATAAAATTATCAAAACTTTTATTAATAAAGCAGCAACTTAATTCTAAAATTAAAACTTGCTTTTTGTTTTTAGATTATTTTAAAAAAATAAATAAAAATAATTAAACTGTTCATTAAAATGCAAAAAATCTGAAAATAAAATTTTGTATTAGCAGGAATTGGAAGGTGGGAAGCAATTACATAAAATTTTTCAATTATAAATGTTTTACTTGAAAAATACAGATTTTTCTTTTTATTGATATTTGAAAAAAAATTAATGTTGCTAAAATTTTTTAGCGACATTATTTTTTTTAAAGTAATTTGGTTCTATAAAAAATTTTCAATATGAAATTTCCAAGTAACATTTTTTTCTTTCATCATTATTATCATGAATGTGCTTACGTGAATGTATCGGCACATGAATGAACATCTGTAATCATGAAAGTTGTCTGAGGAGTTTCTTCTTCTTCTTCTTCGTCCAGATCAACACTGTCATTTCTTGATTCCTGATGTCGAATATTAACTATTGGTGTCTTAACACTCGGCATTATATCATCCCTGTTTCTTCTCGTCCCTATCACTCGACGCGCCGAAGTTTTACTTTTTTTTAAAGCATTCAGTTGTTGATGTCTACTACTACTATTTGAAGAAATATTAGAGTTTGTCCAACCTTTTTGAGATTGTTTCAATGATGCATCATCTCTAACATGTCTGGGGAGAAGAGCACGTGTCCTGGAACTAACGTTAACATTGGAATTTTTTTTCTTAGTTTGTGGAAAGCAAATCGAAGTTTTCGCAGAAGGTTGTTTAAGTTCTCGCATGTTATTCATCATCCTGCGATGAGCCAAATTGCTAGTGATAGCATTTCTTTTCAGTGAAGAATTATTGTTTAATATTTTTGTATTATTATACGCAGAATTAGTTCTTTCTTGTTCATCTCCGGCAATATTACTTAAGATAGATGCCATTTTCTTCCTTTGAATGACCGAAGTGGAATGTCCATAATTTTCGAGACCGGAGTCTGAACGGCGCTGACTAATTGATCGGACCTCTTTTTTATTGATTCCACTCCAGATCAATTTCTCTATAGCTGTAGCCCGGAGACTGTGATTCGTGTATCGTTTAGAAAGGTTAGCGTTATGACTGAGGGTTGGCATCATTCCTCCCAAAGGAGTTTTACCGTAGGGAACTCGATCAAACCAGTACGGTTGACTAGCATCGACGATTTTCTTGGGTTTTTGAAACAATCTATCCATTTCTTTGTGTAGTTTGGAAATGTAAAGTTCAAAAGCCCGAACGGGACAAAGGACATCACCTTTAATGGCCGGAATCAAACCACCGGACACTTCTTCTTCACTCTCTCCATTTCCATGGTTCAAAAGTTCCGATTCGTTTTGAACGATGCTTTTTTCTCCTTGAGCATCAGTTCGAATAACAAATGAAGTTATTTTTAATTCTGTCTGACCATCTCTGCCTAACCGGCACATGTAATACTGCAAAATAAACCAAACATATTCTAAAAGCTCCCGGGGTGTCGGATTTTGCATATTGTTTTTAAAATACTCTTTGAGCCGTGCCATATCTTCTTCTTCGACAGGCGGATAGTGTCGGATCAGACCTTTGCCTTCTGCTTTGATCCGCTTCTCCATAAAAAAAAATGCTTCATTCGCTTGAGCAAATGCCTTATCTTTGATAATGTCTACTTTGAGTGTCTCTTCAAAATGTCTTTTTAATGCATAGCGAAGAGAACGGAAAGCCGTTAGCTGATAAAGTTCGCATTTTTTGGTACGTGCGCCGGCATATAATCTCTTTAACGCCTGACATAATGTTGGTACGTTAACACTCGCAGTCACTACAGAGATGCCAACTTCATGGCAAAAATCAGTGAATACCCTCACTCCCCATTGAGTACTATCTTTTGTTTTCTGACAGTGACGATCTTCCCCAGATGTATTGTCGATAACTGCCGAACGACGAGACACTTTGTGAAATTCGTCCGACGCCATCTTGTTCTCTTGTCCCAATAACAACGCGAGCACACACACACACGCTTAATACATATTCAATAAAATGGATTTTTTCTCATAGTGCAGAAATTTTCCAATAGTGTAGGGCTGGTCACTTTTCAATAATAACATCCAATGTTATGTTATATATAGAAACAACAGAAAAGTATTTTGTTTGTTTTTGTTTTTCCCCCGGTTGTATTTTGTTTCTCGTTATTTTGTGATGATTATTAGATCCGATTTTCGGATTCGAAGTTTATACGAAATGTTTAGCGAGGCTAGCAGTGCTCCATGGAGGTTGGTGGTAGGAGTCAGTCGGCCAGCCGAGCTAATAATAGCTGATTATAACTAGACAACACTGGCTTCTTCTTCGTCATCGCCCCTTACTCTTTCTGTTTCTACTACCCGTTTCTCTCTTCCAACAGCTTTTGCTTGAGCTACAAGCACCACTCATAACAACAGCAGGAGAACGAACAAGGTAGACATGTTGTAGAATAGAAGGCAAGGTGGGAGGACACCGTTATAATCTTTCTTGTTTTGTTTTTTTTAAAGAAACAACTACTAGTGATTGATTCACTTTTGTTATTTTAATTGTTAATGCTGAAAGAAAGTAGAAATATTTAGCTTATAGCTGTTAGTGTTATATTTTCATTTTTGATTTAGTTACAAACAAGTGTCAATATTGCTTAGTGAAGAAAGATGTATGCTCCAATAATGCCAGTCAATTTATTAGAAAATTTAAAAACACTTAGAACAGCGTTTGTCGTCTTTGAATGCATGGTTGCATGTCAAAAACTGAACGGTTAATTTTTTTGTTTATAAACAAAGATTTTTGTTTGATGACTTCGCTTAAAAATAAATTAACCTTGAAAATAATTTATTTATCTCCGTATTTAAAATATTTTTTCATTAAACATTAATTTTGTTTTTTAACATTAACAATATTTTCCTTTTAAAGATTTTGTAATTTCGTCATCGCTGCTAATTTGTTTCTTTTTAATCACGAAGTAATGAAAATGACAGAATCTCTTTAAAAAGTTATTACAAAATTTCTAAACATAAAATTTTTTACATTAAAAACAAAAAATTAAACACTTGAGTTTTTGTTTAATTTAAAAAAATAAAAATCCTCACATTGATCAGCGGTTCATGAATTGCTCTCTGGCCCAAAAAGTGATGAAGTGCGTAAAGTTTTCTCGAGAAGCGAAGACATTTCTTAAATTTCCCAATGTAAACAAATATGGTCAAACAAAACAAAAACATTTTTGTAGGTGTCTTTGGTAATTGTAATAATTTTGTGAAGGAATTTTTAATAAATGAATAAGAAGTGTTTTAACTGAACACAAATAATGAAGTCACAAAATATGTGAAAAAATACAAGAGATGATAATTTAAAAAAATTGTGCAGGGTTCCCACAGAACTGTAAAAAAAATAAAAATAAAAAAAAAATTCCAGGACTATATTAAGAATTTTCAAGGGCTGAAACTGGCGTGTGCGCGCGCGCGCGCACACACACACACACACACACACACACACACACACACACACACACACACACAATGTTCATTAATTTCAAAAACACACTTTGTGTGTGATTTATCTTGTAATAGTTTGACAGGTGGGATGTTCAAAGAAAAGCTACAGCTGGTTCCAATAATTCATATCACAGGGATTAGAGCAGTGAAGAAATCTAAGTGTTGAAGGCTAAAATACAACTGAAGGCAGGCTTGGTTGCCTTCAGTTGTATTTTAGCCTTCAATATGTAACATGACCATGTTACACATTTTATATAGCATTCTACACAGTTTGGAGTTCTATTACACTTGAAAATTTTGAATTACACACTTTAATTGTTACTGTTACACATTTATTTCAGCTATCTAGTCAACTCATGGTTTGTGAATGTCACAAAAATTCTTGACTGCTGCACATTTCCTGTGAAGTTAAGTATAATGGTTTTAATGAACAGAACTACAAATATACAATTTTCACAAAATCACTACACATTTTAGCTACCGTTACTACTCATGGCTTTCATTGCACAAATGTTAACATTTTTTCAGTTCATTCAGTTTAGCATTCAGCACCTCTTCTAATTTTGATATATCTCTATGGATTTGTCCTTTGCAAATCTTCACATGGCATTGGACTTTGCGATAAGTATGAGTCTGTTCAGGTTTTTCCACATAACTGTTTATAGTTGACTTGAGCAAATCTTGTGTGCAACATTCAAGCTTGCATTTTTTGTCGTCAGTTCTTCAATTTCTATAAACATGGATTTCCTTTTTTGTCCCACTGCTTCTTCGCATTTTTTCTTCTCAGCCTCAAAGTATTGGTTGTATGCTGTTCTGGCATTTGAAGCACTGCAGAGAAGAGCCTTTGTCATAGGAATATTCCCAACACCTCCATTTGTGATAATGCACTGTGCAACCAGCCTGTTTTCATATTGTCAGTAGAAATTTCCTTGAAAACCTTGTCCATAAGAGAGTATCAGCAACCAAAGAAGAGTAAAACAAAGTGTCCAGATGGTCTTCATGCTTGCTGAAATTCTTGAAAGCAATATTTCCAGCAGCTTCCTCCTTAAACTCTTTATACTGATTGACAGTATCATCACAATCAGATTTACTGACTTGTTTTCTGTCCATCATGTAGGAAAGACATCTGTCTTCATAATTGAATTCAGGGTTCATTCATGCAAGTGACCTCACAAGAAGGTATCTAAGAAGAGACCTTTTCTCAATGATGGTGATGAACATTGCCTTTGTTGCAATTCTGCATGCAAATAGATCTTTTGTTGAAACATTTCCTTTTTTTTTTTTTGGGGATAAATTTTGCATAGCCCTATCTACAAGAAATCCACACTTGATCTTTGCAGCATCTTTGTGCATGTTTGGGTTTGACAAAATTTTTTACAAATTCATTCAGTTTGGAAAATGAAATTATCTTTTTAGTGTGCTAAATATTAAAATAATATTTTATCATAATTTTTTTTTCCTTCAATTTCAAGGTTAAACTTTTCTCAAATATCTTAGTTTTTTTGCAGATTTGCATTATTTGATTCAAGATTTGTATCTCTCTGAGTCCTCAAACTTTAATTTTTTTACCAATTTAATTTCTCCAGGGTTTTGTCTTTCTAAAAACCATGACAAAAATAGTCAGCCAAGGAGTGGTTAATAGATTTTTCGAAACTAAAAGAAGGGTGGGGGTTGAAATTGAGGAAAAAAATATATTCACAAATATTTAAGCTTTTTTCATTCCATAATTAAATATAATTAAAACCTGACTAAATATTGAAAGTATGATCAGGTAATTTTTGGTAAATTTTAAAGTTAATGTGTATTTTCCACTATTTCAATCCTTATGTAATTTTGAAAAAAAAAAAAAAGAAAAAAAAGCCTTCCTTATAAAAAATGCCAGCAATAAAAATGTCATTCTTATCAAAATAATTCTTATATTGAACAAAAGAGAAAGGATTCTAGGATATTTTATGTAAAAATTACTTGTATCCCAAATCTTGCACTAAAGAGAAAGGATTCCAAAATATTTTTTGTAAATTTTAGCCTTCTGGTCGTGCAAGAGTTTTTTGGTAAAGTAAACAGAAACTGTTCATGCGATTGGGGAGGCTTAAATTCTAGGATAAAATTTACAGAAAATATTTTGGAATCCTTTCTTTTTTTATTTTGATAAGGGTAACATCTTTTGTTTCAGGCATTTTTATCAGATAAGGGTGCTTTTTTTTCCAATAACATGTTACCCCTACAGTTTTATTTTTATGGCTTATTTTTACTTAACAAGATAGGTACTTATTTTTGACAAAATTATGATTTTCAGTTAGTTTAAGATTAAACAAGAAAAAATAAATCACTTTAAAGAAAATCTTTTTTCACCTAAATATTAATGACAGCTTATGTAAGTAAAATATATTGAGTGCAAAAAAAACTTTACCTACCTTTATTTTTGCTGAACAATAACATTACAAAATCAAAAAAGAAGTTTACCAAGTACTTAATGGGCCCTTCGGGCGCATGCCTTCCCAGTGGGAGATTAATCTACACACTATCAGGAGCCAAATATTACAATGCGTGAATCGAGCTGCCAACCTAATTGGCATCTACCACAGTCAACAAAATAAGATCATAAATAACCAATACAAAAAGATCGAGATAAATAAAGGAAAATGAAAAAATCTTGATTTGTTTCTTGTTTTAGTGAATTTTCATACAATAAAAAAAAGATTTGAGTAGAGTCATATTAAAATCTTGTATAAAAAAAAAGAAAAAAAAAAAAACCAAGCTTGGTGACCAAGAATTGCAGTCAAACTTTTTTCTTTTTTTTTTTGTGCCTACTTAAAAATAAAATTCAGGTCATAACAATACAAATTAAATCATAAAACCCTTGTTTTCAACCAACAAATAAAAAAGGCTTTTGCTTTACTGGATTTCACTCAAAACCTCTTAAACCAAACACACGAGTCAGTTTTTAGTCTACTCAAATTTCTTTCTAATGCAATATTGTTTATATGCATGTGCAATGGTAGTGATAATGAATGGTTCATATGAATCTGAGACAGATAAAGAGAGAGTTTATCTTCTTAGATAACTTGCCTTGCTTCTTTTGAAGTAGTTCCAAAAAAAAAAAAATGGACAGTGTAAGTTGCCTTCTCATTTTCTGTATGAGTCCCAAAATTTGCTTGTGTTTCCAACATTTATAATGACTTTGTAAAGCAGTTTCACCCATGTTGCCAATGTCAGACTTTTTTTTTTTTTTTTTTTGCACACTATGCAGTTGACTTTCTGTTTTGAACCATCTGTGGATGGAGCTAACCAGATCTGATATTCTTATTACTGAACACACTATCACTTTTCCTCATCTTTACCAAAAATGGAAATGCTGTGGCATAATTTTTTGAATAGACATTTTCTATTCTATCATCCTTCTCCGTCCACATTTTCTTTGAGAGAAATTTGATTCTCAAATTTGTTATTTTTAGCAACAATTTAAGACAAACATAGATACACATTGACATGGGGTGGGGAAAGTATCTTTATTTTTTCAGCATGAACTCACAGACCGCTGACTAGATATCAAAAGAACCTTATACTTTTGAAATGACATGTGAATAAAATTTCTTCAATTATTCAAATTTTAAAAACTTTCCAGATTCTACTAAAATAATTTTATCTTTGCTTTTCCTCTTTTCATGTTGAGTGAGTGTAGCAGTAAGGAGAAGACTCCTTTCATATTCTTTCTCCCTTTTTTTTTGCATCACTTAGTTACTTCTGAATTTTCTTGTCTATGAGATCATAAACTTCTAATCAAGTAAACAAACCACCATTTGCAATAATAGCCAATTACTGACGACTAAAAAACAGTTTTCTTAAAGGACAATTTTAGCTTGCAAAGCCAGATTTTTGGGATTTGGCATTTTGACTTTGAGAAAAAGAATGTGTGGGCAGCCCAATTTAGAAAATTCCAAGGTTTCCAGGACACGTACAAACCCTGATTGTGGCAATAGATTTGCTATTCAACAGTTCAATTTTTAAAACTGACCTACAAAGTAAAAACAATAATAAATCCAGAGAGTAATCAGTTTAAGCTTTGTAAATGCTATTTGATGGAAGGTTGCAATATATGTGCTTATACACATTTTTTTTTATAAATTATATCATGTCAATTTTAAAACTACATTGTTGTCAGATTAGTAATACACTGTACTAAAATCTTTTCTAAGTGGTTGAAATATTTGTTAAATCTATAATGTCCATAACAACTTTAATAGAGGAGACAAAGTAACTATCCATCACTACCAAATATATTTTGAGTTGCCCTCTTTGGAAACTGAATGATAGCAAATTTAATATAATTTCTTTTGATATATGATGGAATAATGTTGAGTCAAAAATTCTTGGTTAGGCTGTAAATATACTCTTTCTTAAAAGGTGCAAACACAACAGTTATTTTTCTAGTATTGTGTTTGGAGAATATCTTGACCATGAACATTATATAATAAATAGCTGCAGCACAACTGTTTCAGCTTATACTTGGAGCTATGTCAACAAATTAATCCTTATATATTCATCATAGAAAAAGTTTTATGACATGAAGAGACCTATTATTCTTCTTCCTAGAAGCAACTAGAAGCATTACCATTGTGCTATATCTAAATAAGTTTCAGTTTCTGTAAAATACTTGGTAATAAATAGAATTATTTTACAGCTGTTTCAGTTATCCCAAATGGTGATTCAGTTCAAATGAAAAGAAACATTACAAAAGAATAAATTCAGCATTCTACTATTAAGTATACAAAATATTGTTAATGAGAATTTTAAAAACTGAATGTTGGTATAATTTTTCAAAAAGGTTAGCTTAGAATTTTTATTCAGTTTACAGAGTAGAGATTCAAAACTTCTAAAAATCTAAACTAAAATTTCTCACCAACCACTAAAAGATGTGATTAACAGTTGCACAGCTTTTCAAGATTGTGTTGAGGTTGTTATTGAAAATAATAATAATTATTTTGATATTATCTATGAAACCTTATTAATATCCTTTTGTACTAATAGGTCTATTTACGTATAATAATTTCAAAGAGTTTTCCTCCCTTTAATAGCTCAGTAGGGGCAGGAGAAGGAACTGGCTGATCTCATTCAGTGCCTTGAAATCCAAACTAGTAAAATTCCATCATCATTAAGTGGACCCTGAATATTCACTGATATTCCATCTCTCAAAGTGGCCCCATCCTTGAGTGTCTATTGGGATTTAAACTCAACCCAGACCACAAGTTGAACTCATACATACAATCCATCGCTAAAGGTGAAAAAACAGTTGATTCCCTGTACCCCTTCAGTAAGTATTTGAGTTCTCCTGCTTTCCTCTACTTTTACAAGAACTATATCAGACTGAAAATGGAGTACTGCTGCCCAGTCTTCACTTTCCAGTCTAGATACTCCAAAAACATCTCCATGTCCTTGTGAGTGACAAATTATTTTCCACTCCACAACCCATTTTCAACAGATGAAATGTTATAAGCCTCTACAGCTATATCACTATTTCCATGGAAAGTTTTCAGACAATCTACAAACATTAATTCCACCAATTCTAACCTTCATAGTTAAAACCCACCATGCTATGCATATTGTAGCAAACTATCCTCATTCCTTTTGCATTCCATTGGTGAGATTAAGTTCCACTCAAGCAGCTTCTTCCCACAAATCGCTGCTTTGTGTAACTGACTTCCAAGAAGATGCTTCCCCAATCAATATACTCTTGACCTGTTCAAGTTTAGGGTCAACAATTATCTTCCCCACATATCTTCATAAACTATGCCTCTTACTCTGTAAACCTGTACTGCATTGTAAAAAAAATTTTTTACTTACCTACTATGTAAAGCAAGTACAGGGTAGGTAAGTAAATTTTTTTTTTTTTTACAATGACTAATTTTAGAAGATTTCAATATTTTATAAGTAAATATTAACAAGTACCATAATAACTTGTCTTGCTGAGGCAAAATTTAAGTTGCATACAACAATACAAAAATGAAATTCACAATTTTATTTTTATTATTTATTACCAACTGCTTGGTGATAAAAAAAACTAAGGGAAGCATTTCCAAATCTCTTTGCCTAGCACCAAAATGAGAGAAAGTTTAACTCATTAATGCTCACTGTCCCATTTTTATGGATTATAGCTAAAAATACATTATTAAAACCGGATTTTTATTTTTATAATTAATACTGGATTTTAAGATGGGAATGAATGGGTTAATTGAATTCAATGTTTTATATAACTGAACTCCATTAAGAAAACAATAGTAGAATCCTTTTATGATCAACTATAAGTAAAATAGAACAGACACTATTATTTTTTAATAAAAATATATTCTATAATTAAAAGACAAGCTGTTGAAATTTGAATCATTCATCTGAAATCTAGACACCAAAAAGTTGAAAAAAAAAAAAACAACCTAAAAAGTTCACTGAACTCATTTGTCAGCATTAAAACCTATGGTTGTTGCTGACACCATATTACACAAATACCTTTTAAAGAGCTGAACTGGTATAGTGTGGCAACACCAGAGTTGTCAAATTGGTCTAGTCTTTAAAATTTAGTACTACTCAGCTTTCAAATGTAGCTGAATATGATAACTTTGGAACAGATGAAATAATTTTACCAATCTTAGACAACCTTCTTCAATATTCCAGATCAATTGTTTAAAAAAAGAAAAAAAAATTTTTAATTTTATATATACGTCATAAACCACACAGTCATATCAACATCTTTAAGTTGTGATCAAGCCATTTCTCACTGGACGTTCCTTTGTTGACTTGACATTAAATTAATTTAAGTTAGGTGGCATATCATGCTTGAGAGAAAAAAAACATTAAAAATGGTCTACAATTTAGAGATAAATAAGGAATATCTCAACAAAAATATAAGCTAACATATTTTGAATGGGTCATCACATAAATAATCCTAAGTTCATTTTAAAAAGTTTTTACAACCTCATGTATGTTTGCCATTAAGTCATATGGAAAAAGTATTTTGAAAGAGAAAAGTCTAAAAGATGGTATATTAAAATAGTTTTTAAAGATCAGTTGAAATATTGTACACAAATATCTGAGGATGCAATTTGTAAAATGAAAGTGTTTTCTTTACTCAATAATTAGTATATAAATAATCTATTATGGTTTATTATTATTAATTTTATTATGTATTCCACCTGATACCAAGAATATTGGATTTGTTAAAGATATTATTACTATTTGAAATGCTACATTTATAAGAAAATATATTCAATTTAAATATAGGAGTTAAAAAATGATTTCTGGCTACCCAGGGAAATTAGCCCTTGTAACACAGATGTTCATTTCAAATTGTGTGTGTGTGTGTGTGTATCTTTGTGTGTGGTATGTTCATGTATAATTTAAGCCAATAGCAGATCTAAAAATATTTCTACAAAACTTAAAAATAAAAAGAACTTTAAAAATAATTCTATTTTTATTACCAAATATTTTCTGAGGTGTTCAATAAAATCTTATAATTAACGGATTTTTTTAAGGTTTAAAATTTCTTTCTGGACAACCTCTACCATAGGCTGAGAAACCTCAGCCTATGGTAGAGGTTGTCCAGAATGAATGGGAAGGTAATGTATTATTCCAATGTCCTATTTCAACCCTAATCAAATCGTGTGTGCATGCACTTTGTGTACATTAAATGGCACAAGTACATGTAAGTCACTCATGCACAACACAAGCATACTATAATTGGCAGAGAATCAACCCTTTTATAGATTTTTAAGTGTTGAAAAATTTATAAGTATAATAAAATCTATGTTGGTAATTTGTGTGTGTAATATGATGATGAAATCATATACTAAATTTATATTAAAGAAACATGGCTTTGCACACTAGAAAAGTAATCACTTGTGAGAAAGAAAGAACCAATTTTATAGTTTTTATCAGTTCAACGGAACAAGCATAATAATTTCTTGTCATCACAAAATCCCCTTTTATAATGCTTTAATTTCTGAATCAATTTAATCATAGCTGGGCATTATAAGTTGTAACTGGAATTTGATAGATATATTACGGATGCTATAGTAGCCTCTCAGACAGTCTATATTCAATCTGATTATGCAATATATTATTAACCAGAAGAATATATTATTTTAATTATATATTCTACAATTTTATTTTGAATAGATATTTATTAAGCTTGGCTTTGTTTAGATGATAAAACTATTGTGCTATATATTACTTTTCCAAATGTTGGGTGGATGTCTACCTTGAAAAATCAGTATTCAGAATTCTAATTTTTATTTGAGCTTCATGAGACTAACAGTGTAAAAAGAAAAAATACCTCAGTAATACTAGTAGATATTTAGGAAGCTTAGCTTATTTCAATATAGGGCCAGAGGAGAGTTTTAAAAAAATCTACCAAAGAAAGTTACCTCTTACATGACTACTTTATGGAATTTTAAGAGTTCTCATCATTCCAAGCATTCTTTTTTGTTCTTATCACAATGTTTTGACTCATCCATTCTACAAACAATAATTTGAACAACTTTTGGATTTGAGCATCTTAGAAGAGCATTTCAACATTTCATGTCAATCATGTTTTTTTCCAAATATCTTATTGACAGTGAGTATCTTAAATTAATTCAACCATAGGTTTGGTAACATTGACATACACAATTGTATCCAATAACCTGTGGTTATGCATAATATACAATCATTTTGGTGATAGTACTTCATTGCTATAGTTCCAATGATGACAAGGCAAAAATTGGTTAAATGCTCAATAAGCATAAAATTAGAAATTGCTAAATTCCTTGTAAGGGACCACTATATGCTCAAGAAATATTTTACAGATACAACTGCGTAAAATGTCAAAAGGAGGTGTGGAGAAAATTGTCAAAATGGCCTACCTTGGAAACGCCCACGAATCTGTGTATCGTGCAAACTCCGGCTGCTCAACGGTTAAAAGAACCAAAATGGCGGCGCCCATGTTTTATGCCAGGCAGTCTCGGACAGTTAATGTGAAATCTCGTTGTCTCGTCATTCGCATGCAAATTATGGTCGGCTATATAAAGCAGGCACGTTTTTGTTTCTGGGGACTGGGTTTTTGCATGTAAGAAGGTTGGATGCGTGACACTATTTTGTCGTTTACCCTCCTCGCTTTTTTTCTATCTGCTACTATCAGTTGAGTTGTTGCTTTACAACAACAAGCTATTTCGGCGATGAACAAGTTCGATCTAAAATTGATCCCAGAATTTGACGGCTCCCCCATGTGCCTGACTGTCGTCGAATGGTTTGAGAAGGCCGAACATGTTTGCAGGGTGTCCAAAATAAAAAAATTTGCACTGGTCATCCCACTGAGACTCACAAGGGGAGCCTATGCTGTATATCAACAACTCGGGGACGATGCTGACCTAGAGGAGATCAAGAGTGCCCTAATACAGCCTTTGGAATAGACCCCTTCATCGCTTGGAAACAGTTCGTCAGAGGATGGCTCGAGCCAGGTGAGACGGTGGATGTCTACCTGGCCGATTTGCGAAGGCTGGCGGTGCCGTTTGGCAGAGCAACAGACTGCATACTGGGATGCGCCTTCCTGGCAGGACTTACCGACAACACCAGTTGGCTCCTGCGAGCGTCTTCAAGATTGGACACACTGGGATTCGACGAATTGCTAGACAGGGCTCGACACATCTTGAAAGACACAGAACAGGTCGCGGCAGCTGTGAGAAATCCTGAGACACCACGGGAAGGCCTAAAGTGCTACAAGTGCGGTGGACCAAACCATTTCTCTAGAGACTGCCGAAGCTGAAGTGACATAGGAGGCCGGAGTAGCCGACGGACATGAGCACGACTATGCTGCTATCACTGCAACGAGTTAGGCCATGCAGCACAGGATTGTTCGGGAAACGAGTCCGGGGACAAGGTGTTGTGGCATTGCCTGTTGTCAATGTGAGTGTTGAGGGTAAACAGTGTTTGGTGCTTGTCTACACTGGATGTTCCCGATCGATCGTCAGTGCGGATCGATGCGTGACATGGAGCAGTCAACAAATTGAGATTTGGACAATTGACGGAGTGTCCCAGGCCTGTTGTGGTGTCAGGACTGTGTCAATCATCACAGACAGAGGGAATCATACCACAGTCAACGTTTTGGTCGCAAGTCAAAGGCCCCTCGGTTACGACTTGCTGCTTGGGATCGATGCAATCCAAGCATTAGGAGGCATGATAATCATGCCAGCCGGAAATGTGGAACTGGGTAAAGGAAGGAAGGTGTATGCAGCACTTTGCATTAGTTAGCCGGATTTCGACGTCTCCTTCAATTCCGAGAGGGTGTGGACTGCCAGGTAGAAATGGGCCCAAAAAGACCCACCAGTTCAGCTTCACAACAAGGTCACAGAGTACAAAGTGCCCAACAGCATCAGAGGAAAATATGAGAAAGAGCTTCAACAGTGGATTGTGAACGGCTGGTTGATTCCGTACCCCCAGGAAAGACTGGGACCCCCAAAGGATTCCCTTGATGGCAGTCGTGCAGGAGCAGAAACAGAAGGTATGTCCGGTACTCGATTACCGCGAATTGAATGACTTTGTGGATGCTTTTACTACCGATGCAGAAGTGTGTGCACAGAAGCTGAGAGTGTGGTGGCAGCAGGGAGTCAATGTGTTGCTTCTGGATCTGCAAAACGCATATCTTCAGATTCACATCGACGAAGTGCTGTGGACATTTCAAACGGTTATTTTCAAATGCCAACACTTCTGTCTTACACGGCTAGGGTTTGGGCTAAATGTGGCGCCACTCATTATGAAATCTGTTATAGACGCCATCGCATCATAACTGCACAACTGAAAGTGCCACATCAGCATACGTTGATGACATCTTCATTAATGAAATTCTGGTCTCTGCATCGCGTGTACAACAACACTTTTCAGATTATGGTTTGGTGTGCAAGGATCCGGTGCGACTGAGAAATGGAGCAAGAGTTCTTGGCTTGCAAGTCTGGGAAGAGAATGGCACCCTTTGATGGAAACAAGGAAGTCAGATTCCAGAAGTCCCTGATGTGTTGACCCATCGGCATGTATTTTCATTGTGTGGCTCAGGGTGGCAGTTGCATTCGTCAAGCGCCTAGCAGACGCAGGAACCAATGGATGAGATGATAAAATCAAAGATCCCTCTCTCTGTCGCATACTAGCGGAGATGCTAAGTAGAGTACAGGAACTGGATCCCATTGGAGGAGACTGGTGCATGGGTGGTGACGAGATCACAGTCTGGGTGGATGCGAGTTCTGTGGCGACAGGAGTGGCATTGGAAATGAATGGAAATGTCATCGAAGATGCATGTTGGCTGCGTCCGACTAATGATGCCAGGCATATTAATTTAGCTGAACTCGATGCGGTGCGTAAAGGAGTCAATCTAGCCCTCCAGTGGGAGGCAACAACATTGCACTTGGTTACTGATTTGGCGTGTGTGTACCGGTGGATTTCCGACACCTTGACCAGGAACGCACAGGTGAACACAAGGGCAGCTGGCGAGATGCTGGTTAGGCGATGACTGGGCATTATGCGACTGCTGGTGGAAGAATATGAATTGACCATAGATGTGACACTCGTACAGTCCTGTCAGAACTGTGCGGATCACCTCACCAGAGTACCGTGCACGTGACTAGATCTGCTCAAGAGAGAAGAACTGGCACTCGAGAGCTGCGCAATGGTAGGGAGACAACTGGACGAGGACCAGGTGGTCAATACCCATCATCAAAGCGGACATCCAGACGTGAAACGAACTCTGTACTTTGCCAGGTTAATAAACCCGTAAGTTTACAGAGAAAGCATTAAATCTGTTGTGAAGGCCTGCACAACCTGTCAGTCAATCGATCCAGAACCTGTTTACTGGGAAAAAGGAGAACTGAGCGCGAAGAGCAACTGGAGCAGACTAGCGATAGACATGACTCACCACAATGGTGAGAATTTTCTAACGCTTATTGAGTGTGGTCCCTCTAGGTTTGCGGTATGGTGGCCTCTGCGCCAACAAGATGCGAGCACTGTCATTTGACTGTTGGAGAATGTTTTCCTGGAGCAAGGCCCACCATGGAAATACTGACCGACAATGATACTACATTCACCAGAAAAGACTTTAAAAAATTTGCGGACAATTGGGACGTGCATCTGCGGTTTCGATGTGCCTACTCGCCAAGTGGAAATGGCATCATAGAGTGAAACCACAGAACCGTCAAGACCATCGCAGCCAGGAAGGGCTGTACAGTATTGGAGGCAGTTTATGGTATAATGTCACCCCAAAAGATAACGTTTCACTGTCCACAGCGCCGGCTGATGCACTGCACAAGTATCATGTCCGAATGAAAGGCATTGAAGGCAACCCGCTGCCTGAACTACAAGTGACCAGAGGGAGATTGAAAAAAGGAGATGTTGTTTGGGTCAAAAACCCACGTGGCAAGTGTACAACAAAATACAGCACTGGATGTGTTATGGAGGTGATTAGCCCACAATCTGTGAGAGTTGATGGGGTGCCTCGTCACATTAAAGACCTGCGACCGGTGATGCAACCACTACCGTTACTGAGCGATGAAAGCGATTCCGAGTCTGAGAATAGTGAGCGTTTGATCTGCTTGGAGTTAGACCTGCAGGGCAGTGATTCCGATATCAGTAGCCTCCCAGCGGACACAGTGTTTACCGACACTCAAACCACAGACGAAAGTACGCATGAGGATAAAGCTTCGGAAAGGCACTCGACGGTGACAATCGCCACCTCCCTGCCCTGTTTGTGATCATGAGATCAGGGGGGAGTGTGAGGAAAATTGTGAAAATGGCCTATCTCAGAAACGCCCACGAATTTGTGCATTGTGCAAACTCCGGCTGCTCAATGGTTAAAAGAACCAAAATGGCGGCACCGATGTTTTATGCCAGGCGGTCTCAGACAGTTAATGCGAAATCTCGTCTTGTCATTCGCATGCAAATTATGGTCGGTCCTCAGCTGTATAAAGCAGGTGGGTTTTTGTTTCTGGTGACTGGGTTTTTTGCTCGTGAGAAGGCTGGACATGTGACACTATTTTGTCGTTTATGCTCCTTGCTTTTTTTCTATCTGCTACTATCCGTTGAGTCGTTGCTTTGCAACAACAGGAGGATATGATAAATCTTTTGACTTTCACTCAGTAAATGGAAACTCGTGAACACCCATTTAAATATCATTAAGAATTATTTGAAGCTAGTAATGCTCTATCATTGTGCTATACTGTGAAGTATTTAAGAACGTATACAAATTGTTTGTCCTCCTTTGAAGCTGAATCATCTCATAAGTATGTTAACTGAGCCAAAGCATAAAACTATTTCTAGAAAATGCTATTCACAGATGAATGTCAAGAAATTCTGGATGGCACTGACAGTTGTTGAAATGGGTGCTGCCTGAAGGAAACATGTAAATCTGTTTGGTTGAGGTATCAGAAAGGTGATAGAAGGGTTATATTTTAGGCAAGAATAAGTAATGAGTTGACCGGGCCCTGGAAAGTAGATAAAGGCATTAAAATGACCTTTTCTATCTACACTGAATTCCTGAAAGGCAACCTTCTGACATTACAAAAAAAAAAAAACTTAAGAAAGTGGCATTGAAATGAAAAATTATTTTCATACATACAGGTCAAACTGCTAATGCAACTAATGAGCATTTTGACATGGTTTCAAAAATGACAAGCTTATGGTGTAGTCACTGTATTCTCCAGATCTAAACTATCAAGGGGTGTGTTTATGAGAGTAGCAAGCAATTTATATTGAAAAATGAACTTTGGGAAACAGTATTTGCAAAATCATTATCCCTGAAGAATTTCTCAAATGAACCTTTTTAGTGACAGTAGGCTGCTTCATTTACTTTCATTACTTTTCTGCTTTATTGCAATGATCAGTTTTGTATGTCATTTCTTTGAACATATTACTGTTGAGTTAGTTACTGATTTTTCATTTTTTTATCCTTACATATCTTCACACTGAATTTTTTCTTCTTCTTTTAGATGATTGCATAAAACATGAAATGGTGTATGTAAAAAAAAAATTAGGTATATATTCAAGCGTAAAGTCAGTTCTATTTCATTCTGTGTCCTATGATTAAGGATATTCCACGTATACAAAAATACATTTGGCCAAAAACTTGTGACTTTCCAACCATTAGATTTATAATCAATGTAATTTTTCTTATTTACTTAAAACATGGAAGCTCGCTTAATTTCATTTATTGACAACTGACGTAAAAACAAGAAAAAAGTGCTACCCAAAAGTTCAAGGAACTTTAACACTGATTAATCTGTTCATTTATCAAATTATCATGTATTTCCTGTGTCTCACCACATATTTTACATACACCTCAAAATTTCACCCCAAAAAATAAAGAAATTAATTTTCACCAAGTTATTTTTTATTTACACAACTTAAACTTCCCTAAATGTTTGAATAGTGCTTCATATGTTCTTGGTATCATTTGTGAATACATCAGTACCATCTATATTACTTTGTCAAAATTTGTGTGTATGTTCAAACATCACAGCAAAATGAAAAAGTCCCATAGACTTGAAGTTTTTATTTGGATAACCATAACATTTCAAGCAATAGAATAGACTATGTGAGTGATGTTGATCTCAGAGGCTATTAAAGACCACAGCATGCCATTTTTAGACAAAAAGATTCTTGTAAAATAGAGTGAGAGATTAAGTTTGCTATAGAATGCAAAAATGTTTTTTGATCTTACAAATGGTAGTAGTACAGATGCACAGATAAGATTCAAGTTTCAAAATCACTTGAGGGAGAATATATTTTTGGCTTTTATAATTTGTTTTGGAGGCAAATTGGTACATATGGGTCATATGAACAGAAAAAAATATTATAAGATAGGTTGTACTTTGAAGGAGTTCATTACAGTTTTGAACAGCTTTTTTTTTATTTGTAAAATATGCAGATGTTTCAGGTTTGAGCAGTTTAAAATGTAAAAATGACCCTAAACTATTTTAACTACAAGTGACAATGTGAACAAAGAATTCTTGTTTCAAAGTATAATGCAATCAAAATTGTTCTAACAAATTCCTGGGGAGGTTCAGTTGTACAACAGTTTTGAACACTTCTTAGACTAGCCAGAATTCAACAGTTCTTTAACTCTCTTGAGCTACATGATTTTTTTCTCCCCATAAACTTCAACTAAAAGTTCAGATTCCCATTATTCTTCCCAAATCTCCAACTTCCAAAGTTGTGCAGTAGAACTTGCCTGTCAACCAGTTTCTCCCACATTGCCAAGACATCTATACTGACTAGAGTATTACCCAATACATAAACACTAATGTTGTGTACTTAGAAGCCCTGTCAAAATTTTTGTTTTGTTTTGGGTATCAAAGTATTTTTCAGTAACAAATAATTTTCATGTGTAAATAATCTTTCTTCTGATAAGAAATATGTTAAAGAACATATTTTTCTGTTTTCTTATAGTTGAAGTTATTTTTCCTCCAAGCAACACCAGTTGCTAATGTAACAAGTCTTAATTTTAAATATGTACTTATAACTTGTTTATTTTTTATAAAATAGGATATGAATGTATTACAAAATAAACTATAACAAAAATAAATGAAAATGGAAAAAGTTCCAGGAACTTTAGAATATTTTTAAATAAAATTTAATAATAAAATAAAAGTAGACACTATGAATAATTCCAAAATGTAAAATAAATGAATTCTCAAAACTGGCATTTACACAAAATAAACACAAAACAATTTTGAGTCATACTTTATATCCACAAAATTCCACAAATCTGGATTTGAAAATATACATATTAAAGCTTTTTTTTCCATAACAAAATTCAACAAGTACCTACATAAATTTATTGTATAAACACCTGAATAAGCATAACATTTTGTTTCTATGCAGAAAAATCAATGTAAAACAAAGAATATAAATAACATGGAATATCTGTAATACTGGAACCATTGATGCTGATCATCAGTGAATTGATAAAAAGAGAAAATATAATGATAATACTGGTTACATCCAATAGATTTAATAGAATGTTGAGATAAAAAAAAAGAAAAAATAGATTTTGTTGGTCAAAAAATTGTAGATTTCTGATTCAGATTGCCAATGTTCTTCACATACAAAGAAAGAATTGTCTTTGTAAATCTTCACTCCTGAAAATGGAAAAAAAATAATTAATGTTACTTTTTAAAAGAATATTAATGACATTTTAACTCATTGAAAAAGCACAAAAGAATGTATTATTTTCAATTAAATTTTTTGACTGAAATGTTCCCTTTTACTGCCTATCCTTAACTTTTGGCATGATTTAGAAAACCGATTATTTCAATAATCTACATACATGCAATTAGTGAATAGTTACAAAAAAAGAAAGTAGCCAATCCTGATCAACATCTTTTTATAAATAGAACATTAACCATCAATTTTACAGAATGAAATATAATTTTTACAAGTTATTTTCCTTAAAATATAAACTGAAGTACCTTCCAAAATTAGAGGCAACTCTATACTGGATAATGTAATAGGTAAAGAGGTAATGTAACTATGGCAGCCATTGCATACAAATAAGATTGAACATGCACTATGAAATGATTGTTTGTCCTCAAAAGTAGGGCGCTATCTGTGAGGTGGAAAAATTGGTCGAGTTTTTTCTTGGGCAACTGTAGCAAGAGTATACCAGTAATATGTGAATTCAGGACAGATAGCAACAGCACAGGGAAACCGTAGACATAAATGATATAAGAATAATACTGGTGGTGGTAACGATCTAAAAAAAAAAATAAATAAATAAAATAAAAGAGGAACATGATATCAAATCACATTCCAATTTAACACTGGCATCACTAAATTCATCAAAGCTTTATATAGTGTACACTGCATTTCAAGGAGCTTCATAGTTATCAACTAACAAAGGTAGCATCATTGACACCGTGTTTCCATCTCTTTCTGGTAGATGGTTGAGTTAATATGCAAAAGAAGCCATGAGAGTATGCATCCAGTCTGTTAACTGGGTGTTATACAAGATGGTAACAGCTCTGTAATGGTGTTCTGTTGTAGTTTACAAGAAGCATTAGTGAATCTAGAGTCATTCTTGAATATGACATAAAAAGATATTGTTACAGACTATTTGCAACCCTTTAGGCTTGTCATGTTTCCCAGTGGTGATGTTCCACTAAGATAATACACTCCTCCCATACTCCTATCAGTTGGCATGAAATTGATGCCATGAAAATTCATCTGACTTCAAGGTACTCCGCTGGCCCCTTAACTTACCAGATTTAAATCCCATTGAGCATATGTTGCAGTGGTTATTAGATTCTCTGCATCCACATTCAACACAATTGAGCCTTTCATAGTCATGTATTGATATACTCATGCAGCAGTTCCATCACCTTGCAGACTATGCCATATTGTTTAGCAACTGTTATTCAAGTGAAAGGACATGTTTAAATGCTTTACACTTCAGTTTATATTCATACATTAATGCAATACAAATATACATTTATAAATGTATGATCCAACTGAGTTAAAACATGGTTATTATCATATTTATTACTAGGTATCTGCATTATGAATATATATCAGGGCTTGAATAAAACCCTCACAAACAATATTTTAATTTATTCATTATAAAATTTTTGTTATATCCCAGTTCACATAAACTTTCAGAAATGCTTCAACCTTTTTTTTTTCTCTTGATTGCATGCTGATCAGGAAAGAATTTTTTTTACTGCATTCAAATAATGCAACTAGAGTCTTTTGTACTTTTTCCATGGGTTGTATAAATTAGAAGAATGTTTCCAAATTTGATGAAAAAATAAAATAGAAAACAAAATCAGCATAAGATATAAATATCTATAGTTACCTTCATTTTTCCTGAATAAGAATGCTGCAGCATTGGATAAAATCAGTAATCAGATGTCTGTCTTAGTTCAGTAACTGATCTTCATTAAAGAGTCAGGGAAAAAGTGTCCAGTCTCCCTCCCATACCCCATTTATTCATTTTAAAGGGACCATACATGATGTTGCTTGAAGTAATTCTGGGATCATTTGTTATTCCCAGCATTCATCAGCAAAACACTCAACAATTGTTTTTTTTTTTGTTTTTTTTTTAATTTAAAATGTTTGCTTTTTTGTGTATATATGTACATATTTTTCTTAAATAAATCCATTTTTTCCATGGCCTTTTTTGATCTGGTACAAATATCAAAAAGTTTTATATAATTGATGAGCTTCAATAACTGCTAAAGTTATATTCCAGATCTGGCCAGTAGTTCCACCTAGTGGAGAGAAGAAATTAAACATTAGTGAAAAGTGACTAGACATGAACAAAGAAGAAAAAAAAGTAGAAATTACACTATATCAGATCCCAAAACCAGTTTATGAGGTGTATGTTTCATTTTTGTGTATCCTTCTTATATCATTAGCAACTAAATACTTAGAATACTTGCTCTGTTGACTGGAGTCAAATTTTAAATTTTATTATCATATTGACAATGTTATAAAAGGTTTCTTATTTTTTATGCCATGCTCACAAAAGAGATTGCAGAAAATGATTTGGCTCATCATAAAAAGGGTTGACATTAGAAATAGTCGAGTGTTAAACTTCTGTTGCAGAAATTGAAAAATACAACAGAACAAGTCTTTATTTTAAAAATCTAGAATGTGAAAAGGAAATTCACTTGTACTTTTAATGAAATAAAGTTATTTTAATATACCTAACATCTACAAAAATGATACTTCCTTGCTAACAAATGTAAGGGAGACAATTATACAATGGCATTGGCGGAATACTGTACTTATAAATGACAAATTCAGCATTTAAATTTGTTTGCTTTCATTGATTTTTCAGCTTCTAAAATAAAATGTGCAAAATAAATTCTAAAGTTTTAAATTACTTGATTTGCCAAACAATATGACATACTTTTTAAAAAAATCGGAATGAGACAGCTGAAATTATTTGGACACAAAGAGGAAGGAGGGCTTGCAAAGTTTGACATTCACAAGGCATATTGAAAGTAAAAGAGACAGGAGGAAGCAACAGGCTATCTACCTGATGAGCTTATGTGCATGGATAGCACAACAATGAGTGGGAAGAATGGTAAAAAGACAAATGTTACTAACAGCTACAAAGGATAGGAAGTTGTGGAGAGCTATGATCACCCACATCCTATAAGGACACAGCATATAGAAGTAAATTTTAGGTTCACTCAAAACATATCTGAGAGAAGTAACTAATTTGGCACAGGTTTTGTAAATGTTATGAGTAATGACTTTATTTTAAATAAAATTTAAATTGTCAAAAAATGTTTGATCAAAGTTACTGTACTTTTAACCATAATAATTTGAAAATTAATTCCGTCTCTTTTTTTAGCTAGCCAATTTTTTTTTTTGTCATCTAATAAAGTACCTATTCTTGTAATATATTTTTTTTAATTTTCTGACAGAGGGAAGAAAAGAAAAAGATACCATCTGCAATTTTTTTTTAAATGAGTTAACATTTCAAATGATATTTGGTCTATTGTGCTCATCTAAAGTTGATCTCTCCCACAAAAATGTGGATAACTGTATATAAAAAAAAGAGTAAAAGTGTGTTTAAAATTCAGAAAGGGATGATAAAAAGAATATCTTTTCTTCTCCACTGCAAACAATTAGCAAAAGTATGTACAAAAAGATGTCTCCAGTGTCAGATGGGACATTCTAAATGTAAACAAAATGTTGCCGCAAAGGCTAAAATGTTCACACATACTAATTAACATTGTACTCAAAACCATTATTCAGTTTCCCAAACAAGGCCAGAGAAGAACCAAGGAATTTTTCAGGGGTTTCTCACCTGACAATAATTAGGAATAGTACAAAGGCATTACAGATATATGAGGTGTTGGAGAAGACCAATTGTGCAGGAAGAAAGGGCTGTCAAATTAACTTTTTCTTCAGACATTGGTGGTTTAAGCACAAATCATCAAATCTAGACTGAAATGAGTCATAACCTCTAACTCAAGACAGCATCTTAATCCAAAGTGTTTTCTTTTCCCAGTTTGCAATACCACATATTGGTAATGTCTATCTGGTTACTAGTTTGAATGCATAAGACCTGAGATCAGTCAAAAAGAGCCAGATTTGTGTATGATCTTCAGCATGATTGTTTTCTGTATGCAAAAAGTGCATCTGATTAACAGTAATGATGAAAATATTCTGCTGAAGCATATTTTGGTAGCCATTCTCATTTTGTCAACAGGTACTGTGTTCATGGGCTAGCAAGCAGATTGTACATGTTAAATGTAGCCTTAAAATGTGACCTTTTTGCTTATTAAGAAAGATTAGTGTTTGGTAATTAAGGTTAGGTTAAAGGACGTTAATATAGTGCCAGAATGCAAAATGGAACCCCCCCAGAAAGACCACTGATTAATGCATCACCAGATTAATAGATAATGCAACAAACATTTTACTAATGAGCCTGGTCTGAGTTTAACCCAGTTCAATGCCCACTGGTTGGCCCAAATGAGTATTTCTTGATACTTTACCAGGTGAAATTACTACACAAAGACAAGTATGATGAGAAAGGCAATAGCTGAATAAAGTAAACCCAAAACCTTTTACATTTTACATTGTCTCACTCAATTCATTCAAAGAGTTGTCCATTTTCACCCTTGAATTAAAACCCTTCCTGCATAGCATAAAGATGAATCCAGTTATACATAGTATCATCCTGACTGGTGCTTCCAACACTATTAAACGTTCTACCTACACTAATCTTGTTTGCAATTAGAAATATAGTTATAGATAGTTACTGCCAGTGAAATTAGAAATATATCAGTCAATATGAGAGGCCCAAATTAAGAACAATTTGTGTTGTAGTGGAGCATGTGGAAGGGTTATCCCTGCACTTGGACTAGACAGACCATACAGAATACTCAGTATCTTGATCAGGAACAATCTTCATTTAAAAACTTAGTTGAAGGTACTGGAGAAGGTTAAGCCTTCCATGTGATTTTAAGAATGTGAGTTTGCAATATTATTGATTGATTGCTTACTGACAGTACTTCTGTTTACCTACCTAGTTTGACTAGAAAGAGATCTATTTAAACTCATCTCAGGTTTATTAGGTTCCTGTAGTGCATCAGGTAATCTGTTGCCTCTATCCTTGTGAAAATCATCTAGTAAAGTCAAGACAGTCTACAGTCCTATTTCCAAAGGCAGATAGCAATCAATAGAAAGATGACATCAAGAAGTCTCTTCCAAGTTTGACAAGCATTCACTTGGGAGCAGGGCCCACAGAAGACATCAAAACAAGTGTATTCAAAGTTCTTTCCTATGTCTCTCCACAACCAGAGCGATGCTGAAGAAGCCATTATATCAAGGGTTTGTTTATTAGTATGCAGGTCAAATGAAGGAGGAGGAGAAACATCACTCACTGTGGGCTTGGTCTGCCAGCTTAAAATATCTTGATAATGAAACACTCACCTGGCTGTTAATGCAAAAGGCATACTTGTTTAGTAAAAGACTTTGGCAGTAAAACTTGTAGATTCACAAGTGATTTGAAGGAGGAAAGCCTGGAACATGTCTTCTTTCACTGTAATATTGTTGTGGAAGCTAATCAAACAGTTCCTGATCCACATATTCCCCACCATGACATTTTTATTTTTGCCTTAGCCATGTCCCCACTCATTAGTTAATATAAATCAATGTTTGCTGGTAATATCATAGGCTGGTTTCATAGATATAAGAGTAAAAGAATTAAAAAAAAAAGTCCTTATTTATTCAATTCTAAGTATTCATATTCATTGTTCAACCAAGTATTTATTTGTCATGTCAGTTTGAATTGAGGAGAGGTTCTTTACTCTGCTAATAATTTCAATTTAAAAAATATTTCATATCTTTCCTACTTCAAAACTATAAACACAACACAAAATGGGGAAAGTTTTTAAATAAGTTTTTCAATTAGAATATCTGATATGGAGGTCCTTGGGGTATATGAATAATATTCAGTATAGGTTTGATGTTTTGGTAAATGGAATAATGTTGTATAATTGTGACAATAAGTGTAACTAACTAAATTAATGTTAGGTAGTAATGAATGTCAATGGCTTCTTATCCATCTAATATTCCTTTTGACCATATGTCACATTTTGTCTAATCAATTTTGAGAAATACATAAATTTGTTGTACAGTCCTGGCAGACATTACCTGGAAAAAATGCCATTTCATTCTCTTTCCATATTCAAGGAAGATCATAGAATGAATGGACTGACTAAAACATTGTGGCAAAAACAAGAAAAAGAATGAGATCAATTGTCTATCCTGAAGATCAGGATTTTCTAAAAATAATTTCAACTCTTGAAACAAAAACTAAATTAAACTGTGCATTAAATGTAGGTACCTCCACTGAAATAGCGATACCTAACGTTTAAAATTAATTTTTATAAATAAAAAAACTTTCTTGAAGCTTTCGTTTTAGCTTTAATTGAAAACTAAAGGATTAAATTTACTATTTCCAGTAATACAATGTTTCGACCATTGTACACACCGGCCTTCTTCAAGTGGTTGGAATGTTGAACTGAACCCTTTATTTAGCTCACTGGGGTAGACTGTTCTAGTTCCACGTGCCATGTCTAATGGATGTCAGTTATCTCCTGTTAATTCCCCTCTCCAAGTTCTCCACAACCTTAACTCACACTCTTTGGGTCCTGTCACTGGATCTAACCAACACCTTTATCCACTATACCATGTGTCCTTGAGGACATCTGTGTATAATAATAAAGGGTTCAGTTTGACATCTCAACCACCTGAAGAAGGCTGGAGCGTACAACGTCTGAAATGGCGACAAAGAAGAGGACAGTAGTCTGAATGATGTAAATAGTGTACATAATACCTCATCTCAGAAATATAGACAGATATTTCCAGTAAGCAAAATACTCCGATGTATTTCAAACAGATTGGATTGAGTTTTTTTTTTTTTCTAAAATAGCCGATTAGGACCCTTTTTAGTTGTTTTTCATTGCAATGTAATTTTCTTTATTAAAAAATCTTCCAAAAATAAAACATTTTTCTGAAACTTCATTTGAGGAATATTAGCGGATTTAAAAAAAAAAAAAAAAAAAAAAACCTACTTTAGGTGGAAAATAACAGAGAAATGGATTGTTAAAACAAACAATAGCAGTGATTTATTGTTGTCCTATGGAGACTTTATCTGTTAAATTTAAGAAAATGACATGTGAACACATTTTTTATATAATTTTTAAGTATTCAGTAATCTTAAAAATGTTGGAAATATTCTTAATTTTAAGAATGTTGACTTTAAATTTACTATAGTTATCACTCTTATTTTCTGTCGTGTATGGTCATCCATACTTTCAAACTGTGCATGTTTAGACACATAAAAAAAATAATTTTAAATTATTTTAAAAATCTTGATGCATGAGGATTTTATTAAACTTTTCAATTTTTACTTAGTAAATATATAGTCTTCACCTAACAAAGAGGAAATTTTGAAGATTTTTTAAAACTTCATAAATTATTATAATAAAAAAAAAAAAAGAAAAACAATTCCTATAAAAATTCCTTATTCATTGAGAAAAAAAAAAGTTTTATTCTGACTATAATGTCTTTAATATATATTATTTATAAAAGTAATTAAAAGTTTATCTAATTAAATATTTTCATAGTTTTATTGCAGTTTTTATTTTACAATTTGGAACAGAATTCAGAACTGAGTAACTGTTTTGGGGAGGGGGAGAATATATGTATGATTTACATTCTCCAAGGGATCTTGCGTTTAACTAATAAAACAAATTTGGTGAATGGAATTTAATTTCTAGAAATTTCATGAAACAGATATAAAATAAGATGTAAAAAAAAAAAAAAAAAAAAAAAAAATTTTACCAGGATTTTCTAAAAATAATTTCAAAAATAAATTCCTGAGAATTTCCAACAATTTGCAAGAATTTCCAAATCAATGTTATTTTACCAGAAAAAAGGCACTCAAATTTCTATAGTCAACTTTGTTACATTGTTGATGCATAAAAAAAAAAAAAAAAAAAAAGATTTTTAACCAAAATTTTGAATGTGTAGAAAGGAGTAAAAGAATTTTAAAAAATAATTAAAAAATACATTGATCTTTCCTCTTAATAATAGCCTAAACATTGTGACGATAAAACTTTGTTTTTATTAAATTGAAGTCTTTTTTTTAATCATACTATGCTGATTTTTTTAGCAAAAAAAGTGGAGGTACCTAATTAATTTATAGTAAGTTCTTTGTTACATAAGGTTAAATGTAATACTTTGCTCAAGAATGGCTTTCATAAAATCCTCTTCATAATTATATTTTTAGCAATGTTTTTGGACAACTAATCAACATTTAAAAAAAAAAAAAAAAAAGGAAAACAGTCACTAAAGACCTATTAATAAAAAACTTTTACAAAGTTAAAATTACATTACACTTTCAACTTCAACCATGTTTGCAATAAGCATTTCATGTTTCTTAAATAAAATAAAATCTTTATGCTAACAAAATGATGTTAAAATACTTTTACAAAACAAAAAAATTGTATTTGAAAATAAAAATAGTTTAAATGAAAATGCTTTTAAGATTATTTTTTATGAGCAGAACAGTGATAAGCAATTATGGAATATGATGTATTATATTGTTTTTGTTATTGTATTAGAGCTGTACCACATATCAAATTAATTGGTAAATATTTACAATATGTTAGCATCAAATAAAAACAAATCTTATAAAGAAAAAAAGAAGACAGGACAATTTTTTGAAACACTTTTTATTCCATAAATAAAATAAACAATTTTTAGAAAAGTATAGAAATATAGAAGATTAACAATTTAGTTTTAAAAATACCAGTTTTATAAATCATTTTTCTTGATCAAAGAACACCAATAAACAAGTACTTATCAGATAAGATTCCTACATTCAAAAACAAAGTCTATCAATTTTATATAATTTGTGGCCCTCATCTATCAAGACTGATCATTAATATAGTAACTACTTTGCTTCTATTACTTGGGTAGGTAATTATCAGAGTAAATTGCTCATGTATTCTTATTTTCTTTAATTCATATGGCCGATGATGGAACTAAATGCAAGGAGAGTTAGTTTTAGATTTTTCTTAAAAGTGTCAGTGTGAATGGGACATGAACAAATATTTAAATTGATTAATGGAAGTTTCAGTAGATTATTCTAAGAATTCTGATGAATATCCTCATCTTTGTTGTTTTTATGTTTTATTTGGCTGAAATGTTCTTTAGCTTTCCAAAAACAGTAGATATGAGAATAGTTGTCAAAATAACTTGTGTATCAATAATGATCATTCATTTTAGAATCACAAACAATTTTTGCCACAGTAAATATTTTCAATTCTAGCAAAGTCAAAATATAACATCATAAGTATCAATGAAAGTCATTAATCATGAGAGAAAGAGTCAGATTTACCATGGAATAACGACATATTACAAATCAGTTGTAGATTTGAAATAAAATCATAGTTTATCAGGAATTTATATTAATTACTACCAAAGTTGTCTGTTTGAATCAACTAAAAGAATAAATTTCCATCAAGAGACAACTATTTATACAAATTAACCTGCAGCACTCTGAATAACTAAATGGTCTTTATATATTACAATAATTATAGTAAAAATTTTAAAAGTATATTTAATCTTGTTTTTATTCCAAATTCTAAAGATATACAATAATTCATAATTAAAAGTCAATATATTATTACCAAGATGGAATGTGTCAGCTACCTGCTCTGTCTTCAAGAATGAGGGGGGGGGGTGCTCATCCCTGCCACGATATCAACACAACAACCTCCTTAATGTAATCAGCAAGCTCTGAGTTTCATCAACAAGAAAGTTGCTGATCACCTTAACAGAAACAAACTCCAGAGCAACAAATGGTATGGATTTTACTCTAATAGATCCACTGCTGATGTCCCATCATTGCACACAGAATCACTGAGGCACTTGATAATAAATTCATCACAAGAGAAATTGCCTTAGATATATCAAAGGTCTTTGACAATGTGTGGCATAGAGGGTTACTACACAAAATATACAGCTATGGAATCTCTGGAAGAGTTCTTGAAATTATCAAGTACTTCCTATTGGTTAGGTTGTTGATGGTTGTCAATGGTCAGCCTTCTGAAGCCCACATTCCTACCCTCTTTCTGTTTTATATTAATGATTTGATTAAGAACATTCTCATCCATTTAATATTCCTTTTGACCATATGTCACATTTTGTTTAATCAATTTTGAGAAATACATAATTTGTTGTATGGTCCTGGCAGACATTACCTGAAAAAAAAATGCCATTTCATTCTCTTTCCATACTTGAGGGACAAACCATCCAAATTCCATTGGTAAGAAGGAAGTTCAATTTAGACAGTTTCCTTCCACAAGCCAAGAAGAAATTTTCCCAATCACTACAATCTTAGCTTCTTCAAATCCAGTATGAATGGTTATCTATCCTACATATGCTCATATTCTGCACTTCTTACTGCCTCCTCTCACATCCATAAAACAACCTCACTCAGTAGCCCTCTACCTTGAGTGGCCCTTGCTGTTTGTACTGGGTGAAAAGTAGGAAAAAAAAAAAAAAAAAAAAAAGATATCTAGGCTTTTGTTTTGGGAGGATTTCTATCTTAGAAAATACATCACATTAAGTTTAGATGTACTAATTTCAATAAACAGCACTTCTAAAGTTATTTAGGAAACAACAGAAAATAAAATAATGCCACATCATTTGAACTAAAAATTATGAAAGATCAATGTGTTTTCACTTTTGAAGCTTAAGTTCTGACTTTAAGCAATTGGGTAAAAATAATAGACAAGTATTTTAATGAAAATCAGTGATGTCTAAACAAAAATTTGTATAAATATTTCATTTTTACAAATAAATCATTCAAGATATTTTTCAGAATGTGATTCTAAAACAACTGAAATACAATCAGCAACTAGATAAAATGATCAACTATGTAGCAGGAGATATATTTCTGTTAACAGCTGACCTTTTCTTTTTTTTTTTTGAAGTATCTCCATAGCAGATAGTTATCAGTAGGAACCTTTATCATTTGTGAAATTTTATCCTTTTAACTTATCACACAGCTATAAGCAGTTTTCTTGTACAATTGATAATAATAACTGATTATTAAAAAAATGCCTTACAAAACATTTGTGTTAAATCTATACTCTCCTGCCCTACAGTTTTGAAAACAAGGTAACATGTGTTAATATTTATAACATGTTTATTTCATTATAACAATCTTTGTGTTATTCAAAAAAAGAATTAAGAAAATGTTCATACATTGGCTACAAATTATTTGTGGCGAATGAATGTAACAAGAGATTTTTATCTCTGAAGTGTTGTTTACACTTTCAAACACCATTTCCTTATAGAAATAACATCATGGAATATTTTGTAGGTGAAGTACAATTTGATTATTTTTTTTTAACGGGAGTATTGTCTCTTGAGGTCACTGACTACTCTTTCATCTGTGTCCATCTTTCGTTACTAAACTCTGTCAGCTATCTCTTTTTTCTTTTATCACTCCCACTTTTTCCAAGACTGCAGTATATTAGATGCAATAGCTGACAGTATAGAAAAGAGATTTTCCATCCGTCTGCAAACATCTTTGTCTTTGATGACTTTAATGCTTACCACAACACATGGCTGAAACATTCTAAAATGTACTGATGTTGCTGGTAGACAGACATTAAATTTCTCCATTGCCCCATCCCTCACTCAAACCATGGACTTCCCTACACGTTTCCCTAGCCAAAAGAAGCAACATACTTCTCAACCGGATCTATTTCTTACCTCCTTTCCTTACTCTTGCTGTGCTTCACAATACTGTCCTCTTGGTAACTCAGACCACTCTGTGGTAGCTATTGATATCTCCTTCCAAGCGTTCATTAAACAGGAATCCCCTATCCATAAGACCTCTTTCCATTACCAGCATGCTAATTGGGACTCATTCTGGGATTTTCTTAGTGATGCTCTTTGGACTGACAACTTCAACTTCCCAATTGAATATTGCACCATTGAGATTTCCTCTTAGATGAAAACCGGCATGAATACTTTCATCTCTTCTAGAAAATACCAGGTGAAACTATAATCCTTTCCATGGTTTACACCAGCATGCTCAGCTGCAATAGCACACAGGAACAACTATTTTTGGCTATACCAACGTGACAGCTTATTTGCTAGTGCCTGTAACAGATATAAGAGGGTCCTTGAAGGTGCTAAATTCCTGCTTGCTGAGTGAATGTGACATCGCATAACCTCTAAAAACTTTGGTTCGTGATTACTGGTAGCTCTGTAATAAGGTATTAAATAAGTGCAAGGTCTCTGTTCCCCACCTTTTCAATCAATTTGAGGTGTAATCATCGTTTGCTGATAAAACTGAATGTGTTGCAGGTAAATTCTCCTCAAACCCTACTTTTGACTCATCTGGAGCATCCCTGTCTAATTTCAGTTAAAACTGATTCTCTGTTGAGTGATATGCATATAACCCCTTCCATGGTTTCTGCTATCATCTCTAACCTGGATCCCCATAAAGCATGTAGACCTGATGGTATCCCTGAAATAGTCATAAAGAAGTGTGCTCCCGAACTAGCTCTAAACTCTATAATAAATACCTTGTTCCTGCCTGCTGGAAGTCATCTTCAGTTGTCCTAGTTTTTAAGAACTATGGTGAACCATCTGACCCAACCAAGTATCAGCCATCTACCTCCTTTTGGGAAGCTCCTTAGAGGCCCTAATCAATACTGAATTGGTTCATTATCTCTCATCGCAGAGCCTTTTCTCAAATAAGCAATACGGCTTTTGTTTTTCCAAATCAACTGCTGATGTGCTAACAATGATTGTAGAAAGAGTTCACCTTCTCTAGATAAAAATGGTGAAGCCCAGGCCATAGCATTGGACATATTGAAAGCCTTTGACAGGATATGGCATTCAGGTATTTTCCACAAGCTAAACAGTTACGGTATCTCTAGGTACATTTTTGAGCTGATCCAATTGTTCCTATCAAATTGTGAAATGAAAGCTGTCCTGAATGGCCAGTATCTACATTCTTTTGTACTAACATGGATGTCCCCTGTGCTCCATCCTTGGTCCTACACTGCTTTTAATCTTCATTAACGACATTCCCAATGACATCAGCTCTCAACTTGGCATCTATGCTGATGACACTGCCATTTACTCCTGCCTCGATAATAAGGCTGATCAGTCTGACAATGTCAAAATGGCAGCTGGTATCCAAAATGACATAAATACTAACTGGGGCAAAAGATGGCTTGTCAATTTTAACACCTCTAAAACTAAACTTCTCTCCATTAATCATGAGAGACCTCTCTCTGCCTTCCATTAGCGTGGCTGATGTTATCCTCCAGGAAAGTGACCTGTTGTGCCTTTTTGGACTAAAAGTTCTCAGCTGACATGAAATAGAAAGACTAAATTGAATCCATTGCTAGGTCAGCTGCTAAGAAAGTAGGTTCATTGTGCTGGGTGAGACAATTTTTCTCTCCAGAATCTATCTTGCATAAGTTGCCTATGTTTAGAATATTGCTGCAATATATGGTTCAGTGCTCCTGCTGTTTACCTGGAGCTCCTTGATAAGATCCAAAGAAGAATCAGCAATATTATTGATTTGGCAGCTTGGCTTCAGTCATTTGCCCACCACTGTAATGTTGCTTCAGTGGTGTAGTTGAGGGAGGGGGCACTTTGGTCTGTGTTAATTTTTCAAAAAAAACAAAAAAAAACAAAAACAAAACAAAAAAAAACAATAGCATCAATAGCATAATTTCAATAATTTTTCCCAAAAAAGCAGTGATAGGGTTCAAATGAAGCCAATTTGTCTTTGATATGGCTGGCTCAAAGCCAGTCAGCCAGTAATAAAAAAAAAAAAAAAAAATTGTCTCCAAAATGCTGTCAGCTGGTGTAGATAAACCCCACTTACAAGTGTGAGTAAAAGGTGTGAAAAACATTTGAACATTTTTAAAGGGCTTGATGTGGGTTTCGATTAAGGCAATTTAATAAATCCAGTTTTTTTCACACCTGTGTGAGAAGTCCAGACTTTGGTGTCAGTTCTTCGATTTTGATTTTTCATGTTTGTGAAAAAAAAATTATAAATAAGTGAACCAATTGTTTTTTATCTTATCATAGGCCTACAGAAATAAAATTGTTACTTTTCATAAATTATAAGATAGATAAATAAATTGAAATAATTCCAATACTTTAAAGTTTAAGGATATCACATGAATTCCAATTTTTTCTGGAAATATCAAATGGAAATTTAAAAGAAAATTGAAAGCAGAAACTTTATTTAAAGTCCAAAAATTGGCATTTTTTCAATTTTTTAATTTACAAGTTTTCATGCTAGTAAAACAATGCAATGCTTTATTTTTTTGTTTAGATAGTCTATTTTGTTTAATAAAATTTCAACTAAGAAAGTATGATGACATTTTTATTTCAGTGTTTAAAATTGAAATTAATTTTATCAAACTTTTAATTCATAGTCTAAACTACCTTGCTAATAATAACTTTCTGAAAAAAAAAAAAAACTGCAATGTCTTTTTAAACTTTGTTTTATGTAAAACAAAGTTTTTTTAAACTTTGTTTTACATAAAACAAAGTTTAAAAAGACATTGCAGTTTTTTTTTTTTTTTTTTTTTTTTACATAAAAGAAAAATGAACCGTGTTTCTGCTAATGTGACATTTAATTTGATTCCTCACTTGTTAGAATTGAAATAAATATTAAAAAAGCTGATAAATTATGAATTAAAAGTAGTGTGATTTTTGTTATTTGTTTTTCTTTTTAAATAAAACAGAGGGTATATAAACAAAAATAAGTTACATTTTTTTCAATATTGTAAAAAAAAAAAAAAGAAAAAAACTTTTTAAAGTTTTCCTGATTTAGAAAAAAAGTAATATCTCTATTTTTTAACATATCCCCAGTTTTATTTAAAAAAAAAAAAAAAAATAAATAAATAAATAAAAAATAAACACAATTGTACTTTTATTTCAGAATTTATCAGTGAGGAGTTATAAATACCATGTTAACAGAAACATGGATTTATTTATACCATGTGTAGTATGTATGAAAATACAGTGAAAGTTGTCATAAAAAAAATAGTATAAAAATATTCAATGTCTGAAGGCACAAAATATTTTAACATAATTACAATGCATCTTTTATGCTTTCAATACATGTAATTCTTTTAATGATTGGACCACAAATATAATATTTATGTCTTGTTAAACACAGTAAGGTGAAAATTCACCAATGAAAATATATATATAAACTTTAAGGATTAATGTGCATTGTAATATTGTATTCCTTCTGGAAAGTGGTGGCAAACTTGAAGGCAGCAAAAACACTAGCTATGCCACTACCTCACAGTGCCTTTTTATTATTATTATTATTATTATTATAAATACTTTCATGGTAACTGTTTGGATTATCCCTTCACTATGGTACCTATACTGTATCAATTTAATTGCAACACTAGACTAGTGGTGAGATCTAATCAATTTACAGTTGAGCTAACTAGATGTAGCTGTAACTTCTATGCTGAAAGTCTCTTTTCTTGCACCACTCATCTGTGAAACTCCCTTCTGGCCCCTATGCTTTCCAGACAACTTTAATCTGCAAAGTTTAAATGCAATGTCAATCGCTATCTACTGTCCTCCTGATTGCTCTTTTCTCTTTCTACTCATTACTAATGTTTCTGTTCCTTATTCCTCCACACCTTGTAACTCCTTGCTTGTTAGTGGCTGTATTGCTTTGCTTGAGGTGATACCAATCAAAAAAAAAAAAAAAAAAAAAATCAACCAAAAGTCAGCTAATTATTGAATTTCAATAAAATGTTTGGTATTCATTTATGAATTTATTTATAAAAAGAAGAATTCTGTTGGAAATATAAGTGTAAATGATATTTTAAAAGTCAGCCATCTATCTAATTTTATGAAAATTTAATAAAATATCATGTGGACACTAAAAATATTTACATTTGTGTAAGATAAGTTCCCAGAGTAATGAAATCAATTAAAATTGTATTCAAAATTCCACTGTAAAATATAAAAATCAGCCCTGAATCAGAAAATAGCAACTGTGATAAATTAAAATATTATTTTGTTTAGAAAGTTTTAAATAGCTTCTTTTTTATTTAAAAATAATACATACTGTAGACATCTGGTTTGTGAAACAAAAAAGAAATATTCACTGAAAAATAATTTACTTGAAAAGATTTATTTTCATTTGATTAAATTGATAAACGTTTTTAATATTTTTTTTAATTATTTATTATGACACCTTGACACCTTAATAATGGTGTTATATTGAGAAATATTTAACAAAATCCATAGAATGTGATGATTTTTAAAAGAAAATTGATTTTTTTTTCTTTTTCTACATGCTGATGTTTTGCAATAAGTATGTATAGAAAAGCATTTAACAAATAATTCTATTACTTTCTTGATTATCTCTCAGTATTAAAAAAAAAAAAAAAAAAATGTTTCAAAGCACATGGCACTATTTATCTATTTTTGATAGCATTTAAAATATTTACATTTCATGTAACATGCATGATTTATCCCACTTGTAAAAGTTAACAATTTGTAATGATACTTATACATAAAAAATACATTGTAATACACACAAAATACCAGCACCAAATGAATGCAATAGTATCATTTCAACAAACAGTGAACCATTTTCATGCTTTGGTGTGCACGTCAAAAGATACTTAAATCTAACATCTTCAGGATAACCTAATAGCTTTGTGATTGTGCAATAAAATGAATCAAGTAACTTTTGTAACATTTTTAAAATACTGCCATTTTTCTAACCAAAAATATATTTTATTCCAGATGAATTTGCAAAAAATAAATAAAAATCATTAAAATTCAACCATAGATTTCTTGATTTGTGTGTGTGTGTGTGTGTGTGTGTGTGTAGTGAGGATTCTGAAAGCTAAAAAATATTAAAAAAAAAAAAAAAAAGGAAAAGATAACAATTATAGCATCATGCAAATTAGCTTTTGGCTAAATAACTCACAAAAAACAATATTTTAAAAATATTTTGTAACTTTTTTTTCATATAACATTTAAAAGGAACTGCAAGAGTTTTTTTTAGATAGGAGTATAGTATTGGATTGGGTTTTGCCCAATTTTTATATTCATAACTAATTATTACATTCCCCCGCCAAAAAAAAAAAATAAGTCCATACAGGCAATAAATAATATAGCTGATCTATGATCAGGAAACCTAGAATAAGAAATCCCATCTTCGGATCATGAGAAAAATGGCACTGCTTAATTTTCTGAGTTTGTGTTATATTATCTTGGGCAGAAATGATGAAACTAATTTTAAGTCATTACACAAATTATAAGACAGGATCTTATTAAAATGAACTATTCCCTAAAATGTTTGTACTATTTCCATCATGATTATTGATGACCATTATAAAAAGGGTGAATTAATTTAGAATGTTTTTTTTTTACAATAACCTTTTTCTCAAAGACATATAAGTTATAAAATTTTATTTAACAGTATTATTTGTGCTTTGAACAGATTAAATTATCAAACTTTATAAAACTTGCTCAAGAAATTAAATATACTGAGAAATGCCTAGTGACAAAGATAAATGGTAATCTGAATAAAGAAAATAAAATCCAAAATTGAAACCCGATGTTTGACAAACAAAAACATTATCGACTTTAATGACAAAACTGATTTATTCTGATGAATTCAATCTTATTATTTATCAAAAACTTTATATGGGGAAAATCCCACAAGTATAATATACAACTCTTATTGTCACATTGTTTTGTCAAGAATATGAGAAGACAGCTTTACATGTTTGATCAATACTTTTACTTAGACTATCTTGTCTATTTTACTTATGCTATTATTTTTCTATTTTAACAAGTTCTTCCTCAAATACAAATATATTGTTTTTGTTTGTTTTTGTAACATGTTTAAACATTTGATTAGCATATTTTTCTATTGGAGGGAGCCTTCATTATCCATTTTAAACTTTGACTTAGTAGGTGGAGAGAAAAAATAATAAATAAAAAGGTCTTGCTAGTAACAGAAACTGATTTTAAAGAATCACTCTAGAATGGTATGTAGTGTGAAAGTGATATTTATAGTCAAAATTTAAATCTAAGTGAATTTAAAGCTTATGGTAGGCATCCTATACTGAAAGGTGGTACTACGTTTTTTTAACCTCTCTTTAATACATTCTTGTTAAGACAATATTCCCAAATGTTGATTTTAGAATTAAAATTCTATTAACACTATTTCAATCATACTAAGAGAGACAAAAACCAGAAATAAACAGTTTACTTACCCAGTTGGCAGGTTTTTCTTGGCTTGAATTTGTAAGTTTTGGTGAAAATCATCAGTTGGGCGGGCTTGTGAGTTCATCTGAAATGTTTGACTACACATGCTAGTAGCCAACATATCTTTCTGAACTTCTCGTCGTGTTTTTCTATTGTAATGCTCACTCATTAAAAATGTCCGTCTACGAATCTCAGCCTCAGTTTGAGCAAGTTCGTGATTAATTTGATTTTCTGTTGCAGAAGAAAATAAAGTGGAATGCAAATCATTATTATTCATTGAGGATTGCAGGAGAAATTCTGATGATAATGGAGATGGACCATAAAAGTCTAATGAATTTAGATTCTTATTAGTTATAGCTGAAGAAAAATTTGATTTGTCTTCAATAGATAAAGATATATCTGGTTTGTTCTCATGTGCAGGGGATCTGTTAGGCTCCAGAGGTTGAAGACACTCAGCCTAAAATTAAAAAGGAGAATCAAATTTCATTTGTAACAAAAAAAAAAAAAAAAAAAAAAAAAAATTCTTTATATTGATAAAATGTGTGAACTAAACTTGATTGTGTAGTGAAAGCTAAAAAATATCTAGTTATGTATAAAATTCCACTTTATTAAATAAGTGACATAATTATCATTTTTTTCTTTCATCAATTTATAAGAGTAATGTGTAAAATATAAATAACTAAAAAGTTAATTATAACTCATTAAAAATATTTTCATATTTGAGTAAACAAATAGTGTTCCGTAAAATAAAATATGTTGGGTCAGGGGTGCTAAGATATTAAAATATTTATTATGTTTTTTATTTGTTCTAATAAAATGAATATTTTTTAAGTCTATTATCCTACTGTGGACTTTGTTTTGATTTTAAATACAGAATTTTTCACTTTTACTTATTTTCTGCAGATAATATTTATTTTGCAGTTTTAGAAACTAATGTTTTAGAGGGAAAGAATAGGGAAAAAAGAAGTTTTCAAAGTTATTTTGAAAATTAATGGTAGTAATGGTTTTAGACAAATGATACAGCTCAGCTCAACACCACTGGTATAGATTCAAGCCAAAAAGACAAATTTAGTTTTGTTTAGTTCTTAGTTTCAGCAAAAAAAGTGGTTACTGAAGACCTCCACCCACTGCTATAGATTGAGGAATAATTTGAAGCAACAGTCCAAACAAGCCCTAACAATTTTTTTTCTTTTTTAAATATATTTTACTATTTCTCAAAAAAAAAAAACAAGAACTTTGAATGTATATTTTTACAAATTGTATATACTTATAATTAAGATGTGATAAAAATATTGAATTAACAGTTTTAGCAAAGTATGAACAAGCTTATTTTGATTTTATATGCTTTACCTAGAGATTTTAATACAATGACAAGCATTTTGGCAAAATTTAACTGATGAAACACAAACAAATTAAAAAATATAATAGAAAACAGATATTTTATTAACTAAATGGTATCTGAAATATAAACTAAATAAAAATATTCTGACGAACAGAGTATCATTTTTGTTTTCTATTTATTGCAGCAGTTTCAACTTTACATTTTGAATTGCATTGAATGTTTTTATTAACACAAAACCATTTCTTAATTTGACACTTTATATTTCCTAGTGCAGGTATAAAAGCTGCAGATTCTTGAGGTGGTTCCATATACATTCTCCTCTTGGTCATATGTATTTGCACCTTCAGCCAATGCAACCATCTCTTGCAATTCTTCCTTTCTAACACTTTTTCAAGTAAATATATTGATCTTTACTCTGCATCCAAAGAGTGCTTAATATGAAAATATCTTGACACCAGCAAGATGAGCCTGATTTTTCATTCTAAACAAACCAAAGGCCAACAATCCAATGAGCATGTTTTCTATATTCAAACTTGTATGTTCCACCCTTCTTTTAACAAGTCTTACCATGAAAGCTGTGGCCTATAGTCCTTCAAGCAACTCGATTGGAAAATTCCCATCTTACAAGGAATTTCTTACTGAACCTTTTATTTAATCCAAAGGCTTGATTGTTCTTGTTCCACAGCTTATGTCTAGGGATATCTCATCTACTTTATTTTTAGTACTGCCCAGTTATTGCTCAGCTATTTCCACTGAGCTCAAATAAGTGGAGACTTAAACCTAATTTCTCTGCTGATTAGTGCTGCTACTGTTTGTTATGCTTGACTGCACACACTAAAGTTTCCTTTTTGTTACAGCTGCTGTCGAAGACCTGCTGTTATTTGTTTTTCTTAGCAGAAATATAATATATTTCTATGCTAGGCCTACTAAGGAGGTGCTCATCTCAGATATCTAACTCTCCAGTGTTCTCTTGTCCAGTATTTTCACTTCACTACCCTTTTCCTTCCATACATGATCAGCCATAACCAATTTCATTGTCTGCTCCCTTTTCCATATTCCTCCAGCCTTACTTTTTTCTTTGTGCTGAAATCATTCCCCTCACACTGATGAAAATGATATGAACTAACTTTTGTGTTCAAATTCTTACTAGCAATTCTCATAACTTAAAGGTTGCCCCCCACCTCAAAACACTCAGGTTCAGAACAGGTCATACATTTAAAAGTAAAAAGTTATAATTACTTTAAATTGCCTTTTAGCATTACTTTAAAAGAAAGAGCAAGCAATATTGTAAATCTTTAATTACTTTTCTGCCTATGCTAATAAATTAACATTGACAGAAAGTGCACAAATGTGTGTGGGTGTGTGCATGCAAAATTTCCCACCGCTCCACCACTTTTTTTTTTTTTTTTTTTTTTTTTTTAATTAGAAATGGATTTTTCTTTTTAATAAAATATGCTAGAAACTTTTGCACACATAATGACACTGCACATATTTCTTATTTGTCTCAATTTAAATTTTATTTCACAAAACACACATCCAACTTAAAATTATGTTGTGTAGATGACAACTGAGAAAGAAAATGTAAAAGAAACTAGAGAATAGATTAATGTTGTTCTTATGTGCCGCATTCCTTCAGGACATGAGCAATCATGGCTCTCCAAAATTTGCTATTCCTTGTGACCCTTAGCAGTTTTTCTACTTTTGCTAAGTTCCAACATATGTTAAAATAAAACAAGATCATCAAGTCGTGGGTCAATGCCTTTCACTTACCCTTAACTCTCACAGTTCATATTGAGGACAAGTTTTCCAATCCCTCCTTCCTTATTTATTTACTAGCTGAATTATCTGTACCTTGCATGGCACACATTTTTTGTAAGAAAATGATGATTGATTTTAAATCATTTATATAATTTGTGAAGAAAATCATGCATTTCAATATTATGATCTTGCAAATGTGATCTCCATCTTCTGGCATCCTCCTTCTATATTGTTCAAATTTAAATTCAATTTAAATCAAAGGGAAAAAAATTTCAGTGGGGTTTTTGTACAAAAACAGCTTGATCTGATCCCTTTGATATGTATTTGATGCAATACTTGATTGAATGAATTGATGAGCAGATTTCAACATTGATATGACAGTTGAATTGTCACAACAAATATGTATTACAATACCCACTGACTGGTAATTTCTTGCTCAATTATATTGTGTCATTTTGGTCTTGCTGATGTGACCTCCATCTTCTGGCTTTCTCCTTCTATATTTTGGATACAAGTCATTCCCTTGTTCAAATTTGAATAAAAGGGAAAAAAAATTTCATTGTGTTCCATCCCAGGAACCCCCTTTTATCAAAATGATCTTGCTGATGCGACCTCTATCTTCTGGCTTTCTCCTTCTATATTTTGGATAGGAGCCATCCACTTATTTAAATTTAATTTAAATTAAAAGGAAAAATATTCAGTCGGGGTGTTGAGCCCCCTGGGGACCACCTTTGATCAAAATGAAATATACTTACTTACCCAAGTACCCTGGGTAAGGTAGTTTCAGAATATTTATGGTTATCTACCCAAAAAACAAAAAACAAAAAAAAACAAGGATGAGTTCAATAACAAACAGACAGAGGTTACAACTACAGATTTCCAGTTCATAAAAAAAAAAAACACCTCCATGGGATTTTATGTCAGTGAATGTCATTTTTTAACATTATTTCGCTGATTCTTTTTTAAAGTTTTCCATTTTCGTAAAATTTTCTCTCGGATTTTAGTTACAACTGTTACATTATTAAAATTTAGCTGTAAGTGTATTTCAAATGTTAACCTTAAAAATTACACAATGATCAGTCTTACTTGCTAAGCAAATTGTTCAATGAACAAATTGCAAACACGACTTCCCTTTTTAAATTGATGTCTGTCACTTAAAAAAAATGTTGTTTCTTCTCTAGCACCAAGCTCTTGCGACTGATGTTAAAATTTGCTTTTATCTGGAAAATGATTCATTAACGAAAAATGATATCATCGAACAAGATTATTACCAGTTACTTAGACCATCATCTTATCATACTTTTTTCAATGCAGATATTTTTTAACACTAACAGAAAGACAAGACATGACAAATCTTAAAAAAATAAACTACTGAGAAAGATTAACAACTTGGTTTGATAGCATGTGTTTTAGTTAGTTAGACCTTTTTTTTCAAGATGACTTTAGAACCGTGAATTTCTTGGTTGATTGTTTTCCATCCTTTTTACTTTTAGTTAAAGAAAGAATGTGTGCCTCCCAAGACATTATTGAATGAAAATGTTCTTAAAGCCCTCCACCATGACAAAAAAATAAATATATCCGATATTTGGTCATTTGTTCAGATTTTGGGGAGTGATCGAACCGATAACTTGTAATTTAAGTAGTCCTCCTCATAAACTGAGAGTGAAAGAAAATAATTTGAATTTTTCAAACAATGATCTCTCAGCAAAAGAAATTATGAAAAAGTCCATTCATTCAAATTCACCACTTCAATTCAGAGGAAAATTCTTATTTGTTTTTTGACATTTCATCATAATTCCTGCCACAGGTTTTCTTATAGTTCCAAAGATTAACACAAAATAGCTGTAAAAGTTGAATAGTAACTTGTTTGGGGGGGGGGGATAAAAAGAAAGAAGACTTTTTACGTTATGACTGTTCAGAAAATAAAGTTTATTTTCAAACACCGCACAAATATCTTCCTCCAAAAATTGGAAATCATTCATTGTTTTTTTTTGTTTTTGTGGCTTATCAACAAGCCAGCACTCGATCATTTGTTTTTATTGTTCTGCTGCGAACATTTTGATTTTGCGATCTCGCTTTGTTAAAAAAGGACAAAACTTTTTTTTTTACTTTTCTCTCTCTCCTTGTATAAAATGGGTTTTTACAAGAACAATAATACTAACCATTGTCACTGTTTAAAATGGATACAATGAAATGACTGCATATGGAATTGAAAATAAATGAAAATATTTAATAATTTTCAGGTTAAGTTTAAACTTTAAAGAGAACTCATTTTTCTTAAATTCGGCGTTTTTTTTTTTAAACATTCTTGAAAATAAAATGAGAATAATGAATTTTAAAAAAAGAAAGGAATGTTTCATTTTTTTTTTTTTTTTTACACGTCTACCTTTCAAACAAAACAAAAACAATGAAGTACCAAAGTTTGTTTTTAAAATTAGTTAAGCAGTGAATAAATGAATTTATATTTGCCGCATAAATAAACCTGTAAGAAGTGTAATTTAAAGGTTTCATTTTCAGATTGTAAATGTAGTCTTTCTTTACTCTTTTGTTTTCCTTTTCTATTTTAGTAAAATTTTAGATATCATAAAAGGCAAAAAAATACTACACGATCGTTCTTACCTGGTATCAGCTGGAGATTATATTTTTTGTTTTTTTAAAAAAAAAAGGGTGAGCCCTCAAGTTTTGTTTTAGTAGATTTCTATTTTTAAATTGTTGAGAACATAGCTGATAATTTTTATTTGAATAAAATAGAATTTGTAGTAAACAAACAATATCCTTTTTGAAAATCACTTTTTCTTATTTTATTTCACGTTGACGAAGTCATGTGACGAAAAAGAAGTCTGAATGAATGAATGAATGAAATCGAGTATTATTATTTAACGACATTGCGTAAAACGGTAAAAAGTATGTTTTGTTAACATTTTTATACTCCTAAAATTCTTTGCTCGAATACTAAGGAAAATAGTATTCAATAAACTAAAGTATTGAAATCAATAAATTATTTCATTCTCGAGTATTTTTTAAATGAATGCTATTGTTGTTTAAGTGTTAATTTTTTTTTAAGTAGATCGAAATATGAAACATTGTAAAAACAATAAATGAAGTCTTGAAAATCGTTTGTAAACTAAAAAAAAAGCACCTAAAAGACTAGAAATCAAAATACGAACGAAAAAAATAACAGAAAAAAAAAAGAAAAAGTAAGGAACTAAATAAAACTTACTTCAATTGTTGTGAAGAAATCATTTGTGGCTGCATTCGAAGTAATTTCTTGAAGATCATTATCGATCTGAAGTGTTTTTGGAGAATAGAAATCATGAACATTCTTGCTCGAGTTGACATCGTTGAACTGACTGGCCCATGGACACATGGGGGGAATCCGAAGGGTCATAGGTCGATTCTTTTTACCATCTGTATCCAAATCATTCTGACAGATTTTCTGCCGATTATTGTATTCCTGTACAATCACTGGCCACTGAGGACTCCAAGGAAATATAGAAGGGTCCTTGGTGTCATAAGTTTTAGAACCTCCTGGAAAATGCAGACTACATACACTTGTGTACCGGGAAGTAGTACGGAGATTGATGTTTCTAATGAGGATGATCCAGGCTTGTCGACGTTCTCTGTCCTTAGGTAAAGTGTAAAAACGGAGTCCTCGGTGCCTCTTAGAGTCCGCACAACAATACGGCACACAGCAGTTTACGTTGGGCATATCTGGATCGTTAGAATAGCAACCAGGTGGAGAAAAGAAAAATTGTTCTTAAAGCATTAATGATAATGGCGGGCACTTCCCCCGAATATAGCCCATAATGCACCAGTAATGTGAGTAATGTGAGAGCGGGGGTGGGGGGCATCATGTAAGGCGAGGCGGGGGCTCTGTGAAGCCCTTCCCCCCACTTAGTTCGTATGTCTTTCATAGCTGCTACTTCGTAAGGCTAAAGACTCTAACAACCATTGTTGAACACAAAAAAAAGTTGCAGAATTTAGAATTAGCGTTTCTTTTAGGTCCAACTAACTAACACGAAATTAAACAGTTTCAGATATAATTTAAAAAGTAATAATTATATTTATAAATGAGTGTAGAAGGCGAAAAATGTTTTTTTAGCCTAACTTTTAGTTTTCAGCATTAGACTTTTTTAGTTTTCTTTTCATCTCATTCAAAGCAAAGTATCTTTTTTTAAAAAAAGTCACTTCTAAAAAAGAAAAGATGAAGAACCACTGAACCAACTTCAATGTTTTTTATATTTACTTCAAGAGAAGAAGAAGATTAAGAACATTTTTTTTTGTTTTTAATTTTTCCCCAAATGCAGGCAGATAAGGTTCAATCCAATGAATTCAAAATTTCAAATGAACACATTTTTTTGGCAATATTTTTGTAGGAGAAACATTTTTTGTTGCCTTCACAGCGTGTTTCACTAATGTTTCTACTTCATATTTTATTTTAAATAGTCGTAACAGCACTTCTAAAAAAAAAAAAAAAAAAAAATGATAATTTTTATTTTTTAATTAGTCTGTCTTTTTTTTTAATACTTCGTTAAAGAAGATTGATTAATTACTCTCGTTAATTCGTAAGTTTACTTACTGAAGTGATTGTAAAAAAAAAAAATCACTGAACTCATAAGAGATCAAAATGAATTTTTTTTTTGTACTCTTGAAAATGATCACACCGATTTACAACTGACTGCTTAAAAAAAATAAAAAATAAAAATTTGTGTTGTTCAACGAGCGGTCACCAAGCCTGGCAGATTTTCAAAGTATCTTCCATTTTAGCGTCCGAAAGAAACACTAAACAAAACTGAATTAGATCCCTTTTTACGTAGTCTCATATTATGAATATTTTTTGTCTATAAAAAGTTAATATAATTAAACTTTTGCAGCTAAAATGTTTAGATGTTTTTGCAGCTAGAATAAATTTTTAAAAAGTCCGACCCATCTCCCAAGAAGATGAAACGTTTTGCATCAGAAATAAATCGAAAAAATAGCGCACGAAATACAAAATTTTAATTCATAATCTCCGTAAATAAATTCACGAATTTATTTATTCTACATTGGTTTTCTAAAGACTAAAAGTCTTGTGATAGGCTTCGTTTCCAAATTCTGCCTCTCATTTTCATAGTATGAGATTATCTAAAAAAATATATAAGGGAGGTAATACAGTATTTATTATGCCAAGAACGTTTCGGACGCCTTGTGTGTGCGCGCGCCTCAAAGCAAAAAATACATCATTTTTTTGCGAATTCAATTCAGTAATTATATCATCATGATCTCGCATGATTTGTGTACTGTATTTATTTTAGTCAATGTAATTCTTTGGTTTCCTAATAAAAATATTTACTTCTCGTAACTTAACTTTGTTTTCAGATTTTTCTCTTATTCCGCTGTCTATCCCTGCAAAAAAGAGAATGACAAACTTTATCACTTTAAGCCTGAAAGTGATCTTCACTACTGTCTGTGTGTAAAAATCTATGGATATCATAGAAAGTTTATTATTTCTAAAATCTTCACTAGTAGATACTTATGTGGCGCATTTTTGTCATAACTCGGGGTTGTGTGACTTTTTTTGGCTCGATGTCTCCTCATCCGTTTTTCACACTTGTTGAACCGTGAATAACAATCATTCAAGTGTAAATTTATTTTAACAGTACTCTCCGACTTGGTAAAGTTACATTTTCTACGTTTGATCTTTAATAATTTTTTCATGTTTTACTTTTCTACTATTCCAAAAATGCGAATATTATTTTTTTAATTTTACTTTTCTCTAAAATTCTTGACATGAAATTTCAAAAGAGTATTTTGAAAATTAGTACCGTCACGGACTTTCGAAACAAAATCGCCGGAAAACGCATTTTAAATAATTTCAAATAAATAAATGATTATAAATGTCTTCTTTGAAACCAAATTTGGGTTTTATTTAAGAGAGCTAAAAACTGTATTAAAAGAAAAAATAATAAATTTCCGTAAAGGTATTGGTACGTTTTCTCGTCATTCAACGATCCAACGAAAAATGTTTAAAAAAAAAAAGCAAATTTAAAAATCCAATATTTGTCCTATTTCGAAGTTATTTCGTAAAAATTTAAGAATGAATTAACTGGATCTTGAAATGTAATTTTTACTTGAATGAAACGTAATGAAAATAAGGTTTATTTACGCACGGTAACCTGTGCGCTCAAAAGTTATACAAAAAACTGTAATGAGACACCCCTGACTTAAAAAGCGCGCGCAAAATGAAAAATAAAAATTAAAGAAATAGGGAATACCAGTAGTAGTGCAACAATCAAGAAAGTAGTATTGTCGTGTCCACTAAAATATCAACTACAATATTTATAAACCAATCACACTCAAGAAAACACTTACATCTTAAAACACACCAATAAAAACTACAGCCTATCATCCTTGTGCAAACAGAATGGTAGAACGTTTCCACAGACAGTTGAAGACAGCTCTAGCAATGAAACTAAACAAAACTAATTGGCTAGAAAACTTACCACTGGTACTTTTATCAATCAGAAACATTGTAAAAGAAGATTTGGGTGGTACACCAGCTGAAATGGTTTTCGGCACATCACTGACTCTACCTGGTCAATACTGTGATGACAACACGAACATTTTACCGACAACAACGTTTGTACAGGAATTAAAACATAGAATGTCATCATTAACATTTACACCAACACGGAAAGCAAACAAAAATATATACCTACCAAATGACCTTTACACTTGCACATATATATTTATAAGAAATGACAGTGTAAAAAAACCTTTATGTTCAAACTACTCAGGTCCATACCAAGTTATTAACAGAAAGGACAAGTATTTCACCATCATGAAAAATGGAAAACAGGACAATATTGCTATCGATCAGATTAAACCGGCTTATGTCCATAACCAATTCTCACAGCAACCACAAAAAGAAAAACATGAGCATTCAGGCTCAAATATCACACAAAAGACGCATGAACAAACATCCAACAAAACAAATGACACAGGGACAATAGCAGAGAAGAATATTACAACAAGATCTGGGAGACACGTGCATTGGCCAAAACATTATAAAACATATCTGAGATATTAAATAATTGTTTCCTACATATCATTATAAATAAATTTCTAATGATCTGGAGGGAGCCTTTTGTCGTGTCCACTAAAATATCAATTACAATATTTATAAACCAATCACACTCAAGAAAACACTTACATCTTAAAACACACCAATAAAATCATAGATTACAAATCAGAATGTTTGTTGTATTAGTCATCATCATTTTTAGGTAGATACTGACCAAATATCGTACGGACGTAGTAGAAGACATACCACATGACTTCTTAGGGCCAATTAGGAATAAATAAATAATTTAATTCTGGAGCCGATATTGTTCGGAAAAAGTGTATAAAAACATATGAAATCCGTTCCCGAAACAATATACACGCAGCTGACAGCAAGCTACACACACCTCTCGCCAATGACCTTCATGACCTCATGTCAAAAACGACAGCGTTGACAAACTCCAGACCACGGCATCACTGCCAACAGTAAGAAACAATTCGTATCTCTCGTATCCGTTTTTACTATGAATCACGCACACACGTTGACTTTTTCATACAAACACACATATCACAACATTTTATTGTTTCTCACACACATACACAAAGACAGTTTATATTTTATTTCAGAACTATATCAACCCAAACAAAAGACATTACTTTCCAATCTATTATCAACTGTTTGTATTCCTATCGTTATATTAAATCAATGTTTATTTGTTGAAACTACGTCGGCTTTTCTACTGAATTTTATTCCTTCAATGAAAAGCGTTTGATTATTTTAGACGGCCAAATTACGAGCGACCCTGTAACAATATTTTATTAATGTATTGAATCCCGACACTCCAAATTTTAACATTCAACGAAAAACCGAGTAGAAGGATTCCTACAGTATTTATGTTTAAAAATAAATTATCTTTACTTTAACCAATAGTTTAAGAATATAATTTTTTTATTCTATATTCTTTTTTAAAATTAATAATTTTATTTATTATACATTCTAGAAGTAATGATAATTCTGAGTTTAATTCATTTTTTTTATTATTTTCTTAAATATTTCATGCCATAAAATATATAATTGTACCCAATGTGATTTTTTAAAAAGAATTCTAAATTTAAGAAAATGTATTAAAATAACAGAGTTGCTATTAACAATAAAATGGGAAAAATTGCTAGTTATTAAATTGATAATGTTAATTGATTGAGTACTCAGGAAAAGCATTTTTTTGGAGTTTATTTAATTATTTTTTGGGGAGATTTGGAATCAATTTTCAGTATGTTCACACTTTGATATTGCATGAATTTTTTGCTAAAATATAATCTTGAGGAATTTTTCTTTATATAATTGTAAAAAATTTTGATGGCCCCGCCAAAAAGTACATGAGATATTAAAAAGGGGAATGGGGTGTATGAAACCGAGACACAAAATAATATTCCACAAAGTTTTCTAATAAAATAATCTATTCAGAATATAATACATTTATTAATGAATAAGTACTGAAAATTTTGTTTGAATCTGATAATTTCCTGATTTTTGCCAAATATTTTAAAACAGGAAGTAGCAATCTTTTCTTTTTTTGCTTTTATTTTGGAAAAAAAAAACATCCATTTTGGTGGTAGCTAATATTAGAAATTATTTGTTTCTAGTTTTGCCAAGAGCTACATAATGTTGGAAATGTAAAAAATCATAATGGTTTTCATCTTACTTTTTGATAATTATTATAATAACTAATTACCGAAAAGTTCTTGGCATGACCCACTTATTAAAATCTGACCAGACAACAGGATTTTTTTAATTCCATGGTCAGTCCGATAATGTTTCAGCATGTACACTGATTTACTCAAACTAATGTCTTCATCTTGGTTGTTATAGTCAGAACATTGTTGTTAATCCTTTGGCCTTTTTCAAATGTCTGAAGAAATTGAACAGAATCTTTAGTGTCTTATTTCAATTTAATAATATTTTATTTGTGATCTAATTCCATTGGTTAAAAAAAGTTTCCAATACATTCTTACATAACAGTACTGCAATCAATAAAATCTGTAAAAAAGTGGATTGCAGAGCTTTGATATTTCTCTGACATCTATCAACTATTAGGGCACACAAGGCATGTTATATCGTGTCCCCTTCAGTGGGGTCCACTACAATGGGCAACCATGAGCATCCTGTACTATGATGTGTCAGTAGTGGGTTTGAATTCAGAAATATGCTTCTAGAATGCTTTTCAAAGAGCCTAATCTACTACATAACCCTTAAGTAGATTAAAACATATACAATCCAATTTTTTACCCAATAGCATCCACTCCTGCCTAAAGAAGTAAAATAGGAATTGAGCCTATGAAAGGACTTAAAACTCATCAAAGAGACATCTTTGGCAGTTGGTAGGCACAACAGCCAGGGTTCACATATGCTCATCAGAATGCCATCTCCATACCCAAAGACAACTGGCCTCCCATCTCCAAGGACAACTCACCAAAGCCTGTCGCTGCAGTAAGTCATGACTCATGCTCCCTCTACTACCGTAAGTCACTGCAGACGGCTTTACTTATCTTTTTCTTTCAACAAAAGACTTTCATACCACTTTACCATTTGTTGTATTTTTTGTTAATACAATTATTTATTTCTTAAACATCTGTCGTTTCTTATTTCTGCCACCATATGCTTAATATAACATAATCAAACAAGAAAAAATAAATAATTCTGTTTAAAATGCAACATTTCAAAAAATTAAATTGAATTTTGGAAAACTTTGAGTCTAGTTGAAGCATTTTTGCAATGAATAAAAAGAATAACAGATTCTTGTACTTATGAGCTGCTTTTTGATTCAAAGCATATTTTCTACTGCTGGGGATTTGTTTTTGTTCTTTGAAAAAACTGTAACAAGCACACCAATTTACTTTATGGAAGAAACAAGTAAACCTGAGGATAGTTTCAAGCACCTTCTTCACGCTTAACTGTAATTTTTTTTTTAATCAGGTACCTTTAACACTAAATTTCTTTTTTGTTCTTCAATAAACTTTTCATACTTGAAAATTGGACTTTGTATAAAGTAAGTATTGATGAACAATGTTTTCATAATTTTTGCAAACATCCTTAGAATTAACACACTGATAAAACTCAAGTTGACTATGAAAATAATGAATTTATTAACATTATCAAATTTACTTTTCAATGAATTTCCAAGTAAATATTAAGCTGAACTGTACAGGTAAGATCAAATGTAATAGTAATATTTTGTTTCAGCAATAGTTTTAAAAAATGATAGAAAGATGTATTTACTTTTATTTTTCAAAGAACCAGATTTAGTATTTAAAGGGTGTTATTCTATATTAATACCTTGTTTTTAGTTGTTCAATCCAATAAAGACCTAAGTTTTATGTAGCATTTCTTCATTTTCAATCTTCAAAGCATCAAGAAGTAGGTAAAATTTGAATATTTAACATAACCACCAATACATGTCTACTAAAAATCAATAAGTAAATCTAATTTTATGACCATCTTGGAAAACATCTGTTGAAAGAAATTTTTGTTTATTTAACTCTCTTTGTTATTTGCTGTACAAAATGTTTATCCTGCCACTGAAGGTGACTCTGATCACTCAACAATAGTGTGTTTGAATTTAATAGTTGTGTTGTCATGTCTTACTTGCTATGACAGCAGAAAATAAGTTTGACTGAAATTAACAACAAGGATACTGCAATTGAGAGACCTTGAAAAAGAATTCAGTGGAAAGAGAAGTAATATTAATAATACAGTGTTCTAAAGTTAACCAACAACTTAATTTCTTTTAAAAACCTAAGGATAATATCAGATTTTTTTTTAAACAATGTATATAACAACTCATTGACACAATTTCAAGACTTTAAAATATACAAATAAAAATGATCTTATTCCAATCAAATAGCTTAAGTATATAAGTAAAATTTTGGAGAAAAATGGCCTGGTACTTATTGAACTGTTATATACAATAACTGTTGTTTGCCATCAAATAGCTGGGAATTATCAGTTTTATATTCCTTCAAAATCCAACAATAATTTTCTGTTTCTTCAAAAATCTAATTTTAAACTGAGAGGATAAAATCAAACTTGAAATACCATCAATTCTATTAAACCAAAGTGCTCCCAAATTAGAGACAGCCTACTTGATAATGTGTAGATCTGTCCTTTGCCTAAATAACAAAATAGTGTAGCATAAAGTTTACCCTATTGTATAGGTCTATATATCTCAGTTATGGACAGGCCTGGAACATACTGAGTTGTGTTCATTGGTTGTGGTTACAGGGAATTTAGTGAGCTCTGCAACATGTCCCATGGGGATAAGTGGAGTATCTAGAAGTCATTTAAGTGTTTCTAGAATCAGTTTTAGGTCATGATGGGTTCATGGGGAAGGAGTTGTTATCTAGTTGAAACAAAACATTATGGGCATAACAAGATGCAAATGGTCTCAAAAAAATCTGAATCAAAAAGGCTCCAGTTTCTCCAGTTTTCAGTTTTTTCAAACTACAACCCCTATAACATTCACAGGGCTATCATCAACTTTTTCAACTCCAAGACCATAGACTAAATCCATTGCCTCAACTCTGACCAGGACATGGCACCAGTCTTTTATGGTTCAGGAAAGTGCAGTTATTGATATCATATGGGTTTGTTGGCACCAGCATTTAATTGTGATGTTATTTGATACAATGTTTTGCTTGTTAGGTGGTTACCATTCCTGTATCATCCATTGGTACCTGTGGTTTTTCTCAGAGTGACGATGATCTGTTTCTGTAATCCATATATTATTAGTATACTTTTGATACTGTTTCTTGAGAAAAAAACTTTAAAAAGTTGCTATCTTGGATATAGAGTACTATTCTGTGGTCAAACAATGTGAAATCCTGTGTCCCATGTCTGCTATAGATAGATAACCTCTTTACCTACTATGCTATATATACAGTATATCATCCAGTTGAATCCATTTCTACAAGTGAAAGAAAAGGAAACTATCCAATATACTACTGTTTTTATTTCTTTTTAGTACTTCACTTTATTGGTATAATACATTTGATTTCTTCCTTTTCAGAATAAAAAATACCATTCATTTACTTTTTTGTGTAATTATTTAAATTCTTATTGCGTAAGTGCATATGCCATATATACTCAAGCACAGTGTATTTATGATCAGTTTTTTTATACAAAAAATAGGTGGTTGTACTATTCACAGGTAATTTTTTTTGAAGAGGCTAAAAATCATGCATTTTCAACAACCGTTTACATTATACATAGGTCAATTTTTTCAGGAGGGGTTAAAATTCATGCCAAAAAATTCATGAGTAACACTACATGAAGTCAACTTATACATGAGTATATACAGTGTCATAATCAACAAGTTTCAACTGGAAATGCTTGACTCACAGTCCAACAGCAACTAGCAAATTACAACCAGAAATGACTAAGCAACATTAATCCCACATTCGGTGATTTCTTCTGAAATCCAAGAAGTTTTCAAATTATTCACTTCTATCAAGAAATTATGAGAACTTTAGATTAAAGTTTGTCATTATCTTGGCATCTATTAGGTTGGTGCAAAAATAATGTCGTTTTCTCACATATGTTACTATGTGAGAAAACAACATTATTTTTGCACCGATCTAATAAAAGAGATAAATGGAATCATTAAATTAATTTTTTATAAGCAAAAAAAAATAAATCAAACAAAACCGTCATATGTGAAGACAGTAGTTGATATATATAAACTAAGCATTCACCCACAGAGGCAGGTATCCACCTGGGTTAAGTGTGAGATCTTACTGCTAAGTATTGATCCTACTAAATTAGCCCAGTTAGATTCAGAGATCCTGTTTTTCCAACATTATGATTCTACTTCCATCCATCACAGTTGATTCCTGTCACCCACCTGGGTTAAGTGTGAGATCTTACTGCTAAGTAGTTGATTCTATTAACTAGGAAACTGCCCAGGAAAATTCAATGATTTTGTTTTCCAACAGAATGATCCTATTTCCTTCCTTTTCAGGACAATATCTTAACATCTTGTGATTTCTTCATTTTTACATCTGCTTTTTTTTTTTTAATCTCTAAACCATAAGCCATTTTTTCTGTAATCACCAGTGACTATCACAAACATTCAGTTCTCAACACAGTGAATAACCAAAACAACTCTGAGGACCAAGACACACACCACACCTAACACTTGTAAAGATTTTTTTAGTTTTTGCCAATTAATAAAGTTTGTCCTAAAAAATCTGCCTTTGTTCTACAAGTTTCAGCTGTTGTCACTTCTTTCCTTTTGGTTTGTGAAGTCAATATTATTATCAACTCTGTAACAACAGTACATATTTTCCAACTTCTAAAATATGACAGTAGCATTAGCTAAATAAAATCCCTATTTTATAATTTTATAAAAATTGATCTTCATGAAACTTTGAGCACCTTTGTCTTGCATAGATTAAGTAAGTGTATAATATTAGGTTGGTGCAAAAATAATAGTTTTTTGACGTTAAAAAATACATCAAAAAACGATATTATTTTTGCACCAACCTAATGATAGTTGGAGTTTAGGAGTTAATTCAATTGGATTGATAAGAAAATGTCTGTAAATGTTATGTAGGTAACAAAATCTTATTGTAAAAATACAAAACAGTTATCTTCATTATTTATCACATTCTGCTAATGAGTAGGCAAATCACACACACACACACCCACCCTGCAGCTGCATACAATACTCTTTGGTAGTTATTGTTTTATGACAAATCATTTCCAGGTAAATAATGTCTAATGAAGAATAACTGCTGCAACTTTTGTTTTAACAGCATTCCTTGTGTCCAGTTTTTTGGCATGTTAACAACTTTTCATTATCTGATTGTGGTGTCTAGCTATACATATGTGCATTTCAGAAAAATCAGAAATATGTATACATTAAAATACTAACTTGTAACTAAGTGATTGTTTTCAGGTGTAGATTTACTTCTACAACTTACCACTGGAGCAAGTTGAATTGTGCTAATTCATTTCAAGGCCCCAGACAGTCTCAATTGCTTGTGTGAAATCAATTTTTTTCTTGACATTGTAAATGCTTTGCTGTTTATGAAACTGCCACATGCTGGTCTATATGTATTCTGAATTAAAAACGCTTTATGTCTGAAACCTATGGAAATTTCTTACCAATTGAATACATAATTATTATTTAGAGATTTCTTTACAACATATTTCATTATTAAATTTAATATGTACACATTGATATATTTTTATGATTTCCATTTTTAGCTAATTTAAAATGCTTGAATTTTCTTTAATTCTTTGATAATTATTCTACTACTGTGATATCACTGGTGACATTTTGGAAAATATTGACAATGAAAAAATATTATCAATTTTAGAAAGTAGGTACCACTACAGAAAACATGATACCTAAGGTTTTAAAAATGAAAATCTTTCTTGAAGCTTTTATTTTAGTTTTAATTTTAAGCTAATAGATTAAATTTAATATTTCCAATAAGCAAAATACTAAATTTCAAAAACTAATTTAAATTGACGGGGAGGAATTTTTTTTTCTAAAATAGCTGATTAGCACTCTTTTTTAGTTCTTTCATCGCAATGTAATTCTTTATTAAAAAATCTTCCAAAAGTAAAATATATTTTTCTGAAACTTTATTTGAGGAATATTAGCTGATTTAAAGTATAATTAATCTGATTTGAAACATATCATTTACTTTAAATTTAAAATATTGCAGAAATGCATTTTTCATGTGTCAGTAGCTATTTATTTAAACTCTTGACAGATTGATGCTGTTCTATAGAGGCTTTAGCTGTAAAAAATAATTGAACATAACATGTGCCTTTTATATATAATTTTGAAGTAATCAGTAATCTTAAAAATTTAAGAAAATATTCTCTGTAATCTAATGTGTTATTGAATTTTAGATACTTTAAATTTACTATAGATATTACTCTTATTTTCTGATAGTCATCTATGACCAACTGTACCTACAAAAATTGGCACATTTATACACAAACAAAAAAATTCAAAATTCTTTTAAAAATATTGGTGTTTAATGAATTGTACTAAGCTTTTCCATTTATGATTAATAAATAGTTTTCTCTTAATAATATCAATTATGTAAAAGGCTGAAATTAATACAGAATTTTAAGATTTAAAACTTAATAAATTATTCTAATATAAAAAAAAATGAAAACAATTCTTATAAAAATTCCTTATTCATTGAAATTTTTTTTTTCTTAGGACAATAGTGTTTTTAATATATTTTATTTATAAAAGCAATTAAAAGGTTTGCTAATTAAGTAATCTCAGTTTTATTGCATTTATTTTACAATTCAGAGCATATGTTCAGTAAATGGTGTGTGTTTGACAAAAACAAATTGATGACTTAAATTTTCCAAGGAGTCCTGCTAATATAAATGTGAAGAAGGAAGAATTTTAATTTTCTTGAAATTTTTATAGAATTAAATAAATGGGGGTAGTAGATGTAAAAAAATATAAATTTAAAAAATAATTTTATTCTTTTGTGAATAAGTTCTGAAAATTTAATTAAAATCTGACAATTATTTGATTTTTGTAAGAATTTCCAAAACAATGTTTTTTTATTGATAAATTTCCCAATATAATTTTTGGCCCACCTCCTGATGCAAGAAAAACAAAATTTTTAACCAAAGTTACAAATGTGCTAGAAAGGATTAAAAAATTTAATAAAATAATCAAAAAATACTTTGGTCTTTCATCGTAATAATAACAAACATTTTGACAATAAAACTTGTTTTTATCAAGTTTGGGGCCTTTTTTCATCAAATTTTGGGAGGTATAAAGGGATAGAAAAGTGTTACTTATTTTTTAAATAATGTTTAAATTACACGCAAAATTGTTGATATAGCTGTTGGTATGTATTTTGCCTTTTGTTTCAAATTTTTATCAGATGTATATATAAAAAAAAAAAACTAATTTGAAAAACTTAAATTTCAATAGTTGAAAGTGTATAAAAATTTATTTCTGTAATTACATCACTGCCTGATACATTTATAAACCGAATTTGCTTTTAGCTTCTAGAAAATGGAATTTGAAATTATAAGCAAAATTTTAGGATGTTTCAACTGCTTCATCATAAGTATCTTGATTGACATAAGTTCTTCATTTTTTTTTTCTGTAAAGCAATATTCCATATTTACTTTAAGACAAGTATAATAAAAAAAATTAACTTTAACTGACACATGACAAGTAATTATATAACATCATTTTTTTTTTTTATTAAGGCACTTCAGAAAGGAAAGAAATCACAATATTTAAACAAACCTTGATAAATAACCAAAAGCAGGGTTTCAATTCATAAACAAATCCAGTTCATTGTAATTTATTGTGTATACATATATAAATTCAATCAAGTTCTTGTAAAATAATGGTAATGCTTATCAGTTGATATTATCTTCTATAAATAATGAACTTTTATACAACTTTTAAATAATCTTTTCAAATAATTTCCAACTCAAACCTATTTTTGCTAGGCATTATTCTATCTATCATCATAAAAATCATTGCTTCTTGTTTTATACACATTAGTGTTTCTCACTGTGTGAAAAAAAAATCAATCTGTTTGTTGAGATTCTCTTCTGAAGCATTAGTCTAATGCCAGGAGAGAAAGTGAAGGGATGATTATATGGTCAGCAAACTCATTTTTAAACACAATACTCTAATATCTAAAACAGCAGGTCTTCAATTTTTAGATGTTATTCATTAACAAGGTGTAGCATTAATACTTTATAAATCAAGAACCAATCATTTAATTTAAAAATTTTATAATTCCTATATATTTTTTATAAAAGCATTATATTTCAGAAATTTACTCAACAAAAATAAAATTACCATAAGCATTTTCATAAAACATTAACTATGGCTTAATAATTTCCACAATCTAATTTTGTTTTTGTTTAATCCGTCTTAGCATTCTATCTATGAACAGAACTAATCCTGTAAAAAAAAAAAAAAAAAAAAAAAAACTTAGTATTTCAATAATTTATTTCCACTCAATAAAAATTCTATAATTCAACATTTTTATCTGTATTCAGGCAATATTTGTATTATTTAATAATTATTGAGGATTATCCAAATCATGAATAATTTATTAATTATTTCTTATATAACACTACTTTATTTCTATTACACATCATTTATATGAACATAACTTTAAACTTTCATTTCAATTTATTTATTTCCTTCCATTTATTAAAATGAAAATATCAGTTAATATTTATATCTTATATTTACAGAGCAAAATTTAAATAGGCTGATCAGGAATGTCTAAAGCTATTTTAAATATCGGAAACATAGAGAATATATCTATTATAATTCATGAGTTATTTGTAATTTTTATTATTTGCATAGAAAACAAAAACAGTGCCAGTGAAGGAACTAGGCCACAGGTAGACAATCATTAACCATTATGTTTATTTCCATCATGATATTTTCTTAAACAATCAAATATAGTAAAATAATAAGTATTTCATACTTTGAAATTTATATCAATTGATAAATAAATGATCAATTATAATTCTTTATTGCTCACCAAAGCTGGTGACAGAAAATGCTAACAATCCTTTGCCTTCAAGTATATTCATCCATTTCTTTTGCAGATCAGAAGGAATAAAGAAAGATTCAGATTAGTTGCAATGATTATATTATCATCTTCTGTCCAATCCATTGTATAACAGTTAATCATTTTTTAGAAGTCACAAAATAATAATAATAATAATAATACATTTTACATTCATGATCCACAAATGAAGAAACAACTAAGAATTCAATTTTGAAAGAAGGGTGATTTCACTTTATTTTGAGTTTATTTTCACAGATCTTCATGTGTGTGTATATATAACTAAATAAAAAGAAAAATACTTGAATTTTATGTGAACTGTTATGACTAAAATGTTCAGAAATATTTCCCCAAGATATTCTACATTTGTTGCAGTAAAGGTTTTCTTTTTCTTCTCCCATATTTGTTACTTGTAGCTTTCTACTCAACAGATTAGCTTCTACAGGATTCATCACAAAACGGGCCTTAAAATCAATTACTTTAGGATTACACAAAAAAATATATCACATAAAATCCTAAGCCATTAAAAAATTCTTAGTTTATTAAAAAGGTTATTACCCAAAAGAAGGAAAAAATATATCAACTTTGTAATATATTCTTTTAGTTTTATCTCAATACACTTTCACAATAGGAAGAGGAAAATTAACATAGCCATTTTCTGAATAAATGTTTGGCTCATTTTCATATTGAAGTTGATAAATTTACTTTTTTTTTTTTTTATTTCCTAGAAATTGAAAAAAGTTCATGTTTTTTCCAAAAACCTGGGGAGTCAAAGTTAAATATTTTTGTGTTGTCATTAAAATAAAATATAAATAAAACCACCCAAATCAAATACTGTGTTGATACAAACAAGATCAGCAAAGCTATTTTGGAATTTTATTTCAATTATATATAAAATCTTAAATCATTTTTTGATAGAAGTTTTAAAAAATAACTTTTTATTATTGGCTGATCATTTGAATCAAGGACTTGTTATCTAGCTTTGTGATCATGACCTTTCCAATAACTTTACAAATTTTGTTAGATTTGTTTCACCCACAAAGTTTAGTGAGAGAATAAGAGTCATTTCACACAAAAGTCAATTTGCTGAAATATCTTTCAGTGAGAGATAGAGAGATCAGTTGCAGAACCAAGAAGAAAGGAATCATTATCAGAATACATACATTTTGTAAAAAGTATGTTGTCATTTTTTTTCTCCAAGAAAAACAGAACTTTGATATAAAGCATCTAAAAGGTCATTATTTTTGCTGTTGTTACAGAAATAATTCTCAATTGACAGAACTGGTGAAGTAAAAATATCACACCATAAAAATATCCATTTTTTTTCTAATCCCAAGTTGTGTTGTCATGGCAACAAGTAATTTGCATAAAGAAGCTTATAACAGCTCCATTTGATGAATGATGTGTCTTTATTCAACAGTTAAAAGTATTGCTCTCTTTCATTTGAAGTTGCTATATCCCTTCTCCATGAAATATTTCAAACAGTAATTTTTGTTAGAAGGAAGAACCATTATTCAAGAAAAAAACATTTTGTGGGTAACTATTGAGAAGGGAGTTGATGAAGCAGAGATGAATGTAAATGAAAGACACTGCCTTTTAACCTATTAGATTTTATGTACATAGCTATTAAGGAGACACATTTTAGTATCTCTTTTAACCTTTTTTTCTTGAAGGATCAACACTTATACACAAACAACTGTTCCTGCAATAGGCACAATTTTTTGCATGAAAACACTCACATCTCTTTGTTTCTCCTCAGTTTTTATAAAGGAGTCAACAACTCATTGTATAACTAAAGGAACTCACTTCATTGATAGACTGTCCTAAGACACAAATGGATAAAGAATTAAAAGAAAAAATATGTATAAATTACAAAGCAAAGCAGTTGTATGTATACCAGTGTGATTTCAGTTTTTACTTCCTTTTTAGAGATTAAATCACTGTAGGACTTCATTCACAACCCAATGTTCATTAAAAATGAAAGTATCAAATTAAAAAAAAAAACAAAAACAAAAACTTTCCTTTGAGAATCATCTATCTACTATGAATAATGTACCATTTGAACACCCAGTTATAACACCTGAAATAGTCTAGGTCGTTAGAGAAGAAAAGAAATTTGGTTTTTCCTATAATATTTAAGTTGCACAATTTTAAAACTGAATATCATTTTATTTGATCTGGTGGAGAATAAATGTATTCTGACAACACTGGTGTTAATGAAACAATTTATATGCAGTAGGAGCTTTGGGTTTGGCAAACTAGTACCTGGAAATTTTTTTTTTCATTTTTAGACACGAAATGTTTGGTCATTGGTTTAACATAACTGTTTAACAGTAACATCAATCTAAGAAGCAAAGAAAAGCAAATTATTTTGGCTAACATTAACACAAAGTAAACATTTATTCTTGACAAATTTTTATCGAAGTTATCTCCCCTTAGAAAATATTCGGTTTCTATTGTATCGTTTATAAGGCAACTTAAGGAAAATGTAATGTAGAACTAAGTTGTTTCAAATGATTTATGAAAAAGGAAAATACCTACAATGTAATTTTAAAATTTTCATGAAATTTAATAGAAAACCTATTTGTAAAGAGAGAAATTTAAGTAAATTTATGTACCTTTGTGGAAGGGTGGATGTGTTGGTGGGTTAGTGAAAATGGAATCGGCAGGCTGAATTCAAATTCAAACCCAGGTTCAATTTGCACTAATGCCATTGGAAAAGACATGAATCCATTCCTTCTTGCCTTAGCTATAGATTAAATAGCAGGGAAAACTGGGCTCTTGATAGGACAACCAGTCTAAAAGAAGGCAAATTCAAAACTGGAGAAGTAAACAGGAAACCACTCCATTATCCTTTTGAAAAAACAATAATGCTGATTCACAATTTACAGATATTAAAGAAAAAAGGAAGTTGTAGAGAACCATGATTGCCTAGGTGTGGAAGAGGCATGGTATTTTAAAGGAAAGGGCGTGGAAGAGTACAAAATTGTTGGTGAAATAATTCTATCAGATTTTAATCCATTTTCCTCTAATATGATTTTCTTAAAAAATAAAATTCATTTATTAATAGTAATTTTTAAATGCAAGGAATAATTTTATCAGTTGTAAGCATTGTAAAAAAAAATTGAACAATTAAATCCAAAATTTTACAATGCTTACCAAGTGAGTTACCTTTAAATATTATGGAGAAATCAAATAAATGAAATTGATTTCTAATTTCTTAGTTTAAATAATATTTATCATAGGATAATAAATGAGATGCATGAACAATTGAGGAATGTTTGTTTAGATTTAAAGAAAAAAAAAATAAGAGAAAAAATAGCAACAATCTCAAAATGATTTTCACACTCAATTACTTTGAGGCTGTACAGAAAACAAACAATATCACAGCAAAACTTCTTAAAATTCAACAAAAATTTCCAAGGGTAGTTTTAATGTTATAATAATCAAGATTTTCTTCTATGAAAAATTCAGTTTAACCATTTCCACACTGCATTTGAAGAAAGCTGTATTTGTTTGTTTTCTTTTTTACTAATGGGAATAGGAAAAAAGAAAAAAATTATAATTCTGATTATTACAAATTATTTGGCTTTCATGAATTTATATTTCATTATTAGATCTGCCAAAAGGGATGCCTACTGGGTTATTTCAATATGATACATCATATCCAAAAATAGATGTCAGCATTCCAAATGGCATTTGTTGGTTTGTAAATTCACAGTTGTCATGACAACAGGCTGCTTGAACATGCAGAAGACACGAACCTGTGTACACAGGAATGAATAATTATGAAGATCTAACATGTACAAAATAACACACACAGCAAAAATATGAAATATGACCAAATATACAGAGTGTAAATAGTTCTAATATAACTGTAGCACCAATTCCGAATATGGTAGTACAACTTTTAATCACCATAGGGAAAGGGAGAAAAAAAAAAAAAAATGAAGACAAAAAATATATATGTATATTTCTAACAAACTGCAGAAAAAATCTTGACTAATGTTGTTAGATTATTCAGTTTACAAAAGTTTTTTTTTCCTGGTTGTGAAGTCAACCAACAAGAATATTCAGATTTCTGCTAGCTTGAAAAAAACGTTTGTATGGTCACAGATTAATCACAGGTATTTGTGATGGACACTGATCACCTGCATACCTATCTGTAACACAAGCCCATATACTGTTCCATATCTACACAAAATTTCTGAAGGGTCAGAATTTCTCCCTGATTTGAACATTGATATATCAGCCACTTGTTGGTCTTTTTTTGTTGTTGTTTTGCTTACTTGTTATTCTACTGAACATTAAGCATTACTATTTTGATTTTTAATCAAGATTGATCTGGGGGCCAGTTATACATTTATGAGTCACATGTTGGTCAGCAATGAATATGAATTGAATGTTGATCACATGTGTGATGTAATAACTGATAATCTTAATTGCTCAGATTTGCAAGTTTCCTTTCATAGAACAATGAACAGGTAAACAATATTAGTTTTATTAGTAATATTTATGTATCTATCTATGAATTGGAACAGGAGTAATAGTAATTGTAGTCAACATACATGCAGTGTTTGATGGGTAAGTTTTTGTTGAGTGACTTGTGAATTTACAAGGTCACTCTTTAAGTAGAATGTTGTTGTAAAATGGAGGATAACCAGATTAAACCTTTCTAGAGTTTATCTGTTAAATGCAATGGAAGACTCTTTACTTGGCTTAAAATTTTTTGTTTATTTTTATTGATTTTCTTTTATTTCAAATGCTTGTTAAAAAAAATAAAAATAAAAAAAAGAATTAAATTGCTAGGTTACACCTTGCATTTTGGGATGGCTTAGAATTTTTATGGCATTCAATCTCTGAAAAGAAAGATGGCAATATATTGCTATTTTTTTTTTCTTTTCTTTCTTTCTGGACTCATCTTCCATCCAATCTTATTCTTTCATTTAGTTTTGCTTTTATTTTCTTTTTGATAAACACAAACTGAACTGTTCATATCTAAACCATCCCATTTTGTGGGTTGCCTCTGTTTGCATATTTAATGAAATAAATGCAGGTCTTTGAGCAGGTAAAATGCTAGTAGAGATTCTGCTTGCTTTAATTTTTTGATTCATCTTCCACTCCATTTTCATCTTCATCAGTCATAACTGTCACCAGGGTACCTACAGCCTTGCCTACTTGGCCAGCCATGTGAAAGAGATTGCCCACGCTATTAGAAGCTGAAAAGACATAGAACATACATTTTAAATAGATTTGAAAACATTATTTATTATATAAAGAGCATAAAAATTTGAATAAGAGACTAAGAGTTTAAAGATCAAGTGGTTATTTGTGGTTACATTTTTGATATATCAGTTTATTGTTTATTGGCATTTTTAATTTTACAAATAAAATATAAAATAACAAAGAAACTTAAAGTTGGTTACTATTATTTCAGAAAGAGAAAAGGAAAAGGTAAAATAAATTATCATTATTATTAGCACTGATAAAAAATATGTTGATAAAATAATTGAACGAAAATTTAATAATAAGTAAAATTAAAAATACAAAGTACTTCTACCTGTTCAGAATTTCAAAATTTTTCTTTTTTTGTTTGAAATAAAATTTTTTTGCTGAGTATATTCTAATGTTATATGCATCATTTTCAGTCTATTTTTGGCAATAAAAGATTTGTTCAAAATTATTTACTTCTATTTGAAAGCTTTATCAAAAGAAAAACAACAATCTATTATTGACTTACATCGTGGTTCATAATTGGGCGGACTGGGGGCTTCAAGAACAGGCTCATCTTCTTTTTTATGCCTTGGCCCTTCAGAAGCTTAAAAAAAAATTACAAGGGATATAAATTTTCTTAGTACAAAAAGTGTATTATAATATCTAAAAACACAACTGGAAACATATACATATTTATTATCAGAAATTGGGACCTGTGAATTGCCAGATTAGAAATCTAAACCAAAAATGCATCACAACACTGTAAATCAATAAAATTGAATAGTAAAAGAAAAAGAGACACAAACTGAATTATTTTTTTCTTTGCATATATGCTGTGAACAATGTAGAACGCTTTACACCATAAGAAGCATTTTCTTTTATTCATTGGAAATATAATGAAACTAAATTAAAACAGATTTTAAATATATTGCAGAAAAACAAGAAATAGCTTGCCTGTATTTTTGAGTTCATACCATAATTAGAGGCTGCCATTTTGCATCTTCCAAACAGTTAATTGGGACAATAATAGAAATTCAAATGATACAAAATGAAATTATATCCAAAATGTCAATGAAAAAAGACGATATGTTTCTTGATTAATAATGGATGTCACAATCTTTAGGCTAAGTGTTAGGATTGATATTGACTTTGATTAGCTTAATTTAATACAAGGCCAGAACAGCAGTGCACCATTTGAGATTAAATAACGATATTGCCAGGCTATCTTATAAACTATTATTAAGCACTCTACTTTAACTTGGTGTGAAATTCTCCTTTTATAGATGAGGACTGACATTACCAATGACTACAAAGCAATATTAAACACAAAGGAAAGAACACTTCATTTTTTATCCTATTTTTTTTTTCTAAAAGTAAAAATACTTTTATTTATTTTATGCCTTATTACAAGTAATAAATGAGAAATATAGATATTTTAAAGTGTATTTTTTTTAGATTAAAATATAAAAAATTCAGTAAAATACTTGTAAAAAACACAGTAATTTTTTTCTTTTACAATGATTTCTCCATTCAATGTTTTAAAGAGCTGAGGCTTATTTCATTAAATAGACAGAAATAAGTTGTTACTTACAATGGTCTCGTCCATTTGACATTGGAGTTGTTTGTTCCATCTGAGGAGTGAAACGATAACGTACAGGACCACATGGGAGGGAACTGACTGATGAAGATGGAGTTGTCAGAGGTGATGTTCGAGATGAATTGATAGAGACTGTACTACGGTCAGGTGGCGGCTGAAAAAAAGACAGCATAAAATACATTATTAATATAAAGATAATAATGCAACATATTGCTGTACAACATTCTAAAATTAATAAAGGATTTATTCATATACAAAATATTCATTAGAATCAGTTATAGTATCTGGTTGTAATCTGTCTCTTAGATGATTGTCTTATCTCCAACTCATGATTATAAACTAACTACATCAAGTTTCAGGAAGAATGGAATATTTAATAAAAAATAAAATGAATATTATGCTAATATGATTTTTATAAGGAATTCATACAATATTATGTAAAGGAACCTTATTAATAATAGTCAGTAGAAAAATTAAAATCAGAAATAATGACTGTGTTAATACAAAAAAACAATTCAATATTTCTGAAAATTCTTGGATTAAGAAATTAGGCATAATTTTTAAAAATTAAAATATGATTTTGAGTAAAAATTCAATTAAATAGCTGTAAAAAACTGTTTAATCAAATCAGTTCAAATATCTTTGAGAAGATTCAATTTTTAGAAGGGATATTTGATATGCAAAAAGACATCTGTATTTTTATTTTATTTTTTTTACCTGATCTAAGAGTTGTCTTAACCTCTGCAGTTGGGCTTCCAGTTGCCTATTGTGATCTTCTAGAATGCGCATTCGAGCTTCAAGTCTGCCTTTGTGCTGTCTTAGTAATTTAGCTTCAGCAACCATCTCAGCATCTCGATTAGCAGCAGCTTCTTCATCTGACCGTGGTTGACTGCTTTCCCTTGAATTATGAGCCTGGCACAACCGGTCATATTCTGCCTGGAGATTTCTAGCAAAACAAACACACTTTCAGTCACACAAAAATGATTTTAAATATTTCAATAAGAAATATTTAAAAGATTATAGCTAAATTGTAAAGTGTTCAAATTTTACAACTTATTACATAGAAGTAGTTAAAAACATAAATTATGCAAAATAATTCCTTCATTTTTAAAATAAGGGCTATGAAAGAAAAAATGATCTTATCTTACTTGAATTATAAGTTGTAACAGTCTGCAATCATAGTATCACTATTCTGACATTTAAATCTTGTTTCCTGTCTTTAAGTCATCACTGACTATATTTCATTCATTGCTAATTCCTTGTTATTTTTTAGATGCAGTTTCAAAATCAGATGAATTTAGGTAGAACCGTTAAGAGAAATTTTTGAGTGTTTACTTGTTTTCTTCTTCCAAATCTTTAATCATGGCTTCAAGTTCTGACCGTTGCTCAGCATCTACAGCCATCATAATTTGCATAGGGCTCTTTAACTGTAAAACAAATTAACAAATCCTTGAAAAAAAATGCACAAAATATTAAGTCAAAAGAAATTTATACTATACTTCAACTTCAGATAAACAAATTATAAATTTGGTTAAATTTTCTACAGTAAATCTAAAACATTTCAAATTAAATGTCAAATCTTCTGAATAAAAAAGTGTTTTCACATTTAAACATAGAAAATAATCTTACAAATGAAATCAATAAAATTTATTTTGTTAAAGTAGAAAATGTAGAGATAATTTGAGATTTTCCAGGAATTTCTTTAAAGAAGCCATTTTTGTATACTTTGCATTATAAAGTTTAAATTTATATTTACAAATATATAATAAACAAAACTGTTTTTGTATGATTTCTTAAAGTAATGTAATGTTGCCAACATTTGGTTTATGGACAAATCAATTTGTAAGCAAGCAGTAATATTTGTGTCAGTTAGTCTACAGAATTGTTGGTTGGGTGTTTAGGCACAAGCAAAAATTGTTCATACTGATAGGTGGATAAAAAGCTTTATAGAAAAAAATCCAAGCATTCTGATAGTTTCAAATGTAAAACACATGGCTATAACTAATTTCCACAAATTTTTAAAATGATTATATCGCATTGTAAGTTAATCTACAATTTTAGACTATTAAAAATTCTCAAATAGTAATATTTAGTTTGAAAAACAAAAGAAATTAAATATAAACATGAGGGTGCTGAAAAGTTCTGACCATGACCTACTTCCCAAAATCTGAACTAGAAAGAGTGTTCTTATATATTGGAAAATGCCAATTAGCACAATCCTTGAACTTATGTTTGGCTTTTTTCACATATTTGACTGAACCAAGACAATGGAAAGTGAAGAATTTGCAAGTGTTGAACTCCAGACAATCATAATTTTTGTTGTTCTTGCAGAAATAAACTCCAAAGAAAATCCATGAGCGTATAAGACAAAAATTGCATGACAAGTGCTCATTATATTCAGCTGTGAAGAAATGATGTTCCACCTTCAAAGATGGAGATTTTGAAACACAAAATTTCAGCATGATTTAAGAGACCATGATCCATATTTTCAAGAATTGACTCCACTGAATGGTACCAATTCTTGAAAATGTTGATCACGACTTAATTTTTGCTAACCAATGAATTTTGGCCAAAAGAATTGCTGAGACAATAGACATATCCAGGGAATGTGTTGAGGTTATAATTCACAAGCAGTTAAGTATGCAGAAACTGTCAGCTAAGTGTGTGCCAAAATGTTTGACTGCTAACTAGAAAACAATATCATGTGGACATTCCCAAGTTGATTTTTCACTATTTTCAGTGATCTTGTAATCATTTTTGGAATGACTTGTCACTGTTAATAATGAAACATGGTTATATCACTCATTATGATCTACAGAGAGTCAGTCTGTGCAGTATTAGCACTCAGGTTCTCCACCGCTGGAGAAATTCAAGACCAAAAAGTCAGCAGGAAAGGTCATGGCCATGTGTCGTCTTGCGTTAAAGCAAAGTATTTGATGACTGTCTTCAAAAGAGCTAATCAGTTAATGCAGAATACTACTTTAAATTGTGGTGGCATTGAAAGTAGAAACAAAAAGGGAAGCTGTAGAAAGGTGTTACCTTTCTATGGAGCAATGCTAACAGGGCTAGCTAGATTATGGCTATTTTTGAGAACTTGGTTGCAATATTATATAGTATATATGTTTCTAAGTAATTTCCCTCTTAGTCAGGCTAAGATTTTTTTCAAAATCCCTCATATTTATAATAAACTGGCTTTCAAATTGAAAATATGTTTTCAAAAAGTGCACACACGTAGATACTTGTAAATATACTTACCACATTTGAAGATGTATCACCATTAAGACTTTGACAATATTGTGCTATAAGGTGATGCTCATCTTCTCTATAAAGACAAAAAAATGAAATGTTAATATATTTGAGCAATGCATGTAACAAGAAAAACAGCTTCATTTGATTATCCAATTTTTCATTTTTTTTTTTTAATGAATTATAAGATATATATAAGTTAATCATTCAATTATTTGGTTGGTGGAAACGTGTTAAAAGTGCTCAAAATTCCATTGATATGGAATTTTGAGTTTTTAAATAGTAGTAAATTTATCATACAAGCAATTTGATAATGTCTTTTTCAGTAAAAGTTATTTATTCCTATGAATGTTTTCTTAAATAATAAAGGTGCATAAATTATGGATGTATATTAAATTGATAATGGTAGTAGTTGTCATTCTTGTATTGAATGAATTGAATTTGATAGTAAATTATAAAGATGTGATCAAGGCAGGAAATGATGAGAGTAAATGACGACAAATATTGCAGTCAGTAGATTAGTCATAAAAGTCACCAAAATGTGACAAGAAAATCAGGGAGGATATTTTGTGCTTTCTTCACTCTGGATGTAAAATATAATTGCTTTTTTCCTTGCTCATTCCAGCAGCATGTATGAGGAGATGCTGAACAGTTCTTGGGTTAACCAAGAAGTCATTCCCCCAACTAAATTTTGATATTTTGTCAGACTTTGAAACATGGACCAGGCTAAGAACTTTTTATCACCCCCTTTTATCCCTTACTGTAAAATTTATTATTGTCAATTTAGCCTCTTAAAGAGTCTATATAACCTCTTAATGTTGCAATCACAATATAACATAATGAAAAGATAAATCCAATATATTTAATTTTTATGGTGTTCTCATCTTAGTTTTTATAGTCGAAACAGTTCAACTATTTCTGAGACTATTATACACTGATTAGTGTGTGCAGATAGAATAAGAGTTATTAGTGTGGAAGGTAACATCAACAAGCAGAGTTCTAATTTCAACCTAGTCTCTTTTACATAAATGCTCTTGGGAAAGGCAGGAATCCCTTTATTTCCTTCCCAGCTAAGGGTTAAATAGAAGAGTATACTGGGCTCTCTATTTTTAGATGGTAGCTAGTGAATTCAAAACCAAAGATAAGGCAATGAGAAACCACTTCAATATATTTCCAGATAAGACAGGGCAAGTTACATTTATTAAAGAGAAAGAATCTATAGAGAGCCATGATTGCAACATCCTGAAATTATATGGCATTTAGAAAAAAATAATTCTCACTATATTAATCTCTTTTTTGCCATTGATCAGCTCTAAGAATTGCTACTTGCAACAAGGCTTGTATCCCATAAAACTATCTTAGTGCTTGACAATGAAGTTCTTCATATAAACTAAGGAGAAGCTATTGTCTTGTTATTGAATAATGTACAAAAATGCATCTGTGAAACCATAAAGCAATTTAACCAATTTTGAAACTTGAGTTTACTAATATCAAAGAGATTTTTAATGAGATAAACTATAATTGTTACTTAGGCTACTATTTTGATTGTTTCAATCTTCCTGAAAAAAGTTTAATTGATCTGTCCCCATGGTATTACTCATGGATATTTTTATATCGAAAAAATTGATTCAAAAGACAAAATGCTTACTTAGTGTCATCAATGTGTAGAGAGCTCAATTTGTAATTTTATTGCAAAATACAAAATTCAACAATTACCAAAATATTTTAATGAAATAATGAAAATGAATATTTATTCCAAAAATAAATCAATTTTAAAAGGAAAAAATGTAATTATATATATATATATATATATATATATATATATATATAAGATGTATATTAAATAATGGTTCAATGGTTACAGCATTGGTATGGAAAGACAAAGTTTGACTTGCAGTATGATTCAGTGACACAAAAAGTAAGGCCTCCACAAACAAATTATTATTATTAGTGCTGAATTAGTAATATTTGATATCCTTTACTGAGGAAAGAAAAAAAAAACAAATTCTTAAAGAAAGCAAAGGACTTCTGCTACATCTAAACTGTATAAATAACTACATAATCTCATGTTGAATAAGAAAAGATTCATGTTGAAATCAAAGTTGGTGAGAGATTTTAGTCAAGGAAAAAAAACAACTCGGTATTTAATTTTAATCATCTTGAAATTGAACATGTACTATAAAGAAAAAAATGTTATTATAATTTTAAAATATAGAATACAAAAATACACAAGAATCCCAATACAAAACTGGGAAACAATGCTACTGAAAATAGAATCTAATAAAACTTTAAAAAAGAAAAAATGCAAACAAAAACATTTGTGAGATTTGATAAGTAAAACTTTGAGTGATAACCAACTATGTTCACAACAATTTTAAAGAAATTAGTTTATGTTATAATTTGTCTAAATATCAGCATCTGCAGAACAGAATCACCAATGAATAAATTAATTTGCCTATCAGAGAGTAAATAGATGCATTCTAAATGCAGACATTTTTTCAAGTATTTTACAAGAATATATATTATATAAAATATTCTAAAATTAGAAACATGAAATCTCAGTTTTCAAATAGTAAATTTAATGCTTATTAAAAGAAAAAAAAAATACTTAGGATTTGAATTTTCCTGGACCGAAGGTAGCAAAAAGTGAAATGGCTGTGTATTGACATATTACACAATATGTAGATGATGCAGAGATAGTGTGAAAGTCTGAACATCCTAACATAAGTCACACTAGTAAAAGAAACATAGTTCTGATTTTAAAGAAATGGTAGTGATGTGTCGTCATAGAAATATACAGTGGATATTTTGTGAGAGATTTGTAAAAATAAATAAATCTTACAGTGTGCAGTAATTGTAGTATTGTGCTGAAGTGATGCATTAATATATTTATTAGAGAAGAGAAAGAAATAATGCCAACAGAAAGATTTATAAAATAAAGCCTTAAACCATGTATTAATTGGCAGTGAAGATGAAGAGCCAAGTTTCATAGAGATAAAGACTAAAGTCATTGGCATGTATTACTTTAAGACATACTTACAAAGATGGAGGTATTCTTATACTTGAGCTGAATAAATACAACAAAATTCAGAAAAATATAATCTTTTCTCTCTGTAAGAAAAGCTGTTTAATTCTCTACCTTAAAAAGAAAGTTGCCATATAGCCCCAATGAATATTTATTTTTTAATGTTAAACTCAGAAATATGAAGACAAAATATAAAAAAACTGTGAATATAATGAAAACAACTTTATCTTTCATTTTTAACTTAATTTGTAAAAGTTTGATTTTCATATTTAACAGTTAATGTAATTGAAAAGATATGTGTTAAAAAACAAAAAAAAGCGTTCATACATTTTTTCACACACATAAGGCAAAAAATGTAGCAGAGATACATTGAAATAAAATCCAAAGTCTAGCACTCATAAAGACTCTACAAAAGGAAACTAAGACATTAGACATGAAATGCATCTATTCGTTTTATTAGAATCTTCTTTTTTTACAGTGAGGTTCACTCTTTAAAAGGCCTGGGGGTCACTTAAGGGTTATTTGTGTGCATAGGAGTGGAAGATAACAGTTAATCCTAGCTTTGAACAGGTTAAGATTGTAGTGATCAGGGAAACATACTGTTGGGAGTTAGTTCCACAGAGCAGTGGTTTGTGAGAAGAAGCTGTTTGAGTGGAACTTACTTCTCACCGATGGGATGTGGAATGTGGGTGCTTTGCTACTATGTAAGTGGTATGGCACAAATCTTCATGATATTCATGATTTTTTTTTTTTTTTTTTTTTTTTTTACTTCTGAGAAAACAAATGACCTTTTACAGAATTGAACTTTTTTACTTATGAGGTTCAATCCTCACATGCAGTTATTAGCTTACTGTATAATGTTCAGTCTATGTAATTTACCACTGATAAAATAAGTTATGTTGAAAAATATTTCTTGTGTAGAATAGATACTTTTTCATCATTAGGCTACAGACTTGTTGATTATGTACAATCAAAATGATGGAAAGTACAGAATAATGGTATTGTACTATTCAGTTTATCATTTTTGCTTGCCGAAATAGACAATATCAGTTCATCTTCTTACTGTGTAGTCAGTAGTTTAAGCACTATAACAATATATAATTAACCACAGCCAATCATTTACTGCACATAACCACCTACTGTCTTATCATCTGTTAATATCAACAGATAAAAAATTGTTTACTAATAGTAGATTCATATACAAAAAAAAAATGTTTCCACCAATTCATAAAAGAATATATCTGCAGACTTTTCAGAACTTTGTAAACTACTTTTCTATATAGAAACCATAGCCAATTAAATATAGTCTTTTCTCTTCCAAGCATTTCTATAGAAAAACAACAATTTGTGAGATTGTTTAAATTCTTTATCTATTATCAGTAAACTTATTACTTTTAAATATTGAGTTTTCTACAAAAATACTTATGAGAAAATATTTACTATGAATATCAAAAAGCAAAAAAAGAATACTTACGAATCAGGAGTTGAATATCCTTGTCTTTGCTCAACTTCAGCTAATCTATAATGAAAAATATAAATAATCATTATTACAGTCATTTTTTTTTTTTTTTTTTTTTTTTTTAATTTCAGATGGATTTCCTAAGATTTTTTTTAATATGCCTATCAATATTATTCCTAGTACTTCTACTACTACTGGAATAATGGCTTTTAAATACTACATGCAATTTCTATTTCTAGATTATTACATTTAGAGTGTCTAGCAAATTCTTTTGTAGAAATATTTTTATCAGATATATGATCATGTTGTTATTGCTATGGTATTTAAATTAATTGGATATTTTGAAATTAGTGGTTCACTGAAATAAAAAAAAAAAGTAAGAAAAGTCATGTTATATGTTGTACTATTGAGAGAAAAATAACCAAATAGTAAATCCACCAAATTTCTCTTAATTCCAATTGTACATTAATTTAATATTTTCATGTTTAAAGTGAATTTGATAAAATTACTTTCACTTAACTAATAAAAATAAATCTTGCCTGAAAAATATAGAATAAATGTTATGTACACCATACCTGTTTGCATAGAGCTCGAGTCGAGAATGCATATCCTGAGAGATACTGTGCTGGGGGGAGGGGTGTGTACTGAAAAAACAAAACAAAAAAAAAAACAAAAAACGGGTTAGTCAAATTTTGAATTTACTAAAAATTATATATTTTTCAATATGAGATCTAAAAAAATAATTTTCAAATCAACCTTTATTATGCTGTATGTGACTTCATTTGTTGTACAAAATGTTTATCTTGCCACTGAAGTTGACTCTGATCCCTTAAAAATGGTGTGTTTAAATTTCATAGCTGTATTGACATATTCTGCTATGGCAACAAGTTTGAATGGAATTAACAATAAGAAGACTGCAATTGAGAGCCCTTGAAAAAGAATGCAGTGGAAAGGGAAGTAATATTAATTATGCACAGTGCAAAAGGTCAAAATATTTTCTAAATACTTACATGAAAAATATTACACTCAATTACATATAATTATTTTCTTGTTAAGATACATTGTATTTTATTATTTGTATCACAATAATAGCCAAATTTATGAATTGAAAGCTGTGCAGTATAAACAGAATTTCCTGTAACTGTGTATAACTTACCATACGTTAATAAAACAAATGAAAACTTTTTTTCTGTCATAGATTTAGAGAGTGATTCACTGATTTTGTAGATATTTTGATCATCACTTATACTTTTGAAATAAATTCAAACTTTAATTTAATGGAAATTACACCAGAATTTCTCTTATGCATAAAGGTAAGAAAACTGAAAGAGATAAATACACCTGCTGTATACTCCCTTATACAACCAAATGGTAAAGAACAAATTAGGACATAAATTCCTCGCATTAATAGTCAAGCATTTTCCTAGTGAAAGTAAACTAAGTACTATTTTCAATAAAAACACACTAAAATTGAGTTATAGCTCTACAGAAAACTTAGAAAAAATTATTAAGAGCCATAATGCTAATATCTTAAATAAACACTTATACCAAAACCAAAAAAAATTAGACAATGAAAAAATAAAGATAAAAACTGATAAAAATAAACAAAAACTATGTAACTGTAGAAACCCTCATAATTGCCCTCTACAAAATAAATGTCGCACTGAATCATTAGTATACCAATGCAATATCTCTTCAATTGAAAGTCCTGAAAACATAAATATATATATAGGTTGCACTAGCCATGAGTTCAAAAAAAGATACAACCAACATCAAATTTCATTTAGGATAAATAAATATAAAAATCAGACATCTCTCTCAAAATACTTCTGGCATCTAAAAGAATCAAATAAAACACCTACAGTAAAATGGAAGTTAATAAGAAAAGCTAGAATATGTAGGTCATTAAACAACCCATGTCCTTTGTGCATACATGAGAAACTATATATTACTAAGTTTATAAAAAATAAAAATTTACTGAATCAGAGAAATGAAATAGCTATTTTATGCCGTCATTGTCAAAAATTTTCCTTAAATAATATTTAAAAATTTAAAAATAAAAATAAATTTAAAAATGTGCGATCAGGTAGTATACATACTTATATTTAACATGAAAAATAATTTTATATACTGTAAGTAATTCTATTACATTTACTTGTTTTTTCTTCATGAAAAAAAAAAAAAGTCTATTAAAATAACAGTGAAAATATTTTAAAGTTGTATTTAAAATTGTAGTTAAAACGAATTCTAACCTAAACATCTTTTAAAATTGTAGTTAAATAAAATGTATTCTAACCTAAACACCTCTCAAAAAGTACTACCGGCACTTAAATGAATCCAATAAAACACCTACTGAAAAATGAAATTCTAACGAAAAGCTAGATGATGTAGGCAAATTGAATGACCCATGTCCTTTGTACATACATATGAAACTTTATTACTAAGTTTATATATATATATATATATATATATATATATATAAAAATAAAATAAATTTTACTAAGTCAGAGAAATGAATCAGCTATTTTTGCAGTAATTGCCATAAATATTACTTAAATAATATTTAAATATAAAAGTTTAAAAATTGTAATATACATATACTTGATATGGAAAAATAATTTTACTTACTATAAGTAATTCAAATACATTTCCTTCTATTATAAAGTAATATAGTCTATTAAAACTAATAATGAAAATATTTTAAAGTTGTAATTAAAATTGTAGTTAAATAAAATGAATTCTAACCTAAACTTCTTTTACTTAGTACTACACGCACTTAAAAGAATCCAATAAAACACCTACAGTAAAATAAAATTAATATGAAATGCCAGAGGATGTAAGCTTTTGAATGACCCATGTCCTTTGTACTTACATGAGAAACAATATATTACTAGGTTTATATAAAAAATAAAAGTTTACTAAATCAGTGAAATTAAGTAACTATTTTTGCCGTCATTGTCTTTATGACAATGACGGCAAAAATAGTTACTTAATTTCACTGATTTTACTTAAATAATAGTTAAATACAAAAAAAAAAAAAAAAATATTTGTAACCTAATATACATACTTATACTTGATGTAAAAATAATTCTTCATACTATAAGGGATTCTAATACATTTAATTGTTCTTAAAAAATATAGTATAATAAAAATTAAAAAATTCCCAATCGTAGTTAAATAAAACGTATTCTAACCTAAACACCCCCAAAAATCTTTAAATTTACAAATAGAAAAAAATGCTGTAAGAATTTTTTTTGCCGTTAAAAATAGATTTAAAAAAAAATCCAGACGACATGCATTCAACAGATGTCAGATTTCATTGAAAAATCCATCCCTACCCCTTACCAAAATGTAATTGATCTCTCTCTGCCTTTATCCATATGGAGTACCAAATATTATTGTGTGTGTGTGTATATATATATATATATATATATATATATATATATATATATATAGGAGGCACAGTGGAGTAATGGATAGCAGCTTGGATTGAGGAATTGGAGAGCCAAGTTTGAATTCCAGTCAAATCCATTACATTCACTTGTGCTAATAATCTTGGGAAAGGTATGAATCCTCCTTTTCTCCCTCCATCTATGGGTAAATAGCAGGACAGACCGGGTCCTATAGCCTTGGATGGCAACTAGTCTAGGAGAAGGACAACTCTGAATCCAAAAACCTGCAGGAGGTTGTTTGGGGACCTTGTGGCACCAGGTCTCTGTATTTGGCCCTTCAAAAAGTGTGGATGGTTCTGCACAAAACCTTCATTATGATAATCAGCTGGTGTCTGGCAGTCGGTCCCTAGGAACTGAGCAGCTTGACCCTCATACATTGAAAATATGTGTGTGTAAATCAAATAACTAGATATTAGTAACTGTATATGCACATGCTAGTGTGCATAAACAGGTAAGCAAATAAATATTTACTAAATTTACTTTAGGGTGTAAACATAACAGTGCTCGATGTAGTTAGACAGAGTTAAGAAATATATATTAATAACTTAAGTTTCGTTGTTTTACCAACTCATCAGGCAGGAGATATAACATATACATAGAAATGGTTAAAGGGGGATATTGATTATCCCCCTTTAATCATTTCAACATATATTTCCACTCAAAACATCAACAGGTATTCCTCTTTTAAACTTGCTTCAAAATTTTATTTTTTTTTATTTCAAATGACCCCCACCTACATCCTATTTTCTGTATTTAGATCCCAATATTATTTTTATCTTATTTTAAATGTGAGCAGTGAATCTGTGTGTAATTTAACATCCCTCCCATGAGATATATTAAGATTTTTTAAAAATCATGTTATATCTCATGCCTGATGAGTGAGTGAGTGAGTGAGTATGTATATATATATATATATATATATATATATATATATATATATATATATATATATACACACAATTCTCTACATACGTGTGAAAGCCACCAACCAGGGGAGGTAATATAGTGATTAAGGCGGTACTGCCACACCTGGTGGCACCAGCAGCTTTTATATATACTGAAAATTTTAACAAATATTTGAACACAAGTAATAATGAAAGTTTTATATATAGAATAGTGAAAACAAGTTGAATATTATTGAATTGAAATCCAGTGTATCTTGAAAGGAGTACAGTCAAAATTTGCATTACTCTACAGAAAAGAGTTTACAATATTTTAAATTGATTTGAGTTAAAGTCACGGGAGTAATAGTACCAAGGCAGAAGAAAAGACATTAGTTTTCAATTAACTATCAGTATTAGTCCTTTATAAACACAAAAGAAGAAAAATAAAAACTAACAATGACAAAAAGTTTTTCTAACAATCACTTTAGTACTTGCATGTATTTCTAATATCTATTAAATATACCAACAATAATTTAATGCAAAAAACACAATTAAAAAAAATAACAAATAAAGATTTTGTTTTTTTCAATTTCAACTTATAAAATAACTTCAGTAGTTACCACCACTAATTTGATGAAAAATGCCCCAAACTTGATAAAAACTAAATTTTATTGTCAAAATCTTTGTTATTATTAAGAAGAAAGATCAAAGTATTTTTTTGATTGTTTAATTATATTTTTTAATCCTTTTTAAAACACTCAAAATTTTGGTTAAAAATCTTGTTTTTCTTGTGCCAAAGGATGGACTATAATGTAGCATAGCAAATTTTAGCATTTTTTTGTGGTGAAAGACATTAATTTGGAAATTCTTGCAATAAATAATTGTTGAATTTTAATGAAAGGACTTATTCACAAATGAATTAAATTATTTTAGAAATGTTTTCTTTTAGAAAAGCTTAGTAAAACTATATATATTTTTTTTTACATGTGTTTCACCCCACTTAATTTTAGGAAAACACAAGAAATTTTAATGTGCTAATTTTTAATGACTATAAAAAAAAAACAGAACTCCTTGGAGAATTTAAATCAATTTTTTTTTTTTAATGGAAAATCTGTTCTGAATCATAAAATAAAAAAATGCACTAAAACTATGACATTATTTAAAGTATTTAATTGCTTTTATGAGTAAGATATATATGTCTTAAGAAAAAAATTTCCAATGAATAATGAAATTTTACAAGATTTGTTTTCATTTTCTTAAATTTTAATTAGAATAATTTATAAAGTTTTAAAATCTTTTAAAATTCAGTTTCAAGTATGTAAAGGTTAGGAAATATTTTTATTAAGTAAAACTATATTTACTCATCAAAAATTGTAAAACTTATTACAATTTATTTTATCACAGAGAAAATTATCCTGCATACAGGACCATTTTCTCTGTGATAAAGTGTAATATAATATATGAATAAAAATTACTATAAAAATATAAGTACATCATTCTTCTAAGGTTTGTATTAAAATATAAAATGCATTATGATTAATTAAAAATTTAAATGTTCTTGTTTGTTGTTTCATTTATAAATTATCATTTATTTCGTATAGTGACTATAGAATAGCAAAATTGAAAGAGATCTTAAAATGCAGCTATAAGCAGTTGTAATCTGAAAAACTTATTGATTTAAATAAATAGAAAAATAAGAAAGTAATCATGAGTTATGAAAAATGAAGATAATTTCATCACACAACTTAGAATCTTGTCATATTCATCATTTTAGCTATTAACATAAAACCAAATCAAATATTGAAAAAAAGTAAAGCAACCATATTAAAAGTTGATAATTATTAACAGAAAATTTACTCACCCTTGATGACCAACCACATGTTGTATAGCAAAATGCAAAGAAGTGAAATGGCTTAAAGATGACCAGGATATTATTAGTAGCCAAGTTCACAGAGAAATCTTTCAGAAACCAACACTGACTCACTTGTTTCACTGTTAGTTGAGCAAATGCCAAGTTAAATATTTGATTTTTAATCCACAAAGAATGAAGTACTTATATTTTTATAAACGATTTTATTTAGCTAGCCAATCCTTTAGAAGTTAAGGAGTGAGAGAGAATCACTTTTTCTTTAATTAACTTTGACCCATGGTGTGAATAGAAAAATAAGGAACAGTTTTATTAATCCTTCTTCCATGAAACTTTTTGAATTACAGAGAACAAGGTTTTACTAGTGATTTTGTAATGTATGTCTTGTTATGGGTTTTTTTTTCCTCAATTGATTTGTGTGCAAAAGATTTTATTTTATCAAGTTAGAAATTGCATAAAGAAAGAGATAAACAAAACTGCTTGTAAGTATTAAACATTGAAAGAATTTTTGTTCAGTTTTGAATGGAAACCACCACCTCAACAGAAAATGAAAATCTTTAATTAGTTCTTTATGTTCCTTACAGCTTATGAACATTATTTTCAAATATATAAAAGTTATAAGGAATATATTATTGGTTGTTTTGGTCAATAATCATATAGCTATCTATTATGTATAAAGGTTTGAAAATGCTTTTCTGTTTTCTTATTAATCTAAAGACATAACATTGGATGTAATTTCTCATTTCAATTGTTAGTATAAAATTACTTGCTGTATGTAATTTTGTAAAACAGAACTATGACTAATATGACTGCTCAGATCAATATGACTGCTTATTTGCCTTTATGCATTCAGTAGAATAGCAGAAAACAGACAACTAAATGGTTACAAGTTCCCAATAACAGAAAAATGACTAATCTCAAAAAGAAATAAAAGTGATAGAGACTGGTTGTAGCAACTTATTGTTCTCCAAAAGAAAACAATTTAGTACTAGTAAAATCCTTGTAAGCCACAGATATATACATGCATGCATGAATACACCATATATCTTACAGAATCCTGTTTAAATTTCATTGGTTAATTATGAAAGATTCTAAAAACTTACTAAATTTTCTTTTAAATGAGACAACATTCTTGAATATAGAAACATCTGATCATACATTATGATTGAAGAATTTAAAAATAAAAAGAACTGAATCTATACAAATAGATTTCAAGCAATATTAGTGATAGTATTTTGTCAATGTCAAATATACAAACTAGAATATTCAATTATTTTACTTCAGGCAAAAGTAACATATCTTATTTTTCCAGAAAGATAATCTATGATGTACTGAGTTAACTCAGTGGCTAGTATACTGGGCTAAAAACCATAAGATATGTAGTTTTATCTCCAGTGCAAAAAAAAAAAAAAAAAAAAAAAGAATGTAGGATGTTGGATATATACGAAAGAATGCAGAAAAATCTTTAGACTGGCTCACTTCCTAAAATATGACCAAATAACCAAACACCAGATATTTTTGGGAAGAGCTTTTTGCTCGAGTTGAGAACTTTTAAGTACCCCTTGTACATATTTTGGAATATGCCAGTTTTTGGAATATAGAGAATTCAAAGAAAAATAATCTCACAGATAACAGTTTAAAATGTATCTAGTGACCAAATCAGATTCATTTGATTTTCTCTACATGATACACATTTAGAGAAAATCAAATGAATCTGAATTTTGAGCAGAAAATATATAGTTGAATTATTTTTTGGTTGCTTATACCTGTGTCAAGTGCTAGAATTTGATTATTACTTATATATTTACTTTCTTATTCCTTCACACACACACTTTGTGGTTGAATAATGTATTCTTCATTGTTATTGTTGTTTTTGTAACAATAAAATTCCTCTCATTTACCAGACTATAGTCTGATCTTTGTTAAGTTAATCCAAATAAATATTAAATAACTAGCTTAATTGATGTCCTATTAATAATAATTTGTCTCATAAAAAAGAAAGTTTTAACAAGAAAGAAATGCTTATTTGGTTGTAGGCAGTAGAAAAATATTGTAATAAGAGTCCATAAGTAGTTATGAGGTGATAAGATGTCATTGAGACATTACATACCATATGAACAAAATTTTAATCTGTGAAAGAAAATATTTTTCTTCATATTCAGAATGGAGACACATAATAATATCTAAATACTTAAACAAATGAGAAAAACAAAGTCTTACAGTTTTTTTTTGCATCATTTGTAAAGATGAATATGGCATCTATTGGTAAAAAAGTACTTAGCAGCATTTGTCTTCTAAAATGACCAATGCTTTAATGGATTTTCATAAGTACATTTTTTTTTTAAATAGATAAATTCTTGAAATAAAATCAGTGGCCAGTTATTTGTCTCTTTCCCCTATGAATTTACAATTTTAGTTGATTTTTCTAAAAAAAGACAATGACTTAACTTTATGAAACCTTGTTCATCATAATTCTAGTTGTCTGACAATATAGGCAATAAGGTAATTTATTTGGAGAAATATTAATATCTTGATAAATTTGATGATGATATCCTATGTAAGATATATTTTCAGTTAAATATTGTTAGAATGTGTTATACACCATGTTAATTTATTTTCAAATAAAATATTAAAATAAAGAGAAAGCCAAAATCTGAGACATAGAAGACAAGGGGCCTGGAGAGGCTGATGCCCCCTACCCCAGGGCAAATACTGGTTATTTTCAGGACAACTTCTTTTTGCACACCATCTCTAAAATTTCCTCCTGTACACCTATCCTATATTTTCACAATTATTAATAAATAAATATATTATTATTATTATTGTTATAATGTTAATAATTGAAGAACAAAGATATTTGCAGAATTATTTAATATGAAATGCTCTTCATAAACAATGTCAAATATTAAATGCCAATATGATTATATATATATATATATATATATATATATATATATATATATATTATTATTATTTTTCAGAGAATATAAAAATTTAAAAATGATGTTTTAGATTTAATAATAATACAAAGAATCATCATCATAGAATAATTTATTTTTAAATTATAAAATTATGAAACAAATTTCATATGTGAATGAAAACATTCAAGCCAAAATAATTATTTTTAAATTTTCTGAAATTTCAGGACTATTTTCCAGTCTTGTTAAATAATTAGTAGATTATTTTTGTTAGTTTATAGCTCATTTTCTTATGAAAATAAATATCATATTAATCTATTTTCTAGTCCTCTCTAGAGTTGTTGCAGAAGAACATTCTAAAAGAGAAAAACAAGCTACATTATCAATAATATATTCATGGTTTCACTTGTTCAATACTTTATCATGATATATGGGAAAAGCAATGAACTGGTTGTTGTTCTTATTCATTAAAGTGTACAAATAAATTTTTAACAAATTGAAAAGACACAATGATATAGAATATATATCAAATACAGAAAATATATTACATGCCAATAAGCATAATAATGAAGCTTGTAGTTTAAGTAAATATTGAAAATTATAATTATTAATTTGTTAAGACTGTTTGATTTTGACAAATGTAATTTTATAATTGTATTTTAAATTGTATATATGAGGGATGCTGAACCTGATCAAGAAGCTCTTCTCCCCAAAATTCTGAGTGACTGGTCAGATTTTGGTAAGTGGGTTAAGCAAAGTACTTTTCATCATCCCTGTGTGTGTGTGTGTGTGTGTGTCTGTGTATGTATATATATATATATATACATATATATATATATATATATATATATATATATATATATTCAGTTGTATGGATATTAGGTTGTAACCCTGGGTTTCACGCTTTTGCAATCATCAGACAAACTGGTTTATTTTTTAAAAAGTGGATCTAATCCAAACAACTGAATCATAGATATTGAGCACTTTCCACTAAGTTCTGTGCATATATATATATATATATATATATATATATATATATATATATATAGAGAGAGCATAAATTGAACAAAAAGTCATTATGGTCAGAAAAGCCATGGGTATAGTTTATAATTAACCACACTGCTATATAAACTGTCTCACTGACGCCTTTATCAATAGAATTTAGTAAAATGTCAAATAGCAACATCAACACACACACTACTTGTAATAAGTAAAAAAAAATAAAAAATAAAAAAGACCCAATGTTCTCTTATAAGTTAAGGCAGTGTAGATAGAAATAAAAATACACACACTACTTGTAATAAGTAAAAAAAAAAAATAAAAAAAAAAAATAAAAAAGACCCAATGTTCTCTTATAAGTTAAGGCAGTGTAGATGGAAATAAAAATGCTACAAAGATCATATAAAGTTATATAAAACTGAATGATAAATAAATAGAATTGAAAATTAAAAACTTTAGTTGAAAGAAAACCAATTCATGACAAAAAAAATAAGTGTAGTAGAATATTTCCTGTCAACATTTGTTACTAAAGAAACAATGTTGGTCTTATAAACTTCAGAAGAATACTAAACAAAGATATTGGATAAATTTAAAATCTACAAACCTCACATAACTATCAATGTATATAGATGTGAATACCTTGAAATAAATCTTTTTTTTTCTTTTCATTTGCAACAACAGTTGTAAGTGTTGTTGATTTATGAAACGTAGAGTTTATTAAGGAAGATATAACACTTTGGCATAACCTATTATAATGCAGAAAAAAAGTAATTATTTAGATATTCAATTAAAAACTCTTTAATTATTTTGTATGCTTAATATTCATATAGACATGTATGTATTAAAAGTGCAAATAATGACAACCATAAAAAGATTCTCAAATATAGTTTATCATAGGCTGAGATGACATGGACAAACAGATCTTAGTTGTTTCATAAGATAACACTTTAAACAAAAGTACTTCTAAACATTTTGACAAATCAGACAATTATTATTAATAATACCCATTTTTCATGAGGTGTAACACTTTGGCATAACCTATTAAAACGTGTGGTTGTGTAAATAAAACGTCTGTGCATATGAAATGCTGATATAATGCAAATCACAATTCCCTTTTCTGTTATTTGTTTTTACTTTTCACATTGAATAAACAGGATAATAGTGAATTAACAATACTTTTAATTAGAACAAGACTGATATTTGTCACTTCTTATGGACCTCTGAATCAAACAAAGATATATATTTTGTTATATAGCAAAGGAAAACTAACATGCAAAAGAGAGTGGATAAGTAGAAACATATGAATTCTTTGTACTAACTTACTTAAAACCCTTGATAGAGTGAGAAAGTGAAAGTAGAGTGGAAGCTTAAAAATTATTGCTTACTTACCCACTGGTCAGAGGACATTACACAAGAGGTGGGGTGGTGTTTGTTAATCATATGGCTTCTTATTTTCTGGATGGAATAGAATACTTGTAGAATACCTCAGTGGTGAAACAGTGAGGGAATGAGAGAAATGGGAAGATATGTGATTGGGCCTTTTGTGTTGGAACAAGTTGTAACAATAAGTATCTTGGTATCAAACTTATTGCAAAAAAAATATGGGGTGTGTGTGTGTGTGTGTGTGTGTGTGTAAAGTAAACTTGTGGAACAGGAAGTGAATTTCCTGTGATGTAGCAACACTCACTCTGGCTTTTGCACACTCTCATTCACTTTCTGTTTATGCAGTAGCAGCAGTCAGCTTTTCTGGATAATGTTAAGTTTGATTCCAAGCAATCCACTCCACCTCCTCTGTTTCCTTTGTTAACAACAATGTAATAATAATAATAATAATCCATGGTAATCGTACCGCAGATGTAAACATATCAATTCTTCATAGAATAACACTAACCACTTTGCAAAAATTATACAGATATTTTTTCAAACAGTATGAACATTCTACAGTTGGAATCAGTGAATGGCAAAATTGACAACAGAAACAATTCCATACTTGGATAAAATTAACACTAGCTATATATATATGGTGATGGCTTGGTTGTATTGGTTCTAGATCAATCAAACACCTTGCCCATGGCTTTTTGGAGCCTATTCATGAAGTCATTGTTTGTTCATTTTGTTGTCACAGCGCTTAATCTTCATTCTAGTTCTCTGTGTCCGATTCACTTGCCCTTGGCAATGGTTCACTATTTCTCTTCACCCCCCCTTTTCTTGATACATCAGCTTCTCCAACAATCTCAACACAATAAAGTGTTAGTTCCCAGTAACAATAGATGAGGAAGCAGCAGTTGTAGTAGTAGCAGCAGTAGCAGCAAGTCACAATCTGATCAGTTTTACACAACTGCCAGATTTTGGTAGTAAAATAGAACGCACATACACACAGATATGTAAAGATGTTGCATATACATGGCAACATACATGAACACATGGTTATGCACAAAACATGAACACACGTTTTTCATATGAAAGTTTGTTTTTTTTTTGGTTTTTTTTTGGGGGTTTTTTTTTTGTTTTTTTTTCAAATTCAAAAAGTACTGGTGATAATTTTAAAGGAAATTGTAATTTTAAAAAAAGATAGCTATAATGAAAGCATATTTGTCATGGGAAGCTGTGGAGACTAGATTACAAAATAAGTAAACAAAAGATAAATGAGACAAAATAAATAATTCAAAGAGTTTTTACTTTATAAAAAATGGAAGCTGGAAGAGATCTGATACCCAGTTATAATAAAAAAAAATATCACTTAAATAGGCAAGACATGTCAAGAAGTGATGAAAGAGGAGAGTAAAATGAAGTAAAAATGAAAAATGAGGAAAGAATATTAATAAGAGAAAGTGGGGGTGGGGGTAAAGATAACAGGAAGATTAAAATTAAGAGACGACAAGGTAGAAGAGGAAAGTAAAAAAGAGAAAAAAAGTTAAGTTGAAATGAGAGTGAGGAGTTTGACAGAAGAGTGATGAGAAAAACAAGAAAAAATCTAAAAGGTATTTTTCTAGTTCTAACTCAGAAAATTTTCATGAATTAATCATGTCTGTGAGGTGTGGAGTAGAGGCACTTTTGAATGTGTTCAATAATAATAATGATAATAATCAACATCTCCCAAGGATCAATGGAAGAATCATTTCAAGTGACAATTCAAAAAAGCAACTAAGAAACTTTAACCTAAAAAAGCAGACATGTTATTTTGGAAAGGGACAGAGGAATGCAAGAGAGGAAAAGTGTTTATCACCAGGAATCTGCATTAATATCCGGTTTGAAACAAAAAAATGTTTTGCTGATAAAATGAGCCTAGTGAAGAAGTGGGGAAAAAGGCACATAAATTCATAAATGCTGAATAAAAATGTTCTGACAGAGCTAATAATTTAATAATGGAAAAAAAAAAAATGAGTAATCATATTCTTTATGCTTAAAAGGATGCAGTGGTAATTATAATGAAGATGATTATTTCATATTGTGTATTCATCTTAAAGTTCACATTTGGGTTGGAAAATCCTGAAAATGTTGAGATTATTGAAGCACACAGCATAATTTATTCACTTCAATTAAATTTCACATTCAACAAAATACCACAAATGGAGCCTTCAATATAAAATAAAAGGATAAAACAGAAATATTTATGAAAACAATAGTCTACATGATTCTTTCTAAAACAATTTTCTAGGCAATGCAAAATAGTTTTAGGTTGTTCAACATGTTGCCTATTTTGGTTTAAACTGGATTAATTTACTGTTTTTTTAAAATGACACTTGTATTTGATATTTTATACACACATAAAATGCAATATATATGATCACTGTAGTATCAGTGTACTCTGTAAAAAGTATTACTTACTATCTATGTGTAGACACCCAGAGTAGGTAATACTTTTCAGAGTGCACAGATACTACTATAATCCTCGTACACAGATTCACTAATCCTGGATAGATCCATCATTCCATATATAAATAATTTTGTCTTTTTTTTTCTTTTTAGAGTACTATGCTTTTAAACAATATATTTGATGAATATATAGTAAAAATGTCAGTATGTTTTTTGGTAAAAATGAAAATCTTTAATTTATATCTTTTTTTCCCCCCCAAGCATGATGAAACAGAAACTGTAAGGAATATAAATTTCACATTAAAAGAACATCACTAGTTTTATTTTAGTTTAAAAAATTTGTGAGTGGAGATTTAAAAATATAAAATGGATGAAAACTCAAATCATTTTGGAGGTTTTGTTAAAAAAAAAAAACAAAAAAACAAACAAATGAAGCCATATCAAATCAAGTGATTTGTAGGAAAAAATTGAATTGGATTCCATTCAAAATGAATTAGCAAAATTCGTATATATGCAGGCTATAACATAAATGTTATAAAATAATTGTTTTTTGGCTTTTGTTTTCATTGTATCACCTTAACTTCCTTCAAAATGCATAAATTATTAATGCACACAGATATGAAAGAGCAGTTTCAAATAGTGCATTCAAGCTTCAAGCATCCAGTTTTGTGAATAGAAAAAAAAATGTCATTTTGTTGTATATTAATACAAAACCACATGTGATTAATATTGAAGTAGTAAATAATTTACTGTAGTGTCTATTCCTCTGGCAAATGACCATTTTTTAAAACATTATATCATTTCATAACAAACAATTTTGATTGATATCAAATTAAGTTTTCAATGAATCAGTTCAGTGAATGAAGCAATTTTTAGGAAGGGAATTAACAATTAGTTGGCAAAAAGGCATTGAGGCTGATAGTGGAATAATTTGATTGAGCAAATTTTTTTTTTTTTCAATATATTCTGCATAATAAACTAACTATAGTTGCTAACCAGTGTATGTGTGTGTGTGTGTGTATATATATATATATATATATATATATATACTATTGCTTTTATTGCTCCTCAGTGATGTATAAGGACACAATTTTCTATAAAAGAACAAGAATATTTGAATTTATTTTTCAGTGAAGAATTACACAATATTAAGATCTTTACAATAGACTGTGTATAAAATATTCTTCTTTCAGAAGAGAAACTTCAAATAATTAAGTTTAAATTAATCAAAAGCCAATATTGAAAAATAAAAACAATAAATAATATAAATTGCAACAAAGTAATCAAATTAATATAGAAAACATGCGAAAGAAAATGAATGTAATAAAGATCTATATAAATAAAGTGCAATGTCAATCTATATTTTGCGTGTGTAACACCTTTTTACATCCTCAGAAGAGTTCACCATAAAGAGATCGCTGAATCAAACGTCTATTTGTATTGGACTTTTCTGATTATATAGTAGAAATATGTTTATACTAGAAATAAATTATGATTAGCTCTGTAGATAAATAAGATTTAAATATGTTTAAATATATGTATTTATTTAAATTTAGTTTAATTTATAAGTTTTTGTTTATTACAAGGTACAAGGCAGAGGATCAGTTATCATAATTTTAGTTTATTTTATTATTCAGAGTAACAATGCTTTAGATATGATTATCAGTACAATGCAATTAATTACTGAAATATGGTGTCATTTCATTTACAGTACAAGTACAATAGTTTAAATTAGTTAAAGCTTTGTTTTTTTTTTAGTGATATGTAATAACCTTTAAAATATTATCTTAGTTATTAAGTGCTTAATCAAAAATAATAACAAACATATTCTTAGAAATAATGATATTACTAAAAAAAAAAAAAGAAAAAAAAAGGAAACTTGTTCAAAATTAATGTGCAGTAAACACAAGAATATGACTCTGATAGACTCTCCCATAATTGTGTTATTAATGGACAATGACTGCACTAGAATCAATACATCTGCAGAAATACAATAGGGAAAGAATGCTCAGGATAGTAACAGACGTGTGTGTGTGTGACAGAGAAACTAACTCAGCAGCAGAGCTTCTTTCAAAATCAATTTTTATAGCTACTATAACCAACTTTTAAAGGATGGACCACTTTTTAATGTAAACATTGTATACATGACCTCTTCTTCCTCTTCTGTTAAGGAAAAATTTTTCTTTCATAACATTTTCATTAAATTTTACAAAGTCAATGGCCTAATTAAGTAATTACTTGATAGTAATTTTTCCAATTACTTTCAATATTCCTATAATTTTGGGTGCTTAATATTAAAACAAGTAATTTTTTTCATAAAAATGCAATGTATAATTGTGTTTGAAACCAGTTATTCTTATTTTATATGAAATTTAGATAAAATAATTTACAGTTTAATCACTTTTATTCTACAGTGAATGGTTAATAGCATCAGTAAATGGAAGTGCTCAGATTCACATTTCATTGGGAAACATGAATTTTCCTTTGAAAAGCACAATCCCTACAACTTATGCAAACACATTCATCTACACTTGATAACAAATCAACTTAAGACTTCAATTCAATACAGATATTTATAGGACAGAAGACCTACCAGGATACCTCTTTTAAGAGCACAGCATCTGTGCTCATAACATTGCTAATTGAAACCTGGAGGACTGTCTCTATGGTGTGTGGCCAATGTTTTATTTGTTTCAGGCTGATGGTAGAGTTTTGGTGTGGTGTAGACCCCATGAGGCTATAGATCCTAGTTGTGAAAAAGCCACCATACAAACTGGTAGTGGTTTCATAATAATGTAGAATGTAATAATATGGCATAGGTTGGGTCCAGTGGTCTGCATAAAAATTTAAATAAACAACTGCAATGTTTCACTGTTTCATGACTAATTGTACTCATTAATGTTTTCCAACAACATTGGGTTATTCAGCAGAGGATAATGGAGCATGTCATTAGGCCCAAGTTACCAAAATTAATTTGAGACACATTCTGGAAACTTCTGATGAATTGTGTGAACACCTTGTTTACCTGATAAATTGGAGAGATTTATTCACATACAAGATCCTGGTACCTACAAATATCTGGAAACTACTGACAGCTATTGAGATGACATGGCTTCACATATCTCCAGAGGTCTTCTGATTTGATACTAATTACCTACCCCATGACTGTCAGTTATGCATTTATTTCAAATTTTGCAGCAGAACTTACCATCACTTTTACATATTGCTATTCTAAGTCTTTTGACATGTCTATATATTTATACTTTAGTCTATAAATACACTGACATGTTGACATTTTTGTATATCTATGCCAACCCACTTAAATGTTGACACTATTACCAAACTAGAGATATGTATAGTAGTAATTTAATTCCAAACAATTAATGGGAACATAAGCAAGCTCAACAGAAATTCAAACTTGGTTGATAATTTTGTTTTTCACAGCTAACAAGTATAATGCATGCAACACAATTCATATACACTTTTAAAGACATACAATGTAAAGTAAAGCAATGATATTTTAAATTATAAAATGAATATTGTATATTTTCTTGTCTCTGTGTGTGTGTGTATATATATATATATATATATATATATATATATATATATATATATATATATATATATATGGTTGTTGCCAACCTGTGTCCAAGTACATCCATTACTACATATCTTTCTGGAGAATATCTACTAATGTGCTGAACGAATGTGGCTCTTTAGCCCAACAAGAGACTTATATACTCTGGCACAAAAAAAAAAGAGGTGCAACAGTGGGTGTTACATTATCATGCAATTTAAAATGTCACATGAAACCACTTCTGAGTCTGCATGTCTTACCGCAAATATCACATTTCAGTTGCTGGATGTCTATGGCTTTATAGTCAATTGCCATCCTCCGTGGGTGCACTCTCAAGTGACTCCTTAGACCAGCCATCGAAAAACACACTCTACCACAATGTGTACACATCAGATCAAGTTGCCTACATGTGTCTTCAGGAAGTTCAACAGGGATGCCTTTATGCACATCTTTTAAGCCTTGCATTCCTCCTCTTCTCCTCCTTTCACTCCGAGCAGTCTCACTCCAATTATTGCAATCAGATGCACATTCTTCCCAGTGCTCACAAGGAATGTTGCATTTCTTCAGTGCATCCTTGATGCAGTCCTTAAAGCACATCTTAGGTTTGATGGCATTTCTCTTCCCTGTTCACAACTCACCATAAAACAATTGCTTTGGAATATGGCTGTCATCCATTCTAACAATGTGGCCCGTCCACCTAAGTTGATGTTTTAGTATCAAGGGCTCAATACTATCACAGCCGCTCCTCTCTAGCACATCTAGATCACTAACAAACATTTGCCAGGTAATGCCAAGGATACGATGTAAGCAGTACTGGTGAAATCTCTCAAGGCTTTTCATATTTCTGCAGTAAACCACCCACAACTCGTAAGCATAAAGAAGTGCTGTAAGCACACATGCACGATAGCCCTTTAGCTTTATACTCAGTGAAATTCCATGTTGAGACCACAGACGTTTATTTGGTTTTCCAAAGCTTTTTGTATGCAGTTTGAAATTTCCATATCAAGATCACAGAACGTGCACAACATGCTCCCGAGATACACAAATGTACAAACAGCCTTTAACCTTTCACCATTGACAAAGATGCTTGGTTAACAATGGCTTCCTTGGAGCTGGTTGGTACATGATTACTGTCTTTTTCAAGCTAATAGTCAATCCCAGTGCAGTGCATTCATTAGAAAAAGCATCCATGAGATGCTACATATCTCCTTTCAAGTGAGCCACAAGATTGCAAACAATGAACATATAGCAAATCCCTGATCAATGACAAGTGAACCTTTGGCTTTGAATAAAACACCTGATGTTAAACAGCCTTCCTGTTGAATGATAGCAAATGTAAATACCAAAGTTGCAGTTCTTAAAGGCTTGTTCAAAAATGGTACAGGATACAAAATGAAGTATAGGGGCAAATAGGGTTGGAGCTGGAATCTCGCCCTGCTTAACTCCATTTTCAACTGTCACCGGCTCAGAGAGTTTTCCACCAACATTAACCCTTGCCTTCATATCATGAAACAAGCGAAGAATGGAAACAAACTTTTCAGGACATCCCAGCTTCCCTAAAATATTCTACAAAGCCTTTCTGTTTACGGTGTCAAATGCCTTTGTCAAGTTGACAAAAACCTGGTAGAGATCCATATTCTGCTCGACACACTTTTCTTGCAGTTGTCTGGCTGTGACGATCATATCTACAGTGCCATGTCCTGCCCTAAAGCCAGACTGTGACTCCGGAAGAGCTTCATTAGCAATATGGTGCAACAAGTGATCCAGCAGAACTTCACAAATAACCTCGCTGACAACACCAATATGCCATGATAATTTCTACAATCATCCCTGTCGCACTTGCCCTTGTACAAAACAACCATGACACCATCTTTCCAGTCATCCAGAACACTGTTATTACTCCAGACATCTAGCAACAATGAATGAAGCTGATGAAAAAGACTTTCTCCTCTGTGCTTAAAAATCTTGGCATGCAGCCCATCCATTCCAGGTAACTTTTCATCATTAAGCTTTCTGACTGTACTCTCAATCTCCTCAAATGGCAAGCACATAGAAAAGCTCTTGGTAGAGAAAAATAAACTCCATTCTGCATTACTTTATAGTGATTTACCTGGTGATCAGAAGACGGACATTGAGGCCAAGTTAAAAACAATAAAAGCGAAAATAACTGCAAAATCTGTGCACAATGAAGAACAAATGGTGGAGTGATAAAGCTGATGAAATACAGTTTGTGTCAGATGTGAAGGATAGTAAGGTCATGTACAATATAATTCATGAAGTTTATGGGCCTTCTACTTCACCTGTTGCTCCTCTAAGGACTAATGATGGCAAAAAACTTTTTCAAGATCCTGATGATATTCTGTTGAGATGGTGTGAACATTTTGACGAGCTTCTCAATAGGCACTCAGTGGCACTAAGAGTTTATCAGATCTATACCTTATATAAATAGAAAAAATTAATATCTAAAGAGTGTTTAAGTTTTTCTATTTCCACACAACAAAAAACACATGAAAAACAGCAAGTGAATCACTTTCAACACAAGAAGAAGAACATAATGAATCTCTCTCCCAAACTGTCAAGCCATCCTTTAATACTTTACGACAATATCACTGGAATGCAAACTGAATTGCTGGAAAACACCTTTCAATGTATTCTATGATTATTTTTATATCATGAAAAACAAGCATAAAATCTACAGAAAATAAAAGCTTTTTTAATAAAGTCATTGAGTCTATTTTAAAATTCATAACCAAAAAGAGAAAAAATATAAATAAAAAGATTCAACCACATTCAAAAAGTAATTTTTTCTTTCAAGTCAAAGGCTATTGTATTTGATTCTGTAAATTTCAGGCATTAGTTTACCATTAATTTTAACTGGGTTTGACAAGTTATTTTTTGCTTTGTGTATTTGTTTTTGCAAAGTTTGATAAAGGTTTTGGAGTTGAGAGAATAAATGATCATAACTCTTTTACAGGTAAAAGTTTGAAGCACAAGCTTTCCAAAAAACATTAATATAAATTATTTCTAGTAGCTGCTTTTAGTTTTAAATTTCTGCTGTTGGTCAATTGGTAGATTTAATGCTATCAATAATATCTTTAAAATTTATTTATGCAAAAAGAAGAGTTAGCATGCCCAATATATTTTTCAATATCATTACAGATCACATAACATTCAAAAGCATTTATTTTCTTTTGAACTGAAATGTGTAGTTAATAAGTGTCTTTCCGTTGCATTTTACAAACCTGAGAACAAAGCACATATATTTCGTCAACATCTTCCAAAGAAAGAAAGAGTATTAAAAAATAAAATATCTCACCTTTCTAAATTGTCACCCTCTAATACTGTCTGTACAGGAAGATAACCCAACCGTGGGTGCTTTTTGAAATATCTCTTGGATTTAAATTTGTTCTTCAATACTTTTGTAAAATCTCGAATATCTTCTCCTGATGTTGTCTGTAAATTAAAATAAAAATAAAATCATAAATAAAAATTATATATAATGAATTTTTTCTCAATGTATAATTAAAGATTGCTAAAATATGTTATTTATATGCTAAAATTTAAATTTACACAATAATTCGCAAAAAAATGTTTCATGTTTGGAGTTTATGCACAAATAAACACTAATAAACATAAAAATAATGAAGTTGTAACTTTTAAAGTGGATACATTTGGTTTTCTTTCTTAAGAAAGACATTGCTGTTCCATATGAACTTCTCTTGTTTGAGTTTGGAAAAAAACCTAATGAACATGACAGAAGTCAAAGCTGATAACAGACATAATTTTTCTTAATAAATTAGAATTTTACAAATATTTGTATTTCACCTTCTATTTATTTACTTTTTACAGCAAAAGTAAAAACAAAATGGAACATAAAGGATAACATACAAAAGATATTTTATAATTAAAGAATTACTTACTGAAGTACAATATTCTTGCATATGATGGCTTAGTTTATGGCTTTTAACCTTCCGCCCTGAGAAGAAGCAATTTTGGCAAACATCGAAGTTGAAGCATTTTAGACAGCGATACCTAAAATAAAATAAACAAGTTCATGATAATTCATTTAAATTCGCAATTTGATTATCATGACATTTCAAGATAGAGGCAATATTGTGTATCATAAAAATAAAATGAGAAATGAACAATTTCTTTCAAATTAAAAAGAACAGTTCATTGTTTTTCATAAGAATTGAAAGTATTCACATTTTGAAATCAGTCTTCACCAGCTGAAAATCTTAATCACTAAAAAAATACTGAAATATAAATTTTCAGTAGAATATATCAATGCAGAACATTTATTATTCAGATAATATTTATTTTTAATGCCTAAATAGACAAGAACAAGATATTGTTTGTTTGATGTGAGGATATTGTATAAGAGTTTGTGTCTTGATTTTTGGCTGTAGCTCGTTTTAAATTCTGTGTCTTTAGTAATAAATTATTGAAATAATTTTAGTGCCATGATTTCTCTCCTTTTGCTTTGGAATTTTACTTTGAAAATGTTCCAACTTTAGAATTGTGATCTAAAAAGAACATTTATATGATTAAAAGATTAAATGAATTATGTAAATATTTTTTTTGAGAAAATGAATGATTTGATGAAGAATTACAGATTTTAATAGTACAAATCAATAATCACTGCTTCCAAATTACAAAATGCAATATTTTTGTTACATGACAAGAATGTTGTTTTTCTTTCTTTTCAATAAAACCTAACCCAATATGCAGTATCTACATTTTTTTAGTAGGGTACTACCATAATGGCCATAATTAGAAGGTTTAATTAACAGCGTCTTCATCCTACCACTATACAAAAAACCTAAATTCTGATTATATTTGCACTGAGTTGGGTATTTAGAGAAAGTAAATTATAATGGTTAGTGATGCAGAATATGGAATCAATAATCTGAGTTCAAACTGCTCCTAGTCTGCTGCATTTTCTTCACATAAATCTTTGCAAAATGCATGAATCCATCTCTTCTCCCTCTTCTATGGATTAAATAGCAGAATAGACTGGGTTCTCTAGTCTTGAATGACAATATGATGCAACTCCCCCAAGAACTCATCATAATTCATAAATAATATAGAAACGGGATCTGTGGAGAGCAATGCTTGCCAATGTCCTGAAGGGACAAAACATTTGAAAAAGAGAAGAATGAAAGTTATATGTTAGATTTGAGCTTCTGTAGTTGGTAGGCCTCCCTAGTTTAATTGGCAGCTGTTTTGCTAAGATTGGTTTCCCAAGAAAAAAGAAGTGTGTTTGAATCTTCTGGGAGACTTATTCTTTATTTTCAATTCTGCTCTGCTACCATTTATTGAATGGCTGTCTGAGATGTTGTGAAAATTCACATAGAAGAATTGTAATGATGATGATAATAATAATCATTGATGTTTAATATAAAATCTTTGAGATAGAAATGCTGATCTTTGCAAACCAAATTGTGATGACTGGCCATAAAAAAGAAAACCTCCAACTTGCATATTATCTTAGAAGCAATCTTAATATTACAAGGATGTCATTATTATAAATTTGGAGGAACATGAATTGAATATATTTTGGAGTACGTACTAACAGTATGAAAGATGATTTATTATAATGACTGAATATAATTATTATTTACAATCACATTGAGATGTATACAGATTATATAATGTTGAGCATCATTTTAATTTGCAATTCAAAATATACAGAAAAATACTGCCAAAGAAAATAAGAAAGTTAATTTTTATCAATATTTACCTGCTAATGATAATGACTAAATATTACTTGATTCTCATGTCAAGAAAAAATAATTATAATTCTTTAAAAATTGAAATATGACTTAAACCTAAAACACAGCTGTTCCTTGTCTTTTATTCTGAGTTCATTTCATAAAAGTTGGTGTGTTTTCATCTTTCACCTTATCAAACCCTAATTGAAAGAAAATATCACCATGAACTTTGTTTAAAGGAATACCAGTAAGACCAACTATCTCATAAAAATAAGATTTGAGGAATATCCAAAAGTTGCTATCTATGGAGAGGCTTTAAAATCATCTGTGACTATGTGTAGAGGAGAGGCAGTACATGTGCCATCAGAATAAATTTTGGCATTTAAGAATACAACAGGCAACTGAGGGAAGTCAAAATGTGATTACAAAGAAAATTAATCTGAATGAATGAAAATACAATTTAGCATTTGGCTGAAATTACATTTTCTTCTCTTATTACTTCCTTTTTGATTTTAAGTTGATACAAAAAGTTGTATATAAAACTTTCATATAACAAAATAAAAAAGGGATAACTGTAATTTTTTATTGGTGACATCAGGGAACCCTATGTTTCAAAAACTTCAGTTAATAAAATAATAAGTAAAAAGAAATAATAAAATGAAGAGATGTAACTGTTCTTGTTGACGAGAAAAGAAAACAAGAATTTAAAGGAAATTGTTTTGCAGATTGCAGTTTATTAAATACAGCAAAGAAAGAAAAACAAAATTACTGTTTAGGCTAAAAAAATAAAATAAAAAGAGGATCTTAAAAATAAAGTAATAAGTAATTTTTGTTAGGATATCTCAGTTCTAAAAAGAATTGATTTCAAAGTTAGAGTCTTAAAGAATTTTAATATATAATTTAAAATAATTGTTCATTGTCAGTAGAAGGAGATTTGCTGGAGGAACAAATAAGAATTGAAAGATACTGCAATGGGATGTGTGGGAATAAATAGACACATATTGCTAATTGTGATTATTTGAAAAGAAATTTTGCAAATGGTTTATGGAAAGAAAAGGATATGCTGTTGGCACATAGTTGAAATGTATGAAAAGAAAAAAGAAATTTGAAGCAAGAAAAACTAAGAGGAGAGACGATAAAAACGAAGAAGATGAGAGACTAGAAAAACTGAAAAGAAGAGAAAGAAGAAAAATTAAGATAAGGATAGATGAGGAAAACGAAGAAGAGGAGAGATGAGAACAACTATAAGGAAGAGAGACAAGAACAACTAAAAAGAGACGAGAACAACTAAAAGGAAGAGAGACGAGAAACACTAAAAAGAAGAGAGATGAGAACTAAAAAGAAGAGAGACAAGAAACACTAAAAAGAAGAGAGATGAGTACAGCTAAAAGGAAGGGAGATGTGAAACACTAAAAAGAAGAGAGACGAGAACAACTAAAAAGAAGAGAGAAGAGAAACACTAAAAAGAAGAGAGAAGAGAAACACTAAAAAGAAGAGAGAAGAGAAACACTAAAAAGAAGAGAGAAGAGAAACACTAAAAAGAAGAGAGACGAGAAACACTAAAAAGAAGAGAGACGAGAACAACTAAAAGGAAGAGAGACGAGAAACACTAAAAAGAAGAGAGAAGAGAAACACTAAAAAGAAGAGAGATGAGAAACACTAAAAAGAGAGAGGAGTACAACTAAAAGGAAGAGAGACGAGAAGAACTAAAAAGAAGAGAGATGAGAACTAAAAAGAAGAGACAAGAAACACTAAAAAGAAGAGAGACGAGTACAACTAAAAAGAAGAGAGACGAGAAACACTAAAAAGAAGAGAGATGAGTACAACTAAAAAGAAGAGAGACGAGAACAATTAAAAAGAGGAGAAATGAGAAGCACTAAGAAGAAGAGAGATGGAAAAAACTAAAATGTACAGAATTGAAGAAAACTAAGATGAAAGATGGGAAAAGTTAAATATAGAAAAGAGAAAAACTAAGAAGAAGAGACAAGAAAAGCTAAAAAGAGGAGAAAGAAGAAAAAACTAAATAGAGAGAATTGAGAAAAAGTAAAAATAAGAGAGATAAGAAAAGTAAAAATAAGAGAGATAAGAAAAAGTAAAAAGAGGAAAGACAAGAAAAAGTAAAAAGAAGAGAAATGAGAAAAAGTAAAAAGAGAAATTAGAAAAAGTAAAAGCAAAAAAGAAAAGAGAAAAATTAAAAGAGGAGAGGAGAAAAACTAAGAGGGAAGACGAGAAAAACCAGGAAGTGGAGAGATGTGAAAAAAGAAGTGGAGAAACAAGAAAAACTAAAAAGAAGAGAGACATGAAAAATAAGAAGAGGAGAAATGAAAAAACTAAAAAGAGGAGAGACCAGAAAAACTAAGAAGAAGTGAGTTGAGAAACTAAAAAAAAAACTGAAATGAGAAAAAGAGGAGGAGAAAGACAAGAAAACCTAAAAAGAAGTGAAACAAGAAAAACTCAGACAACAAGAGACAAGAAGAACTAAAAACAGAAGAGACAAGAAAAATTAAGGAAAGATGTGAAAAAGAGGAGAAACAAAAAACTAAAACCAACAAAGATGAGACAAATTAAAAAAGATGAGAACAAGTCAAAATTAAACAAATAAAAAAGATTGGTAAAAAAGAAGCATCCACAAATAAAATTGAAAGTGAGTGGAAAATATAAAAAGACAGCAATACGAAAAACAGAAGATTAACTATGTAAAGAGATAAGAAATATTTTTAAATAGTGTAAAAGATAGGCAAAATGAGAAATGATTGAAAGAAGGAAACTAAAAAAAATATGAAGATTATTTCTAGCATAATGAGTTTATATGGAAGAAAAAACAAACACAAACAAAATATTCAACTATGATTTAATAATGAACACTGTTTTTTGTTCTCATGAATCTGTAAACTAATAATTCCTTCACAAAAACAATACCTATATTTACTTCTATCTTATGAGAAAGAAAGAACAATTGAAAACAAAAACAAGAAATAGGAAAAGAAATGTTCAACATGCCATATTATAAGGTATTTGAGACTTACAATGTTTTTCATTGTATTAAGGTAATAATTTAAAAAATAAATAAAATAAAGAAACTGTAAAAAAAAATCATTTGAAAAATTTCTAAGATCAAGAAAAATTAATGAAAATCAAATTCAAATTCTATTTCTTATAGAATAATATAGAGAAAACTTGCTTTGGATAGAAATGTACTTGGAAAATAGGAAAAAGAGGAATGGAATGGAAAATTTGTCAAAAATAGAAATTTGATTAAGACTGTAAAGCAGAAATAAAAAACTAAGTTGCAGAGATGAAATGAGAAAGAGAAAATATCATTTATTTTCATATTAAAAAGTAGATAAAAAATTATTTTTTGTAAAGTTAAGTGTATTAACCACACCAGAAAGCATTCATTGCTTGATGAGAAAAGAGGAAATGTATCAGGGTAATGCTCTTGACTGATTGGAAGTTACAATTATTGCATAATTACTTTTTATAGATTTGAACAAGGATTTAAGTATTTCTTCTGTTAAGACTACAGAGATAAATATCTTTTGAGAGAGAAAGAGACAAAACAAACAAAAACAAGACTAGAATAGGAAACTGAATCTAGAAACTTGTTGAATTAAAAATATCAAGAAAACTTCTTTATAGCTAGCTGTATTGTTAGTACTAAATTATTGTCATTTTACTAATTACAAGATTAGAAACAGGAGGTAGATACTTTGTGATTTTCTGTCTTAGCTCTAAACATAGTTATTGAGATAAAAACAATGAATACCAAATGATAAAGAGTAAAACATTTTTATTGTTAATTTTGATCCATGTGTTTAAGCATTAAGCTATCACTAGCAGATCAATATTACACAGATCAATATTAAAGTACTGAAGGTTTATAAAGTATGAGCAGAGAGAAGCACTTTACCCAAGTTTTTCTTTTAGATTATGATAACAAACTTTAAATTATACAAAACATAAAAAAAAATAAATGTATCTTCTATTAGAATTTTTTACTCAAATGACAGTGGTGTATTCATAAGATTATTTAAATTAATTATATCAATTTTTATAAATTTTACTTGGAATAAGAAAACTTTTCACCAATAATTCAACAAGTAAAGACAAGAAAATTTTAATCCACAAACATCGAAAGAGAACATATTTATCTTTAAGAACATTAAAGAATTATGAAGAAAAATATTCTTATTAAGTAATCATAATTTATGCATCAAATTTATGACAACTATTTAAATCTAACACTGAATAAAATAGACGACTATAGTATTTATAATAATTATCAGATTGTATTTATTTAGAAATACTAATTAAATGATACTCTTTTGATCTGGGAAATATTATTTTAAACTGATTACTACCTCCCTACCACACAAAAAATAGGATCAAATAGTTTGTGTTATAATTGATTTGCAAACATAAGGTAACAAGTTTACTAAACCTAGCTTAGGTACAATAAGATCATTATTAACATTTGCTGAATTATTTTTGTCATAATAATTGAAATGCTAGAAAAGCTGAGAAAAGAAAACTCCCAATATCCAAGTTTAGAACCAAGTTTTGTGACCTTTTTACAAGTGATGAAAATAATAATCTGGATTTAGATAAGACATTATTAAACACTAAAATTCCAGTAAATGTGCAATAAAAGTCATCTGGAAGTTTTATAGATAATTTGAAAAATTTTACATGCTGAGAAATAAATCTTAATTTATTTGCGACTTGTCACAGGTTTGCAGGTAACAATGATATTTATACTAAAACTATTATGAGTAGGTAATGGTTTCTTTGGGATAGTAAAAAGACAAACATTGCTCTACAAAGGATAGGAAATTGTGGAGAGCCATAATCACCAACATCCTGAAGGGAGACAGTAGCTAGAAGAATGGTTTCTTTGACAAGTATAGCAATAATAGCTTATAATAATAACAATTAGCTTGTAATAATAATAATATAGATATTTTAAAAAATGAAAACTAATGGTTAGAATGATTTAATTATGTCATTGGTTTAAATTTTAATAAAATTATTCAAAAGGTTGATCCTTACAACTCCATTACAAAACATAGGTAAAGAAATTAGTTTGCATGCTATAAAAACAGATAAATTGTATTACAAGTTTGAAGTTAGAAACTAATTACTTTTTTTCTAGTCAATTACCAAATGGGGGAAGCAAGAAAAAATTGGAAAAGTGACAATTTTTCAAGGTCACAAAATGTGTATAGTTAAGGAATTATTACTACTTCTACTACAAATACCATAGCTTATCAAAGTCATTGAGCAAGTCATTAACTGACCATGTCCATTGTAATTAGTTTGACACTTTGAAGATGTTCAACACTAAATAAATATTAAAAATAAAAAATATTTTATTATTAAATAAAGATTATAATTATTATCATGTTCATGATAGAACATTAATTCTAAAAGTAACATTTAATTAACTGATATCAAAAACAAAAAAAAAAACATAATTTTGCTATATATATATTGTATCAGATTTTATTATGCAAATTCATGTTTCCACAATAGAATTTGTATTAATTAACTGATGCTGATAAAAACTCATGATATAGTTACATACATATGATAAATATACCATGTTAATTTCAGCTTATGATATCTGTTTTTATATTTAAAACAACCTATTTTGTGGTGCAAGATTTTATTATATAACTGAATATAACTTTTCCTTATATTATAAATAAATATAATAGTATATTATTGATATATATTTTTTAATTTCAGGTAGATAAAAATATTGCCATGTATCATAAAAAGGATATAACCTCAAAAGAGAAACAAGATATTTTAAAGTTAATGATTGTTAGGAACACAACATTGGAAATTGTCAAAATGTTGAACAGAAGAGACCTGATCATTATAGAAACTAAATAGAGACATACTTATAATTTGTTCATGTTATTTATGCATGCATTAAGTCAACTCATACAAATTTCAAGATGAAAAAGGAAGAGAACCAAAAAAGAATAAAATAAGAATTATTTTACAGTTTTAAAATAATTGACAATATTTTGATAACAAAATAGAAATTATTTTTTTAAATCTTTTTAAATGATATTAATTTTGAAAAACACAGTAATAAGAAAACAACATTTTATTGGCAGAAAAGTTTGAAATATTGAATTCTTTTGAAATATTTTTCATTTTCAAAAGTTACACTTAAAAATAATTTTTTTAAAATAATATATATTAATATGTTCTTATTTTTATTGTGATGTATTCTGTGAAGTCATGAAAGTATTTTGAAAAACTGAAGATGACAGAATAGCGTTGAAGGTGATTTTGTGTGATATATTTAATATATTTTAGCTAATCTAAATGAATACTGTTTGTTATTATTACCAATAATGTTGTAAAATATTCTGGAAATTTCTTAAAAACTAAATAATTGAATAATAATGAAGTAATAAAATGCTATAGTTTTTAATATCATGCATGACTTTTTTGCCATAAAAGTAGATTTTCAGAAGAATAAAAGTATATCAATAGTTATTGCAAAGTGTCTTGTTACAAAATAAAAATATTTGCTAGAATTTGATTCAGTAAGGGAAATAATAAATGCTGCACATAATTTAGAATATTTTATGAGCATTTATAACAATTTAAAAGAGAACACTTATCAAACTGTCTAAGAAGACAGAAAATATATCACGTGCCTCTTGCTTGTTCTCCTAGCATTTGATTGATTCTCTTCAAACCTATCTTATTTTTACCTTCCCCAACCTTGCACCTCTAAAAGATTTAATCTTCTCACCATTCTTTACAATCAGCTTACAATGGACAATCTTGTCACAATCAGTTTCAACATTCCCATAAATAAGTATTGGTTGTAAAACATTTCAAAATCATGAATAACAGTGAGTGTAAAAAAAAATATATATATAAGGAGCTCTGACCATAATTATGAACACTATTGCAGACCATACAAAAGACAACATGCTGTATAGTTTGCAGTCAGGCAAGCACAAATAGTCAAAAACACTGACACTTAGAGTTGTATGGAAAGAAAAAAATATTATACCATAACAAATCATTGGAAGTCATGTCCTGATAATAAATGGTCCAGTTTATGGAGAAAATGCACTTTTAATATTTCTGTTCTGGTTAATAGTAAGGGTTCCAACCTGATGATTGTACAGACAAGAAAACAACAGAATCTACTACTGCTATTGCTGCTGCTGCTGCTGCTAGGACTAAGACAGGTGGTGGCAGAGTCTTCCGGAAGGTTCAAAGTAAAATACGTAATTCCCAAGAATGATACTTTGTCAGTACCTTATTCAGAGCCAACCCTTTAACATCTTAACCACAATTAAATGTATCAACATCATTTACATACACATAAAAAAAAATACCAAGTTATTTGATTATATATATATATATATATATATATATATATATATATATATATATTTTTCTATCCAAATTTATTTTTAATTATTAATCAATCATTTATAATCAATATGTAAAAAAGATATATATATATATATATATATATATATATATATATATATATTTGAGAGAAAGAGATAGAAAGAGAAAGTTAGGATAGTGATACAAGTCACTTGGCCAGCTATCAAAATTAAAATTTGTTCAGTTACCTGTGTAACTGCAACATGTAGTCTAGATTTTCTTTTTTATAAATTGAATACAAATTTCTTAGTTGATAGTATAGCCACCCGATATAGAAATAGGGTTATAGCCATGTCTACCTATTGTGGTAGCAACAGTAGCAATTATTGGGGATGCTACATCAGTTTCCTGAAGGTATGCACTGTTCAAATGTTTAAGATAGACCTGTGCACTTGGTTTTTCCAAATGAGTATTGATTAACCATCACCACCAATAGTAAATTTATCCTCTTTCCCTTTTCTCTTTACTATATTTCACAAGCACAACTATATATATAGACTGTTTTTTTTCCAAAAATATACAAATATTCATATACCAAATAGAAACACATGTACACTGTTATTTGCATAAAACTTCACAGTTATTTAGTTATTCTCAAAAGAAAAAAAAACTAAGTGGGTTTTAGGTTAAAAGTCTGAATCAAACAAAATTTTAAAATCCTAAATTATAAAATATTTTCTCAATAGAATGCAGACTAAATGCCTAGAATATCATTATTTTCATTTATATTGTTTTCTTGTTGTTTAGATAGTAATTTCTTCAGTACAATTGAACTAATGATATTAAAACTGCATTTTGTTTTTTCATATATAAGCATTTTTACCCTTTCTTTTACTAAGTGCTTTCCTATTTCTTCCACTTTCTTTCTGTTGTTTGGCATTATTACTGAAGTTTAGTTACAGTCATTTCATCTACTTCCTTTTCTTATGGACATTTTTCATTGAAAATAATCATTTTTCATTAAGATGGTAATATGAAAATTTGAAGATACTCTCATCACCAAACTTCTCCCTTTTGTTACTTTTACTTTGTAAGACATGTTGGTCATAGAGATAAAGATAATCTCATTTGTAAAAGTAATAAAAAGAAATATTTCAGAACAAACAAGGAATATGTGATACTCCAAACAAGGAAAAACTGCTCTATGTCTTTATTTATGTCATCAGTTATCAGAAATATGAAAGTACCAAAAATAAAGGTTAGTTTGAATTTGAACCTCCAAATAAGTATCTACAACTTAGCCATGACTAAACATAAGAAATAATAACAACGAGGAGAATCTTGGCCAGTATATTAAAGAAACTTCCTTTTTTCTCTATTCAAATTTGTACAATTTGTAGAAGTACAATTGGTCTAAAGTCGTACATTAATAAAACCAATTATAGTTTTATTAATACACAACTTTAGGCCAACTGTATTTCTACCAATTTGTATAGATAAAGAGTAAATTTATTTAGCATACTCTCCGGTTTTGAGGCAACCAAACCACAATTGGTGGTGCCCATGGCAATCCCTATAACAGGCCTGGCAGTCATAAGAGTGGAGTCTATGACTGGGGGCAGACTAATTAGTAAATGCTAACTACTAAATAACAATTTCTGAGAATGTTTTTAACAAAGAACTTGTTAGTAATATCCAGTAATTAGTTAATTAACAACTATATTTTTTTATTAGGAAGCACCTGACAACTATAACAATTATTGAATTATTTCCATAAATGCAAATGTGCAACCAAACATTTTACAGTATATTACATAAATAATGAGTCAAATTGTTTATAATTAAATAAATGCATAGAAAATAAAGTGTATAATATAATAAGAAAGCAAGTTCAACATTTTATTAAATCATGTATCAACAAAGTCTGAAAATACTTAAAGAAAAAACAATGAATCTCAGACAAGCAACAATTTTGATTATTTTTGTAAATTTTGTTCTGTGATTGTCACATTTACAAGTGTCTACTTTTGCTTTACAGAAGATGAAGAAAATACTTTTTCACTATGATAATAAATATTCATAATACATATACATATAGATATTACTAATACACATAGTTTTAATAATTAAAATCAATTTACATTAATTAGAACACAAAATAAAGAAGATATGTAAAAAGGTGGAAAATTAAAAATAAAAATTACAAGATGACATACTTATCTGAACAGATAAGTATGTCAACTTTTAATGTTTCATGAACATATTTTTAATATTGATTATATACTTTTAATAGAAATTGTACAAAGAAATTGTATAAACATTTTTATAAAATTTTAAGATAATTTCAAAACTTTTAGTACTGTTTCTTGAGTTGCTTTAGAATCAAACAATTAAAAAAATATTTGACAATATAATTCTATTTCTTTTTTATATTGAAATGATGCATTTAAAAAAAAAAGATTTTTGTCAAAGGATTCCTGCAAGTTTTTAATTTAACAACACTAAACTTTATAAAACAGAAAAACACCCATGGAGCTGTGGTATACAGCGGAATTTTTTTAATTATCACAGTCTATTTCTCTAAAAAAAATTTTATTTTGTGAAAATAAAAAGTTGTATTATTAAATATTTCTTCTGTGGGACAATCTTTTCTTGTAATATAGCCTGCTATATACAAAAGTAACATTTTAATATCTGTGGAGGTAGATATTAGTTTCAAGGTCTGGTGAGTTATCAAAAATTTGGTATGCTATTCCATCCAGTAAATATCCACATTTTGAGCAGTTATGGTCTGGATTAAAGTTGTATTCTTTAATTTCAACATTCAACTGCAAAAGTAATTTTTTTTTTTTTTTTACACAAACTTTTTCAATAACATTTTGTAATGTGATAAAATATGCACTACAAGAATATTATCTTAATTTTCTAAATTCAGTTTCTAAATATTCTGTGGTAAATTCATCATGCATAACAAAATTAAATTCACTGCTTAGCAAATATCTACAAATGTTATTTAAACAACTGCAATGTATGTTCAATGGCTAACGTGAATGATTTAACTCTTGTTTCCTTGCTTTGATTCTATTATTTTTGACATTTTTCCAAAATTAGAAAGATATGCCAGACGTTCATCATTTAAATATAATAGCATTTTTTTTTATCAATGGATCATTTTTCTTTTTCATATCACCATGTATTCCTTTGGCACTAACAATTTTTCAAAATTGTCACACTTTCAGTTATACTAATGCTGAAACATTAATATTTTATTTTTTGAAAGAGAAAAAATTGTTGTCTATATAGCAGCATAGTAACATTCAAACATCAACTTTTCAAAAATTTTAATTAAAAAAATTGGAATACTTCCAGTGAAAAAAAATCAACAGACTAGATGAATAGCTGATTGTTCAATTTATAGCGTGTAATGACTGACACAAATCTGATCAATATTGTGACACAAATTTTCACAACTGATAATTTGGTCATTTCTAAATTGTGCCAACTCATCAGTTTTTCACATTTCACACAGAAATAGAAGATTTATTTGTAGTTCTTGAATTTGTTTGAAGACATAGTACTACACTTGATAACAATTGATCAAATACTGATGGTAGATTTAGGGGTTCATACTTTTTTCCTCTAATAACCACTATTCCATAGCCAGATGGAAAATGCCTTCAACAGTGTTGGTTTGTCTCAAAGTATTACTTTTAGCCACCATTCTTGTTCATTCTGCTCTTAGTGGAGACAAAATATATCAATCTTATTTTGTTTGTTATAGTTAACATGGCAACTTTTCACCATTTTGATAAAAAAAAAAAAAAAAAAAATTTTAGATACTGAAATTAAACAGTATTAACTAAACTTATTTTATAATAATTTCACGTTGATTCTAAAAATGGCATGAATCTCAAATTTTAAGGTCTGAACGATTTGGTCTTAGGAATTTATGATTCAAAATGAAGAATTCAAAGGTGGAATTGTAAATAGGCACTATAACCAGAAATAATCATTCATTCAAATTTTTCATATTTATGTAGATTAATTACTCCAGACCATGAATAGTATAATATATATATATATATATATATATATAAGTTTGACTATGAAAAATCCACAACATCGGTAACATTTTTAGACACCTGCATTTACATAGATGAAAACAGGAAACTACAAATGACACTACACACTAAAATCACCGACACCCACAACCATCTATGCTTTAAGTCTTTTCACCCTAAACACTTCAAAGAGAACCTTCGCTATTCACAAGACTCAGAAGGATATATTCCAACAATGAAGAACACATTGAAAATCTGGAGCATCAATTCACAACACAGGGCTATAAACAACACCTAATCAGGGAACAAATAAATAAAGCAATTTCCACACCTAGAGAAGACACCCTAATGTACAAGATTAAAACTGAACTCAGCTGCATCCCACTAGTAACCACTTTCAACCCCACTCTGCCTCCACTATCCCAAATAATCAAAAGTTGCTGGGAAATACTACATCTCAAACCAGACCTAAAAAAAATTGTTTGAGGAACCCGGCCTTCTAGCATATCGTAGACCTAAGAACCTAAAAGAAATCATAGGTAGTAACCACATTTCAGGGGACAAGGTAATTCATAATAAACCAACAACAAAAACAACACGATCTCCCAACCATGTAATAACAAAAGAATGCTGCAGCCACATGAAACACTCAAATTTATTCACTAGCTCAGTCACAATCTACTTTCAAAATCTACCATGATTCTAACTGTAGAAGTCATAACATAATTTACCTCCTAGAATGCACACTATGCCAGAAACAATATGTAGGAAAATCTGAATTGTCCTTTCACTACAGAATTAATAATTAATTATCGCAATCGAATTAAGTCAACTCCCCATGAAAGATTATTACCTGTAGAACAACATTTTCACCTAGAAAAACACGATTTTAAAACCCATGCCAAATTCACTATAATTGACAGAACAGAAAAGTCCAGAGCAGATAACATTAGAAAGATTTTAGAGTTACATGAAAATAAATGGATACAATGTTTAAAAACTCACTATCCAGCCAGGCTTAACCATAGATTTAACAATATAGATAGTATTAATATATAACCCTACAAATCAAAACCTACCCACATTTCTCACCCACATAAGACAGACATGCTTATGGAGGTGTTGAGGCCTCACACTTATACACACACCCACACGAATATACACACATCATACTCACTCACTCCCTAATGAGCCAAATGATAAGACACACCCATAGTAATATACACGCTTACACACAACATACTCACTCCCTAAGAACCAAATAACACACACACACACACTTGACAGAGACACACACCCTTTCCAGGAACCAATAAAACAGTCAAAATGACTAAGGGAATTCAGAACAGCATGAGTACATCCAGCTCTTATCTCAAATAACTTATAAGAGACTGTTTGACCAAGACAAAGACTGACCAAAATTCATTTTAAAAAAAATAAAAAAACAAATGAAAACTACAAAAGTTCATTTTCTCCATCAAGGCATTCATTTCTGTAGTTCATTGCTACCAGCAAGCAGAAAATTATTTTTCTTCTGATGATGGCCATGTTGGCCGAAACTAGTCAAGGAATCTAAATGAAATAATAAAAACAAAGGAATATTAATATACAACCCAGTGTTACTGAAAATTTTAATTTTTTAGTATTTTTTATTGTTCAATATATATATATATATATATATATATATGATGATAGACTCTCCTGTTATTTTTTTTCTATAGTAGGTATTTCCATTAGGTTGCATAAAAAAAAGTATAGCATGATGAAAAAAGGCCCCAAATTCAATAAAAACAAACTTTTGTCATCAAAATGTTTATGCTATTATTAAGAGGAAAGGCCAAAGTATTTTATTATTTTTGGAAATTTTTTTACTCCCATCTAGCACGTTCGAAATTTTGGTTAAAATCTTGTTTTTTTTATGACAGTGGTAAACTAGAGAAAAAGGGTTTGTTTTATTTTGCGCTTTTTCCAAGGAAAACACACATTGATTTGGAAATTCTTGCAAAATTCAAATAATTGTCAGATTTTAATGAAACTTTCAGGACATATTCAGAAATGAATGAAATTATTTTTTTAAATTTTTATTTTTAGAAAATCTTGGTAAAAAAATATTTTTTTTTTTTTTACATATGTTACCACCCACTTACATAATTTCATGAAATTTCGTGAAATTAAATTTTTAAGTGGGCAGTTTTTTTTTATCAGTTAAAAACAAGATTCTTTGGAGAAAGTAAATCATCAATTTTTTTTGTAAAACAGTTACCTGTTTCATCGAAAATCTGCTCTGAATTGTAAAATAAAAAAATGCAATAAAAATATGACATTATTTAATTAAAAAATCTTTTAATAGCTTTTGTAAATAAGTTATATTAAGGACATTATTGCCTGAAGAAATAAAATTTTTTCAATGAATAATGAATTTTTACAAGAATTTTTTTTCATTTTTTAAAAATTTTAATTATAATAACAGTTCAAAAATCATTTAAAATTTTTCATTGTTTTCAAGAATGCAATTTGATGATATTGTTAAGTGAAAAGTAAATTTATGAATCGAAATTTGAAAAGCTTGTTTGAACCTGAATATTTCAAAAATAATTTTAAAAATAATTTTTAGTGAAAAAACATTCCTAATTTCTACCTATGGGAATCTATAGATGACATAATCCTTTAAAAGGTCACATGATTAAGTGTTGTCTGACACACTGCAATTATTTAACTTAATTCAGTTCTATTTCATCATTAATGTATTTGCAAATCATCCCTTCAAAATATCAAAAAAGTTTTACTTTTCTTGATTGCTATTTTACTAAATATTTTTATTTTATGTATTTTTTTTTAGTTTGGGTCATACTTCAATTAATTTTGTTTAAATTAGTAAACTTAAGAACATAGAAACGAAATGCAAATTTCAAAAAGTTTCTTAAAAACTTAACTAAAAGTCAATAAGATATTAAACAATTGCTGAAAATATATTAATTTGTAAAAATTACTAGGTAGTTAAAAATTAAAAAAAATGCATTCACTTAGTTTTTGTAAATATGTCATTTCTGGTCATCCATAAGAGCTGTCTTCACCTTCTCCATAAATCAATAAAGATCAAAGAAAGAAGAACCCACCATTAAGAAATGCTTGTATATTGTTTTTTTATGCTACAAGTAAATAATACTTATTTTAAATCAGATTAATTTAAATTTAAATTGGCTAATTTTACTCAAATAATGTGTCACAAATCTATAATTTTTAAAGAATTTAAAACCCGATACATGTGTTTGCTTACAAATTTCTTAAAAATTAAGAAAATGGTCACTTTTAAGAAAATTTTAAAAAATTGAGCAATTATTTGACATTTCAATCTATATAATTTTTGTCTGAAATACACCAGAATATTTTATTTACTTGAAATAATAAATTTAATCATTTAGCTTTCAATTAAAACTAGAATGAAATCTTCAAGAATTTTTGTTTTTTGTTTTACGCCCCTGACCTGTTTAGGTGTAGGCTTTGGTTGATGGACAACTTCAGTTTTCTTTATATTTATAGTTAATCCAAATGTGTTGCAAGCAGGAGAAAAATGATTGAAGAGTGCTTGAGCTTCTTTGACTGAGGTGGTCACGACTGCAGCATAATCAGCAAACAAATGATCACGAATAATGCTTGCTTGAATTAGCAATTTTGCTTTAAAATGTTGATGGTTAAAGAGGCCGCCACTTGTGCAGAATTCAAATTTCACACCCATGTCAAGATCGCTAAAAGCATGGTATAGCATGACTGAAAAGAAGAGAGCAAAAAGTACAGGAGCCATGACACAACCTTGTTTTGTGCAATTTGTTACATTGAAGGTTTCTTAAAACTCTCCATTAGATGCTTTCATTCCTTTGTGAAAGGAGATGATAACATTTAGTATATTTCAGGTATGCCAAGATTTTGAGTACTTTCCAGAGGGCACCCTTATTTACAAAAGTGTCAAACGCTTTGGTCAGATTGATGAAGACAGTATTGAGTTCATGGTTCTTCTCACAAATTTTCTTAACAACCTGACAAAGTGAAAAAAATCATATCAATGGCTCCATGACTTGAATGAAAACTACACTGAGATTTGGGATAGATGTTCTCAATGAGATATCTGATTATTCTGTTGAGAATAATACGAGCAAGAATTTTGCCAGCAATACTTAGAAGTGCAATACCATGAGAATTATCACACACAATCTTCTTGCCTTTGTTCTTGAACAGATGTTTTATGCAAGCATCTTTGTAGTCCTGTGAAACAAAACCAACCTTCCAATTTTCTTTTTTTTTGGTGGGGGAGAGAGGAGAATATATATATGTGTGTATATATATATATATATATATATATATATATATATATATATATGAAAAATGTTAAATTTTATAAAAGTTAATAGTTACATACATAAATTCATTTTAAATTGATCCCAGGAAAAAAAAAGAAAAAAAAAGAAAAAAAAAAGAAACAGAAGCCCCCCAAAATATGGTCATACTAAATGGATTCTTAAAATTAAGAAAGATTAAAAAATTGAAAATCATAATCTGGAGTGCCTTTTTCATATATTACTATGGATTAAGCACTCCAGGTTATGATATTTGAAAAAAGAAATCATGTGACATAAGCATATTTTGTTTTGGCTAGCCTAGAGGGTTAATTGTCTAGCATCTTAGAAAAAATAGAAGTCTTTTACAGTATATTTTTAAGAACAATGGTAAAGTATTAAGGAAAAATTTATAGAATTTAATTGACATTAACCTGAAGTTAAAAAATTCTTAATAATTACATTATCATTAATTTTGCAGTAGAAAAATTTATATATTTTGTCTAGTTACAAAAGATGGGAAAATTAAATTTAAAATTAAAATTTAGCCTATTTTTTAAAAGGTTAGGGGGAACAAAAATTGTTCATAAAAAATAAATTTTATAATAGTTCATTGTTATAGAGAAAAATATTAACTTTATGTGACAAAATTCTCAATGACATTTTTTTTTGTGAGTTTCCTAGTTTAAAATTTTTCTACTAAATTGCAGAAATGTCAGTGAAAACAATGTCATATTTGTTTTTTTTTTTACATTTTTTGATTTATTTTACAGAAAATTTTGCAAATTAAATTAAATTTACTGAATGTAAATTATGATATTAAATTTATGATAAAATTCTTAATAAATAACACTACTTTTCATTTCATCGTGCAAAAAGTTACATTATTTTTTCTCTCTATGTATATAATACTAAAAATCTGTCATTGTGTGTGTGCATGTTTGTGTGGTGTGTCTGTTCAGCGCAAGTGATTTACAAGTTGATTGTACAGTAAGTATTTTTATTTTAACTTTCTTCAAACAATTTTTTTTAATTAAAATATTCTTAAGTTAAAGACAGAAACAAAGAAATCTCACTTTCCTGTTTCATCCAGTTGTTTGTAGAGTAATTATTAATATTTCAACTTTCTTTAAACAAACAAAATATTTTAATAAAAAATAATTTTAAGTTAATGTGATTTAAAATTCAAGTTTATCCCTGAAGTCCTATTCCTATTAAATGCTGTAAACGGTAAAATGTTAAACATGAACTTGTAAAGAAGACCAATGATGGCATGAAGAAATTGAAATATTTAACTGAATCATGATAAAATTAACTTTCATTTTAATGGAATGTTAAAATCAACTTCAATGTTTTATCAACCATCAATGACCCAATGAGTCACAAGTAGTCTAGTTTATAGTAAAATTAAAATTCAACATGTCTTTTTAAAAATCCTTTGAAAAACCAAAATTATTCATTAAAAATTAAATTTTATAATCAATATGTTCAGTCTAATGAAGAACAATATTACAGAGGAAAATATTAAATTAACTTTAGGGCAAAATTTTTAATAATGACTTTTTAGTCAATTTTGCATTGAAAAAAAATTGTTCTTTTATAATAAAGATAAAATTAAAATACTGCAAATTCAAAGAAAAGAAAACAAACAAACCATATACTTACTTCAATGACTTAAATAATAAATATAAATTACTCCAAGGGTAATAAGTAAATATTTCTTTTTAAAAAGACCAAATTTTTTATGGTGATTCTAGCAGTGAATTTTCATTATCATATGTTAGGCTTAAAATCATTGGCTTTCCAGTTGCTTTCTTGGTCTATTATAGGTATCACCTTGGGGTGCTACATAGTTTTTCTTAATTGTTTCTCAATAACTTATTCAATTGACCACTTATACTTAGTAAAATAGTTCAAGCTGCAGAGTAGTTATTATGGAAAAACATATGTCCTGTGACAAAAAAAAAAAAAAAGGCGGAAGTTTAAAGGCTTAGTCTTTACTTCTTTATCTCTATAGAAAAAAAAGACTTTCTGAAGAATAAATTGCAAAGAAAACCAAAATTAAGATGAAAGAAATACTAGTCAAAATCAATAATGGTTAAGTTCTGATTGACTATCTGATTAGTATAAGCAATATTTGTATGTTCATATTCTTTTCAACGGTCTACTAGCAATGAAAGACAATATAGATTTCAAAGGATAAAATTATTTTATATATATATATTTTAGGGGAAAGAAGTATGATGAAATAGAAAAAGTTTTTGTGCAATGTATTTCATTCTTTAGGACTTAATCAGACTAAGTTTATGTTTACATTGGTGTGACTACACAAGCATATGAATGAGACAATGGCAATTTTAATTTTAAAAATAATTAAAAAAAAAAATGTTTTAGACATATAATTTAGCTGATTTCATTTAGATTCTTTTTCCTTATGTTTCCATCACTTTTGTTATTAAATATCCCACATTGTGATAATAGAAGATCTGTGAAGAATGGTTAAACGTTATAAAAATCTGGATGCAAATTTACTGTGGATGATTTAGCAATTAAAGCATTTTCTAAACATTTTCATTTTAGTAAATTGTTTTCTCTTTTAATCAGAGTAGCATCTTTCTAATGTTACTGATCATTTTACATACAAATGCATGTAGGAATAACACAAATACAAGTATAAAGTATAGTACATATATATATATATATATATATATATCTATCTATAAAAGGCAGGATGTGTGTGTGTGTGTGTGTGTAACAAATGCAAGCCGCAATTTTCGATGGATTTGCACCAAAATTTACATGCACATGCTCCAAGTTAGCGGGAAGGTCAAGGCTGACTTTGCATTTCCCAACTCCCATCGATAGTGGAAATAATCGATTTTTTCATGCTTCTACGTCAGTTTTCATGTAGTTTGCGGCCATTTTATACTGGCCAGTGTGAGAGCCTATAGCTGGCTGCCACAAATAGGCAGGAAGATTCTATTGGCCAGCATGAGAGCCAACTGCTGAATGACACAAATGTTAACTAGCATGCTAGCATGCAAAAAAAATCGATAGCTGCATTCGTCACAAGTGGGAAAAATTTAAATCTGCATGGCACTTTACTCCATTTGGCTCATTTGCTTGCTTAAACTCAATGTTGATTCTGATTCTGCAGAACTGGGTTGGGTGTGAAAAAGTATTTGTTGTTAACATTTTTTTTCATTCGGTTTTTCCAGTTACGAGTCCTTTTTTAAAGCTGATCGTTTTGTGTTTAGTTCTTTTTCCGTAACAGATTTAATGTTTAGTATAGAGCTTAGAAAAAATTTGCAGTGTGATATAGGTAAGTAAGTCATATAGCAACATCAGCATGGCAAAGGGCACTCCTTTAAAGGCAAGGAAGGGCAAAAATATTTTAAGTCAAGTGATAGCGATTGCTGTATGAGTCGTACGATTTTTGAATCAAGCACGGGCAGTGCCAGGCCATGCTGCTAGTATATATATGATTATTCTTGGAACTGTTTCAATGAGAGATCAAACATTTTTGCCTTGAAATATTTTGACAAATAAGTTGGACAAAGCTTCGATTGCATTTTTAAAAAGTGACAAAAGATTTTCAAACTTGGATATATATAAAATCTCTTACACATACTTTCTAGATTCAAGTTATACTTGAATTTTGTATTTCATATATTTATATTATTATATCATCAATTCTTTCTTTTGGGAAATGATTTAATATTTTTCAAAAACTTTTCTTCAGCAGGTTTTAGTAATATATACAGCATACAAAATGTTTGGCGAAAACTAGACCAGTGTTTTGGAGAATAAGTGTGAACAGACAGAAAGTTTTGGGGCACTTTTGTTTTGCCATTAATAATTTTTAAATAATTTAAGTAATTCTATTACATTTATTTGTTTTAAAAGATGTATAGTCTATTATTAAAATTAAGAATAATATTTAAAATTGTAGTTCAATATGACGTATTCATATACAAAAAACCCTTTTAGAAAAAATCTTTATGTATACAAGTAAAAATTTAACAGCAAAACAAAAGTGCCAAAAAACTGTCTGTTGTTGAAAAAGACCAGATGACATGCATTGAATGGATGTCATCATTCGTTTGAAAAGGCACCCCTATCCTACCTTGACAACCTCTTTTTGAAAGTAACTAATATGCTGATATAATAGTTGTTAAAATGATTGGATTTCCCCATATTCACAGAAACTAATATTATGAATGTATGTGCTTATAAAATTCAGTAAATTTCAAAATAAGTTATTCCAAAATTTGCTTGAAAAAACAAAAAAAAAACAAAAAAAAAAAAACAAAACAAACTAGGGACTTTAATTTCATTCTATAATTGAATTTGAAGTTTTTAGCTTCTGTTTTTGAAACATGGTAATTCCTGTGTAGTGATGGAACCATATTTTTAAATAATTAAATTTATATTTATGCCCCGTAGATTTGCATTGAGCACTGTTTTGTAAAAATAAAAATATTAATAAGAACATTGGATTATATATCTTACTGTTCTTTATTATGATAAGATAAGCAGGATGAATTCGCTATGCAAAGAATCATTAAACACCATATACCTGCCATAACTCCTGAAAAACATGTAAAACTTATAACATATTACAGAAAATGGAAAACCGCAAACCTTGTTGTCACTAATCAAAATACTAAATCTATTCAAATCTAAACTAGTGACAACCAATATAGCATATCAATTTCACTGCGCAATACAAAACTGTGTTTCTTGTCATAAATCAATTACTGATATTGGACATATTACCATATCCTGTATATTAAACATCTCTCTTCCACTATCAACTTCACCTTAATTAAAAGGTGTGAATAGTGTTGAAAGTCTTTTTAAAAATTAGAAAGATGCTCACTCAAATTCCAGCAGAGTGCTCAACAGGTGAAGGCTCAGAATAAATTCTCCTGCTAGTATTCAAAACAACACAAAAAAAATACATCTTATACAGAAAAACATGAAAAGAAATTAAAACCACCTAAAAAAAACCAAAAAAAAAAACCCTTGACTAAAAAAAAAGTGGTCAAAAGTGCTTGGGACAATATGGACAATTTTTGCACACCCTTACTCACAAAAAAAATGTAAGAATGCTGGAAAAAACTAAATAAATAACTAATTAAATTTTCCTTACCTGTCATATTTAACAAAAGATATTTAAAGAAAGATTGCTGCCCAAATATACATTAATCAAATTACATGATCTGTCAGCCAGCAAGGAACACAACACCAGTACTTTCTGGAAAAACCTTGTGGAACCACAACTAACAATAACCAAAGAGAAAATACTGTATCTTAAAAATTGAAATTCAAAAATACAAGGAGATTCTCCAAAATACAATCTGCACAACATAACACAAAACTACTGAATGCTATGTTAATCACTACAATAGTACATTAGAACTTAACCAACATTACAAGATTTGCTAAAAAAACTCATAACTTATATAATGAAAAGATTGTACTACTCAATGGCATATCTAAATTCCTAAACTTGTCCAATCATAAACTCACTAACAACCAAATAGAATACTTGAATATCGGCCCAAATTGCCACCTCCAACTTAGATACAACCCCATTCAAAAGAAAACTGTAATCAAAATACTCTACCAATCAACTGACAATGGAAAAATTAAATAAGATGCATCCAAATCTGAAAGACCATCTAAAAGCTGAAGTTTTGAAAAACCATATTCCACATAGGAAACACAATAATATTCTCACAAACTCAAATCGGCTGTAAAAGAGTTATGCAACAGCCTCAGTATCATCAAACAACCAAAAATTACAATCTATCCTAGATGACGCAATAAAATTCACAAAATTAAATCACAGAATAATTAAAAAGGTAATTAAACAAACTGATTACTCTACAGTACTGACCGAGCTAAATACACCCTCCCACAGACAGAATGATAAAAATATATCACAAAACAGGTTGTATTCTATGCTAATATATATCTATATTGCTTTGTAAATAGCACTAAGTGTTGTTGTTAGTTTATAACACAAATGTGAGAAACTGATATTTTACGGTGTCTTGAATATATATATATATATATATATATATATATATATATATATATATATATATATATATACAGACAGCAGGTAATGTAATTTTCATAAAAATGTATAAGTGCGTCCACAGCAAAAGAAGTTAATGAAAATGTTTTTCTTATTCAGATAAAATTGATTTCCAATCTTGGTGAATATTAAAGTTGTTATTCAAGTCTTGAAAGAAATGTACTTTTAGCCATAAACCAAACAATCCTTTTAATCAATAAAAATCTGGAGTCAGCAGATGTATCTACTAACAAGATCGAATATTAATGTTGTTACTAGTATTTAATATTGATTCACTGAAGAGGTAACTTTGTATATTTTAATTAAAGGTGTAAAGAAATCTAACTTTCTTTCAAATTAAAATAAATGATGCTTATCAAACAGTCTGAATGAGTATGTACTTCAGTTTTTGTTGTTAATAAGATGGATTTCTTTTCATTTTTTTTATTTCATAGACTAATGAAGGTAATAAAACCAAAGAAAATCAGTTTTGATATTATTTGATAATGATATATTAGTTAGTATTGATAACTCATTTTTTTTACTTTTAAATATGAAACAGATTTGAGTAATATTGCTATAATTTGGGATTATGCACCTATAAAACTATGCAATAGCAGAATGGGATGGAATTTTTAAAAATAATTTAAAAAAATATATCAACATTTAATCTGAATTAAAAATAAAAAAGAGCTTAAATAGCAATCTAAAACAAATATTCCACTAGAATGATAGAGGATTTCCCAAGTTGGTTGTAAATGACTTAAAGTAAAATTATTTGAGTTTACATCAGTTTGAGGAAAAAAAAAAAAAAAAAAAAAAAGAAATAATCAAAAGAAAAGAAAAAAAAAACAAACTTACCTAAAGCCAATGATAGGAAAATCTTTACATATATTACATTTGGCTTGGTGTTTGGCTGTCTCAGCTGCTGCTAACCGATGTAAAACAGGTAACCACACCATAGACTGGGGTTCGAGGCGCATCCAGTCAACAAACTGAGTGGCTTGGATTTCTGGACGGCCACCAGCCTGTAAAAAAAAAAAAAAAGTATCAAAGCTTAGGTTTTTGATTGATTGATTTGTTTTTTATGGCTTATCAATCTTTTGTAGGTTATTTGAAGCTGAACATGCTTTTGGATTGTAATAATAATAATAATAATAATTTTTTGGAGAGGAGGCAAGTGAATATTGTATTGATATTTTTGGAGATGATGATTTTCAGATACAATTCCTACTAGGGTGAAGTGAAGGTGGATTAATACCTTTTCCCAAGTGTATTTGAATATAAGTGAATGTAACAAACCTGAATTCAAACTCAGCTCTCCAATTTTGCATTCCAAGCTATTATCCATTACATCACCTTCTCATCCAAGCTTATAGCACCTAGTATTGGCAAGACATTAACTTATCTTTGTTGATCAGGCAAGAACTGGTGTTTCAATGTGATATGGCTGTAAGCCCTTAGTTTAGGACTATTTGTAAATTTATTTAACTTTACAATTATTTAAGGCGTTTTTGTTATTATTCATTATTATTATTTTTTAATTACAATAAATAATATATTATAGATTATAGCATAAAGTCCTTTATTCAAATGAATAGATACATGTATATTGAGACAAATTTACTTTCATTTTATGACAAATTTAATTAGAAATGAATTCTGAAGATAGATGTATAACTATTATGTTTGGTCTTTAAAAATATATATATTTAAAGCTTGCTTTTTCTCACAGATTATAATTGTTACTTCTTACTTCTGAAAGTTTTAGTAATCTTGTTCCAAATGATCTTTGTAATAATGTTTTTTTTTAAACAAAAGATCAGAATAAGAATAATAGAAAAACATTTTCCAAACAATAGATAAATATGAAAATGTGTAATAAATATGGGTTCATATAAAAGATGAATAATTATTACCTGTAGAATAAAAGTTACCTCCCCTTTATTTTACATTCCATTGTTTGACATTTTTACATACTAAAAAAAATGTTAACTTCAATTAAAAAAATAATGATACCTACGTATTTTTATTTTAAAAAACACTGATTTATTTGAAGGTGATACATATATCGATAGATAATGTAAATTTAAACAATAGTTAATTTATTTTATACTGAAAAATTATTTGTATTTTGTATTCCTTCTACCTTACAAAGGTACAAAATGTTTCAATAACATTGAAACTTGCTGTGAATAAGATTGGTATGCAAAATTAAAAAAAAAAAATAAAAAAGAAAGTATCAGAATAATTGTATTTAAATTTTGAAATGTGTATATATACAGGAAATTTTTTAGTCAGATTGCATTTGCAAATATTAAATCTTCATATGTAGCTACAGTATAATTAGGTATCTGCAATCATTGAATAGATTGGAATGTTAAAAAAAGTCTTTAGTATAACAAAATATCAATTTTTCATGAGTATTTAAAATAGCTGAATATTTATTAATATTATGTGAAATTCTGAGAGGAATTATTGCTATTATTAAATATTACATTATTATTATTATAATTGTATAATATTATCTAATCATTATTTCAGCTGGTATCTTTATCTTTGTTTTTTTTTATCACAGCATTTCAGATAATATATTTTTCAGCCTTCCTTGTATCTGTTGCATTATGTAATCTTTGTGCGTCATTTTTATCACTCATTACTTGGAACAGTTGACAGCTGACAGTATGAAAAAATCAGGTTGACACTAAAAAGAGGGCAAATTTGGAAAAAAAAAAAAAAAAAAAAAAAAAAAAATTCCATGCATGTGTTAAAAATACCAACATATACATGAAAAATATGTGGTATCTTAACCATCACTTCATCATCAACCCATAAGATATAAAAATTCCTGAGAGATATTATTCATATGCAGGCCCTTAAAATTAGTTTCTATACAGGATTACTCTCCATAGCTTTTGAGATATTTTATAAAATCATGAGGTGTCACCTTCAACTTAAACTTTTCCAATATGGCACTTTATTATTTGTGCCACATTTCAGAAGGAATTATATAATTCTTTTTTTCTCTATAGGGATGGTGTGTCATGTTTGATTTAAATGGTCTCACTTTGGATTACAGATTTTTAGTGCACTTCAAGTTTTGGGGGTAGCTGGTTTCTCCTGTATATTGTTTATAACAAATTTAGTTGTTGTAAATACTGTTATTGGTCAAATTTTGTGAGATAATTGTTCAGTTGTTCAAGGATGGGCACTGATTAGTTTTAAGAAGTGAACTGAGATTTTTTTTCCTGAGCTTGGTAACTGACTATTTGCTATAGTAGGAGAGCTTATTTTGATGTTGAACTAGAAATATCACATTAGAAAAATGATATTTTTTTTTTAATCAGTATCACCCCAAGCAAAGGAGTACAGCCACTAACATGCAAGAAGTTACAGGGTGGGGAGGAATTATGAATAGAAACATTAATGATGAGGAGAAAGAGAAAAGAACAATCAGGAGGATAGTAGATAGAAATTGACAGTGTACTTAAATTTCTGCAGATTAAAGTGAGCTGGAAAGCATGGAGCTGGAAGGGAGTTTCACAAGTGAGAAGTGCAAGAAAAGAAACTGCCAGCCCAGAAGTTATGGCTACATCTAGCTAGTGCAACCGTAAATTGATGAGATTTCACCAACAGTTTAGTATTGTGCTTAAATTTATACAATCTAGGTAGCATAGTGAAGAGCTCATCCAAACAATTACCATGAAAGTATTTATAAAAAAAGGCAGAGAGAGGCAACCTTTATGCTGGTGGGCAAGTGATTGAAGCTGAGCCGCCAGGTCAGGACCAATAATATTACTGATTCTTCTCTGGATCTTATCAAGGAGCTCCAGGTAAACACCAAGGGCATCAGACAATATACGGCAGCAATATTCTAAGCATGGGCAAACAGTAGACATACAGATATGCAAGATAGATTCCAGAGAGAAAAGTTGTTTCATCCAACACAGTGAGCCAACTTTCTTAGCAGTTGATCTAGCAATGGATTCAATAGTTTTCCACCTTATGTCAGCTAAGAACGTTACCCTGAAAAGGCACAATGACTCACTTTCCTGGAGGTTAGCATTAGCCATGCTGATGGAAGGCAAAGAGAGGTCTCTCAGATGATTAACAGAGGAAAGTTTAGTTTTGGAGGAAAGACAAATTTTATCCCAGTTAATGGAAGTCCTGAGGTTGTTTTGTACATCAGCTGTCCTTTTTGACTTTGTTGGATTGATCAGCCTATCGAGGTAGGAATAAATGGTAGTGTCGTCAGTGTAAATGCTAAGTTGAGAGCTGATGTAATCAAGAAGGTCATTAATGAATTTTAAAAACAATGTAGGACAAAGGATGGAGCCCTGGTGAACATCAGCATTAATATGTAAGAATGTAGATGAGTGGCTGTTCAGGACAACTTTCATTTCAAAATTAGATAGGAATGACTGGATCAACTCAAAAATGTGCCCAGAGATACTGTAAATTTTCAGTCCAATGCTACAGCCTGGGCTTCACCGTTTTTATCTAGAGCATGATAGACTTTTTCCGCAATTATTGTTAGTGTACATCAGCAGTTGATCTGGAGAAACGAAAGCCATTTTGCATGTCTGAGTAAAGGCCCTATGATGAGAGATGATGAACCAATTCAACATTGATTAGGGTCTATGGGAGTTTCCCAAAAAGAGGTAGAAGATTAATAGGCCAATACTTGGATAGGTTGAACAGTTCACCAGAGTTCTTAAAAACTGGAACAACAGATGATGACTTCCAGCAGTCAGAAAAGCAGGAGGCATTTATTATACAGTTTAGAGAGAGCAGTAACTAGTTTGGGAGCACACTTCTTAATGAATATTAAATGGATGCTATTGGGTTCACATGCTTTGTGTAGATCAAGGTTAGAGATGATAGCAGAAACCACGGAAGGAGTTATATGCATATCACTCAACAGAGAATCAGTTCTAAGTGGGAAATGAGGCAGGGATGCTCCAGATAAGTCAAGAGTAGAGTTTGAAGAGAATTTACAGGCAAAGCATTCAGCTTTATCAGCAGAAGATAACACTGCAAATCAATTGAAGAGGGGGAGTAATAGAGACTTTGCACTTAATTAGTACCCTATTATAGTGATGCCAGCAGTCACATGAGCCAAAGTTTTTAGAGGCTATGCAGTGCTTCATTTCTTCATCAAACAGGGACTTAGCTCCTTTGGGGACATGCTTACATTTATAAATAGGCACCTGTTAAGATGAGAGCTGTCAGACTGGTATAGTAGGAAATAGTGGTTTGTATGTGCTATGGCAGCCAAGCATGCTGGTGTGAACAATGGTGATGATTTCTAAGAAGGGATGAAAGCATCTATGCCAGCTTTGACTCAAGAAGAAACATCAGTGGCACAATTTCCAAATATGAGGTTAAAGTTTGCTTTTTCTGGTTTAGTCAAATACTTGTGTGGTTGTAGCATTATTTTCTGTTTATTAATAGATATCATTACATCCATATGATTCTTGATGGTTTTGAACACTAACTATGCTTCCTCATTACTGCTTGAGGAGGTTTGTTTTTGTATTTTCTTTCACTTTCCATTTTTTTTGCATGTATTTTGGATATATTTAAGGAATATATGTCAGCTGGAACTATTGTGTAAAATATTTTGCTGATGGTTATTGTAAAACTATAACCTGTGTAAGTACTAATTCTTCAGTGATATCAAGTTGTTGACTGAAGAAATTAACAATTGCACAAATGAGTTGATACCAAATTAGGTGCTATTTAGTGTACAGTTCAACATATGTAATTTTATCTTTTTGCTATATCTTGGTGTTTTTCAGAATTCTAAGTGATATAACACTTCCATTGTTTCAATATTTGATGATACACAGGCAACAAGGGATTCTTTCATATCAACAAGATTGATTGTGGGTAGAGTCCATCTATAACCAAGGCTCACTCTGATTTTTACCTGCTTAGACACTTATGAAAATTTGTTTCAATATTTCTTCATTTACTTATCATTTAATTATATATTAACTGATTAATTGATATCCAAGAGAAAGGCTGAAGAACATATTGATCAAAACATTGATGATAATAACAACAAAGATACGGACACAGGTTCAAATAATTATTGGAATAACATGGATAAAGTAGAATCGTTTCTTTTAATAAATATAAAAACTGCCTAAATTAACTGATTAAAAAATGACCAGCCTTTAATGCAGTGCTGTCACAACAGGGAAAATAAATTCAGTTTTTATCTGGGTCAACTTATTTATTTCCTACAATTTAATAATTGGTGATTAAATAATTACTACATTTTACTTTTAGAAAAAATAATAATAGAAGTAAATAACTTTTGCCTTTAATGACAATGTGGTAAGTCCTTTTACATGTATATTTATTTCATTAATTGAAAGAACAATCAATATAATAAAGTTTTTAATGCTAGTAATTACTGTAGTTAAATAGAGTATTTTCAGAAAATGATTTAAGATTAAAAACAAATTTGAATTAAAGAATACAAGAAAGGTAATAAATTTTCACATTTCTTGTGAAAATTATTTCTATAAAATCAAAGTAAATTATATATAAAATCCTAGAAAATGCTTTTTATATATTCACATATATAATTAATAAAAAATCCAATAATTATTATTATAACTATTTATATACAGTATTCTAAATATGATAAATAAAAAATATTTTGCATACCTATAGTACAGAAGAAAAGAAATGAATAATTTCAGTACTTAAGACATAATTTTAATAAATTTAATATTTTTAACATAAGCAAACTAGCTGATATTGTAACAAGCAATTACTGTTCCAGTGAGATAAACTTATGTTTATACGTTCTTTTTATAGATACAAATATTTAAGTAACTATGAAAATTTTTCAGACATTCAGGCCAGTAAATGTCGTTAATACTGTTTATTATAAACAGAGCATTTACTTAAATATGTCTTAAAATAATTGTCGGACTTTGTCCATTTCATAATGTGTGATGTCATTTGTTTACATTTGGACATGCATCAAGCAGATATGAATGTACAAGAGAAAATCATGGAGAATTGTAGTCTAAAAAACAGTAAAATCAACCTTGCTAACTGAAATGCTCCTCTGTGGCTCAATCAGTAAAAGCACATCAGGCTATATGATGGTTCTGTATATTTTCTATGAAAATTTCTCGGACATTCAGGCTGGTAAATGTCGTTAATACTGTTTATTATAAGCAGAGCATTTACTTAAATATTTGCATCTATAAAAAGAACGTATAAACATAAAAAATGTCTTAAAATATATAATATATTGTTTAAGTACTATATTAGGTAACAAAGAGGATGTACAATAATAAAATATGCTCCAAATATTTAGGAAATACTGGTAGTCTATAATATTAAATATATAATATTTTAATATTATATATTTAATAAAGAACTGGCTTTATCTTCAAATGTCAGATGCAAATGTGTTTTCAGTCATGTTGTTAGAAAAAAATAGTATGTCCTATACACCATGAAATACAGTAAATATCTAAACAATTATTCAACTTAAAATAGCAGCAATCATTTTAATTATAGCTTGACATTTAAAATCTATACCTTTTTAAGCTAAAATTTTCAAATACAATTCTGAACTAAAATGATCCATTTGAGTGAAGCTTGATCAGCTTGATACAAGTTCATTATTTCAACAGTACACTGAAAGATGATTGTAGGAAGACATACGTGACTGATGTTAAACAATCCTTCAACCCATAAATAATAAAAAAACAAAAACAAAGAAACCGGATGAATATTGTTTGTAATTTTGAGAAGTTATTATCATTCAAAGACATTTTGGGACAAATGAACAACAATTGAAAATGACAAAAATCATCCAAGAAAAGCTCTTAAAAAAAACGAAAAAACAAATCCGATCAGTGTTTTATTATTATATATTGTCATGAGTCTGCAAATATGTTGTATTATTAATCATTTTTTTATAATTTAATACAATACTTTAGTCATAATATAACCAATTTATCTTTTATTGTCTGCCTTTTTTTAAAATCCTATATCGTTTTTTGCTCTATGAATAACAGTGACTCATTATCTGCTGGTGAAAGAAAAGCACTTTGCGGAAATTGATTTTAAATTCCTGCTTTATGAGAAGTGCGAAAATTAACACCTCATAAATGCATTTGGCAATTCATATTGGCAACACAAGATTTCACAATTATTTGATCATTATCCTCCAACCCATTCAGAGAAAGGAATTGCTCCAGAAATAGAGATTGGCATTATTGAGATAAAATCAATAAATATATTCTTTTATAAGTATACATATAAATATACTTATATAAGTGTGCATGTATATGATACATTGAGCAATAAAACCAATATTCTTCCATTTTCCATTTATAAATATTGTGAAAAACAACTTAATAGCAAATGAGAAACTGACAAAATGGTTTCGAATCATGATTGCTGACTGTTTTTATAATTTTGTGTGAATGCTTATTAGATAAACCTGAATTCAAATTTGTTTTTATTTGTCACATTGCCTCTGAAAGTGCATTCAAAAGAAAAATAATCATTCTGCGCAAGCCTTTCTTAGTATGATCATGAGATTGAAGCAATATACACCAGAGAGGGTTGAATTCATATTTGGAAACAAGTAATAGCTTTTATACACACACACACTACACCCTATACAGATTTAATAGATTTGCCAATTTTCTAAATATAGAAAAAGCTGGTGCATAATTACTGAAGATAATTTTACTAGAATAAAATGTACATAGAATTAGAATATATAAATGTATTCAAATAAAGGTGGATGAGGCAAACTGAATAAAAGAAAATAATAAAGACAGTTTTATATGATTTAATGTACATAAACTAGATTAACACATATACATAGATATATATGATTTTATAGAAAGAGTGTGTGAGAAAGAAAAGTTATTAAGAGTTTAATCAAAATGGGTGATCATTATGAGAGTTACAAATAATAATACTCATTAAAAGTAACACAGTAATTTGTATAGAAGATTATAACAAATTTTTAAATGTTATGTTGAAAGCAATCATTACATTGAATTTAACATCAATATTCATTTAATCTTTCTATAAGATAATTCTTCTTTCTCAGAGATATATCCAGGCAAGAACAAAAAAAAAAAAAAACTATTAAAAAATAAATTTAATATATTGGTTTGTTTACTATTTACATTACTTGGACTATTGTCTTCATCTTTGTTGCCATATTTATTACAATGTTTCGGTCGTTGTACGCTCTGGTTGGAATGTCAAACTGAACCCTTTATTTCGCTTGCTGGAGTAGACTGTTCTAGTTCCATGTTTAATGGATGTCAGTTACCAGTTACCTCGTGTTAACTCCCCCCTGCCTTGACCAGGTATTTGGTCCTGTCACTGGATTTAACTAATGCCTTTATCCACTGTGCCACGTGTCCTTGAGGACATCTGTGTATGAATTTCTGAGTATTATAAACCTAATGTCATCAGTAATCATTTTTTTACCAGTGCTCATATTGTCATTTTTGTTGTTATTATTGCTTTTCTCTGGCACTCCTTATTACTGGTTCCCATATTGTATTCATTACAATAGATAAATATAGACAGATATTGATTTGTTTATTTTTTTATGGCTCATCAACCCTTTGCAGGTTATTCAAAGCTAGAAAATAATTTTAGATTGTCAAACTTTTTTGGAGATAATAATGATTTACTGATAAAAATCCTACTAATTAACCCATAGCTGGGGAGAGAATAGGTGAATTCATACTTTTCCCAAGGGTACTTTTGCATGTAAACGAATGTATTGTACCTGACTGGAATTGGAATGTATCTCTTCAATCTCCAGTTCTGTTGCTGTTATCCATTACACCACTCATACATCAAGGCTTACAGAATCTGGTATTCCCAAGTGGACACCCATCAGGCTTGACATTACTTAACTTTGGTGATTATACCAAAACAAATTTTTCAATGTAAGCCTAAATTTTATTTAAGCTTTAGGATATATAAATGATAATTTTATCGAAACAATTATCAATGAAGAATATTGTACTGAAAATTTACATAAAAATTTCAAAACATTTATTTTTACTCATATAATATGTGCATGAGTGTATTTCAGCATGTGTGGAAATAAAGAAGATTATAAAGTTACCTTTTCGAAACAACTGCGGACACTAGGTTCAATGTTGCTTCCTCCAAAAGATGCAATTTCTCCTAGCTGACGAGGAATTTGTATACAGTCATGAATGAGGAGTCCAAGTTTCCGTTGGTCAGCAAAGCCATTTGCATCAGCAATCAAACGGAATAAATCTTTTAGTAAACAGAAAAAAAGTAAAATCATTCTCAATTTCAGTCAAAAAACAAAAAGTGTAAATAAAATTTTCTTTTGCATCAATTGATGCAAGAATCATTTCTTTTTGTTCCAATCTATTTCTTTTACATAATAAAGCAGTGTTTCTCAACTTGAAAAATTTACAAACTCTGGGGCACATGTTAATAAGTAAAAATTATTCATGAAAATATGAAAATAGGACAATAATAAAGAAGTCTCCTGAAATGAGCATTTATTTTTAAGACATTACATTGTATATTTAAGTTGTACAGTTTTCATTTAAAGGGATTTATGAAGAATCTGTTCTCCTTTGTCTTTTGTTTTTTAAGAGAAGCTGTTGATGACTGATTTAAAAATTAAGTAATTTAGCATATACACAGAAGTAGTCGGTGACTGAGGTAAAGGGAAGCATTGCCAGCTGACGTCATCTATTTCTAAGAAATAACATAGTTAAAGGTAAGATGAAGTGTATCTGTGAATGCCTGATGTCCAGAACATTTATTCATTTTATTGGAGAAAATTCTTCAAAGTACTTATCACAGATAACATCACCTACCAACACTATTGATTGCTTCCCTTCCGCTTTAGTTACCGACCACTGCCTCACTAAATTCAAGTATTCATTTCATAGTGGTAACATCCTGATTGTTTTGTGTAAGAAAATTTTCTGTGAAACATGCATATTTTTATTTATTTAACCATAGGCTTGAAGAAAGTAAGCATTAAAGATAGAAGTAATGAGAAGAAAAAGGTAATTACATTAGAAGTGAAGAAAGAAATAACAAAGATATGAGAGAGGAGTGTGTATAGTGGACTTGGCAGGGCATTATAATCAAATGATGTCAACAATCCGCACCATCTTGAAGCAGAAGGATAAGATAAAAGGTGTTTCACCAGCAAAGGGTATCTCCAGGCTGTCCAGGCAAAGGACAAATATCCACGAGGAGATGGAAAAGCTACTTTTCCTTCGGATTAATGAGAAGCGGCTTGCAGGTGATACTCTGACGGAAACAATTATTGCTGAGAAAAAAACCCAAGTACTGTATAGGAATCTTCAGAAGCAGAGGTTGGGATCACTGATGCAAGAAATTCCAGCAGAAGAGTTTAAGGCCAGTTGGGGCTGGTTTGACAATTTTAAGAAGGGAACTGGTATGCACAGCATCATGAGAGATGGTGAAGCAGCCAATTTCGATAAGGCAGCTGATGAATTCATAAAAGAGTTCAGTTCGCTTATCACAAAGGAGGGATATGTCTCTCAACAAGTGTTCAACTGCAATAAGACTGGACTCTTCTGGAAGAAAATACCCAGGAAGATGTACAACAGCGCCCAGGAGAAGATGCCAGGCCACGAACCTATGAAAGATAGGCTAACCCATATATTCTGTGCTAATGTGAGTGGTGATCTGAAAATCAAGCCCCTACTTTAGAGAACCCCTGGACGTTCAAGGCACATAAGATCCAGAAGAGGAAGCTGCAGGTCATGCGGAGGGCTAACAGTAAGGCCTAAGTCACAAGGTAATTTTTTTTGTAGAATGGATCAAAGACATTTTCAGACCTCAAGTTCACATGTTCCTCAAAAAGAATGGTCTTCCTATGAAGACCCTACTCATCCTCAATAATGCCCCTGGACATCTTCCAAACTCTACAATGAAATCTTGGAAAATTTTAAATTTATTAAAGTTCTTTACCTGCCACCGAACACCACATCTTTCTTGCAGCCCATGGACCAGCAAGTGATTTCCAATTTTTTAGCAAATTGCATACCAAGCACTTGTTTCATTGGTGCTTTGATGTTATTGAGAATACAAACCTAGCCCTTCATGATTTTTGGTAGGACTAATTCAACATTGTGAATTGTCTCAGCATCATCGATGGCAGGATGTGACGAGGGGGACCCTGAATTCTACATGGAGGAAGCTGTTGCCTGAATACATCTCCAACAAGGAATTTGACAATTTCATCACAGACAAACACAAAGTCGAGGAGATAGTGTTGGCAAATCTTTGGGCCTTGGGCAATGTTGATGAGCAAGGAAAGAAGCTGATGATAGATGGACTTGAGCTTCTAAGGAGCATCAAAACATGGAGGAGGTAAAGAAACTAGCCAAGGAGGAAAGTGTGTTACAGGTTGCCCCCATGAGTGAGATCAAAGAAGTTCTGGTGATGTGGAAAAAAGTGCACAACTTTGGAAAAATACCACCCACAAAAATTAAGTGCAAACCATGTGGCTGCTTTGTTCAATGAAAATTGTGTTGACTATTTTTGTTGCATTTTTAAATCAAGAATGAAACAGATTTCTATAAGTTTCTAAAGTAACAAGCTTCAAGTGCTGAAAGTGAATCAAATACCACAAAAGTCCTTAAGTTCTGAGGGAAGACCTAAGAAACTTTCCTATGAAAGGTTTGTAGTTTAATAAAAGCAGTTTATTTCTTCCATTTTCTCTTATCATGTTCTTATTACATGTACTTTTTGTGATTTAATTTTGTTACTGCTCTATTTTAAAAAATTCTAAAATAGATATTTTGGGTGCTTTGGGGGAAATGAAATGGATTAATTAATTTTCCATTAATTTCAGTGTGAAAAATGTTTTGTAATATGAGTAATTTGCAATATTAGTTCAGTCTGGGAACTAATTAAACTCATACTGTGAGGTCCTACTGTGTGTGTGTATATATATAATATATATATATATATTTAAGTAACGAAAATCTTGGTAATCTGTATGGCTGGTGAAATAAATTATAACAATGGAACCTTAAAGTGGTCTGTTTTTTCTTTAAATTAAATCATATATATATATATATATATATATATATATATATATATATATATGAATGAATAATGACTGAACTAAACTTGACCTTTTTTATTGTAAGATCTTGAAATTTCTTGGTCTCAAATAAAAGAACACAATAGTTAGGCTAGCAAAGAAAGTTTTATTAGCTTCTGTGAATCTGTAAATAATCTGGCCTTTAAAGAATATTTAGTGAATAAATATGTACTTTTGTTATTTCCCAACTATGTGAACCTAGAGATGAAATGAAAATGTATTTAACTTATTCTAACAAAAAAATAAATAAATATATGAAAAGAAGTGCTTGTAAGACATGTTGTTAGTCTTTTCCTTTTATTGGAATTTCAGTTATTAATAAACTGATGATGTAATTTAGGTATATTTTATAAGCAAAAGAAATGCCTCTTTGTAATAAAAATGAAGCCAAAAGTTGAGTTTAATTTTTTGCAAAGACCATTGATGAAAATATAAACTGAGTTGTGTATCAGAGTCAATATATATATATATATATATATATATATATATATATATATATAAAGAAAAAGATTCAAATTAAACTGTTTTCAAACAAACAAACTTTTTTAAAAAATGTAAAAAATATAAACAAATAATTATTTAAGACTATTACATTTATGCAAATCCATGTTTTCTTTTTGTGAAAATGAGAGAGTTCTTTCAGTTTTATGAAATGGTTGACAAGACAAATATATTTTCAATACGCTCACACATAATAGCGAAATATTATCAAACAGACATTTTAATAATGATGAAAGTTAAAGAACTAGTGACTTTATCAGACAAGCTTTGTACTGAAATCAATATTTGAATAATGCCAATTTTAACTTTATTTAATTTTAACAAAAGACAAAATATTATATTGTTACATTTAGCAGAAGAAAGTGAATAAGATATTGTAATTCTAAAACAAAATCAATTGTACATCTTCATTTCTACTTACAACGATATTTGTCCTCTAAATGTGCTTTTGTTAGCAAAATCACTCCAATTTTGAAAGACAAAACACGCATTTTCCCAGTTCGTGCTCTACAGAAAATTAACAAAAAAGAAAAATCAATAAATATTTTCAAAGTATGAAACAAATGAGAAAGAAAATATATAAAATACATATATACTTCTCAAATTAAAGTTTTCTTTCCTTTTTTTGGTTAAAGCTTAAAATAAATAAGCAGGATTCACAGATCAGGTTGTTTGTTTTCACAAAGAGTAAAACTTTAAAAATCGATTAGATTGAATATAATTGCAATAAAAATTAAAATAATTGAAGTAATTTGTTTTCTACAAACTGTTTAATGTTAAGTTATAGAATGTTTATAGAAAAAGGACTCTCAATAACCAGTGTATATGTATGGGGGTGTGTGATGATCTTACTGAACACAAAACACAAAATTACTGAAATGTATACCAAAAAAACATTTTCAGAAAATTTAATTCATTTGTAAAATTTCATCATCAACATTTCTTTCTTTTATATAAGTCCTTCAAGATATAACTGATCATAGCAATCTACAACTTTCTAACTTTTGTTGCTCAAAGTAATTTTTGACCCTTTAATATCCCTTTGTCACTGTTCTGCCATCAATTCTTATGTAGATTACTCGTTGTTTTTCCCCTGCTTCTCTTGCCATTAGTAGGTCTTGTAAGTCTTTAATTTTATAGGCCCACTTTCCTTATTATGTATTGCAGAAATTTCTTATTGTAAGAATAAGTGTCTTTGTTGTTTCTATTATATAGTTAAGACTTCCTCATTACCATTATCATCAATAATATTTTTGGTGGTGGTAGGGTGCTTATAGTTGCAATTTAGATGATATCCATATTTAATTTTATAATATAAGTATAAAGGTAATGATTTCAAAGTAAACAAGGAAATGTAGTTAACTTCGATTTGATGTGCACACAGTTTATTTTTTTATTCGTATTAATCTAAATAATATAAGTCACTTGCTATCATATTAAAAACATAATGTGAATAATTCTAAACTTTTCAAATGGTCAATACAAATTTTAAGAAAAATTGATCAATATATTTAATCACGAGATCTAGTTTGCAAAATTCTTTTATGACTAATAATGTTGCACAATGCAACTGAAGTTAACAAATGGTGGAAACATTATTCTTGCTCCAAGTCATACATTTTTGACACCAAACAAGTGAATTTATTGACACAGATTAATATAACAAAAAATCTATTCTAACACATCCCCATAGCAAAAAAAAGAAAAGAAATTGTTTTACTGATGTTCAACTAATTGTAAAAGAGATTGATCAATTTTTTACCGAAAATCATTGCTCTCATAAAAATCAAAAGCTTTTAAAAAATCATAAAATGAAAACCAACTTTGACAGTCTAATTATAAAGGTTCTCTTTAATAATTACTGAAGAAGGTTATATATTCTAGACACAAATTCCACCTGTAGATATCATTAAGAGTACTACCTTTGGTTTTATCTATCAGAATGGTTTTCAATGTATAAATCTAAATCTGATATAGAGTATACAAAGATAAAAATACAGATACATATGTTACAAATTGTAGAATAAGGCAATAAATATTGCATATATGTGTGTGTGCATACACACACACATATATATATACACACACGCATATCGCTATATGAGAGGGAAAAGAGAGAAAAAAAAAAAAAAAAGGCATATAAACAAAATGTCTTAATAATCAACTTATACCTGAAAAGAGTGTGTGTGTATAAAAGGGAAAAAAGTGGTGTTATTTGAGATATTAGTAAATTTGTTCTTGAAAGAGAATGCAATATCGCACAGTCACATGTAAAGAAGACAGTAGGTAAAAATCACATCCTTATTGCTTACACTGTAGAATAGAATAAGCTAGCCAAGTGTACAAGTTCTCAGAACGAATGATGACGATGATGCCCTCATTCATAAAGGATAAGAGATTGTGGGTGAGTGTGATGGTGGGGACAGCTGCAATTTATAGATTATTCACCAATAGCTGACAATTGTGTAGGTTGGAGATAAAATAAAAATAAAAAATACAAGATTTAATATAGTGGAATCGTATAATATAACAAAGAACAGAATTGTTACAAGTGAATATTCTATTTATTCCTGTTGAATAATGGTTTTGTTTAGCAACACATAAATTTGTCCTTCAAAAATATTTTACAATCATCATGGGCTTTGTAGTTCAGGATTTTAATCGAGCATTAAATAATCCAAAATTAAATTAATAAGAGTCTTATCAAGTTACGTTCCTTTGAAATTGAATTCCAATATATATTTACACAAATATTGAATTCCAATATATATTTACACAAATATTGAATTCCAATATATATTTACACAGAACTATAAGCAGAAAATGTTCAGTTAACAGTGAAAATAGTAGAGGCTGTAAAGTCAACCCAGTACTTTGGTAGAGTGCTAAAAAATTTCTAAAAAGTCTAAAAAGACTTTTTAGAAATTTTTTAGTCCTTCCAAAGAAATTCTATTGTTTGCTCAGAATTTGGGAAGTAGATAGGGCTTAGAATATTTCAGCACTCTTTTGTAAGTATAAACAAATCAAGGTTGTATGAGTAAATGCCAGTATGAGCTTATTTTTTCTTTTTTCTTATTTTACATATTCTTGATAATTATCTATTCAATTAAGAAATCTAAATTTGAAATCATAAATTGTATCTTTTGCATCTTGAACATGCATCATTGACTTGTTGTGGAAGGTAGATATTCAAACTTTTCAACTTGTAATTCTTGTTATAAGTGAAGAAAGAGAGCTGTAAACAAATAATCAGCATAAATTGAATCACCAAACTCCAATGATTCAATCTATATTGAAATCTAGAACTCGAATATGATCACAATGTTTTTTAGTGAGAGTGTTATGAATTAGCTTTTATTAAAATGGCTGGTGTAAATTTGAGCCCATTAATGATCATGTATATCTGGGGTAAATTGCAAATGTTATACTCTCAAATGGTACAAGTAGCTAAAACAAATTGTTTACAATTTGCTCTGTTTTATCCAGATGTTTATTGGGAAAGGGATCCTCTAGAACAATATGAAAGAATAAAATAAAAATTGATTGTAGATTAAAAGGGGATATCTACGTGTATGAAATTCTAATTAGTCTACAGACTGAGGAAATATTAAACCACTATCAGTAACAGAATGTCAGAACAATGAACAATTGAAAAGGAAAAGTAGCTTGGAAAAATCAGTGAAATAATTACACCATTCTGAAACATGTTACTCAAACATTTCCTCTTCCTGCAGTTATTTATTTTGCTATCTTGTCTTTCATTTTCTTTTTAATTTTGTTCTTTTTTCAACATACTCAACTTCTCATATATCACTGTTCCCATTACATTTAGAAAACTCCCTTTTTCACTTGGTGGTTATAGAAATAAACCATAGAAAGAGAGATCTAGAATTCCAAGTTAATGATTAACTGATATTTTAAACCAATTTTAAACTGGCAGCAGCATTTCTGACTTGAGTTTGAATACCAGACTGATGACTGAAAAGTCTAAAGTTTCATTCCAAGATAATGAGTTTAGCAAAGAGAGAAATCAAACTGATTACAAATGAGCTGGCTTTGTATTCATAAAACTTGTCATACCCAAATATTATAAATCTATATAACTATTATTGTTCTTAATAGATACAAATAAGTTTTTATTCAGTGGTTAACTTTGAGATTAGGTTCCATTTTAAATTCATCATCATGATACTTTATGACCAGAATCTAACTTAAAGTAAACAGATTTCAAATAGAACCAAAAAGCTGATATTTCTATTTGATCTTTTATATTAATATTAGATATATATATGCAGGCACAAATTACATTGCTTAAGCAGTTAGAAATTTATTAGTTTTGCATCTGATATATTGAATACACAGAAATATTGACCAACTAGAAATATTATAATCCGAAGTGGAATCAGCACTGACTGAAATTGAAAAGTAACAAAGCAGCAGGACCAGAAGGAATCATAATAGAGATACTGGCAGCCTTAGACGACTTCAGTATTGACAAGATTATAGATATAATAAATGAATTATACAACAGTAGACCTAAGTAGACCCATTTTCATAGTACTGCTTTAGAAGCCAAGTGCAAATTAATATAACAAAACTTATCAAAATTTTGATGAATAGCACATGCAGCAGAATCAAATTGGAAATAGGACAAGAACTGTGCAGGTTCATTAACGACATTGGAACAAGAAATGCAAAATTTATGCTCAGAATGAGCAATACAAATGCAGAAGGATGTGTACCCATGTTTCATAGATTATTCAAAAAGCATCTAATAAAATATATCACAAAGAACTGTTAGAACTACCAGGTAACCTTACATATTTAGGAAAGATATTAGAATAATCTAGAACATATGCAATCAGCAAACTGCTTACATATAGATAGAAAAGTTCAATAAATATACAAAAAATAGAAAGGGGTGTAAGACAAGGATGTGTCTTCTCACCATACTTATTCAACCTATACTGCGTGGTGATTCCGAGAGAATTAAGTCCTACCAGGATTCAATATTGGCAGTCACAATCTTAACAACATAAAATATTCATATTACACATTGTTGATAGCAAACATAGAGAAAAAAGGAATAAACCTAAACTGCAAGAAGATAGAATGCGCATGGTTACTAGCAAAAGAACAGCCCAACATTCAAATTACAAATTGGAAATAATGAAATCAAACAATTACAACAATTTACATCTCTGGGAAGTGTTTTAACAGAGGAAAGAAAGTTCAACACTGAAATCCAAAGGCACATTAGGATGGCAAAAAATGCCTTCCAAAAGCTAAGCAAAATAGTAAGAAACAGAAAAATTTCATTTGAATCAAAGAAAAGAACTAAGCTGTTATTAAGATTAGTCCTCCTGTATGGTATTAAATGCTGGGCAATCTCCTCACAGATGAAGAAAATACTTGAAGCAACAGAAATGCAGCTCTACAAAGAGATGCTGTGAATACCATGGATTAACATGTGAGCAACAACAAAGTTTTAGAGAAAATGGAAACAAAATGGACACCTATCAGGAGAGTTGAAAATTTCTAGGGTACATAATGAAGAAAGAGGGCTTGGAAAATTTGATATTCACAGGACATATTGCGTGACAGAGGAAAACAACACATAACCTACTCAATGAGCTTGGGTAAATGGATGGTGGAACAAGGTTTAGGAGAGAGAGGAAAAAATAAAAAATTTATTAAGACCTCCAAAGGACAAGAAATTGTGGAGAGCCATGAATGTTAATGTCCTGAAAGGACAGGACCTATAGAAGAAGATATTGAAATAAAATGCTTTGCACAAATCCTCTATCTTCTTAATCTTTTTCTTTTACTAAAAATAATATTTTTTATTTTGTAATTAAAATATGTTTTTACTTGCTCTTATAGGGGACGGTGGAGTAATGGATAACGATTCAGACTGAGGAATCAGATTAGCCAAGTTCGAATTTCAGTCAAATCCATTACATTCACTTACATTAGGTACCTCCATGAAAATGTAAACAAACAGAGATAGCATGATGAAAAAGACGCCGAACTTGACGAAAACAAGTTTTTATCGTCTAATGTTCATATTATTATTAAAGAGAAAAGATCAAAGTATTTTTGGGGTATTTTTTTTACATTTTTTAATTGTTCCTAGCACGTCCGAAATTTTCGTTAAAAATCTTGTTTTTTTTTTGTCAAAAAAAAAAAAAAAAGGACAGATAATTATTTTCAATTATTTGATAAAAAAGATGAAAATCTGACTTTGATATTCTTTTAAAAATCAATTATCATTTTTTCAAAACTGATTTTAATAAAATCAGAAATTATGTTTATTTAAAATATTTTGAACCAAGCTTAGCTTCTGCGCCGAAAAAATGTAATTTCAAAATAAAACAATGCAGGTCATAACCTTTCGCGTCGCTTGACAGGTGACGAAAGGCAGATTCATGACGTTTAGATAACTTACGGGAGGATAATTCTTTCTACGGATGGACGGAAGTGAAATTATTTAGATTTAAGCGAACAAATTATTTACCTCGTTACTTTTAAGGAAAACTTTAGGTGCTTTTATTTTTTTATTTTTTGTACTTAGCATTTACATTTACGATACTTTATGGAAAATATAAAGAAATTAAAAAATAAGACTGTTAAGAAGAGTGAGATTAAATTTCATAAGAAAAAGGTATCTAATTAATTTATAGGTACCTTTCTTATGAAATTTTATCAGAAGTGTACATAAAATACTATAATTTTATGTACATTTTACTGTGTTATTTGTATTTCCATTCATTTTATTATTAATTTTGATATTTCATTTATGGAAAAATGTCATAACTGAGATTAATATAAAAATAAGATCATATAAATTAAAGATTAGCAGTAGTTAAATTTCATAAGATGATACTGATACCCTTCTCAGTTGAAATTGAAAAATCAACTTAACTTCTCCATACGTGTTTCGCAAAAGTAAAGGCCTTAACAGCGGAGAACAATGCTGAACTCAAATAATGCAACTAAATTGTATTCTGGTTGGTCTTCCATACTTTATAATTACTCTCCGATTATAAGCACAAAAATTACATTTTTTAATTACCATGGCTCTTCTGATTGGTCCAAACAATACAATTTTAAAAGCGCTAGACAATGACGATCTCATCTGGACACTTTGAAAGGTTGATGTTGCTTTTAACTAATGTTATAATTTTTTTTAAAACTTAATGTAAAAATCTATTATAATTAAAGAAATAACAAATAATTGTATTAAAAATACAATTTTCATTGAAAAAATTTTTTGCTTTCAGAAAATATTGTCCATATTCATAAAAACAACTAAAAACAAATAAAAGCATTTGAAATTAAATGATATATTTGTTTTATTGAGTTTTGTATGTTACAATTCAGAGCTGATTTTCAGGTACGTTGGCTCCAATTAAAAAAAAAAAAACAAAAAAAAAAACATGATTTGCATTCTTCAAAGCCTTGTGCTTTTAACTATTGTAGTAGGTCTGCGCGCTCGAATTTCTAGAGTTTTTCATAAAATTAGTTATCGGGGTGTTAATAAATATATAAAAAAATATTTCTGCCATGACTTTAATAAAAAAAAACATTTATAATAATTTCGATCATCTGTGAATAGTTTCCGAAAGTTTCATTAACATCTGACAATTATTTTTATTTTTGCAAGATTTTCCAAATTAATGTGTGTAATACCAAAAAAACGTGCTAAAAACTATCTATGTTATTTACTAGCCCATGTTGGTACAAAGAGAAACAAGGTTTTTTTAATCAAAATTTAGAATGTTCTAAAAAGAAGCAAAAATTTTAAAAAATAATTAAAAAAAACTTTGGTCTTTTCTCTTTATAAAAACACATTTAGACGATAAAATTTTGTTTTCATAAAGTTTGGCGTCTTTTTCATCAGACTATGCTCTCTTTTTTAGCGATTTCGTGGAGGTACCTAACTTACATGCTAATACCCTTGGGAAAAGTATGAATCCTCTTCTTCCCCAACTGTGGGTAAATAGCAGAACAGCCTTGGATGGCAACTGGTCTACCGCAGAAAGAAATGGCAACCTACTGTGGGAAAAAAAAAATCTACCTCATCAGTCATGTATTGATTGCCTATGATTGCCTAAGTGTGTATCACACATGTCACATAACTGACTGATCTATATATAGATACTAATATGACTTGTATGCTTAAATATATTCTTAATAAATATGTTTCACTACAATTTTAACAGTATATTTTATGTTGCGCGGGTAGTGTAATGATTATCAGCAAGGAAAATGGAAGTAGCAGAGTAAGTTCAAATTGCAGCCAAGTCTGTTGCATTCACTTTGCATTAATGTCACTGAATCTATTTCTTCTTACCCCACTTATGGGTTAATTATTAGGTTGGTGCAAAAATAATGACGTAATAATGTCATTTTTTGATGTTATTACGTCATTATTTTTGCACTAACCTAATAGTAGGGCAAATTAGATTGTCTAACCTTGGTAGGGCAACCAATCTAAAAGAAGGACAATTCAAAATTCAAACCTCTGCCAACATTACTCTTTATACCTGATAGATCTTGGGCTAAGGTCTAATTCCTTCAATAGAAAAAGGTCACTATAAATAAAGTAATTATTATGACCATCATCGCTATTACTGAAGCTGTTGTCCTTATCAGTTTTACCTCCAAGTTTTCAATCTGTATTTTGTTCTATTATTTTAGAAGGAAAAAATGCATCAGGTACTGCAAAGAGATTCTTTCGACAACTGAACTCATTCTCCTTTCTTACACACAAAAAAAAGAATGAATTGTTTGAAAATCTCTTTGAATAATAACAACTCTTCTGAAAATTATAAACAACATCAGATCCTTATTTAAAAATCAACATTAGTGTTAATGTCAATGTTATCTTGTCTACTTCTTTAACCTTGTAGTGCATTTTTATTTTCAGGTTATCATATTAAAAATTACCAGTTTTAATATTGTTAAAAATGAATATAATAATTATAAGTGGAAATGTTATATGAATGGATAAGTATCAGTATTGCAGCATATTGAATTAAATGCACATGTTCAGTAAAAACATAAATAATTCTTATTGTTTGAATAAAGGTAATCACTGGACTTTTTAGAAATGTTGCTCAGTAAAATAAAGAGAGATTGAGGACAAACAGAAAAAGAATGTTTCTAATAACAGTGAAAATGAAAAAGAAAGAAAAAATCTATCCATAAAAATGAAAACTGATTTCTATTACTTGTATGTAGGTGGCAGACAGAAAATTGAATGAGGTAATTTTAAAAAGATTTATTTTAAAGAAAATTTGTAGTTATAAAATTTCTGTTTGATGAGATACAAAACAGAAATAGAAAACAAAGATCACTCAGAAGAAAAGCTTATAATAGAATGAAATGGATGAGTCAAAAATAACAACCTTTAATAAACATGCTTATTGTTTGCTATCTTTCTTTGATTAAAAAAAAAAAAAAAAAAAAAAAAAAAAAAAAAAAAGAGAAGAAAATTTTGATTTATTCTGTTGATTAACATTTGTTAAACAATATTTGGAAATAGTGGAGACAAATAAAAAGTATTTGGCATCAATTAAATATTTAAAATGATTTTTTTAAAAAACCAAAATCACAACACAAGAATATAAATCAATATTATTGGGAGAGATAAAATAATATTTTCCACTGAAGAACTGCAGCTTCATTTGAGTTCAATTATAAACAAGAAAAATAAAAAAAAATAACCAAAAAATTAAAAAGGAATATATATATATATATATATATATATATATATATATATATAAAGAAATATAGTTTTAAGGTGTTATATTTATGGGATAAAGTGCTGTTTCATGCTAGACCTAATCGTCAGGCAGTCTGACAATTGCGTCTAGCATGAAACAGCTATATATATATATTTCAACATGCAATGTGTGAAAGCAAGTGCAATATCCTGCCCCCTTGTCAGCCACCAACCAAGGGAGGTAACACAGTTTTGGTGGCTGAGGTGGTACTGTCACCTCTGGTGCCACCGACTGCTTTAGCCACTGAACAGAGAATTGTTTTTGTAAATGTATCAGTCTCTTGTCATTTCTTTTTACAACTGCAATTGAGATTTTCAATGTTGTATTAAAAACGTTTGCTTTTGATTGTTAACCAATACTCAATGCGCATGTAGTGACCATTATGTTTAATATTTTCAAACTGACAAATGGCACTCTGACAGAATTAATAAGATATAAATACAGATTTTCAAATATGTAAACTGAAGTTTAAAGATAAACAGAAATATTCTAACAATTGCCATTATTATTTGTGATAAGAAGCAATACCAATAAGAATTTTATATTTTAATGAAAAAGTTATATATTGATATACATTATCATTTTGCAATTGTCTTCTGCTAAGTCAAACTATTACAAAGCGAAAGAACCTCACTTTTTTTTTTGAAAGTTGTTTTTATAGTTGTATATTGTGATCAAAAAAACATCACCAATTAATATTGATTATTACAAGACTGATTCCATTTCAGAACTCTAACTACTCTTGATGCTGTCTATGAAAAAGACAACAATTTACTTTGGTTGAAAGAATGTTTATGAAAGAGCTAACAATACAACTACCAAATCGTACAGTGAATCAAGAGTTTTCTTTGTGCTTTTCTGGGAAAAAATATTTGATGAATTTAAAATAGAAAGATATTAGAATAGGGAAATGATGGATAATGGTCTCAATGTTTTAAATTGCCTTCCAGTAATCGATTATCTTCAATGTTTCTTATCAATGTATGTACTAAAATATTGGTTGGTTAAATAAAACATCCAAAAAAGAAAACAGAAATATATGATGGCTACTTTGGTAATCATTGATCATTTATAACAATTGGTGAAATAGTCAACCTCTGGGATGTTGTGTATTATTTTCATTAACAACAAATCTGTAGGCTACAGACTTTGTATAAAGGATGAAAGATAATTAAACTTTTATGAAATAATTTGGTTTGTAATTGGTCTTCTCATCTTCAACAAAAATAGGTTTTGCGTGTAATTACATACAAGAAACTCATAATTTCTTCAGAAGACAAGCATTGCTTTTGACAATCAAGACTAAATTTTACGAAAAAAATGTATTGTAAGCATAAATGCTATGTTTATATGATGAACAAAATAACTATATTAGTATAAGTGTATACCTCAATTTTACTAAATAGTGCCATATTTTTTAATATAATTTTTTATTTTTCATGTTTTATTTCTTCTTTTCCAAAACTATATTTCTAATAAAAGACTGAAATTTTAATAAATTATTCTCTCAACTAAATGATACAGCTTTCTTATTTTCAATTTTCTGACCAATTTCCCATCTGTTTCTTTAAGATGAAGATCAATATCACAATAAATAATAATCACATTTTTTTTTTTTTTTATCTTTAAGAGCTGGATTTATAGTATTTCTCTTTTAAAAAATATTACTTGAAGGAGGTCTTTGCATCTTCAATTAAGACATAATGTTTGTGTAATGTGTATGTCTTCCAGACATAAATAAAATCAGAGTTACTTTTTTAATAACATGATTAGCACAAAATAAATTCTTTCATAAATTCCTCCTTTGCACTGAAATTATAAAACAAAAACAAACACAAAATTTTTTCAATATATTCTTTTCTTATTTTTCTTGATACTTTTATCAAGTAGTGACTGTGCTGTGCCTCTCTCTATATATATATTTATATTTTCCACTGGAGAATTAATTTGGTATTTTCTGAATACAGTATTCCAGCAACCCTCACCTCTGCTTGAAGTAATGTTGTGAACAAAGATAGCCAATAAGATTATACAGATTTCATCAACTTGGGGAAGAACAAAAATTAGATTAACCTCTTTCTCAGAAAATGTAGACAAGAAGAAAAATAATAGAAAAAGTAATCAGTAAAGATATTTTACCACAAAGTTTCTAGAATCAATAGCCAATATTATTTCTGTGATGAGAATCATACGAAGGAGTAAGATTTTGCTCAGAATGTGAAAAGGTTCTCTTTGAACACAAGTTTCAGATTAACTAATAGAGAAAAACACATAATGAAACAGTTTTTGACTTTTATGAATGGCTTTGGAGAAAAGTTTAAATGGAATAAAGTCAAACTGATTATTAGAATTATTTATGAAATTAGTGAGATTAAGAATTATCATTATTACTGGTTTTGCTACCCAGATCAGTATGCTCTTCTTGGTTATTATTATGTGGACAACTGAACCCTTTTGTATCAGTTATTTACATGTGTTGTTTGTTTTATCCACTGAACCAGAGTATATGACTTTTTCTTGCTACCAGATTCAGACTCATGATTGTTAAGAAAGAATATACAGTTGGGGGTGGGGAGAATAAATATTCATACAAATACAAATTTTTAATTTATTGTATTTTCAACTAATGAATAAACATACTTTTCATATAATTAACTGCACACAGATACATAATAACTAAATATGCATAGAAAACAGAAAAAAAATTTTGATTTAATAGAAATAAATCCCATTTATCCATTTTAATGGGTGAAAAAAGTATTTGTAAAATGCAAATTTCAGTTTTTAAAACTTTTAAATTGTTTTAATACTCTAGATCAGTGTTTCTCAACCAGTGTTCCCCAGAAGCAGTTAGGGGTTCCGCAAGAAACAGTGATAAATAGGCTGATGCATTTTTGAGTAATTTTGAGTAATCATTTTATATTCATAATTTTACTACACACATACAGCATTTAGTTTGAAAATCCTTGGTTATTATAACAAAGGCTTCAACCTCTTATATTATTTAAAATTATAATAATTATATGGGATGTATTTAGTGATGTCTATATGGTGTTAGAGTGAAACTGCCTTCACTGGTTAGTGGACAGAAGCTGACTCACGCAAGTATACAGGCTGCGTGTCTATACGTTATGTTTACCATGTAAACTACGATAAAAATGTAAAAGAGATAGATATTAAAATGGTATATAGAAATATTTATGCAGGGTTTCCCTGAGGCATAAAAACTATTTCAAGGATTTTGCAAGGGTATAAAGGTTAAGAAATGCTGCTCTAGATTATTCAAATGGAATATTCTAGAATGTTCCAATAAAGTTATCAGTAGTTATTTTTAACCTAAAAAATATAAAAAAGAATATTCTGTAATTGATATTTGTACAAGAAGGTTATCTTCATGGCAAGAAGTAAAGAATTGACAAATTCGCAAAAAGAACTGATTGTTAAGCTCTGGAAATAATGTAAAAGCTACAGAAAAATATCAGACAACCTGAATATTCCATATACTACCATTTGTTCAGTCATTGCAAGGTATAAAGAACTCAAAACTGTGGAAAGCCAAAAAAAAAACAGGTGCTCCATGGAAGATTTCTTCAAGATCTTCAAGGAAATTAGTGCATCAAATTAAACAAAATCCAATGGTTACTTGTCTAAAGGAGCAGAATGATTTACTTTCATCAGGAATCTGTCACTAAACAGGCAATCTAAAGTTTAAATCTCCTCTGCTATTGAAAAGACACAGAGATTCCAGGGTGAAATTTGTTTGTGAACATAAGGATAAGGAAAAATTGTAATGGGAAAGAGTATTCTGGACAGACGAAAACCAAAACTGAGTTTTTTCGATGTAATTCTAGAAATCATGTATGGAGGGAAGATGGTGATGCCTTCAAAAAAAAAAAAAAAAACAAAAAAAAAAACAGTTCCAACAGTGAATTTTGGTGGTGGCAGCATCATGTTTTGGTGATGTTTTTTGGCAAAAGATACTAACAGCATATCAGTAATATATGGTAGAATGAATGTTGCAGCATATCAAAATATTTTGGAAACAAACTTAAAGTTTTCCATTGAAAATTTTGAACTTCCTCCTGATTGGATCTTCCAACAAGATAAATGATCCTAAGCACACTGCAAAATCTACAAAGAAATGGCTTGCTGAAAATAATATAAATATCCTGAAATGATCAAGTCAGTCCACAGATTTAAACCCATTCAAGAATCTGTGGCATTATTTGAAAATTCAAATCCAATCAAGAGCTCCAACAAAAATCCCGGATCTAAAGACTATATAAGATGAATGAAACAAAATACCAACTAAAATTTTCAAATCATTAATTGAGAACAACAAGAAGTTGGTTGCTGTAGAAGTGAATAATGGCTATTCTACAGAATATTAAATGAAGATTATGTATTCTTTTTTGTATTGTACAAATACTTTTTTCATCCATTAAAATGGATAAATGAGATTTATTTCTATTAGATCAAATTTTTTTATGTTTTTTATGCATATTTAGTTATTATGCATCTGTGTACAGCTAATTATATGAAAAATATGTTTATTCATTAGTTGGAAATACAATAAATTAAAAATTTGTATGTGTATGAATATTTGTTCCCCCCCACCCTGTATTAAACAAAAATGAGAGCAATTCTTGGGTTTAATAGTGCTGAAAGTTATATATTTTGGTTCAGGGAAATGAATGGAACAAACAGCACAAAAGTGAATAAGACTGGTAAGTACTAACTGATACAAAATATTTTCTAATCATGGAAAGTGGAATAAGAATAATCTACATGCCATTGATTGAACAAAGGGTTCAGTATGAAATTTCAAGAAGTTTAACAGACACCTGAAGAAAGTCAGAAGTTACAATGGCCGAAAAGTGTTGTGAGTATAACAATTAAGATGAAGACACTGGTCTGATTAGTGAAGTATCTAATAACAGATTTTAGAGGTAATATAGTATTAAATATTTCATGAAAATAAATACTAAAAAGAATGACATGCCATTCCATACAGGTGTATTTAAAGATGGAATGGTTGGATTTTCAAAGTAAGGCCAAAACTCGTTATGATTGTTATAAATTCTAGACCTTAGAAAAAAATATTCTGAGATACAGAATTGAAAAGAAATAGTTCATGCATAAAGTATGTCAACCTAAAAAATGCAGACTTAATAATGAAATAAAGTAAAATGTTGCAAATGCAGTTATTTAAAGGGTATTTTGTTTTTCTGAATGGCTAATATTTCAAATAAATTTCACAGTACAAGTACCAAGCAGAAGTGACACACATATTTTATACTGTTGTTTAAGTTCCTAATTGGCAAATCAACAACTTAATTTAACAACAATATTTGAATATGACACTAACTATGCTCATCTTCATTTGTCCAAAATTAGAGTGGTAGGGTTAATTTGTAAATGTTCTCCTAAACATTTTGATAGAGGAGATTTGAAACCATTTGTAATACAATTCTATTGGATTTCTCTATAAATCCATAAAAATACACCAAATATTGGCAGTGTCAATAGTTTTATTAAAACAGATAACCTAGAAATTGAATTGTGCATTTCTCACTTTTAAAATAATTAACTTTATACTAAATATGTTACAAATTTAATATGATAATGATGTAAAAGTTCCCAATATCAGTTTTCCCAATGTTAGGGAAATCTTAGAAGTGTCTTACTCTGCCATTTATTACTTGCACAAACAGCTAAGTGTAATATGTCATAAATTTTAGAAAAATGCACAAGCTAGATACATGGTTATAACTGTGAGGATAGATAAATAAAATTCCTGCAATAAATTAAGAAAATAATAATGTAATTAACTTATTCAATCAGTAGTAATGATAAAACATGATTCAATTAGAGGAAGGGACAAAAGTCTAAATCTCTGATTTACTACCAAACACAAAAGCTGTAATATACAACCTAAACATTGCAGCCTGGAATCCTCACTAATTGTGACGAATTTGGGGTCCATTGAAGGAGCGTTCACATTGAAGTCTCCATCAGATAAGTTCTCTCATTTGCCAATCGTTTCCACACATTAATGCTACTGACTTCTATCATCATGATTTCTCAAGACCCCAGTGTCAATGAGGTTTGAGGCCTTTAGCATTATCTCAGCTAACATCATTGAATGTCTCACTGGCACCAAGCAAGATCTCTTGGCAGACCTGTGTATCCAATATAGATGTGATATTCTATGTCTTCAAGAGACACACCATGGCCCTACCAGCATTCACCCACAAATTCCTGGCACGACCCTTATTGCTGAAAGACTTCATGACCAGTATAGAAGTATGATTTTCATTTGTGATTGTCTTATCATCTAACAAGTCATCCATGACAGATACAAATGACATAGAAGTCCTCTCCATCATAGGAATATCAGTCTTAAATTTGAAGTCTCTGGTAAGCTAATTTTTACCCAGATTCCATAGACCAGTGTTTCTCAACCTTTTTAAATAATGGCATACCTGGGAGCAAATGAAAATATCATGGCACATCATTTTTCAGATTTATTGCCTTTAGACTATCACTTGTTTTGTTCCATGCAAACACTTCTTTTCTGGTCAGCACATTTTTTATAAAAATGATTACAAAACCTAAAAGAATTCTAAAAGAATTACGGTTACATTTTAATAGATAAATTTAATTATGTTTATTATTCTATAACTTTTAAAATTTAAAAAAAATTCTTGCAATTATTTCTTTTTAAGAAAATTTTAACAAAAGTAAATATTAACAAAAATTTAAAGTCAAGCTCCTTCAATTGAACCTAAACAAGAGGAAGGTGTGAGTCTATGTATTGTAAGGAGGATAAAAATAATCTAAATCAGGGGTGGGAAAACTACAGCATGCTGGGTAATTTTATGTAGCCCACAAGAGCATAATAAACATTATTTTTTAAATGCTTATTAAAGCAAAATGGCATTTTTTGGTTACATGTTGCACAAAATAGCCACCCATTCAAAATAGGGAGAAAGAGAACAAAACCGATATATTTGATAGCTAACCCCAGTTCTCAGGAAACTCAAGATTATGTCCTACCATAGGTACCTTGATTGCTATGTCCCAAATTGTGCTGGTGTCAAATCCCAATCATCAGCACAGTGTAAACTGACATAGCGATCTAGGTGTCTGTCTACACTTCAATTTCAAGAAATATATGTAATTTCTCTGCTTTACTATAAACATCTCACAAGCTTTATCAAGAATTTCTTATTATTTTAAAATCTTTTTCTCAGCTGCACAAATCTCATTAATAGTAATAAATGTATTAAACTAATGTTTAATACATTTATTACTATTAATGAAATTTGTGTAGCCCATTTTACGCAAAGCCAACAATGATGCAGCCCTTCAAGAAAAAAAAGTTTCTCTAGCCCTGATCTAAATGATAATTATGATCACCTTGATGGATTGAAACAATTAAACAGGTACTGAATTTTCCCCTGCGAAAAAAGAATTCCTCCCTCTAATGAATTGAAAACTAAAAGCAAACTAATCACCAACTCATTTCAAATTATCAAAACTAACCTAAGATCACTATACGTACACAGCCCTATTAGACTCCATATCCTGAAGGTTGCTGATTATGAGACAAATAACTATAAGCAATAATAATAATAATAATAATACTCACACATCATAGGCATTGAGCAGCCAGTTGAGGCTGAGATCAACACACACAGGGACATTGACCAAATCAGGATGTATATCATGAATTCTTTCATACATTGAATTCAAACAATTGATGATTTCAATAACATCAATTAACTTGTCATTGTCCTCCTTTAGACTATGCTGATCAAATGAATCCACTGCCATACTCATTTCCAAAAGATCCACTGTAGAAAAAGAAAAATTAAAACAAAAAGACATTAAAAAAATGAAGATGAAGTGAATTTCAATTAAAGTACAATTATGTTAAATATTCTGGGGTTGTTGCTGACACTTTCATATTTAACCATTCTCTTTTGTTAAAGAAGACCTGATATATTAATGCATTCACATATACAAAATCAGATTGATATATAAATTCCTTAGAGGAACTGAAAATTAGTCAAAATTTATGAACCCTTAAAACATCATAGAAATTTATTTTTAAAATATGAAATTAATTTAAAAAATTTCTATTTATTTCTTAATTTGTTTCTAAAATATCATTAAATTCAACAGGAATCCCCAAATACTGCATATTCTAATAATAATCAAAATTAATAAATTTTCAATATCATTCAAAAGTAATATTAAAATTCATAATGAAAATATAAAACTTATTGAAATGTTAAAATACATAATTTTGAAATTGGAATACATCTAAAATTTATAAGGGAAGTTGAATAGTTTTTGGTTCAATCCAGAAGAGATATAAAACATATTCTGATATTTGGTCAGACTTTATTAGGTGGGTTGGGACTGAGAACTTTTCATCATCCCTTACTGAGATAAAATATATATTAATTATATACTGAATAATAATTTTATCTTTTTTTGCTAATATATTTGCACTAATGTTAAAATGATTTGATTTTGCACACATTATAGGAGTCATATTGAACAGTAATTGTATTACATAACTATTAATTCTATATTTTATAATTATACCTATCAGTAAGGATAAAAAATATTATGAAATAAATTGATAAAATTCTTCAAATTCTGCAAGAACAAATTGTTTCATTTTAAAAAATAATTTTTCATATATTTTATTCTAATCATCTATTTGTAAGAAATTCAGAAAAATATATATTAATGAAATTTGTCATTAAGTCATTTCAAGTTTATCTTTAATTTAATAAATACATTTTTCTTTTCTCTTATTTCATATATATTGTTAAAAATAAACAAATAAAATACACTGACAAATCATTGCCCAACCATATTAACATATTACAATAGTTGTCAGTAAAATTATCTTTATTCTATGGCTGACATATGTAGTGTCTCGATAATCTATCAGCTTAAGGGACTTGATTTTACATAGTCTAGGTGTATAAATATCATGTGAATGTATATATACAGAAATAAACCTGATTCCCCAAAAGATTGAAATCAGATTTATTTAAATTCTGTGTGCAATTTGTTTGGTGCAGATTTCAATAGATGTGTGTTGAAGAAGCAATCAAAATAAGTTTCCAAATGATGCCAAGGAGATCAATAAGAAAGGCTGAAACTATATTGCATATTTACTTTTCCCTGAATAACTGCAGAGCATTGAAGTCTGCATGACAACTCACCATGGTGTGAAGTGAACTCTGTGACATCAGGCTTGCAATTGTGTAAGCTTGGATTGATCAACCATTCAGAAAAATCTCTGGTTGATCAACAAGGCAGAAATAAATTCAATATCTCTGTGACACCTCAAGAGAGAAAGTTCATACTAAAATTTATCAAGTCTCTGTGTATCACTGTCAAGACTTTAGAAAAGATTACAATAAGTGGAATTTATCAACACAAAGTAAATGTTCAGAGAATAGCAGAAAAGCATCAGAAACTCACTGCATAGCTTTTTTTGTAAGAGTCGCAGTTTCATGGCAGTGCGGTAGGCAGCAAAACGGATATTGTTAAAGTCAGCTGAAAAGAAATGGAAAATACTGTTACATTCAAATTGAAAGATTTAGAGACAATTCTATATATATATATATATATATATATATATATAAAAATAATAAAAAATCCTTAAAAACCCATTGCTCTGTTCTTACATGGAGCTCTCTTTGGATTTATATCCTCCTTGAAATTATCCCCACTAATCATAAAGTGATATGATATTTTATATAAAAGGATATTTTTATTAAAAATATCTTACATTGTGACACGGAAATTTCCATGTTTCAAAACTTAAAGTTTTTATCTTGTCATCAGGTAATTTTTGTTAAGTTTTGTGAAAATGATTTACATATGAAAATAGAAACAAATATGTTTGCTTAGTAAAGAGTTAATATAGAGGTGGGGGGATACAGATTTTTAGATCTTATGGGTGTGTCAATTTTAACTAATCAGAAAGAAGCTCAACACTAAATTTGAAAAGCTAAAAATATAGGTTAGATGTTGGGGATGTATGGTATTCATACATGTCTTGGGGGACTGTCATAAAAATGGCTCAACACCTTCTGGCAAAAAGTTAAGTTACAAAGAAATATTCTTTGAGATATGTATATCTGTGACAATGGATTAATTTAAAAAAAAAAAAAAAAAAAAAAAAATCATTTTAATATATATTTTAGAACTATCTTAAAGGGACCTCTGGTATGATTAAAACATTTTTATATATTTTTAAACCAAAATAAAATTCTTATTTTATTCATTATATCTTAATACATAGCAATTTAAAATTAAAAATCAAAGAATTAAATTAATATTACATTTACCATAAAATACCATTTACAATAAAATAATGGATATATAAATGTAATGCATAGACCTTTATGAAAATTCTTATATATATTTTAAGAGGAACATTTTACAATGTCTACATGTGACTAAGCTGATTTCGCTGATTTAATAGATCATTATTTTTAAGAAACTTAATAATGTATAGCTTTTCATGTAGATACAGAGGGCATGGGTCATTTAAGAACTTACATATTCTCGTGTTTTATTTATTATTTTCCATTTTATTGTAGGGGTTTTATTGATTTCTTTTGAAAAACAAAAATATTTAAATAGGGATGTTTGGTTACAGTACATGTTGTTAAAGGAAGAATTATGCTGGTACCTTCTTAATTTAAAAGACTTTTTTGTACTACCAATATAAATTTTTTTAATGCCTGTGTTTTCAGTTGATGAAATAGTGCATTAATAAACACTAGATTCAGTATGGCATTTATTTTCCAATGGACACTTTATAGGCTTTCTACAATTATACACTTCATTATTGAAATTATTGATTTCTGTTTTGGAATTAGCCTTATTTTTATTTAGGTTTAAATGTTTACTTAAAATTTTACTGTTTTTTTATCATTTTTTTCTAGATTGTCAATACAACTATAACTTAATTTTAGCATATTTTTATTGAAAATCTTGCTTAGCAGATTAATACTGGGAAAATGTTTCTCAGTCAAAGCAAGAAAATTTGCTCTAACTTATAGCTAACCATTTGGTTAAACAGGAGTATGTACGAAATGATTTTTTTATTTCTATTTTGACTAAATAAAAATTTAACTAAATAAAAAGTGAACATTGAAGTCAACACTGAGCATCAACAGATTGTTTCGTACTTAAATGCAATCATCAGGCTATTAACGATTTCAGGCCTGATGATTGCATTTAAGCATGAAACACACTGTCGCCACTGGTTGTTGACTTTAATGTCCACTTTTATATTTACTTACACTCTATTCCTGATATTGAGCACTTAAACTAATAAATATAGCATACCTTAACTATATTGGTTATTTATTATGGCTTTTGGTTGTTTCCCTTTAGACAATAATCATCTGATGCTCAAAGTTGATGTGAAGTTCAATCATAGGTTGATGTCCCTAAATATATATTATCATTATTTTGTGTGTATATATTTCAGGTTGTTTGGAAAGTTCATGTCAATCTTTAGTTTTTCATGTTAGAACACGTCAAATTTATAAATTTATCAACAGATATAATATGCTTATATTTATGATTAAAGCACACTTCAAACTATCTCTTGAGAAAGAAAGTTTAAAATTACTTAATTCGGGTCAATTTTGTATCCCTATGAAAATGGAAGATTATAAGACATAATGCTTTTTTTTACTGTAAAGGCAAAAATGCCATGCAAGCAACAAAAAAGTATGGTGAAAATGTCTTAGCTGACAGAACTGTACAGAAGTGGTTCGCTAAGTTTAGAGTTGGCGATTGTATCCTTATCAATGAAGAACGCTCAGGCAGAACCCCCACTCCACTACAGATGACAACCAAATCAAGACACTGATTGAGAATAACCTGCATAAATTCAACGTGGGAATTCGCAGAAACACTAAATTTATCAAAACCCACCATTCATGAGTATTTAGTGAAACTTGGGTACTCAAATCACTACAAGGGTTTTGGTAGTGCATGATCTAAGTGAAAAGAATCTTTTAGATCACATTTCATCTATGATTTGCATTATAATTGCAACGAAAATGCAATCTTTTTTAAGCAAATTGTGACAGGTGATGAGAAATGAATTGTTTACAACAATGTTAAGCAAAAAAAATCCTTGGATAAATGACATAAGCCAACTTTAACCACTTCAAAAGCAGGTTTTCATCCTCAGAAAGTCATGTTGTGCACCTGGATGAAAAACATCCAGACTTGGCAAACAGGAAAGATGTTTTCCATCAGTATAGTGCCAGACCTTATGTTTCTTTGGTGACCTGGCAAAAATTGCTGCAACTTGTGTGGGATGTGTTACTCCACCCGCCATATTCACCAGACATTGATCGTTCGGATTTTCATTTATTCAGATCCTTACAAAATAATCTCAGTGGTAAAAATTTTAATTCTTTGTATGACATAAAAAACAAACAAACACCTTAATGAGTTCTTTGCTGAGAAACCACCAAAATTGAAGGAAAAATGCAGAAAGTTTGTCCAACAAAATGGTTCATATTTAGTTGAATAAATATTTAATGGCATAATTTTGTGTTGTGTTTTAATTTCCCTTATAAAATTGGCATGAACTTTCTGGAAAACCCAATATATGTGTGTGCATGTATGTATGTATATTATATATATACACACACACACACACGTGTGTATGTGTGTGTGCACACACTAATAAAAGATACATATTTAAACTGACTATAATAGTCAAATAATTAAGATAGATAAATATTTCAAGTTGCATATTAACTGGAATGATACCATTCTAAATTGTAATATTTGTCTATTTATTTATCTTTAAATCTGAAAAATCATCAACTTTTTTGATGAATAATGAATTTTTACAAGAATTGTTTTCATTTTTTTAAAGATTTTAATTAGAATAATTAAAAAGTTTTAAATCTCTTCAAATTTTGTAGGTGATATTGTTATTAAGTATATGTACTAATCATAAAAAGAAAACCTTACTACAATTCAGTGACCAATAGTATTTTAAAAAGAATTTTTTGGGTATCTGTATAAATGTGCTAATTTTTTAAAATATGGATGGCCATACATGACATTATGAGAAAATAAGAGCGATAACTATAGTAAATGTAAATCCAAAATACCTAAAATTCAATAAAACATTAGATTACAGCAAATTTTTTCCTAAATTTTTGAGATTACTGGGTAGTTAAAAATTACATAATAAAGGCACTCGTGTTATATTCCTCAAGTAATTTTTACAGATATGTCCCTCATAGAAAAAATTAGATAAACTTCTGGCTGTCAATAGAGCTGTCAATACCTAATCAAAACAACCGTGTTAAAAAATGCAATTGTGTGATATTTCAAACTAAAAGTAACATTTGTTTCAAATGAAATTAAACTTTAAATCAGCTAATATTCTTTAAATTAAGATTCAGAAAAGTATATTTTATTTTTAAAGATTTTTTAATATAGAGAATTACATTGTACTGAAAGTTGGCTATAGTCAGCAATTTTTAGTCAATTTAAACTAGTTTCAAAATACAACAAAATATTTTGCTTATTGTCAATATTAAATTTAATCTATTAACTTGAAATTAAAACTAAAATAAAAGTTTCAGAAAGGGTATTTCATTTTTAAAAATTCATTTTAAACCTTAGGTACCTACATATATATATATTAATTATCATGTATGAACATTTATATATACATAAATATCTCCTACATTTTTATCTCACTTAATGATAATGTATAAAACATATTGTTGGTATATATCTAAGAAGTAGATTTTTGTATTAATATTTGCTTTTATACCAACACATGTCTCATGATACATATAGATATTTGTTGCATAAAAATAAATATTAATACGAGATATAAATCTTTGTTAGTTTTAAGATCCTTTATAAAGTTTAATCATTAGAGTCAAAATTTAATTGACACTTCCTCTAGTAATAGAAAAGAGAAAGAAAGTATAATAGAAGAAGTTTGTACAATAAATCAACAAACAATTCTTTTTATTGAATCCTTTCTGGTATTGCAAACAGCATGAATCTGGTATCGAATTTCAGAGGAATAGTTTTTGGTATTGAAAAATGATTACTTTAAACAGTCAACTCTGCCTATCCCTAAGATATTTTTTGCATAAGGTTACAAAGGTCAGTTTACAGCTAGCTACTAAGTGTGGACATTAAATGTCATTAATTATCTCTGTATAATTTCCTTTCAACAGACTAATAGGGGCCTCACTTTAATCCCAGTTGGATATTGGTAAAAGGGAATAACTGTTGTGGAAAGAACATTATGCATATTGTTTAATGCGTGTTTAATATTTAATGCTATATCTAGAAAGCCTACCTAAAACATTAAGGAGCTCTGTCATCTTTGGATGGTCCCAGTGAGTTGTTTCTGTAGCGTGGCTGGAAAGAGAAGAAAAGAACAGTAAATACTGCAATGTTTTATCCTCAGGCAACAATACAAGCATCCAGTTTTTTCTTATAAGATGGTAACGAAAAAAGAAAGAAAAAATTTGTGATTATGAATTCTGACAAAAACTATTTATATAATCAATCAATTCAATAATTTACTCAAAACCTAATTATTTCTTAAATAGCAGTAATATTTTTAATAATAACAATAAATTTACATCATTGCATGCAATGTTTTGTTGAATATAATAATCAATATTATATAGGTCTTACATATGAAAGGAGTGCCTGAAGTGTCCTGAAAAATTGTTATCATTTTAATTAATATTTTCATTTAAAAATCTTCTGCTTTTGCATTTTGTAAATTGTATAAAATCAATTTATCACAAATAATCCCAGAATACTCTAGATATAAAATGACATTTTCCTTAATTTTTTGGAATAAAGCTTTACATAGTACAGCAGAATAGTTTTTTATCAGTTTTTCATTGTTACATTTTATGTATTAGGTAGGGTTCTAAATATAATGACAGTAAGAAGCCATAAGTTATTACTTAAATATACAACAAAAAATCAAATATAATGAAATATGTGAATAACCAAGTAATAAAATTCAAATTATACCACAAATAATAGGAGAAAACAAAATACATAATTTTGTAACTGAATTTGTAGGAAAATAAAAAAAATATATATAAAATTTGAAATTATGACTAACTGAAGTTGTGCATTAATCACAACAAAGAAGATTTGGAAAATTTATAAACATTTTCATTTTCAAACTTTCAAATCCCTACATAAAAATATTATAAAAAATTTACTCATTGTCATAGAATAATTTTAGTAAATTGTTTTTAAAACTAATTAGGAAATACATTATTTTGTAAATTTTAATTTAAATAATCTTATTTCAGCATTACATTTTAAAAATAGTTTACAATGGTTAAAATGTTTTTGATCAGTAACTTCTCCCCTATTTTCATATTAGGTACACTATGAAATAAAATACTGGTCAATATCTTTCAAATGGATAGCTACATATGATACATTATTGTTTTGTTTGTTTTAACTACTCAAAGTATACTCAATCTATATAAATATCCTTTTCTTATAACATTGATTCATCATTATTCTAGAGAAAATAATAATATTCCAAAAAATTTAATATTAAACCAATAGAAAAATTAACATAGTAAATACATTGTCAAAATATAAAATCTAATCAGAATATTTGGAATTTTGCAAAAAAGAGACAGCAAAATTTCAATTTTATTTCAGTCCAACTGCCGACAAAATCCTTTTTTATATGATAAAATCATTAAATTGTACTGCTAGATTGATTGTTTATTGACAAAAGTTCAAAGAGAAATTTGCCTATTTATGTGACCATTATTTTTGCTGCACTTGTTTCAACAATAAACTTGCTGTCTATTAAAAGAAACATATCACTTCTCTTGTTTAATCTCTCAACTTGTCACAAAATTTAACTTTCCTCTTAGCATGCTAAAAAATTCTTTAAAACTTTTTGAAGATTTTTTTTTCAACCATTCATATATAAAATATTTATTTTCCAATTGTTTAAAAATGTAGGACTTAAAATGAATGAATAAAAGTTAAATTGAATTTTACATGTAAACTATTTTAAGTTTTCAAAATTATTAGTATAATTAAAATAACTATTTTTAATTGGTTCTTCAATCTTTTTTCTTTATCAAAACAAAGTTTAATGAAGTCAGTCTATTCAAATACAGGGCAATAAGTTTTCAAATAAGAGAGTGCTTTAGACAGAAATTTATAACCACCCTAAAAAAATAACTACTTGAAAGAATAATTTTTCTAATTAACAATTCATTTTTTTTTAACATTTTAATCTAAATTTAAAACTATTTTTCTCCTTACATATTTAAAAGAAATTTTTTTTAATGATGCAAGTAATAATTTCAATAAAAATTATTTTTAAAATAAAAATTATTTCATAGAAATAAAACAAAAAAATGTCAATAAACCCCTTCCCAATAATAACAAATTCAAACCCCAGCAAATCATTGTGTAAGTGAGAAAAAAGTTTTTTTTAAATGTATTTTCATGTTTTTCAGTATTTTTTATTCTCATAAAATTTTTTCCTACTTACTTGATATAATAAGGCACTTTATTTACAGCTACAGATCTCTCCCAGGGAATTTCCACAGAAACTGAAAAGAAAGAATAATACAGTGTTGCTTGTAAAATATAAGAGAAAACTATTGCATTTCATAATCTATTCATTATAAATGGCCCATATTTTATGCCCAAAGCTATATGAAGGTTGAGAGAAAGAGAGAAACAAAGAAAGAGGTTGAAAGAGTATAGCAGCTCACATCTGTGACACAATACCAGAATAGCATTGGCATGAATTACCATATTCTTCATATAGAGACAAGGAGATACTCAGAGACTGGTAATTTCCTTGCAAATGATAAAAATTGATTTTGCCTTCTGAACTAAGTGCAAATTGACCCAAAGAATTGGTTTTGTCTTGTGCATATTATGGGAAGCAGATATAAAACAAAAATTGCAAGTGTTGTTACTTACTTGTGAGAAAGTGTTGAGAATTAGGCCCAAAATCTCGCAAGGCATCTTGTAACTGTTTTAATCGATCCTCAATAGCCAACTGCAAGGCTTTCCACCTATGAGAGAACAATACAAAACACTTTGTAATTATAGCTATAACCAAGAAAGGTGTTATTGACAACTTAGTTACATGGTAGCAAACAATAAATAAACATATCCATAATTTGTGGTATATAAATGTATGAAACTTATTCATTTCAGAGAGAATCAATGTTTCTACTCATTCTAAAGAGAAAGTTTGCAAACAAAATGGAATATTTTCAAAATACTTCAATGGTAGTCTCAGAATAAATAATGCAACTTATAAATCTGAAATAGTATTTTATCTAATTCATAGAGATATACACATGCACATACAAATATAGAGACATATTTTCTGAAAATAAAAGATAATTGAGATGTTGCCCAAAAGTCCAGTCTGTAAAATTCTCTTAATAAAAATGTGATTGATAATGAATTAATATTAAAGGACTCTTTATGTAAAGTGTTAAAAGTGAACATTCGATAAATTCTGAACATTTTGGTGATTTATTAACTTAAGAAAACATGAACTGTTTTAAACTGGGTATGTAGTGATTGAAGCCTTTTTAATGAAATTTAAAGTGTATTTACAGTTTAATTATAAATGTGATTTTTTAAAATTCTGCTATTGACAAAGAAAAAATTTTTTAAAACCATTTGGCTACTTTTCAAATATTAAACATTGTTATCCAATTAACCTGAGCCATGAAAATATAATTTCAAAAACATGTGCTATTAGTATTAACAAAAATAGCCATTTGGAAAGTATGAAAACAAATATAAAAACAAATTCCCATAAAATAAAAAGTAGAAGTAAATATGACAAAATTCAACAATACAAAGGACAGAATACTCACTTTATAAAAGAACACAGTGGAAAATTAACTTCCATTACAAAACACTTCAAAATCATAACATTAAGCTTAGTCAGTAGTCATGATGATGATTTTTTATCATCATCATCATATTTCAAGTACCTTGTATTAAAGTCTTCTAATTGCTGTATATTCCTGGAAGAAAGCACCACCTCAGATGCCTGAAGTTGGTTTGCCTGATCATTGACATTGTCTACTTGACCCTGAAGTGGAGCAATCCTTTGCTGGAAGGCCTGAAAATATATTCAAGTATAAGATATATTCATAAGTATCTTTTAATAGGTTAAATAAAAAAAATTAAATTAAAAGAAATGTATGACAAAAATTTTAAAATAAAATTTCAGAAGAAAAGTTAAAAATTACAATCACTATTGAATTAAATTCAATTGCAGTAAAATGTTTAGATTTATTCTAAGAACATTAAAAATAAAATAAAATTAGCAATTTTTTATGCTAACATATCAAATATGGAGAAAAATGAAGCATTAGTTCTGAGTTAAAAATAAATAAAGCAAAATATCCTGAAATAAAAAAAAAATATAAGAGTCAAAATTAAAGGTGACTCTACAAACAATTTGGCTTGAAATAAACAAAAACAGAAATGCTTAAAAATAATTGGACCACATATAGCCATTTTGATTTTGTATTGATAAAGTGAAATAGGTTCTGTTAATGAGATAAATATAAAAAGTGCACAGTAACTGCTTTTGCCATGGATTTGAATAAATTTTACTTTTTATATAATCTTTAGTTCTTTATAAACCTAATAAAGAGAATTTTAGGATGTGAAGTTATTTCAGTTAATTTTGGTTAAAATACAACACAAAAAAAAAGTGAAGACAATTTTAAGAATATTAACAGAATATTTATTCTAAACTCAGTATGTTTACATACACTTGAATTTGTAATTTTTGAAATTTTTACTACATAATATTTGATCTATGTGATTAATAGAAAAGTACTGGGTTAAGTGCATTGACAAGAGAAAACATTATGTTGAAAAAATATTTGTTGTATAAAATAAATGTTTTCTTCATCATTAGGTTACTTATTGATATATTCATATTATTAGGTTACTATATACATGTAGTTAAATTATCTTCAATTTTTGTAGGTTTTCAAATGTCACCTCCATTAAATGAACTTATCCCTCTTGGGTAAGGTTATCATTTTCAAAACACTGTTTTTTAAATATGATACTAAATTTGTTCACAAAGATCATTCAAATCAAACCTTTTTATTATTTCTAACTATTCATTTATATCATTAGCTTGAACGGGATCATTGATATCTGAGTTTGTTTTTCAATCGTATCAATAAATAATATTTTCTTGCACATCAACACATACTTGGAACATATCAATAATCATCCTTTTCATTTATCAAATAAAATCTTTTACATGTTGGAGATATAGAAAAGAAAACATTTTATTCTCTTTTCAGGAATTTCCAGTAACAATAAGAAGCATACATTCACTATGGAAACAACAAATAAAATGCAAATATTTACAAACAGATATGCAACAATTCCTATTATAAGCTGCTTCAGTAAAAGATGTAAAACTAAGTAAACAAAATTGCTATCTAATATTTTCTTTCTTGTTTCCAGAAAAATCTCTATAGAAATGTATTATTTTTAGATATAAATTTTGTGTGCATGCATGCCTGCCTTATGTTTGAATATGTCATGTTGTTCCTTTATCAATTTTATTCCAACTTTGTAAGGAGCCTGATAAAGAATAATTACTATTAAATATATAAATAGGATCATATACAGAGTCACACATACAAAGTATCTACATGCACGAAAGTACACAATGTATGTATGTCACCCACCTATCCAAATACATTATGCAACAGTCATAATAAATATAGAAAAAAGGTTCATCTCTGCCTAAATCTTCTGCTTTTCTGCATTTTAAATCATCTGTTTTTGAAGAACAAAGATAATGTGTGTTCATATACACACAAAATGTAAAGATCAGAAAAAGATATTTTCTCATGAATTAGCAGAAAGGCAGGAAAATAAAAAAAATTTTTAAATTCTTTTTAATATGCTAAAGATTTAAAAGACCTATTTTTGGAGGACTTAGTTTACTATATATTAACTTGTTATGAGTTATATAGAAATATATAAGATACAGTCAGAAGCTATACAACCTATGAAGTTACATTCTTGTTGAGAATCATCTTAAAACATTTTCAGAAAGAAAAGCTATAAAAGTGGAAGTATATATTCAGGTAGATAAAATTTTAGAATGAAAAAAAAAAAGTGTCCAAATTTATCTGTACAGTATGTTTTAAGATTTTCTTTGTATCAATGACTGCAATGTATCATTATTATAATAACAGAATAAATAATGTTGACTTTTCATAACAAATAAAGTAGAATTTCTTTGTTTACTTTCATTTTTAAATATAATCATTCCACAAGATATTTTCTGTGTAGTGCTTGCAATTTTATATCATACATTTTCAGTGAATTCATTTAATCAAAATTCATATTGCAAGGTAGGCAAACGTGTACTTTGAAGATTAAAAAAAGGCATATACATTTTTGTAATTATCTTATTTATTGTAAACAAGTCCTGAAAAGTAGATCATAAATCAAAGGATGTGTAATAGCAAATATGCCTATAAAACTCCTGAAAAACTAAACTTTAAATTATCAAATAAATTTATAAATTAATAATGCATAAATTATTGGAATCAAATGAGTACAAAAGTTTTACAGTTTAAAATCCATAGAGCTGAGAACTTATAGAGCTGATTTACATTAAATAGAAAAACCTTTTTGTAGAACAGGAGCCTGAAATTTACTGAAGACAAAATATGAGAAATCCAATAGTAAAACATTAAGTGAAGGAATCCAATGATAAGAAAGCAAATTTGAAGTAAATGATATAATGCAATAAACAATGAGAAAAAGTCATTAGATATGAAAGTATTCATCAGTATTCAACTGCTTCATTGACAAATAATCTAATTTTGAAACCAGCCTAAAAGATCAAAGGCAGCAAACCATTATCTATCTACCATATTACAATGGCAAGAATGCTATTATGTAGACAAGAAAATCACTTCCTACATTCAGGAGGCAGAAATACTAAATAACAAAAGATTGAACATCATGATGCTTGTTGGAAACAAACAACTGGAAAACATGGAATGATATTACTAAACAGTAAGAAAAGTTCGGAATAGAGATGACAAGATTTGCTCAAAATTCTTATTATACATGTAAATAAAAAGGCAAAAACTATTTCACAGACGAAAAATAGACAAAATATTTATAGGTTGTTGGTAGGAGTAAATTTCCATGTTGGTCATGCTAAGTTTTAAGGCATTGTTTATAATTTTGAAGAGAGACATTGTCATCATACAAATAGATTTTCCAGACAAATCTTTTTTTTGTGAATTTTAGTGTTTCCATGTTTTAGACCAGTGCTTCTTAAACTTTTTTCATTCATGACCCCAGGTATTAACCAACTACACTGAAAGTTTTATCAACACAGTGCTTGCATGGCACATCATGTTAAATATTGTGAAATAATGTATAAACTGAAATTCAAGTGTTTCTTTTTAATTTTTGTGACCTCAGCATTTCTCTTTGTGACCCCAAATGGGGTCACAATCCATAGTTTAAGAAGTGCTGCTTTAGCCAATCCAGGATACAACTTCAGATGTATATGGGAGTGATGAAAAGTTATTGAAAAACCAAGAAGGGAATTAAAAAAATATTCTGATCTTTGATCCTTTGGCCAGATTGTGGGAAGTGGGTCAGGCTAAGAACTTTCAAGCACCCCTTCATAATATCCATATGAAAAGGGATGAGCTCTTTCTTTTTTTAGTAGTGCAAAACAAAAAATGGTAGAAAACAAATAAGTTAAACATTAACAATAAAACATGAAAGTAAGTTATTCTATTTACAGATAAAAAAATATTCACAATGATTTACAGAATCAAAATAACAACTACGGTCAAGATGAAATAGAAATTTCCTTATTGTTTAATTTGTTAATGACTGATTAAAATCACATCTTAAAATCCATAAATCTTGTGGCTTAAAAAAGGATCTATATACCAATGCAAAACATCTAGTATGAATACAATAAGACCAAATACAAGATCATGTGTTCAATAAGAAAAGTATGTTGATAAACTTTTGACAAAGAAATATTCAAAAGTTTTAATTTAGAAGATTAGGCCTGTTATTAATGATAATAATTATAATAGTCATATCAACCACATAACAGCAACCACTACATTATATCTTTGTAACAGTTGGTGTATTTATGCATCATAAATATTCATTAATAAAATAAGTTCATCTAAAGAATAAATTAATTGCAACAATATTTTTTTAATACAGGTATTTATGCTACTTAGTTATTTTATAAATATAAGATCATTTTTTTATATTGGAAAGGACTCTGAAGGAAAATATGCATGATAAAAATTCATGAATTGAACATTAGAAAGTTTAAAAGTAGCAACCATTTGACCTGACCACACTAATTTTTTTTTAATGGAATAAGTAATAACAACAATAATGATTACATTTGATTATATGCTTTTGAAATAGTAAATTCAGGTTTTAAATAGAGTTTAAAAAAATGCAATCATTATACTACTGAAAGGAAGAACTGCCATCTATATGATATTATAGATTAAAAAATATCATAAAAAAGTTCAGTGAAAGTAAAATTTATTGTACTGGATAGTGTTAAGATTATTCAACCAATAATCAAAATAAAATTAATTATTAAGAGAAAATTATAAAATGAAATTAATTTGGCTTTTTAAGTTATGCAAAAAAAACAAAAAAACAATTAATAACATGAAAATAAATCAAGTAGTTAAAACTTGAATATTACAATAGGAACTTTAACAAGAGAACTGTTTCATGACTAAATTATAGTTAAATATTAGAAAGATTCTTAACATCAGGTCAGAATGATTAAACATATCATAAAATCATAATACAAGTACAAAATTGTAAAGGAAATAAGATTTTATCTATTTTTCAACTCTTCATCCAGACAGACGTCATGAATTGCATGCAACAGTGAAATACAGAAAAATAATGTACCAAACAACTGGTATAATTCTATTGATGTCAAAATGTCTGCTATGTTAATAGGAGACAAGAATGTATAACAACAGTATTCTCTGAAAGAAAAATACAATGCTGTCAGAATTTTTATGAGAGATTAAAAAAATAACTGAATTAAGTCAGTACTGAGAAGTATTATTAAGAATATTCTACTTCCACATATTTTATGTTTTTTGGGGTTTTTTTTAAAGAATGCTATTAAGTATTTTATCAAAGTAACTGAATAATGGTGAAAATTCCTAGGGCATCCATAACATAAATCCCAAATGTCATTACATTTGAAATTTATGTTATAAGCAAATTTGTTATCATTTATAAACAAATAGTTATAAAATTAACTACTGAAATTGTATTCTATCTAAATTGAAATCATTTCTGAAATGGAAGATTCTGACATACAAATCAGTAACATATTATTGTATCATGTCCATAGTAAGTTCAGTGCATGTTATTCTGCATTGTGAAGCTGCTCTGTCTGCTTGAGTTAAAAGAGAAGGTAATGGATAAAATTAAGTTTTAAAGGCAAAGTCAACAGACCCCACCCCAAAAGAAAACAGTTGGGTTTTTACAATGTTCATTTCTTTATTTCATTGGATGATTGTTTTGATTACAAAGGGCAATAGCCTTTACCTAAATACTTTGCTAGCAACTATTTGAAGAAAATGTCAAATTTAACTATCATGATAAAAAGTCATAGGGAAATATCACTTAAAGTGTGAGCTGTTTGTTGTTAATATCAACCACATGATTTACTAGGAAAGTTATTTGGACAAGAAATGCAACAACACCAGTCTTCAATTGACATTTATGGTAATTACAGGAAAAAGTTAACTTATTGTAAAAATCTTTATCCAGTTTATTATTTAAAAAGAATGTCTTTTTATAAGACTCATTTAAATTTTCATTGATTTCTCTTCTTTTTTCTTATTTATACTAATTGTTTTTATTGATAAAATGTTCAATTATATAGATTTCTTACTGTCCTAATTAAATCTAGTTTTTGGACTAAGAAAACTGATCTTCAACATGAACAATTCTAAGTTCAGAAAATATAATCAATCCTCTACTATTTACATTTTCGCCAGTCACTAGATATTTGATTTTTTATGACTTCCAATAAACAAAGATAAAAATAATACTAAGACATTTAAGCAAACAAGTTCACTCAATTGTAATTTGTGGATAAACTAAAGAAATATTTTTTCATAATTGTAGAGAATAGCAAAACAAAGGAAGAGCTTTAATTTATTTAGAGAGGAAAAAAAAAAAAAAAAAAAAAGAAGCAACAAAAGTTCTATTACCTTTGTGAGGTCAATCTCATCTTGTAAGTTTTCAATGATCACATCACCAACTGGCTTCCACTTAGACTTTTCATCTTCAGATTCTTGAAGTTGTTCATCCAGGTAATCCATTGCTTCATGAAACACTGTCATCTTCTACATTGCAAAATAAATACATATCAAGTAAAAAGCCTGAATATAATTGCATTCAGGGAAGCCAATTTTTACTTGTTCCACCAGAAATCAGAAGAATTGACAATCACTCATACAATCCAAATATCAACTCAAATTTAAAACCACATACAAATTTGAAAATTTTAACTTCATATTTTTAAAGTGCTTAGAAAGTTTTCAGTAAATAATCTAAAAGTTATTTGATATTTTTAATACAAAACTAAGAGAAAATAATTTTAATTCAGTTATTCATGGGAAATGATAATATTAATAAGTTTTATATTTTACCTATAAAATATTTGTTAAAAAATACTTTGATATTAAACACATCTAATTTATGAATCATTAAAATTTCAAGACTGGGTTTACTGGTTGGTTATTGTGAGAAACTATATTAATATGAGATATACAATCAAAATTTTCATAAATTATTTTGAAAGAGATAATTTAAAAATTAATTTCCAAAAATATACTGAAAAATTCTAAACAATCTTTCTAAATTAGAAATGACATGAAACAATTATTTTCTCTTATGTTTGTTTATTTGTGGGGAGTATTTTCTTTCCTTCGTTTTTATAAAGCCGTTTATATTCAACAACAAAAATCTGGTTGTTGTTTATAAACATATTTAATTGAGCATTTTTTAGAAGATTATTTTAATCGTTGGTCAGGCTTAAAATATCCATCAGCCTTAAATCTTCTTAGGCTTATATGCAAAGAGAAAAACTAACAGTTATCAACATAGATGATAAAATGATTATATATTTTTAAATATTAAATTTTAATATTTAAAATATATACCAAATGTAAAGGTATACCTAAATGATTAATAATATTTATCACAAAAAAGAAGTATAATTTATTCTTCCATTTGAGTTTAGCTTTCTGATTAACAAGATATTGGTAAGAAATCTATGAATGACTAAACTTAAATATATGAGTTAACTTTATTTTAAGTGTGTTTGTATAAAAAAAGTAAATCAATAAGTATCCAGTGTAATGATGAAAAATGAATTTATTTTATGCAACAAATATTTACATATTTATTTTAATTCAGAGGTGAATATAAATCACAGAGACTGAATATCTTATAGTGAAGTTTTCACATAAAAATTCATCTAATTATAGTGGCTTATGGATTTGCTGTTTACATCCTTATATATAACATATAAACATATTAATAAATATATAGAGCCCAATTACACCTTATCTATATATTACAAAATATTTCAGTATAAAGAAATAGACATCAAATTTATTAACAAATATATATTATAAAACTGAAAGCCTTTTTTTTTCTAAATTTGCATAAAAATATCTCATTTTACTAGAATTTATTCAACTTCATAAAGCTGTTCCTTTTCCTATTTTTGTTGTTGTTGTTGCAAATAGTGATTGCCTGTGTGTGATGCAATAAGATCATAAATTTTATATTGATAAACCAGAAACAGTCAATTGGTTAGATGCAGATTTTGAGATCAGGCATTTAAAAAAAAACTTTATGAAAATAATGCTATTTTTCTTACATGAAAAAATGTGCAAAAGTAGAATTTGTACTCAAACATCACTTTTTTTTTTATACATATCAATGTTATTTTCTTATGAAGAAAATCCAAGAAAGAATTCAAGATGTAACATCTGATATAATAATTACACCCATTTTTCAAAAAAGACAAGAACTTATAAATTCATCAACTGTACTTAGAAAACTTCCATTTATTACAAAAGTAAAGTTGCCTTCTAGATGATTTTTGATTGCAACAAAAGTTATACCTCCAGATATTTTATAAAAATAGTGATTAAAATCCCAATATTTTTCATCAATGCATAAAAATTCCATTTCATATATGAAAATATAAAAAAACTAATCTACTTCAAGCAGTAAATTGCATTGTTTTAGGTCACCTTGCCATGTATTATACCTTTTCATTTTTACTCTTGTAAGTTTTACTAATTTTAACAATTGTTTTTATTTCTGTTATCATTATTATGAAAGAAAATATCTTTTATTGTGAATTTATATATGTACATATCAAACATTAAATAAAACATGTGACAGCACTTATTTAAAATTAATCTGTAAAAATTTAAGTAGTTTTCAATATGGGTTGAATTACATTAAACAAAACATTCGTCTTTAAAACTGCTATGTCCTCCAGACACAAGCAATTCATGACTACCAATGATAAGACTATAATAGACCTGTACAATTTTTAAAAAAAGGTTTTTGTGATAATACATATTAATATATTGATATATACAGATGTAAGTCTCTTTACATTACATTTTTAGCAACAAAAAAACAAAAACAGATTCTAAATAAAGCAGTAAACATTTCTATAAAATGTTAAAAAATAAATCAATTCTTTAAAATATTCAAAAAACTTGAAAATCACATTTTCATTTTTTCAAAAATTCAAAAGCAATCTAATTTTTCTTTGACTTAGAAAAATATTTATAAAAATTAAAACCCTCTTCCAATGCAAACACTATATTTTATTATAGGAGTTTGTAAATGTGTCAGGTGGTAAAGGCAACTAAAAAAACTTTACACTAATTATCATTTGTCAACTTTAATATTGATCTCTAAATGCTGGGATTGTCCATATTGACTTTTTGAACATCACCATTCAAAACCCACTTTTTCACATACAGATACAATTGTTAAAACTACCAAAGGAAAAGACATTTTTATCTAGTTTTTGCATTTTTTAAATTAATGCATATCTAGAGACTAAAAATATTGATGGAAAATATGAGAAAACAAATTTGTAATTTCTAATAAAAAGATAAAATAGAGATCAAATTAGGAAATGTAAAAAACAATTAGAAAAATGAAGAAATTCGATAGAATCAGAACCAATTTCATAATTATGAATAAATCACAAGAGAAAATATCATAAAAATGAAAATGTGTTCATTTCATTGTAGATTATTTCATAGTTAAAGTTTATTTCCATGTATTCATATACATTCCATTAAAAATAAGTCAGACTATTATGTCCCAATAGGTTTGAATACTTTATGTGAATGAAGAAAAAGTGGATGAAATATAACTCAAAAGTTATGAATCTTAAATGTAATATTTTGTTAAAAGTTTTTCTTTTTTTTTTCCTGAAAAGAGAATTTGTTGTAAAGTTATCTTGACAAAACTCGCCTAATAATATTTTGTCATATATTTGATTACACTTAACTTTTTTCTTAGGATGATAAAGTTAACATAATTTGAATTTTTTTTTTAAACAAATAGCAAGAATGTTTTTAAAAATGGACACACAAGTTCTTTGCATATTACCTGATAAAAATCACATTTAGATTGAGAACAAAAATCTTGCTATGTATTTTGAGGTTTTTGGTTTTAATTTAATACAAACCATTCAGAGAAAAAAAAGGAGAATACACCGAAATTGTTTGAATGTTTAAAAAGCCAATTATTGTCATGTGAGGCAGTGCTGACCAAAAACATCATGTGCTAGCCAACAACATTATGAAACAGAAAAAGGAGATATAAAAAACAAGATATGAAATGAAGTGTAATACTTTTTGTGTTGCTGACATCAAGCTGAAAGCTTCTTTGAAAGTGCCTCAGTAAGATAAATATTCTGTACAAAAATTTGTGCCTATGAAGTGAAAAAAGTGAGTAACAATAACATACACAAACCTAGTGGGATGGAGTTGGTGCCATGTATTCATGCTACTGCCACAGGTTTAGGATGGAATGAATTACCCTAACAGCAGTCAGTTGGTTTGTTCACTGGTTGAGAGAGAGAGAGGAAAACTGAGAGGCACCGAGGTAAGCTACAGTTATACTATGGATATATTCCATAGTAGACGTGTTACCAAATATAAAGTCTATACTTGGAGCCTCATTGCTATAACAAACAAAATATTTTGGACTGAAATTTATATGAAAAACCCATAAAAGGTCCATCTTTCAAAACTAGTTGAGATTAATTAGATATATCCAGATAATAAAACCAATGGCATGTCTGCTGTATACAGGACTTTAAGAGTTGGTGGAATTAACATTTGAGAATGTAAAGCTGAAAGGAGAAAGTAGTATTATTGTTGGATGACAGTGAGCTGTTTGTATGCTGACTATATGTGCTGGAATATCATAGTATGTCTATGGTTTCTCAGTAATGAGGTCTATACAAATTGGCAGGAAAAAAAAAGGCAGATAGACATCAGGTTGTAAAGTGAAAGACACTAATCCTTTGAATGAAACAGTCAATAAGAGATTGATAATCCTGACTTGTATCCACATTAATATTTTGGTAGACATACAGCTTACGACATTTAGAAATGAAGAGAAAGAATGTGTACGCCTATGACCACTAACAGAATTTCTTCAGGTTACATGTATGAGGGAATGTCCAAAAGTATGTGAGTGTATATGTATCTACACTATATAAATAAACAATAGTGGAGGTCTCCATTACAGAAACAACAAGAATTGATATCAGTAGATCCCTAACCTTGTCTACTCAGGTTAGAAGAAAGAAATATGTTACTTTTGTAAGCAAGCAGTCATATGAAAAATGGTTAAACTGATTCAAAGGAAAATATAGTAAAGTTAACAGAAGGCTCTCCTACAACAAACATGATAGAAGTGCAAAGACAAGAGAGAAATAAACGTAGCACTTATTTGCTTTTGCTTTTCATCGACAAACATCAAATATTAAGAACTATTTATACTTATTTTCTGAACTGAACTTAAATGTACAAAAATGAAGAGTATGAAAGGACAAGTTATTTTAAAATAACAGATTAGTTTAATACAATTAATTCAAAGACCAAATGATAAAAGTTTTACTTTGATGTCCTTCAATCATACAAAAAAGAACTTTGGGTAAAAATATCATGTCAATGGATATGGTTTGTAAAAGATGAATTGATTGAACACTCAAAATTTGTATGTGCCTATACAGTTGAAGAAATTTAAGGATATATAAAAAGTTAAGGCATATATTAATACATGCATTGAAAACTTATTTTTAACAGGATACACACAGACAAATAGGAAATACTAATTTATATAAATTTATCTAAAAATTACTTATCTAAAAAAGTAAGTCTCACAAAATCATGTCTGTTCTTTCCAAAATTTAATTTTGTAGAATTATATACACAAATAAAATATAAAATACCAAACAATGAACAAATTATAATTACTGGTAATTGTCCATTGTATATTGATATTTTAAAACAAATTAGATGAACTTGTATAGAGTTCATGCAGAATTGTTAATTATTAGAACACTTGTTGGTTTTATAGTCATAAATCAATTAGCTGAAAAAGCAAAACATTCATTAGGAAATCCTGAGAAAAAAATTTTGGGAAAAAAATAAAGTTGAGCTTAACATATTTTTCACAAAATTTTGTACTCATATTATATTTCTACTAGTTTACAAATGCCATAAAAATTATATGACATTGATATTTTAACAAAATATCTAATTCACAGTCAGGCTTTTCACCTTTTGTCTTCGTAAAAATCTTTGAATTGTCCATGATTGTCATAACAAAGATATTGCTGAACATTGATTATGATTGTAATAACAAGATAATTACATTTTTAGAGTTATTTCCTTTAAGCACAATGTTAATGAAAAATATACAAATGCCTATAAGATTATACAATAAACTTTTTGACTTCACAAGTACTAACTACTATCAAGTACTTGTACTTTGATTTGAAATTAAAGCTGTTCAAATTTTTGATTATTTTTTAGTGATGAGAAGAAACACCATTTGAGCACTTAGTTGGAGATTTAAGGCCTAGAATGAAGAGATTTTGAAATAAATTATCCTTTTCCAAAGTAAGAATGTGGTGAGGAATATACATCATAATTTTTTTTTCATCTATTTAAGTCTACTGGTATAGATATTTTCACCATGTTTGTTAACACAGAGTTTACAAACATTTGCTCTGAGACAAAGTTTAAAATGAATATTTTCTTATTTTTATTTGTAGTACTCAATATTTTCCATCCTCACAACTGGATCATAGCATGTAAGGTTGAGATAGAGGGAGACTGTTCAATGGAAATAGATATTTAGGGTTGTTTTTGTAATGAAGTCATCCATTTCACATTGTGCAAATACAAAGGAATCATGAAGTCAAAAGAATCTAACACAGGAAGAAACCTGAGATGAGCAAGAAATCTGCTAAAAGTTGGGTCTTTTCTCATTTACAAAAGAATAATTGAAAGGAAAATCACACATTTTTTTTGTATAGCAGTGGGGGACATACACAAGTAAATGAATATCTGTGTATGAAAGAGAAACATGGTTAAACAGTAGGTTTGAACCTAACATCATTAAGGAAAACTACTTTTTTAAAAGTGTGCAATGATTACAAAATGAAATATTATACAAGAAAAAAGAAAGATGATCAAATATTGTCAGTTAAATCTTTATTGTTCAGTTTATAATTCTTTAGTTGATATTTTCTCATTCAAAAATTTGCAGTTTTTATAAATTGATAATCATCATAGCTTCTGTGCATAGCTTAATAATGAAAAGTAAAATCAATGTTTCATTGTTTTTGTCCTTTTCAAAACAAATGTCAAAATTGTCAGTGATCAGAAAATATGTTAGTTCTAGTTGTAGCATTGATTCAAATAAAATGCAAACAGAATGTGAAAATATTAAAGAGATATCTTTGAAGAGAAATGAATGCATCTTCAAAAATAGTCTGCTTGATATTGTTCCCTTTTAAATATTTTTAGAGTTTGAGTTTTTAATTAGTTAATTTGGTTTAAATTAAATAAACTTATTCTCAAAAGGTATTAAATATGAATAAAAATTTAAACCACATCACTATTTAATATTAAGATAAAATTCATGTCCAATATGAATAATTGTTTTATGATAATTATAAAACATCTAAAAATAATTTATAGTGGGGCATTTAATCAGAAAAATATTCTTAGTTCTACATTGTATTTAAGAATTAACTCACAGCTAAAAAAATTTTAATTGTAATAATTCACATATATCATTTTGATATAAATATACAGTAGATTATAATTAATTAGGTGATTGGTTCAGTGATGTATTTGTTTATTTGAGTCTAATTTTGAAAAAAAAACAAAACAAATAAATGGAGTATATCTGAAATAATTTCCTTTATGTATTTAGACTTCAAAGTATGAAGAGACAAAATTAACTTTTTGGTTAGTTATTGGCACTCATCACATAACATCATTCAGAAAATATCTGTTGTCAGCAAACTTTTAGAGTATAGATAAAATTATGTCATTTAGTGCATGCAAAATGCCTACAACTACAGCATGACTGACCAGGAAACAATGTGATATGTAAATGAAAACATACATTATTTTATGCAAGAAAATAATGAAGGTAACTGTTACCTTTACTTGATACATAACTTTGTTCACTGATGAGACTGCATAGAGTACATGCAATAAATTCTTCAAACATCAATGAACATTAAATATTTAGTACATTATTAAATCTATAGCATAAAAAAGAATATTTTAAAAACTTTTTGTTTAAAAATTTACAAAATGATTTTAATTGATTTAATTGGAAAGTCATTTATGTTCCTTACTACATATACATAATACCAACATTGAAAATGTACTTATTTAAATTATTTATACATTATTTTGCTTAATGACAGCAGCTGCCTAATTGGACCAAACTGTTTTCATTCTAGTTAGGGGGAATTGACTGCATATGAATTACAAGAGATTATATGAAACGTGTGTAATGTAGTCTTTAATTAAATGTGTACATAAATAGCATGACTAAGAATACACTTTGCATGTGTGTGTGTAACATGGGGTAGGAAGTAAAAGCAGGAATCTTGAGTAAGTATGACTTATTAATCAAGCCAATGGTTGTTTGCTGCTTTTGGGTGAGTGGATGTTCATCAAACTTACCCTTCTGTACTGGATACTATGAGCCTTTTGAGTAACAAGCTGCTTAGATAGATATAATGAATGATGTCTATGTTTACGCTTCTGAAAAGTTGAAAATTTTGCAAAACAAAACTTTTTGAAATTCAAAAAAATGTTTTATTCAGTAAGTCAGAGTTCACTCAAAGCATTTTAAAGAAATAAATCCTTGTGTATTGATACAATCTTGGTTTTATTAAAATTAAACAATTATTTGTTTGGACAAATTGGATTTTAAGCTGTATATGAAAAAAAAAAAAAAAGATACATTTACTATCATTTTTATTTGGATTAAGCTAAAATTTTCCAATATTCTGAATGTAGCATACATGAGTAATTTGCTGAAATTGTTTGATACAAAGTACTATATAAATTCATATGCGTCATGATTTAGAAATGTCTACATACAGTTGCATAGAATTTAGTATTATTACTATGAAGTTTTACATAATATGCTTAAATGCATCAGATTAATGCAAATAACTTCTAGGATTTTAATGATATTCATTATGATTTCATTGATAACTTTTTCAATAGCTTTGCTGCAAAATTTGGTGTATGTCTCTAATTCAATGGGCAACACTTTTCAATCAATTGGATTCACTCAAACATGCAATTTAATGGATACTAAACCAGAGAAAGAGAAAGAAAACAGAGTGTGGGTAGGAGAGAAGCAGATAGTAGATAAAAGGTATATAAATAAGTAAAACAGAAAATATAATTATAAATAAATGAAAACAACCATTTATTTTATTAAATTTGCAAGAGAAAATTCATTCAACAAGAAAATGAATATTGGCTGTTGGAAAACCAAATAATGACAAACACTAAAAGTGTTAAAGACAAATGCAAATTATTAACAATAATTCAGAGGAAGTGAAAACTATGCCTTTGTAACTATGTTAGGCAAGTTTCCTGAATTAAGTATAGCCCAACTTAAAAGTAAACAAAAGTAAACCGCAGCTTCAATATGCCAAGAATAAAATGCATAAATTAAATTAAATATAAGAAATGGCTATTAATGAGTAGTAAATACCCTAGAAAAAATTAATAATAACTAATGTCATAAGCAATTTATGAGACATACCCAAAACTCAATAAATTATAGAATTTGATGTCATAAGACGTAGTCCATTTTTGGATTTGACTAACTACTTAATGACTGTTAAACATCTGTTTGACAGATAATTTCCATGAAATATTCTCTCAGAAACTTGTCAATGCCTAAGGCTTGTAATGATATTCAATAAAATACCAGTTGTCAAATTGATTGGAGATAGAAGGGCTGTTTATGCAATGTTAAGGTAGAAGCCAATAAAATGATGGCTTCTGGCTATACATTTAATATTACTATATTTAACATCGGACATTTACTAATTTTAGCAAATAAATAAATACAGTGTAACCCGGATATAAGAGAGATTTTCTCTGGTCCCAAATTAGAGCCTGTGTTAATGTAAACAAAATAGACCAAACCCGGATATAAGAGAAACCCGGATATAAGAGACTTATTCTCCGGACCCGACAACTCTCTTATATCCGGGTTACACTGTACCCTATTTAGATTACACAGGAAAGTTAATATAAGAAACAAAATAAAATGCTGTAAATTCACTAAATTTACACGAGTCATTAAATTATATTTTTATTTCATGATACTGATATATTTTGATTCAATACTATGATTTTTATCAAATATCCTGAATATTTTTTTTACCAATCTATATACATATAAAGTTGTAGCTTCTGTCTGTCTGTTATCAAACTCTTAGTGGTTTGGAGATAGACCCCATAACTATATATATTCTGAAACTACATTACCCAGAGTACTTGGATAAGTATATTTCATTTTGATCAAAGGGGGTCCCCTAAGGAGCACAAACCCCCACTGAAAAATTTCCCCCCCTTTGATTTAAATTAAATTTAAATAAGGAAATGACTCCTATCCAAAATATAGAAGGAGGAAGCCAGAAGATGGAGGTCACATCAGTAAGATCATTGAGTAATAATAAAATGCATCATTTTTCTCCACAAATTATAACAATGATTTAAAATCAATCATCATTTTCTTACCAAAAATAAATGTGTGACACACAACAAGGCGTGGGTAATTCGGCTAGTATTTAATAAACATTAGCTGTAAATATTTGTCAAATTAATTGCTTAATTTTATGGAAATGCTAAATTACTAAAAAGTGTACAAAATGAGGTTCTGAAAAATTCTTGATTCAACCAAAAAGAAATGCCTTTCAAAATTTGAATTTTTGATCATTTGGTCCAATTTTAAGAAAAGTGTTAGGCCAAGAACTTTTCAACACCTGCTCATTTATCAAACTAATATAGGAGTTAAAGATCAAATGCAGATCAAATATGGATTGGAATCCGACATGGATGATAAGATAAAGAACAATAAGAAACATATCAATCTAACATGTTTCACTTTCATTAAAACTTCATCAGAGATTGAGAGAAAACAGACAAAATGACAGAACTTTGATATTTTCAATTTTGTTTAGGGTTAATTCCCACTGGTCAGTCATGTATCACATGCATTAAAACTGGAGACAATTCTATATGTATGTAAGTTTTTAAAGATTCTTACAAGTGATGCTGAAGTGGGCATCAGATGGTAATGTGTATTCGTAATTGTGTATGTGTGTCTGTCTAGTAGGAGGAGTTCTAATGTCTTCACATTTGTACAGTCAGCTGGCACAGTGGAGTGACATTCCACTCTAATCTGGAACTGATCTTTTTTTTAAGCACATACTCTTTGTATTAGATAAATATAAGTTAGATTCTTTAAGAATGGATTCAAAGAAAGATGGCGATGTATGTATATAATTAAAAAAATGAATTAATTTTTTTGTTTGGGCACAAAAAGAAATGATTTATTCTTCGCTAAAATTTCTCTATAACAGTAAAATTATAAATATGTAGACACATTTTGATAGTACAACAAATAGTGTAACTTTGATTCCTTCAAGACTTATCAATCTAATATTGAATAAATATAACTAAAAACCTACCCTATGCGTAAGATTTTAAGCTAATTTCTGTAGGAGGCCTAAATAGGTTCTTTGGTCCCACAAAGAAATCATGGATTTGAACTAAGTATTTATTGAATCACACCTTATTTGAAAATCATCACATAATCCTTGATCACATTTAATGTAAATATCTATAGGGATTTTACAAAACACTTCAAGTCAAAAGTGATAAAGATTCAGTTTAGTTAACCTGACAAACACAAACTAAGAGGACAACTTATATTGTACACAAACCAAAAAGCTAAAAATATGTACTGTGACACCATTAGTAACCAAAGATAATTTGGCAGCCATAATTCTAACTCTCCTTGATTTATGCAATGACAAAATAGACACACAAAAAATATATTTTGTGAATCAGCATGTATCAAAAGTATTTTCATTTTTTATAGAATTTTACTCCAAAGTTTATTGCAATTATAAAGCTTTAAAACAAAGTATCATCAGCACTTGAACATTTTCAGAAGAAATAGTCATCAAAAGATATACTTAGACCATTGTAGAAGTTTTTAAAAATACAGGATCACTTGAAAGGTTTAAAAATAAAAATAATTTTGACCAAACCACAATAAGATTTTGAAACTTTCAAACAGTTTTAGATTTCTCACAATAATATTTTAATTATTAATAGGTCTGTATATTGTAACTATACTCAACCAGTTTAAGAAAAATGTATTATTTTATTAAATTGCATGTATACTTATCTTTTCTCGAATAAGCTTTATAAAAATTTATATTTGTCACTTGCAATCTGAAAATATCAATCATTATTCCTATCTCTATTATAAAATTACATCCAATCAAAATTGAAAAAACTGAAATGAAACAATAGCATTCACTTCTTTTGTTTGAAAACAATATAGATTTTATTTCCAATTTCTGGAATAATTTTTCTTTTTCTTGCAACAACTTTTACTTTCTTTTATCCAAAAACATATCATTCTTTATATCAAAGCTAACAATTTATCAGTAGTCAAAAAGTAGGTCAATATAATTATATATATATATATATATATATATATATATATATATATGTAAGCAAATATATGGATATAGATCCGACAGTATGAAGAAAAATATACAGAAAAAACAAACAAAAATCTTAATATGTAATTATGCTGTATTAATGTTAATATAAAGTCAACGTCGGACGTTTCGGTCTATTTTAGAGCAAAAATTTCAGTTATCTGTTTGGATTAGATGTGCTTTTATGTCCATCGTCTTTTTCATGTTGAATTTTATATGTTCTAATGTTAATTATGTTCTATGAATATGTCCTGATGATGGTCTAAAATAGATTGAAACATCCGACGTTGACTTTATATTAACATTAATACAGCATAATTTTTTCTGTATGTTTTTCTTCATATATATATATATATATATATATATATATATATATATATATATATATATATATATATATATATTAATGAAAAACAGACCACTTTAAAGTACCATTACAATAATTTATTTCACCAAAATCCTTTTAAAGGACTCCGGAACATCAGGTAACACTTCCAACATCGAAATGAAAGGAAAAATGAGATTAAAAATTGATGGGTAGTGTAATATTTGTAATTTAACAGTAGGGGTTGAGGGTTGTAGTTAAAGAGACAAGGTAGAGTATAGGGAGGGGTTAATTTCATGTCTCTCTTAAGCATGCGTTATATATACAATTGTATATATCTGTATTACTGTCTTCTGTTTCCTCTCTCTTTTCCATTTTTCCTTTCCTTTTCACCCCACTACCCTCCTATTTCTATATATCATTTCCGTTAAGTTAACCATCTAAATAGATCAAGGTCCGGTCACTCCTCCTACCCCAATATAACGTATATATATAATTCTTATATATATCCTCCTTGGGATATTCCATATGGATTACTAAGATTTTCGTTATATATATATATATATATATATATATATATATATATATATATATATATATATATATATATATATGTATGTATGTATGTATGTATATATATATATATATATATATATATATATATGTATGTATGTGTGTATATATATATATATTTGGTTGGATTGATGTGAGTTTGTGACCCTGGGTTTCACGTTTTTGCGATCGTCAGACAAACACTTATATACACACTTTTCACATGTATATATATATGTATATACATATGTGTGTGTATATATATATATATATATATATATATATATATATATATATATGTGTGTAAAATATGTGTTTGTGTGTGTCTCTCTCTCTATATATATATATATGCACAGTACTTATTGGAAAGTGCTCAATACCAGTGATAGAGCGAACATATTTAGTTAGATTAATGTGAGTTTGTGACCCTGGGTTTCACGCTATTTGTAATTGTCAGACAATAGTTTGACAAACTTTTGTCTGACGATTGCAAATAGCGTGAAACCCAGGGTCACAAACTCACATCAATCCAACTATATATATATATATATATATATATATAAAATTATGTTTATTTTAATAGTTATACTTGACTAGTATTAGTTATCCCAGCAATCAGCTTATAGCCGATGAAATTCTTAACTAAACAATAAAAAAGGCATATATTCAACTCGGCGTGTTATTTCATTCAATATCTCCATAAAAACATAATGCATGCCAAATAAAAGCTTATTTCATGAACTTTGTTTCTATCTTATTTATTTTTATATGTACTACAGTGTGCGAGGACTGTTGCAGTTTGAAAATAGAGACGTTTTGGTGATTTCGCAAAATTTTGGCCATTTTTTTCACTGACAGCAGTTTAGACTTCCTCGAATTTTCTAACATGCGCACTCCGCATGGTTTATTACAATTTTGGTAACATGTTAGTTTGAAAGGTAACAGTCTAAGGTTCATTTTCATATATTTTTTAATTTTAATAAGAAGTTTGTAAACAATTCAAATGAAAAGTTTGATTGTAAAATTCAAATGCTTCTTGTAAAAATAAAAACACATGAAATATATCATTAAAACGCTCATTTAATAATCTATGAAACTAAATCAAAATCAAATATGAAACAATAGCTTCATTTTGCATGTGTGCGATTATGTGTAACCATGTGTAACTCACTCAGCCATCATTTCAACTCCACGCGACAGTCAATACACAGCATCAACACGGACACCCAAGAATCGACCAGCATGTTTTCTATGGATTAAATTTTCAAGGAAATTGCTAAGAATTTGTTTTAAATATTAATTTTCTATGATATGTAAAATGTAAATGGGATTTAAAAACAGTTTTCATCATAAAAAATATGAAACAAAAATCGATTTGTTTAATTTACACTCAGATTCAAATAACAAAAAAACATGTAGGACTTATTGATTGAAAAATGTTAATATTCAAAGAATGAGATAAAAAACATTCTACAAAAAAATTCTAGAATGTCTTTTATGTTTTTGCAGTATTCTCACAATAATTATTAGCATTTCAGTTACAAAGTAACATTTTGTTTAAAGTTACCCCTTCAAACAATTTTCTTACTTTTTAAATTATCTAATGAATAGATTTTAGTTACGATTTATTGCTATCTAGATACAAATTTATGATTTAATATTCATTTTCCTAATTTATTATTATTTCTTAGTAATATTTATTTCATACGGATTATGATTGTTTATTTTATTCTAAAATATTTTAATGTGTCAGTTTTAAGGACCACTGTGGAAATAGGTTTGTTGAGAAAATATTTTAGTGCTTCCTTATTTGTTACTCAGGTATATGCATGACTCTAAATTTATATTTATCCCTCATTGTATTTAGTGCAATTTTTTTATGAACTGAAAATAAACTCAAATTCAGTAAGAAAATGTAGACAATAATTTGTAGATGACTACTAAGTAGTACTTCGACAAAATGGGATAGGATTATAAATTCATTTATTTTCTTTTTTGAAGATGACGATGTACAGAATCAGTTACAATGTTGTTTTATGACAAAAGGACATGGAAGAAAGATGTCTTTGTCTAAAGTGGAATGTTCCAAGAAGGTGCTGCTTCAAATATATTCATTGAATCAGGAAACCTGGGATTCTGCTATTACTTGGCTACATAAATTGTTCCCAATCTTTCCTAAGAACAGATGGGTGAACCTTATTGAGAAAGTTGTAGCAGAAGTTCAGAGTTGTCCAAAAGCGGATCGTCCTGCATTGTACCATGAGGTAACAAATTTGAGATTCATAGGTGAAAGACGTGAGAGTGTTGGATTAACTCTCAGTGTTTTGTCGGATCCAATGCTGGGTCGTAAGCTTTTATGTGCGGAAGTAAAAAATGGGCTCATACTTGAACTATATAAACTGGATATGCCAGCAAAGATATACTAGTCAGACTAGAAGAACTTGGGTAGTGCCTGAATTAGATTATTTGGAGGGATTGTATGAAGAGTATGCCAAGACTTACTTTTGACTACTCAGTGAAGAGGTATCCCAACACTCAGACCACCATTACTGAAAATTTCCAAATAAACTTTATTTGATTAATTTTATGTCTGTGTTGTTTATTTTTATGTGATTTCATACCGCTTACGTAGTGATCATAACTAACATGTGTCAGAACTTCAAACTTTTGATCAAATTGCGACAGATAAAATATTTTTATTTTAATGATTTCAGTTACAAATTTAGTGGTTGAATACCACTTCATGATATGGTGAGTTTTCTTTTGTTTTCTTATGTTCATTAGTGGGTATTACTTGGTGTGTGTTAAGCTTCTCTCTCTTTCTACAGTCCAGAAACTGTACATGTTGAGTCAGGACTGTACTTGTTCAGCATCTGCTCCATATACATTCTAATCTGTTGATTTTAGGTCATTTTAACCATGATAAATGGAAAGAGCACCCCCAGAAATGGCTAGATATAAAATTTGGTGTTTCTAGTGTAAGAAGTATTCATTTTATGACACAATTCAAGCAAGTCTAAAATCGGCCTTTCAAATACCTTGTGACAAAGGGTTAAAAAGCAATTTTTTTCAATTTTGAAGTGGAATAATCCAGAATATATCCATTCTATCACTCCCACAAAAATTAGGCATGTTACTGGTATAGCCATAATGTGATATTTGAAAGTTGGGATCAATGTGGGTCTTATTTCCAGTTTTATGAAATGTCAAACCTCAGGTTATGAGTTGTTTGCACGTCGTTGCAGAGGGTTTGATTTATAAAATTTGCATATTCAAACTGAATTTATTTAAGAAAGCTGCGGTGATATTATCTGTAATTTTATTATTACTTTCTTTGTTATGTACCTAACAAGCTAGTATAATTTTAACTGTTGTTCTTAATTGCTTTTTAAAATATAGGAGTCCAAATATGGTATTTTGTCCTAATTCATAATAGACAAAAATTGGCTAAGTTGAGCACATGTGTAAAAATAAAAATTAATAATTAAAAATTAAACGGTTTGAGATATTTTGATGAAATAAAAACTGCTAAGTTTCTTTAATCATGTAGATTAAGAAGATGCAATCAGATAACACCTAGTAACTGTTTGAAATTTTCATCTGTGATACCTACTAGTATAAAAAATATCCAGATAATAAAATTTGCAAATAAAAATATATCTAAACAAACTGGTATCTGGGGGAAAAAATCTGGAAAAAAATAGCCCAAATCCATAATGCTCAGCCAAAAGAAAAAACCCCAAAATAAAATAAAAACATATATATATATATATATATATATATATATATATATATATATATATATATATATATCTCAAAGGTGACAAAGTATTAATAAGTATTCCTTTTATACTGACATGTAACTGAAAAGAACTTTTTCCAAATGTTATTTGCCCAGACAAATTGTTCAAATCAAATAGTGAATACTAGAATTTAAAATTACTGTATACATTATCACATAATAATTTGGTTGAAGTTCATTCATTAATTATATTACAAAATGAAGATATGAATCATAAAGAACAATTTAACATGCTCTTGTTATTGCTCTATATTTAGTGATTTAAAGCCTCTTCAGCTTACTTTTGTCCACTTAAAATATTTGCTCCAGATCTATCTTGAGTATTTGTCAATATAATAATCTATATTTCATTTCTATAATGATAATCTTCAAATAGAAATCCCTTTCACTTATGTTGTTACACAAGAAAATGCAGTACAGACTCCTGTGGCATAAAGTATGCTAGGAATCTATTCATCACATGTCAATTTGGACCCAACACTATTAATCAGATTTATTTCAATGTTTTTTTGCTACAATTTTAAGTGTGAATCATGAATTTTAGTAACATTGATTTGAGTTTCAATGTTCACAGAAGTTGAGCTCATGTGTTTTATATAGTTTCCTTACTATTGTATTGAAGATAATATCATCACATAAAAAAAAAATAGCCAGTAAAATAACTCTAAAATTTAACCAAATGCATATATCAATTCATATTAAACAAAAGATTGCTTTAGCATCTTTTTTCCTCACTGATTTTCTATATTTATAGTAAAGGGAGACAAGTCAATACCACACAAGCATATTAACAAATGAAAAACCATATTTACTTACCTCAAGCACTTCATCAATTTGAGACTGCCACTCATTGCAGCTTTGATTGATTTCAGCCCATTTTCGATTAAGTAAGCGCACCTGTCGTCTAATTTTCCTAATGAGGTAATGGGCTTCTCTTTCAGGTGACATGTCTGCAGCAGTTATTCCTTCAGCTTCTGTCACAGAAACAGATTAATTTCAGAATCATTTTATGTCTGTATAAACACATTTTAAAAACAAAAAGAACAAGAGAAACAAGATTAAAAAATGGAGTCTGGGCAACCAGTTATAAAGGAAATAAGCAGAATTGGGGAATTTTACATGAAATTATCCAACATTATGTATAAGTATTTCAAAAGATCTTGAAATCTGCCATCGAAGAAGAAAGATGATTGCAATTTAAGCATCTGTAACTGGAAGCTGAAGATATATGGTATATTTTCTTCATTATGAAATATATTCTACAAATTGATCGTAAGAGTCAGTAAATGCCAAAAGATGAAGAAAAGGGTGCATGAATGATAGAGTTGTTTTGTTTTGGTAGTCTAAAAGTGATTGACAAAGAAAGGTTTTGTGAATGACTCATTGAATTCAAGAATAAGAAGATATTTCAATATTGTACTCAATTCACTGGATGTTCTTAATGTTGTCTTTTTTTTCTATTAAAGACAAAAATCAATAGAAGAAAAATAAACAACATTAATTTGTAGGTTATTTATAAATACACACTATATTCAAATTTTGTGATGCAAGTCAATGTATTCACAATAAAATTGGTATTAACCAATCAATATGGTTAAAATTTTCGGCATATACTCATATTTACATAATAAATATTCCATGTGAATTTCATCTGATAATATCTGTTTTATTAAAAATATTTACAATAATTTATTTGATGGTGTGAGATGTTATTATGCAACTGAAAGGTTGTTCATTATATATATATATATATATATATATATATATATATATATAACTGTATATTATTAATGATAAATATATAATACATAAATAAATATATAATAGTATATCATTAATTTCAGATATAAAAATATTGCCATTAGTCATGAATACAACCACAAAAGAGAAAAAAGATATTTCAAAGTTAGTGGGATTAACAAACATCATAGAGCAATAAAAAAAAATGAATTCTTTGGAAAGTTAAGATAAAGAAGAAAATGGATTTAAGGATGTCACAGAAAGACATTTGATAAAAATTAAAAGAGTAAAAAGCAAGAATAGTAGATTGACTAAAAAGAAAATATTTGAAGAAGTTGGCATTGCAAATGTAGACAACATTGACCAAGAGATGAAAGCAACTAAACTACCACCTTTAAATAAACAGTACAAGTAAAAATTTCTAAGTTGGGCAAATGCAAAGAGAATCCTCAATAATAATTTTTAGTGATGTTTGTAGAGCTAAATTGGATGGACTAAAGCTGAGACACATCATAAAAATAGCCAAGCAACACAAGTTCACAGGTGGAGTAATGTTTCAGGCTAGTATTGCAAGCAATAAAAATATCTCTTTAAAACTGATGATAATTTCAAGGTAAATGTAGAGAATTATTCAAAGTTCTTGGACAAAATGTTTACTAAGTGCTACAGGTCTACAGGTCACAACTAAGAAGCTTTAAGTTAAAAAGTATATTCATGGAAGATAATGATCCTTCATATTTCATAAAAATAAATATTTCCCACCTTGCCAAAAAAGGTTTCAAAGACACCAAATTAATGGAATGGCTGCTAGACTCTCCAGATATTAATTAGATAGAAAACTTGTAGACCATCATGAAAAGAGATGTATATGAGAATGTAAAACAATATTCAAGTAAAGAAGACCTTTGGAAAGTAATAAAAACTACTTCAAGTAATGTTAAAGTCTAAACAATAGAAAAGTTAAAATTAATGATTGAAAGACTGATGAAGTTTATAGAATATCAATGAGTCTATATTAACATGCAAAATAATAAAATAATAAAAGTATTGGTATATCATGTCAAATATATATTTCTATGGCCTATACCTTTTTGATTTATTTAGAAATAAAAAATGTTATAAAAATGTTATAATTATTGAGTTTTCATAATAAAAAAGTTATCTCCATAAACAAAATATTGATAAAGGATAAATTTTGTAAACTGAAATTCACATGATATTTTGCTAATATAAATATATGAATGCTTTACAAACATTGATTGGTTTTTAATCATGAAAACATTAACTTGCATAATAAAATCTGATGTAATACATTCCATAAACAATGCTTTTTGGTTAAAATTGCTTTCTGGATTGACAAAAAGCTTATTTATATTTTCCAGGTTATTTTAACATTATAAAAAATATAAAGTAGAAAAGAACAGACACATAGAAGAAAGAGAATTCATGAATTGAATATATATATATATATATATATATATATTTAAATATTTTTTAGAATTGATAAAACTTGGATTATCTTAAAAATATATTCAATAATTACAGAAACAGCAGCTGTTGATTTGGATCAGTTAAACAAAATCCTTTACTGAAACCTTTCATGTGATCACCTTGTAAGCATCTGTTCTTCTTATGTAATGCCATACTCGGCTGAATTTTCCATTAATAGTTTGAGCTATTTCAGTATAGAGCAGCTGTTAGTTGCTTTTTATTAACAGGGAAGGATTTCTAACTTCAGATATTTTATGAAAAATGAGTATTTTGGCTTCTAAGCTTTAACAGAAGAATTTATGCACAAAAATAATTTTTTTTAAAAAGTATATATATATATATAAATATATATTTTCTGTATACAAGTTATTTTTATAGATACAATTTATTCAAAATAGAGTTAATAAAAATAACATATAAACGGAATATATATTAAAATAATTGTTGGAGTTAATCGATTTCATTATATGTTGTCATTGTTTACATTAAGATATGCGTCATGAACATATATGATCAATCAAGAATAATCATCGAAGATTGCTTATAAACAGTAATTTGGACTTTGCTAATCAGACATATCTCTGTAGCTGAATGGTACAGCACATCAGGCCAAATGACAATTTTGTATAGGAATACAGGTTCGATTCCTGTTAGAGAACACATATTTTCTATGAAATTTCTTGAACATTCAGGCCAATAAATGTAATTAATGTTGTTTAATTAAAAAACAGAGCATTTACTTAAATAAATTGTATCTACAAAAATAATGTATAAAGAGAAAATTAAATTGTTAGACTTAATCCATTTCATAATATATATATATATATATATATATATATATATATATATATATATATAATAAATAAAGAAAGAAAATATGGTCTAATTTTGATCCTGATTAAGGCATCTTAATTACCAGGATGATTCACAGATACAGAAGAATTTAGTAAGCAGCATCTTATGGGAGAGAAAGGAGAGAAGTGAGAGAGAGAGCAGAATGGAGTAACTCTGTGAAGGTAACATATTGAATTCATGAAAGAAAAATCATTGACTAATTTTTGAAAGGAAAAAATATTTTCTTCATGGAAAGCCTATCATTGAGAAATGAAGATAATGTTTTAAATTGTTTATTTATGTGTAGGAAGACAAGGAAGAATGATATTTTGTTGGGTTATAAAATTTATAATCATTAAATTATGTAAAATTAATAGATTTCAGGAAAATTGAAAGCAATATATTAATTTCTAATGATCATCAGTGTGTAAGAGATAAGTCTTGTGAAGGTAAGAACCAGATCACATTCACAAGCAATATGTAAAATTTGATTATAATTTGAATTTGATACAATATTGATAACAAAGAATATCCTTTTTAAATTTTTAACAATTTTGAAGAGAAATCAAATGACTTCAGTAAATTACATCTAAGATGTTTTTAAAATAATTTACAAATAAGTAAGAAATATAAATAATGGTGATAATCATATTAAAATAGGGAAAGAAAGGAAGGACATGTATTAAATATCTTTACTCTATTTCCAACAATCATTATAATAGTATTTTTAAAATACACAGGGTAATAAGTATATTAAAAATATCAGAAGTAACAAATTCTAAATTATATACAAATACTTCTGATTGCAGTAAAGTTACATATCACAGTGGTTGATACTCAGTTAAGTTGTTGCATAAAATGAATATGGACAACACCCTGTTCTTGTCTGGGAAGACAATTTATAGTCTCCAATCTTCATGAAAAACACTGGAGTCTCAACTGAGAACTAACTTGTGGAACATGAAAGTTCTCCTTTAATAGTATGTTTGTTTGTAACTGCCAAAAAATATGAGTATCATGATTGAATGAAAAACTTAGAGACTGTTCAGATCATAGCAATGGTCTGTTACAATATTTAGGAAGGTACTTGAGATTTGTAGAAATTTGCTGTCACTCAAGCTTCAATGAAGACCACCAGATATTTGCTATAAACATGAAAAGAAAAATATTTTTGGTGATGTTATAATCATTATTTTTGTTTGCAATTTATATGCAAAAATGTTTCATTTTCTATGTCAAATATCTAATCAGTTCCATGATTCACCAAAATAAGGAATTTTAGAAATTCACACAGAGCTTTTCTACTGATAAGAATTTGTTTTTTAAATAGTGACATAATTTTTACTTACAGCAAGTAAATCTGAAACGAGGTTTCAAGTACATTAAACGTTTATCATATAATTATGATATTGATACACAGACGAAAATTATTTCTCCTGGCTTCTAAATCTGTGTTTACCTACCTTCCTTTATGTTAATTACAATTAGAAAACTAAAAAATTTGTCATTGATAACCAAACTTGTCTTGTTTCAGTTTATTAATCTAATTGCTAATCTATTAAAAAGGGACTTATCACAAACAGGTCATATAAGTTTTTTGCCAGGAAATTCCTATAAGGAATGTTTCAAGAGAAAATGAAAATATATTACAATGTGAACAAAATATGTTAAGTATGCTGGTGAGAACTGTATATTATATTGGAGTTCCTCTTCACAAACTATATTTCATTTATGTACCATGGCAAAAATAAAATTGAAAAAAGAAAACTCAGCTCAGCAGATCTTGTCAATATTTTAAAACAGAAATGTAAAAAGTTTTGTTATAATTACTAAAGACAGAAATAAAATAAAAAAAACAATCAACTTCAGTTAAATTTTTATCTATTTTCTTAATGTTCTTGTTATTTCCAAAGAACAAACCTTCAAATATGTTAACAGGTGGATGAAATAGATATGTTAAGTATCTTATCCAAGAATCAATATCATCAAATGCAACAATATACTTGATTGGCAGTAAAGTTCTTATATCAAGATCCTTTTATACAGTATCTTATAAAAAAAAAAACAGGATTTTAATTTTAATCCAATTTCTTAACATGAAAAGTAACAATTCACATTCAAGATTTATTGACAGTTTGTTAGAATAGAGAACATTTTCAGAAGGATGACTTAGTCATTAGGGATACACTTACATTAATAATAACAATTCATAGGGAGTCTATGTAGAAAATTTTTCTTTTCATTACATATAATATATATATATATATATATATATATATATATCTTTTCTGAATATCTTTCTATCAATGCTCACATGAAACTTAATATGAACAAAAGGTTATAAATGATTTGTAGGTACATTAAAATATACATATAAAACAATGTCCTTTTACCTTTAAAGCATGAATAAATTTCTTTCAAAGGAAGAATATTAAGAAATAATGATAAAATTATTGAAATAATCAAATAGGTGTCTAAAAATCAACAATATTAATTATTCATAATTGAGAATTCCCTAACAATATAAGGGCCTCCGAGTGGAGATAAAAATAAAAATAGCCTAATGTAGACTGTTCCTATGAACTCAGGGGAATGAAGGAAAACATTTTTTCTTCATTGTCATGGGACCTCTGATGCTGACTACTGATCTATCCTCATACACATAAATTGTGAAAATAAAGCCCCAAAAGTATTTTTATTGACTCAGTAATTTAACAGCTATTATAAGTTTTCTATTTATTATGATATCAAAACAAAGTGCAATATTCAAAGATGTTTAAGTAAGAGAGAACAGGCTATGCACTTGACTTTCAAATGGAAAGTAGCTAGATTATTGTAAAATGCACATAATAAAATTAACCTTCAGGCCTGTTAACCACAACAATATTACAATCTGGTATTAAGTGATAACAACTCTCTCTTAACATTGTATGGCCTCAGAAAAGAAATTGGTTATTGATTCTGAAGCTAAAGTGAAATTATTTGCTAAAAAAGATTCAGAGTAAAGTTTGTTTCTCAGGGAAGTCAATAAGATTAAATGATTAATCATTCAATACTAATTAAGGGGTTTAATGATTAACCTATAGCCTATCAATAATAGATGTAATCACTCAACAATGTGATGTAGTAATTCCCTTGGTAAATTTCTTAGTTTTGTATATAATTATACCCATGAATGTCAATAATAATTCATTATACATCAGAAAAAAAATAACAGAAGAGAACTCAAGTTATTGATTCTGAAAAGTGATTTTTTTCACTTCTTTATGCCAAAAGGGAGGAACATTAGATGAAATAGGGTTGATTATTTCAATTGTGACAATATTTTCTTCATGCTTAACATCTTTGTTAGGTTTTGTCTTATTTCATTGTCAAAACCAGCAAATGAGATATTTTGTATCATTATATATTTAAAAAATTATTTCATTTTTGTTGATTTATTGTATACAAAAAACCATAATGTAAAACAAAATTTAAAAGGGAAACATTATTTTTGTTATTTCTATAGGTATGAATAAATTTTACATAATTCTTTCTTTTCAAGTTATATAACTTTATAAAAGGGAAGCAGCTGAATTATTGCAATAAAGACAAAACTGACCAGGAAGAATCAGCATATAGTAGTAATCAGTATTTTACAATTTTGGTTTTTCATTTGTTTGGTTTGTAGTTAATTTAACCATTCAAGTAGGAATCACTGTTGTTAGTGGATTAAGGTCATAAACACTGAATATGAATTGAAGAGATGCAAGTAGAACAACAGCTGAAAGTAAAACACTGTGATTGTAACATTGCGATGTCAAACATAAAATGGAGACATTAAGCATGAAAGAAATTAATGAGTGGAAACTGAAATTCTGTTAAACCAAATCTAGACAGTAATTCTTCCTTTGCCAACAAGATTTGAAAGTTTATTTTTATTTTTTCCAGAATCAATAAATGTAACTCAAGATTTATACTCATTACTAGATTTGACAGATAATGAAACTTAAAAATGAATATCAATTGCTAAAATATGATAGCCTGAAATTTTGAACCAAACCAATCACTGCAATTGTTGTTTTTTTTCAGTGATTCAAGCAAAAATATTGCAGGTATATATATATATATATATATATATATATATATATATAGAATGTATAAACAAAATATATATATATATATATATATATATATATATGATGAAATAAAAACAAACATCGACATATTTCTCTTACAAAATATTTGCATTTAATATTTTGCATTGTTCACATTTAGATAATGATTCTGTTTTTCTAAGTTTAGCATTTGCTTGGTAACTGAAGATTTATATCATCTGTCTTGTAACTGTCTTAAAGCTAAGAATGATGTTGGAATTGCTTTTACTACAAAAAAAAAAAAAAAAAAAAAATGGACTGAAGGAACATTTTCTGCAAACATAAAAATACTGGAATCACAAATTCTTACAAAAAATGATGATAGATATAAAAAACAACTATTTTTTAGCAGTAACATGAATTTTTACCAACTACAAATGTGTATCAAATACAGTAAAATTTTATGAATATTAAATAAAACATGGATGGTAAAAAATACTATATATTTTCATAGAGTCTAAAACGTGTGTGTTATGTAATTATACACTAATATAATTATGCATATTATCCTATATTATATTCAGATTTTATTATTCAATTCAATATTTTAAAATAAAATTGCTCTTAAGTAACCAGTATTGGTAAAATTGTAAAGATATAATTCTCTAAACAATATATCATTAATATATATCCTTATAATATTTGTTTTTATTACAAATATTTACAGTAACTTATTTGGAGATATTAAATTTTCTTATGCAACTGCTATTGCAAGAGTTTTTCATCATACAGGATATTATATAGTTATTGATTTTTTTATTTCATATATAAAGATTGCCATGGGTCATGAGAAAGATAAAACCTCAAAAGAGAAAAAAAGTTATAGAGTTATTGGAACACAACATTGGAAATTACAAAAAAGTCGAAAAGATATAGAATAATCAAAAAAGAAATTGAAATGCAAAGATAAGGTAAAGAAAAACTGATTTTAAGAATGTCATAAAAAGATATTTGAGAAAAATTAAAAAAGAAATAAGTAAAGAGAGTGGATTGATTGCAAAAAAATATTTAAACCCCCCCCCCCCCGCAAAAAAAAAAACAAAACAACCTGGTGTTGTGAATGTAAATAGAGAGAAAAAAATGCAGAATATTAAGAACATAAAAATAGCAAAGAAAACAAACTACTATCTTTAAGTAAACATCACAAAGAGAAATTTCTAGTTTGGGCATGAAAAAATGATGTCTCAACTACTTTTTAGTGAAATATATAGAGCTACATTGGATGGACCTGATGGTTGGACTAAAAATTGGCTCCTTTCTGTTTTGAGTTAGTATTATAGGCATTATAAGAATAAATTCCTTCAAAACTGGTGATGATTTCAAGATAAATGCAAAGAATTATTGTAAATTCTTAGAAAAGATTTTTTTTTTTAGAGTAGTACAGGTCACAACTAAGAAACTTTAAGCTAAAGAATATATTCATGCAAGATAATGCTTCTTCACATTCTGCAAAACTAAATATTTCCTACCTTGCTAAAAAACAGTTTCAAAAACAACAAATTAAAAGAGAGTCCATCAGCCATCCCAAATAATAATTCAATAGAAATCTTGTGATTTATCATCAAAAGTGATGTATATAAGAATATAAAACAATATTCAAGCAAAGATGTTCTCTGGAAAACAATAAAAACTGTTTGAATAATGCTAAAGTCAAATCAGTAGAAAAGTTAATAAAAATCAATGAATGAAAGACTGATGAAGTTAATATAATATCAAGGAGCCAATGTGATGACATGAAATAATAAAATAATTTATTCGTGTTTGTGGGAGATAATGTTAATCAAATGTGTTTATGGCCTATATCTTTTGAATTTATTAATAAATAAAAGTTTATGTTGCAATTGGTTTGTTTGCATCATAAGACTGATGGTTAAAGTTTTATCCATTTTTGAATTTGTTTCTAATAAAACAATATAAATTTGTTTTATGCAGAATTTATTTCTCTTTTGAATTATGTAAAAATTGTATATTTTTCTACAACTTGAAATATTTTTTACATCATTCGAAAGAGAAATAAATTCTGCATGAAGCATACACAATAAAACTAATTTACATTGTTTTATTAGAAACATATTCTGAAATGAATAAACTTTAACCATTGGTCTTAAACTTATTTTCGTCAGTATAAAAGCTGATATTCTCCAAAAATGTTGTTATCAATATTTTTAATAATGATAGATAATATTAGCTGAAGCATGGTAATATATTGCAATTATAAATATAAGTATATAATAAAAATATGACTAATATTGTTTGCTTAATAGCAATTTTATTGTGATAACAGTGATATGTTCATCAAACTGTATGTCTTAACTCACATTTTACACTAAAACTGTTGAAATTTTGAAAACAACTTTTCATGTTTTACCTGTTACATTAAAAATTGAGATTCTTACTATTCTAAAAACTTAAAATACAATTCTTTTGATCTTTAAAACAAAGAGAATAATTTTTTTTAAAACAACAAATTTTTCAGAAAATTGAGTGAATGAGAATAATTTGATTATGCAAACAAAGTAAAAATTAATAAAATGGATGCAGTGAAAAAGTAAAGTTAAAGTAAAACTGAATGAGATGATAATAGTCACAGAGAACATAAGGGAAAAAATGTAATCTCTAAAGTAAAAGAAGCATGGTGTGCATTCTTATCAATCAATAATGGCTAATAATTATCGTTCAGCTTTAATAAGCTTAATTTTTATTATGATCGTATTCATAGCAGTAATGGTGAGATTGGTTAAAAAAGTGCTTTTAAAGCAGGCGCATGAATGTGATTCATTCAAGCCCCACTTAATAATGGCATATCAACTGGCTGATATGCTAATAGCAAAGCCACTCATTAAATGGAAAATTTTTCAAGTCAAATGATACTTCTAAACCATAAAATTCTCATTTAAATTGAAAAATGAATTCATAATTTGAATCAATAAACAGATTGAAAAATAATAAACTAAGACAACAGAGTGCAAAGTGAGAGAATATAAATAATAGCAAATGAAAAAGCTGATTTTTTAATTTTCTATGTAATTATTAAAACCACAAAAAATTTCTTTGTATAAAAGAAACAGCTTTAGAGTGAATAGTTATATAAAAATGAAAGGAAACTATAATTATCTTCATAGATCCATTAAGTGTTGTTGACACATTTTATAAATGAATAAAAGATAGCAAGGAAAAATCAGACAATTTCGGGTTTCATTCCTACCTCATCAAAATTTTTATTAAAACTTATGAGTATTCCATAACAATTGTATAAAAGCAGAAGAAATGTTAGATGTTACACTTAATATTTCATTTTTTATGTAAAGCATGTTAGTAAAAACTATAAAACTGGAACTTAAAAAAGGATTCTGATATGTAGATTGTTTTTATACAAATGATTTTTAAATGCCAAGATTAACATGATTTAAATCTGCAACTAGTAAATACAATATACCATATTAAAAGCATATATCTATAATTGGTAATCACAAAATATTAATCTTACTAATTGAAACATATCATTAAAAAGAGAAAATAACAAAACCATTTGCATAAAAATTGAACGGAAATAGCTTAATTAAACATCATGACATTAAAGGTGAAAGTTGCCAGTAATCTGCCAGGCAATGGAAAACAAAATGAGTTTCAAGAATTCCACATTAATTCTTATTAAATAAATACTTTTCAATTATTTGAAGTTTTTGCTTCTTCACTGAATAATTTATAGAGAGATAAAAACTTTAATTTAATGATGCATCATATTTTATTTCTGTAATAATATTTACAATTTTTAAAAAATGTCTTGTCCTTAATAAAATCTCATTTACAAATATCTAATTACCTAGCATTCATTTATCTATCTATCTATACATTAATCATCTACCAAAATAAACCCCTTTTGTAATATATGAGATATTAATGAATTTTTATAAAATAATGGTGTTCTTATTCATGTAATGTAGATCTGATAAATAAAAAATAACAGCTGAAGGTTAATAACAAAGTTTAATAAAAGCATGTGATATTCAAGATAACCAATGATAATAGCTACCATAGTTACAAAATATGAAGGTAATATTTGAATAGGATATTCTTAGTGGGTATTATGGCCAAAAGAAACATGCAAGTTAAAAATACAATGTTATTTTGTGTACAAATTGTACTTGCTTTCAGTTCAAAAAAAAGTTTTAAAAAATTTCGCTTGAAGATGGAACAGAGCTTAGTACTTTAATTCAATTTAATTCAAATAATTATATTGAAGTTTTCAGCTCTTGTTTTGAAACATGAGAACTCTTATGTAGCGTTGGAATCATATTTTTAAATAAATAATTATATATATATATATATATATATATATATATATATATATATATATATATATATATATATATATATATATATACATATACACTCTAATAAATACATATTATTCCTCTCTGATAGCATGACTCAGAGTATATACATATTTTATATATTATATATATTTATATATACATACACATGCACACACACATACTTTAGAATTAAATGTTTATACATATTTAATATTAAATATATTAGTTATTACAAATTGCTGTATTGAGTTTTTCTAATTACTAAATTGTGGCATTTTATTTCAGTTATACAAAACAAAATCAAAATATGATGATGGATTATTAAATTCTATAATGAACATTAATTGATAAATGACCAAATCAGTTAAGTTCCATTGATTTAGTGACAACATATAACAACTGAGTAGATATACTAAAATAACAGATAAAAGAAAATGAAGTCAACTGCATAAGGCAAATTAGAATTTATGTCATTATCATTCAAATTTTATGAAACAAAAAAACAAAAACAAATTACTACCATAGTTGTATTTATGTTTACAACATTAAAAAGAATTAATCATTAATCATTACAAAATACGACATTAAAATGGGATTGAAATATATTGTAAATCATGTAATATTAACTTTCAGAAATGCATTTATATACTCATGTTTTTATGCTATGCAAATTTTTTATGATTTATGAAAACAAAGACATGGTAGTAAATAGATATGAAATCTTATATTAAAAAATATGACTACATATAATAAAAAAGTGAAAAAGCTAGAAAAGAATGCAAAATTTTCATATTCAACATAGATGCATGATGCGAAAATGATAGCACTATTCAAGCAGATGATGTTTTACATTTGTCTCACACTAACTTATTAAACAGTATGAGTAAAAATCAAGAAATTTTTATCATCACTTGTTAATATTAGTGGTATAATATTTTTTGTCATTAATGAAGGATCAGTTTTATTTAGTTTTAGAGCTGTGACTAATCTGATTATATCAATCTTAGATAGAATCAAATGTTCTTATATTACAAGTGACTTGACAAATAATAGAATTCAAGATGCATGCACTTACATGTGGATATGCAAATTGGAAGTCAATATGACCATGTTACATTCCCAAAAGGCATTAGTTGAGTGAAGTAGATTTACTTTCTCCACTGTCAGATTGTGTGATTTGGAAGTAGGAAATATTTAACCAAAGTGCAGTGAAAGAAACAAAACAAAAAGATTTATTTAGAGAATACATTTCCAAGAGGTAGAGCATGTTATCATGTATAGTTGTCAAGTAATTACAAATGCAACAGAGATTCTCCTTCAAATTCCTCATCTGACCATCAAAATAATAATTAAATCTTAAAAATCACCATTTTGTCTTTGAATATTGGCATATGATAGCATTAGAGACAGAATTACACATTTTTAACATAATAATTGATGCCACATAGAGATGACTTATTATGATAGCCAATATAAGAAGAGAATATAAATATAAAGATATACAAATGCTTTTCAAAAAGGTAAGTTTTATATTTCTAAAATTTAGGATATTCAAGAATATTAAAATTCTTAAATTGAAACAAAATAAAAAAAGAGGCGAAACATAGAACTGTAATTTCAGTTTTAATTTCCAGTCAGACTAATATCCTCATTTTTGTTAAAGACTGGAGAACACAATGGCTGAAACATTTTGTTACGATCAATGAAGATGGGAACATTAGTCTGGCTGTAGGTAATGTAAATAATCAGATTTGTGAATAACATAAGTGTAGAAGAAAGAGTGATTTCAAATCAGAATAAAAGGAATGTTAATGTTTTAATATCTGTCGTACTTACTGGAATCAAAACTATAATAATGAAACTATGAAGTTCATCATCTAATATTTGACACTGAATGCATGAAGTTGATACAGAAGGATAAATAGCCTTGAAATTAGTATTTATCCTACTCATTTCATGGTAACTATTTTCTTCTTTTCAATGGTCAATTTTACACTTGTAAAATCTGTTAAACTCAAGTGGAACAAAAGTGACCTTATTAAATGTTCCATGATTAATCAGTATTTGAATTTGTTTACAAAGGAATATATAATTTATATTAAGTGATATTATGATAATACAAATTAAATGCTGATATGTCTAATTCATTTGCTTTTGCATTATCAAGTACTGAATATTAATAAGAATGTTGTTCAAAATCATTTTTCATTAAGACAATAAATTATTTACTATGATACTGGGTGACTCATTTTTAATGGTAATTGTTGTGAAATACAATCCATTTCTTATAATGTTATAGTCTTCCTGGATGTCATCAGAAATCAATAAACTTTCATCAAATATTTTAGAGCAGTGGTTTGCTACTACTTCAAATGAGACTGAAAACAAAATATTCTTTCTCCAGGTGTCTAATTTTATCCAAATAGGTGATTTTTATTAAGATGTGATAGGAATATAAATCTTTGATCACGATCATCACAATGCTTTTAAACCAAAAACAGACCCTTCATTCAATATAAAATGAGAATTGTCAGCTGAAGCTTAAAACAAACAGCAAACAGTTAAAAGAAATTACTTTTGTTTGAAAAACATGAGCATTAGAATATATAACTTAGTTCAATAATTTTTTAATATATTGCAAATGTATAAAGACAGCCACAACAGGCTGGTGAATTTAGGGAGAAAATCTTCACATTTAAAGCAATAACTCGACTGAAATCATAAAAATTTAAATTAATTGAATGAGAAAAAAATTCATGTTTACTTGAGTGGAAATTGTGAAAGAAATAAGATCAGACATGAGTAGTTTTTGAAAAAGAGGAAAAAAATTGCTGTACAGTCAATTGTTTGAACTGATGTCCACAGCTCTGTGTGTGTGTGTGTGTATGTGTTTGTATTCATGTTAGATTAAAGATTAATATATAATAGTCCATTGCCTAGTTTGAAATGCATATATAAAAAATTTTAAAATGACATCATTAATTAAAAAGAGGATGTATATTTTATTAAAATAGTGCATATTGTAAATATACATTAAGTCCATGATTTTACTGTCTAAGCTACTCACAATACACCAAACAGTTTCATTAGTTGTTTATTCTACTTTCCAAAATACCAATTTTATTGTAGCACAATAAGAATAACATAATTTAGATTTAAAAAGGTTAAATAAATGCACATAAAATATACATTTCATTTGAAGTTTTCAGTAAAATTCAAATTGCTGTAACATGAAATTAATAAATCTCATACTGCTACCTGAATTAGTTTTATTATCCAACATCACTAAATTTGAAAATAGATTATAAAAAGTTAAAATAAAAGATGGCATGTATAAAATTTAAGATTTTAGACAATTTGCTTTTTATAAGTTATCAGGTCAAATTAAAGCCCTATGTTTTCTAATTATATTTAAAACATTTGCAAAATTTGTACAGCTATGGATTTATTTTCCTTTTATCATATTTTGTAGCAAGTCTAACTTTTTTAAAGCATCCATTTTTGCTTCTCTTAGACATTTGTTTCCACATAGTACAAAGGACAGTCTTTTTGTTACCTTATATAAAGCTATAGAAAAGTTATTAGAATATTCTTAATTGCATTCTTAAAATCAGAAAATATCTGGAAAACTGTTTATGAAAATTTTTTAAGTGAAATAAAATCACTTTTCTGGAATAATATTTCTAAGCCGTAGGTAATTTTTACAAGTATATTAATAATTTTTACAAGTATATTAATAATTTTTACAAGTATATTAATAATTTTTACAAGTATATTAATAATTTGAAAACTGGAAACAATCATGAGTAACAAAAATGCCAATTAAAGTAATTCTGAACAGAGAATAAAAGATGGAAATCATTTAGTGCTTATATTGATGAAACCCAACATAGAAATAATGAAGCTTTTCAATTCTGATTGATTGGACAAAACCCAAATTGATGTCCACTTCAAGAGAAGCACATTTACAGTGTGCCTACCCCCACTCTGTTATCTTCATTGTTCACAGGACTCTTATATCATCAATAAAAACATGCACATTTTTAATAGCCTTTTTTAGTAACACATGAGCTACAAGTTCAGTAAATGTCAGATAAATAATTGTTATTTGTTGTATAAAAAAGGAAATCTGTACAATTTTTAAAGTTACAAAAAATAATTTATTAGAAGTGTTATAATTTTTAAAAAAATTAAACAGTATATACCTCTCAAGAACCTGAATCTTTTTTTCTTCAATATTAGAATCAAGTTTAAGAATTAGGATTTAAATTTTTTCAGTACATTTTTCTTGTCTCTAAGAACACTGCATTTTAATTCATAGATAAACATCAAAATGAAATGTCTAGTCATTTTTTTTTGTTAACACATTGACTTCTCTTGGTCAATTATATTTATAATAACCAACTTAGGCAATAAAATTTTTTTTGAGTTGATTTATAACTTCAACTGAAGTTTTAACATTTCATGATTTGATAGGAAAGACTGGATCAATTCAAAAGTGTCTGGAGACTGTAACTTTTCAGCTTGTGGAGAAGATCTGAATACTAAACATTGACAAAGGCTTTTGAGATGTCCAATGCAACAGCCCAGGCTTCACTGTTTTTATCTAGAGCATAATAAACTCTTCTGTAAATATAGTCAGTAGATCAGCAGTTGACCTGGAGAGATGAAAGCCATATTGCTTTTCTGAGAAAAGGCACTGTAATGAGAGTTGATGAACCAATTCAGCATTGATTAGGGCCTCTAGGAGTTTCCCAAAAAGAGGAAGAAGACTAAAAAGCTGATATTTGGAAGGGTTGGATGGCTCACCAGAGTTCTTAAAAACTGGAACAAAGCAGAAGGCAGCAAGGCATTTATTATACAGTTTAGAGAGAACAGGAGCCAGTTTGGGAGCACACTTCTTAATGACTATTACAGGCATACAATAGGGTCCCTGTGCTTTTTGGGGATATAGGTTAGAGATGATAGCATAAAACATAGAAGGGGTTAAATGCAAATCATTCAACAGAGACTTAGTTCTTGGAGGTAAGTTAGGCAGGGATATTCTGGATGAGTCAATAGTAGTAGAGTTTGAGGAGAATTTACGAGTAAAGCATTCAGTCTTAGCAGAGGATAACACCTCATATTGATTGAAGAAAGGAGGAATAGAGACCTTACACTTATTTAATGCCCTATTACAGAGACACGAGAGTCAAAGTTGTTTTCTCAGTAAATAGGGACTTGCTTACAGCATAAGATCATAAATGTATACTCAGAGAAAAAAAAAATGAGTAGAAATTGTTGGAAACACTGCAGTCTGAAGATAGTGCTCAAACAATGTGGAGATGAATTTGCTCAAATGTGATATTTAAATATTGTTGAATTGTGTTTGTGCTTACATATAATGGAATGGGGAATGGTGTAAATAATTAACACCTCATTAATATTTTCAGAAAGAAATTTTAATTATATAAAACTATGTGTTAATTGTTGCTGGGTTAATTTATACTACTAAAGATAGTTGATGTAAACTGAAGTTTTAGGGAAGATTTAATGTTTATTACAATTTAGTTAGGCTATTGTTATATTGTGGTATTTTGGTAAAGATTACCAAACATAAAACTATATAAAAATGGTAATTTTTCATTTTAAAATTGAATTGAAAAAGAACTATTAGGATACTAAAATATTTATGAGAACTTTATAAAAATAAGAAAGTTGGGACAAAAGTAATAACAAAGCAATATGGTGCTAAAATCTAGGGAAGTGCTGAGAAGTTCTTGGCCTGACTTCTCAAGTTCTGAGTATTATTTTGTCAGTGCAAGTAGAAAGAGTGTTATAAAGTGCCAATTTGCAGGATCCTTGCATATTTTTTCAATTTGTTCAAGATCATAGAATATCAACAACAAAGTGTGGAATTTTTAAGTGTTGAATTCCAGACAATCATGATTTTTCTTGTTTCTGCAAAAGTAAACTTCAAAGAAAATCTAAGAGTGTATAGAGCAAAAATTGCATAAGTTCTCATTATACTCAACTGTGAAAAAGTGATATTCCACCTTCAAGCATGGAGATTTTGAAACCCAAAATTTCAGCATGATTTAAGAGGCCATGATCAACATTTTCAAGAACTGACACCATTCAGTGGTGTCAATTCTTGAAAGTATTGATCACGACTTAATTTTTGCTAACCAATGAATTTTGGCCAAAAGAATTGCCGAGACAATAGACATATCCAGGGAATGTGTTGAGGTTATAATTTACAATGCGGTTAAGTATGCAGAAACTGTCTGCTAAGTGTGTGCCAAAATGTTTGACTGCTAACTAGAAAACAATATCATGTGGACATTTCCAAGTTGATTTTGCATCATTTTCAAGTAATCTTGTAATCATTTTTGGAATGACTTGACACTGTTAATAATGAAACATGGTTATATCACTCACTATGATCTACAGACAGTCTGTGCAGTATTAGCACTCAGGTTCTCCACTGCTGGAGAAATTCAAGACCAAAAAGTCAGCAGGAAAGGTCATGGCCATATGTTTTGGGGACAAGGAAGGTATTTTGATAACTATCTTCAGAAGAGCCAAATAATGCAAGATTCTACTTTAACTTGCTGTGTCGATTAAAGGAAGCACTGAAAGAAAAAAAAGATGAGGCAAGCTACAGAAAGGTATTTTTCTCTTTGCAGGAAAATGCACCTGCTAAAATAGCTGGCAAGATGATGGATGCTTTCAATAACATGTGGTTTGAGTGCATAGACCATCCACCTTTCTCACAAAATCTTTCTCTATTTCCTGTTTCCACACATTAAAGGGAGAAAATATTTGAATGATTCAGAAATGATAGCAGCAGCAAAGCAATATTTCAATGACCAAATATCAGGGCTTTTTTTGGAGGGGGGGGGTAAAGAAACTAGAGAAATAATGTGCCAAGTATGATGTACTTCAGCATGAATATGTGGAATTTAATGTAAGTTTCATGACTCTAGGTCATTTTTTCCAGCACCCTCTTGTAAAATTCTGAGGAGAGATGTACTACCTGAAAATATTAATCAATTTCCATATAACAATTATTATCTTTTAAAATATCAAAAATAAACATAGAATTGATAGAACAATTGAACCTAATGACTGACTGCAAACTGGTATTTGTTCACTTCATGATAAATATTAAAAAATAGTGAGCTAGACTATAACAAATCTGATTTTTATATTTACTTTTGAGGATAAAACCAAAACCAATTTTTGTGTTTTGTAATTTCTTACCAAGCCAACTGATATTTTTACAAAAAAATAATTTTTTTAAGATTTTGTAAAAGACACAATTAAAAAGACTTGTCCAATAAGGTGGTACTTTAAATTTATAATAAAATTAAATTGCTACCTTATTGGACAAGTCATTTTAACTTTTATGTGTGATGAAAACACAAACTTCTCAAATAGAAAGAGAAACTATTTTAAAAAGCAAATATTCTTATTAAATATGAATTCCTATGAGGTAAACTAACTTATCTAACTGCTCAATTATAAATAATGTATATTACTATATTCCTTGAATAAATTTAGCAAACTTGGATTCACTGCTCACTTGAAAAATATACGAATCTTCACATATCTTAAAGAATCTGATAATCTTGTTTTAATACTCAAATATTTCTCAATGTGCAGGTAGTTTAATAGTTAGCAGATTGGAACAAGAAATTGGCTAGCTAATTTCATCTGATCAAGTTCCTTATCTTCATTTTCATGCAAATTTCCATAGGATAATTATGGACCCATTTCTGTTCACCACCAGCTATGAGTTAAATAACAGAACAGACTAGGCTCTATAGCCATAGGAGAAAGAAAACTCTTATATATATATATCAAATTAAATAAATTACAGACATTATGTCTGCTTATTTTTAACATAATCTGTTCATACTCATGAATAACCTTCCATGTATTGCAATTAAATGGTGTGAGAAATGTGCTATAACTGTGAAAATATCAGTAAAATATATGTAAATGTTTAAGTTCAGTTTGAAACCATATTTTATGATAAAGAAAAAATAAATCTTTATAAAAATAAGTCCTTTTTAGGGAAAGAAAGCAAATACATGGTACTTACCAAATTCTGCACTTTCAGCACTATCAGTACTAAGTCGGCGGTCTTCCCCTTCCTCCCGTAGGTAATACCGTCCAGCTTCTAAACTCTGCTCTACTACTGGGCGTTTCAAATCCAACTGATCTCTTAACCTCTGCAAAAAATAAAGTCAAAATATATTAGAAAATCAAATTGAATATTAAGATTAAAAAAATGTAAAATATATTTGCAAGGAAATCATGTTTTCGATATTTAAATCATGAAATTTTTATTGGTAAAGAATTTTTGCAGAAATTATTTTAATTTTTACATTTTTTTAAATGTAACGTTTATATTTACAATGTACTTGCAAGTATTGCTTAGAGGTAAATAAACGGATTGATATACAGTGTAACCCGGATATAAGAGAAACCCAGATATAAGATATTTTCTCTGGTCCCAAATTAGAGCCATACTTACCTAAACAAAATAGACCAAACCCAGATATGAGACTTCTTCTCCGGCCCCAACAACTCTCTTATATCCGGGTTACACTGTAATTTAGACTTAATTTTCAATGCTACAGCAGTAATGCTTCTTAAATTATTCACTGATGAGAAAGATTTGCATAGTAATAAGAATGTTTAAATAAAAACAGTATGAGAAAATATTCCATTAAAAATGTTTTAAATCACAACAAACTGGAAGCTTCAAAATCTACAGTTAATTTATAAAAACAGGAAAAGTAAAATCATAATTACTTAAGAATTTAAAAACAGAGAATATGGAACTATTTAGCTAAGAATAATATCTGATTCTAAGGAATAGCAAAATATTAATAATCACAAAAAATATTATGCAGGCTTCAAAATAGTGATTCAAAATCACAAGTGCTAACAAGAGAAGAAGAAATCTAAATACATCTCATGATGAACAGTCAAATTAGCTGGTTTGTATAATAGAAATATCTTGACCATTAAAGGACTTAAGAAAGATTTAAAAGGAGATAAGCCTTGTTAAGATACGAAACAGATTTGAAAGGGCAACTGCTGAAAGGCTACTGTTGGAAAGATTAGTAGAATCACTCCACATTGCCAATAAGGATAAGAAAAATATGCTTGCATTATTTTTTTATTTGTTTCACCCCAAGCAAAGTGCCAATGCCACTAGAACGCAGGGGGTTACAAGGATTGAAAATGGGGAGGATTGAGGAAAGAACAAAAAAGGAACTGGGTTTATGATGACAGAAGATGGTGACTGACATTGCACTTAAATTTTTGAAGATTGTAGTTATCAGGGAAGCAAAAAATCAAAAGGGATTTCTACAGGTGGGAAGTGTGAGGAAAGAAACTGTCAGAAGAGAAGGTGGCATTTGCATCTAAGCTAGTTCAACAGTAAAATGGTGAAACCGAGTTGCCAATCTAGTAGCATGCATATAGTCAGGGCACCAGGAAAAGAAGCTCATCTGAACAGTTGCCATAATATTTGTAGAACTGAGTGGGAAGCCACATCACGCTAGTGAGAAAGTTGCTAGAGATGAGATGCCTGGCCAGGATCATTGCAGACCCTTCTTTGGATTTTGTCAAGAATTTCAAGTTGCACAGTAGGAGCACCAGACCATATATGGCAACAGTATTCGATAGTAATCTATATATTTGCATGCTATTAAATTAGGAACAGAAAGTGAACCAGTTATTGAGAGCTTCTTTACAAGTACAATCTAACATACTTGGTTTTCTTCATTTTGCTGTTGGACTGTTTGCAGATCACCTCCAACTGGTTGCTGCAAGGCAATGGTACGCTGACGATGGTTAATCCATTCAATAAGTTCTTGCAGCTGCAGTAATAAGTGCGTCCACTGTTCTGCATTACTTTCCAGCCGTCCTCTGAAATTGCAATGAGAAATGGACATTGAGAAAAATCAACAACAATTTAAGAAAATATTACTTTTCAAACTGAAATTGTCAAATTAAAACAATAATCAACAATAACTGATTTTTGACATTTTAGATATCCCATGTTTTAATATAATAATGCAATAATTTTAAGTTAAAAAGTTTCAATGGTCTGAAATAAATTTTTATGAAAAATGAAAAAGCAATAATTATTACTTTTTTATTTCTAGAGAAAATCTAAAATAGTATTATAATTCATTCACACAAAGGAAACTATGTGGTATTTATTTAAACATTTCATTTATTATCAGTGAGAAGACAAGATAAATATTCATGAATTTTATATAAGCATATAATCTATGTACTGGGCAGCTAAGAATACTTATATGAATTTCAATTTTAGGAAGCAATGAGAATCACTTAAATGTAAGCAAAACCTCAAAATTTTCTTCTGGTAAAAAAAAAAAAAGAAAAAAAAAAGAAAAACATCAGCTAATTTAATACAATCTGATGATGCAAGCAGTGCAAAGTATATGTTCCTGCTAGCCTTATGTCAGATATGCTTTTCATTGGTGGCAAATGTCTTCAACTGAGGTCAGCCATTTGCCTCAGAGAGGGAGACAGCAATAAAAAAAAAAGTAACTATGACTCAGAGATTTTATTGATATCAATTCACCTTATGGGCCACTGCAAAGTAAGTATTTTGTTTAAAGAATGATTTAATATATACACTCCACTCTACTTTAAAACTTCATTGTGTAGATCTGAATGCTTACTCTGCATCCAATCATTCAACAAGTCCTACTTCAATGGGAATAGGTCAATAACAGCAGGTCAAAGATGATACTGAAAGCTGCAGTCCCAATCCAACATGTAAGTAATTCAGGTATAAGTGTTTATTTGATCTAAAATCTGAAAACTACAACATTACTCAGTCATGTCCTGAATGACCAAAAGGCCTTATCTAATACTACATAGAGAGGGGCCTAGAAAAGGTGACCTGTACCATAACTAACAGGTATCCTCAAAGTAACTGAACAAAACCAAAGATACATAAAGACAAATATCTACAAGAACATGAGAAGGATGCTGTGATAGGTGATGATATGAGACCACAGGATTCTTTTGCTGTAATTGCATTTTAAAGCTGAATATTAACAATCAGTAAGATCCATTCCTCAACCAAAGGTAATTTGAAAGAACATGGTCAGGCCACACTCTCTACTTGTCAAGCAAATCAAAAAAGAGGTGCATCTCTGGTTGAGAAGTGTCATTATCTTGAAATTAACCAACCTGATTGTATCATCTCCATGTGCCTTCTAAGCTATTCAGTGCTTATGTCCTACTTCTCTAGGAAGACTGAGAGGAGAAATACAAATTCTACAATGAATTATGCAACTCCCTACCAAATATCTCAGCAACTGATAGTTATTATCCTTGGTAACTTTAATGCTTGGAAAGTATTCTGGGTAGGGACAGTGTAGAAAAATGCAAGGAAAAATCTCTTTTACACAGAATAGGAATGTTGCATATCAAACACCTTATATCAGCAGTACTGCACCTCACAGATAAAATTCTAGTACACTAAAGGCATGTAAAAAAAAAAAAAAAATTCAATCATATTGCCTGGTGCAATTTCACATGGGCCATCAGTTTACTGTAAGCTTAGCTTTTAACTTTAATCTAAAACTAAAGAACAGACCCTACCTAAATCATTTACAGTTGGATACCTCGAAAACAAGGAAAATAGAACAAAACTTTAAAAGAAAATTACAATTCCAGCTCGAAAATGGCAGTTATCTGAAAGACCCTTCTGGAAACATAAAATTTGCTATTCTAGAAACTTCTAAAATAATTTTCACCAGGAGAAATCAAAACTAATTTGATGAAAACTACCAAAAGATTTGGGAACTTCTAACAAATGAGAAATCGGTACATTAGGAATATTTTGCTCACATACGAATTGCCTTTTGCCAAATAAGCAAAACTCTTCAATGCAATCTGCATTATACAAATAGTTAACCAACTTCACTGAAATAATGTAACTTCATGCTAATGTCATTCACTACAGAGGTTTCTGCTAAGTCTCTTGGACTAGATCCAGTGTTCCCTGCATATCTCAAGTAGGACAGACTTGCAAACTAATCCTGAAGAGCTGATCAAAGCTTTTCTCCCACTCTCTTTGACATGGTTCAAGAGGTTACAATCAACTGCATCCACCAACAACCAACTGGAACTGAATGAAACACTAACACCCCAAGAAATTACAAAAGCAACAGATTAGATGATATGTGGCAAAATTGCAAGTGCTGATGGCATCTCTCCAGAAATCTGTCAAAATGGAGATCCTGTTTTGTAGATAATGTTCCATGAACTCCTTATCTAATTCTAAAAGCAGAGTAAACAACCTGAGGACTTTAAAGAATATGTCAGCATAAATCTTTACAAAACATTAAAGAAAAGTAAGAGTGTACAAACTATTGAATTATCAGTCTGCTTTTAATTGAGGTAAAATCCTTGTAAAGATTTCTGTTAAACAGAATAGTATCAATTGTTGCTATAGACCATATTCTTAAGAGCTATTGTTGTTTTCTGAGATAAAGCCCAACTGATATGAGCTTTGTCTTAAGGCAGAACTTGAAAAATGTCAAAAGGCAAAAGAAAGGGCTGTATGTCACTTTTGTTGATTTGAGACAAGTGTTTGACACCATTAGCAGATGAGGAAGATCTGAGAGAATCTTGGACAATTTGATTGACCATGAAAATGTCTTACAATGATTATCTAATTTTGTGACTCATATGTATATATATAAATGACAATCTAATCAATCTGAAATGACTTCAAAACTACAATACAACTAGTCAGAGTTCTTTTATATGCAATGTCACTGCTCTAGTTGTCAACATAACTGCCAAAAGCCACAGGACTCTTTGAATTAGAAGTCAGTCTGCAAATAAAACCATAATCCTCCATCAGCCTGCACCTTGACAGGAGTAGCAACTGTCTTGCATCTCCATTAGCCTGACAGAAATGGAAACAGTACAAGACTTCATTTGCCCAAGATATATCATATCATTTGATGTCAAGACAGACGAATAACAAATTGTTAGTATTTTCACACATTGCTATACAAAACAAAACTCAAGAAAAACATGAAAGTAAAAGTTTACAATGTCATTGTGTTGACTCCCCTTTTTTATAGTACCAAATCCAAAGTCATTATTCAGATTATGTTGCAAAATGTATATCTATGCTGTGCAGTCTGTGTTGAAGATGAAAGGCTATTATCTATCAAAGATCAGACATTACAATAGTCAGCATAACAGAGAGCCACCATGAAAGAAATACAATGGTGGCTCACTAAAAATTTGCATCTCTTGTTAGTGGGCAGGAGTGGCTGCCTACAGGGAGACATGACAAAGATGTTTTTCAAGTGGCCTCATTTTCTGAAGAAAACTGCAGAACCAGAACTGAGAAGAGGGGGATAACTGCTAAACTTTCTCCTATAGCCAATTCTGTGTCAGAATTTACCTGTTCCATCTGCGAGTCTACTACAGATATGGAAACACTACTAAATTTTCGTTTACAAAAGTAGTCATAATTATCTGGATATCTTATAATCTGAATATTATTTTTTTCTTATCACTGATAATGATGTAACAAAAGAAAGAGTTCCACTTGAACATTTCAATTCTTTTATCTAAATTTCATAAAATTCTTATACTTGTCATATCTGCTGGCAAAAAGAGAAACAAATGTGATAGAAATTATTCTCATGGTTTTTGCATTTGTTTTACATTATTATGATTATTATTTAGATGTCTGGTGGTTATTGGTAGAGAGGATTGAGATCTCTCAAATCTCCAGCACCTTTCTCAATATGTTCACAAATCCCAGCAACATTATAGTCTGTAATCTCAATCCTACCTCATATTTCCAGCTCATCCAATTTAAATTCCAGTGTTTTAGCACAGTTTCAAGTGCATCTACTATTACTGGCACAATTCTGATCTTCATGTTCCATATCTCTTTTCCCAAATTCAATTTCACACTCACTTTATTGTTCACGCTGTGGTCTGCCAGCACAGTTATATTTCTATAATCTTGAAGTTTTTCTAGAACCTTAATTTGTATTGATATCTCTTGTACAGTTCCCACTCTATGACACTCATTGATAGAATTGATACTCTTTATTTTTAAATTTTCATATTTTCTGTTATAAGGTGAGCAAAGAATTAAGTGTACAAAAATGTGAGCATGACACTGATGCTGGCTGCTATCCTTTCTGGAAGTATCTATACTTACATGTACTTCCAGAAAAGCCAGCAGTGAACCATAGTAATATCTGTCTCAATGTAACCTCAAATTCAATCATTTTTGTACACTTACTTCTTTGCTCACCTCCCATTACAGACGAATCTCAGTCCTCTCTATGCACATTTTTTTCAGTAGAGTTTTCAAGTTGTGTTATAATGAATATTATATCATTTTCTAGTGAAATATCATTACTTTTTCTTTACTGTTTATTTTAGGAAAATCAGTTATATGCTATAAGAGTAAGTAATTTGCTGAAAAAACATGATGAAAAAAGGCCCCAAATTTAATAAAAACAAAGTTTTATTATCAAAATGTTTGTTATTATTAAGAGGAAAGATCAAAATATTTTTTATTATTGTATTAAGTTTTTTGATCCTTTCTAGGACGTTCAAAATATTTTTGTAAAAAAACAAAATTTTTTTACAAAAAATTAGTGTTAGCAGTTGACGTAATATTTATGATTAGTGTTTTAGCACCATTTTTCAGGTGAAAAAAAAAACATTGATTTGGAAATTCTTGCAAAAAATCAAATTGTCAGGTTTAAATGATACTTTCAAGACTTATTCACAAATTAAATTTTTTGAATTTTTTTTTTGAAAATCTTGGTAAAATTTTTGTTTTTTACCAACTTTCTGAATTTCATGAATTCAAAAGAATTTAAATTTTAAGATTAAGGAGTACTTCAAAATTATATAAAAAACATGCTCACGTCATTTTCTGAAATTATGTTTTACAGAAAGTCTCTGTCATCAGCCTGTCAATCACGTAAAACATGATGACTGTCAGTTAAAAACATGTCTATTGTTTGTTTTAAAAATACATTTCTTTTTATTTTAAACTTAAAATGAATAATATTTATTTCAAATCAGATTAATTATACTTTAAATTAGGTAATATTCCTCAAATAGAGTTTCAGAAAAGTATAATTTAGTTTTGGAAGATTTTTAATACAGAGCAAGATGACTAAAAAAGGTCTCTAAGCAGTTATTTTAGAAAAAAAAAAAAAATCAATTCCAATCATAATTTCTGTTTGAAATACATCAGCGTATTTTGCTTATTGGAAATAGTAAATTTAATCCTTTAGCTTTCTATTAAAGTTAAAAAAGAAAGCTTTTTCATTTTTAAAAATTCATTTTAAACTTTCAGTATCACAGTTAGTAGAGATCCCTATGTAAAAAAAATATGATCATTTGAAAATAAAGATTGACTTTTCCATCAATTTCTATTTTCTGTAGATTTAACAAAATTCTTAATTTCCAAACAAATTTTGAGTTTTTGGAGATATAGTCTTTCAAATATAAGAGTAACAATAACTAGAAGCAACATGTCATCTGTCAATTTCTTTAATTCATTTTATTTTGTTGCCATTTGTCATAGTTTACCATCTGTAAAGGAAATACTGTATTTATGAAAAACTCTTTTGTGGCTTCTTGCTTTCCAATGAACTTTGATCTTCAAAAGTTTAAATGCAATTTCAATTGTCTCCTTAATTTAAATGCAATTTCAATTTTTTCCTTTAAATGCAATTTCAATTGTTTCCTTAAATTTTTTTCCCTTTTAAATGCAATTTCAATTGTTTCCTTTAAATGCAATTTCAATTATCTCCTTAATTCCCATTCTTATATTGACCTCTCACCTTAATGGGTTTTTTTTCTCAGATTCTTTCAAATTCAGTAACCTTGTGTGCCACTAAGCTTTATTGTCTTGCTTAGGGTGAAATGATTAAAAAAAAAACATCCTATTCTATAACACATACCTATAATTTGGCAAGGAATATTTAGGAAAAAAATGAATAATCAACTGTTGATTTGTGCATACTTGTACATTTTTTTAAATTTGAACATTATTCTGTTTTGCTATCATATATATTAAATTCAGGGGCAATCTAGGAACTAGTGTGTCAAACTGGAGTGTTTAGATGTTAGTCTAGTTCATATAATCTAACCATCAGGATATATGATGCAGGGCCAATTTTGGAGAAGTCTGATTTACAAAAATAGTATACTTTATATGGTAGGATATACAGTATTTATTATTAATTGATGTATCATCATAATTTAATAAAATCATGAAAATTGTACTTAATTACAATAAAATATAAAGGTATATTTTTCTTGTCTGTTAGTGAGGTTAAAATAAAAATGTTTAAAGTACTATTTTAAAAAGTTCATGACCAGAAGAGATACTTTTTGTAAAAGGTTATGCAGTGAAATTCTTTAGAGAATAAACATATTTCAAGTTGTCAAATTAAAAAAAAAAGTTTTGAAACAGAGATTGAAAATTACATGCTTTTGGTATTAAAAAGACCAAAAACATCTATGTTAATATATATAATATACCAAAAGAGATTGAGATAGTAGATTTTGTATTAAGACATGAAAAAATCTGTCAACAACATTCTTCTTTTTGCATTCATATTTGTATAGTGTCAATCCTCTCTGGGTACTGAAACTTGTAGATGGTATAGAATAAATGTTGGAAAGATGTACTGTCTAATTTTATATAAAATATTAGAAAGAAAACAAGAAACAAAGGAATTTCATTATATCCTTTTTGTAATCATTTATTATGTTTATCTGTTATTCTCTTTTGCATTTCCCTGTGACAAAAGAAAAAAGATTAACAAAGTTTTTTTTTTTTTTTAATTTAAAAGTAATTAACACTTGGTTATCTTCATTAATAAGTATTATCGTATCAGTACTTCTCCCTAATGAAAATATCCAATGAAACTAGGTGATCTTAGTCATTGGGCAGAAAATAAGTATTCAATACACACTGTTGGAACCAGTTTATTGCATTGGTAACTTCAACATGAGTTTGTTTTACAACATTTTCTAAATTTCCAAAATAATGCTTATTTCTCAATAATTATACTTAACTGAATTAAATGAATAAATTAGTTGAAACAAATATAGGAAAAAGTACATAAAATCTTCATAGTAAATCATTTTGTAAAATAAAGAGTAGAAATTTGTTGCTAATGATCATTTTATAAATTTACTAAAATGTACTTAAAATCCAAACTAGTGGCAAAATTTTTCAGTTCTAATGACTCCTGTACCATAACTACTTGAAGTGAAACATTTATTCCTAAGGTTTATCAGATTTGTAAATCTCTAAAATGTTCATGAAAATATAAGGATACGTAAGTAAAGTGTGTCTGCCAAAATAAATAGATATTATTTTGCAATTTCAGTGAGCAATTGAATGCCAACTTTTGTTAAAAGAAATTTTCTAATTCTTTTATATTGGAAGTCAGTCAGTAAAGGACATATCAATATTACCCCAAACGACCATATAAGCAAAGAGTCTGTCTTGTGTAGCAACTCCAGAGCAAAGCTAAACAAAGGATAAAATAAATAAATACATAAATAATTATAAGAAAAGGAAAGAAAATTTCATTTTTATATTAATCCATCTCTGCCTTAAACTTTAACAATGATTGCAAAAATGGCAACTTGAATGACACAATACAATGTTTTCCTTTCTGAAAATATTATAAATTAAAAAGCTGAACAACATGTATTCAGTATAGACAAATCAATAAATGTTTAAAGAAGCTGAAGCCAAAATGTAGATAAAATACAAGACAGTATATTTAAAGTCTACTTATCTACGTATATGTACATATCTGTAAGTACCCATTTTATGCACACCTTACACACACTCACGCGCACACAAAGATGAATGAACCATTTGAAATTATTCTTTCTTAGAAATGTTATAGAAGCTGTTGTCCTTGAAGAATTGTATTTTATGACAAGAAGTTGTAGGATAAAAGGAAAGAAACATTGTCAATAAAAGAAGAAAAAACAACAGAAGGTGGTAGGGTTATGCCTTACTATATGGCAACAATGTTGAAGGTAGTTAAAAAAAAAGTTTGAGAGAGAGAAAGAGAGAAGAGAAGAAGCTGTAAAAATAAATAAATATATAAATAAATTAGCAAGAGTATCATAGAGTGGAACTTGAAGCAAGAAACCAAATTAAAAAAAATGAAAAGAAACTATATATATATATATATATATATATATATATATATATATATATACACACACACGCACACACAACACTTGGGATGGGAAATTACTGGGAGTGGAGCTCATTTTTAAGAATTATATTTTATTACAAATTATCAAAGAATACTTCTCCAATAAAGGCTTATTGACCATAACATGAAATAAATTTGAAAATGGTTGGAGAATTAATAATACTACTATAACTGAAAATTACTTTATCAGTGTATGAGTAATATATATATATATATATCAGTAGGAGTAGCCATTTTCTGTTCTATAGTCTACTTCAGAAAAACTTGAGAATAAATGGTTTCCTGTAGAGATTATTTGAGTTTGGGAGAAGAAACGTTTTTTTGGGGGTTTTTTTTTAATCAATTCATACCAAGCAAGGTGACAATGCCACTAAGAGGCAAGGAGCTATGAGGAGTGAAAAGAAAATTAAAAGATTTTAGAAGGTATTGGAAATACAATGCTAAACAAGGTATGACCCTATATTCTTGTTCAAAAGAACAGGGAATTTTGGTTTGTTTTGTTTTACAGCATATCAACCTCAAAGGGTTATTTAATGCTGGTAATTTTTTTTTTTTCAAAAATGTATAGCTGGTAATAATTTATTGCTGGTAATAATTTCTTTTACAAAATATTTATGGTATTAAAACCTATTTTTTACACTTTCATAGTTTCGGGGTTAACTATTTACCCATAACTGGGACCCTAACAGGTGCTACCACCCCAGGTCACAGTGGATCTGAGAACACCAGCAATTAAGAAGTGGTTCATCTGAACAATATATAAACCTAATCATTTCTATTGAAGAGAGAGAGAGAGAAAAAAAAAAAAAAAAAATTTGGGGAAAAAAAAAATTCAGAGTTTATATAGAGTTGAAGTAAACTTTAGAAGGAACCTAAACAGGAAACAAAGGATAAACCTCTACTCCTGTTCAAAAGATTGGAGTTGAACTCAAATACATGTAAAGTGATTAATTTCTGAAATCAGTTTAAACAGTATAATAAATTATTTATTATTTATACTTGATTTTTATTTTATTGATATCATATTTTGTTACCCAAATAGTTGTCTAACACTGCATAAACTATAAAAAAAAATTGAAATTACTTAAAGCAAAAGCATGTTCACAAGCACAATCACCATTATATAATAAATAGTAAAACTGGTTACTAAATTATATTTTTCGAGGTAGGATGAGGTATTTTACAAGAACACAAACTAATTTGTTGTATTGTGCAAATTCTAAATAGGTATCATAAATTGAGAAAGAAAGAAAAAAAAAAAAGAAGAAAAGCTAATAATTTTCTTAACAATGAAATAAGAAATGAAATCCTAACTTGAAATCTCATCATATCAGCAAAATTCTTAAAGGGAAGAATAGAGATATATGATTTTATAACAACAGTTTACCTGATTTCCATGGAAGTGGTCATTAGTGTTAACCATCGCTGGTTCATTTCTTCCAGCCGATGGTGAAGCTGAGTAGTATCCTGGGCAACCATGGTTCTTGCAAGTTGATTACCAGCACCTGTTAGTGATTCATAAGTATTTTGATGAGAATCTACTTCTGCCTGCAGATCCTGTAAAAAAAGAAATTTTAAGAAATTAAGTAATCTTCAATGACTGAAGAAAACAAACACATGGACATGCAAGGAAAAAAGACTTGAAGTAAATAATTGTAAATGTTTGAATAGATGGTATCATGCCAGTAGAGAGTGAAGGGTTCAATGAAAAACAAATATTTTCCTGTAATAAACAAATTACGTAAACCCAATTGCTGGCTTCACACACAGATGTCAACAATTTTGTGGTTATACATTGTTTCCACTACTGCTGAAACTGTAAGTGCTATCCAACTGTTTTCCCCCTCATATTAATGTGTATATTTACTTCCAAGCAGATTTCTTTAAGACTATATCAAGGGAAATATGAAATGAGTGTTAAAATGATTCTCTGAGTAAATAAAATAAAATAATTCTAGTGGTTCTAAATTCCACAATTAAATGGATTTGTTATTTCTTGTATCAGTAATTAAAAAAATAGAAATCTTAGCTGAGATATATGGCTTTATTTAACCATTCACAACTGCATCTGAAAAAAGCTGATAGAGTAAGTTGGAGTAATGGCATCAACCCATTCAGAAATTACAAATTATATTTAATTTTTTTTTACTGTCATATATATATATAAATGAAATGGACTAAGTCCGACAATAAACAGAATATATATATATTGAGTGCTTTCTAATAAGTACCGCGCATATAATATATATATATATATATATATATATGTATCCTTGTGCAGGTATGCAGAAAATAGAAAAGAACACGTTGGGTGCATAATCCGGGGTTCCTTAGTATTTTTGTTTTTATTTTTAAAAAACAGTGCTCCATACAGAAGTAGAGCTTATATTATAATAATATTTTTTGTTTAAAAATATGATTCCTTCGCTACATAAGAGTTCTCATGTTTCAAAAACGTGAGCCGAAATCATCCAAATAATTAATAAAATTAAGTTGGATTGAGGTGTTTAGTCACGTTTCATCTTCAAGCGAAATTTTAGGATCCTAAAATTTCGCTTGAAGATGAAACGTGACTAAACACCTCAATCCAACTTAATTTTATTAATTATTTGGATGATTTCGGCTCACGTTTTTGAAACATGAGAACTCTTATGTAGCGAAGGAATCATATTTTTATAATATATATATATATATATATATATATATATATATATAAACAGTACTTTTATCATGTTTAGTGTTCTTATTGAAAGTTGTATATATTTGCAAATTTTTCTTTTATGCTAATAAAATAGTGTTTGGATGTTATCAATTGGTCCCATTTTTTTTTTATATATATATTAGAAAGGATTTTTTTTAAGAGGCTGCATTTTGATGTGGAAAATTTATACATGTATATGAAGAGTACACAATTATGCTCTCTTTCCAGCAACCTGACATCAAAGATTTAGATTTAAATTTTAATAACAAAATTAAAAGATCTGCTATTGTTATTTTATATTATATCCCATAAAATACAGCTGAATAGGCTTTTGGATGTCCTTTATACTTAGCTTACCACTAACTATATAGACAGGTACCTTTATTATTTAAAGCAAGCATGAAAGATTTTGTAATAAACAAAGGGTTGCAGACATTTATTTTTTTATGCCATTAACTATATTACAAGCTGTAATACCATATACAATGTAAGATATATATATACACACACACAAGTACTTTTGAATGTTGCTATATTAATTTTCAAGGATTGTGTTTTGTGTATGTATAAATAACTGTTTTTGGTTAATTCTGGCATTTTTACAATTGCTGGAACCAACTTCAATATCATTTAAATGGCCAAACTGGAATTTTATGTGTATTTTTTTTTTTTATACACACTCAAATATATGACCACCTATGGAAAAAGATACTTTATTTAATCTAGGCTGCTTCTCTTTTATTAAAACAGCCTCCAGAATGTTGTGTCTTTCTTTGCATTGTGTCCTATATATTTTGGTGTTATCTACTAAAATTTTTATTACTGTATATAATCGTGGATAGGTTGCCTGGTGGGGCAACCTATCCATGATTATATACAGTAATATTTTACATACAGTATATACAGTATATATTTTATATACAGTATTACTTTATGGCTTAATAATTGATGATTTACTGTTGACTTGTAGATTGGCTGCACTATAATCTGGGAAGTTTTATCTGAATTATCAGATATCTACCTTAATTTCAAAACTTACAATACGCTTTTGCAATTAAAATACATTTCATCAATCATCATGTAAACACAAGAAAGTAACTGTTGTACCGGTATTTTTATATTTACCACATATTATTTTTATATCGACTCAATTCAACAAAAATAAAAGAAATAACTACAGAAGAAAATGTTACGGTACATTTAGAAAAAAAATGTTTATCTATCTATAACAAAATTTATCTATCTATAATAAAAAAAAATGTTTATCTATCTATAACCTGCTTCATAACTCTTTCTTTTAATCATGATCAGGGTTTGCAACAATTAAAATTATAAACTAAATTTGGCAACTAACTATATCGTTGCATAATGTAAAATAGTGCAAATGTTTTGGGTACTAGATTCATGTGCTTTGTTATTTGTAAATAACTTAAGAATGCCTTTTAATGTTATAAAGAATATATTTAATTTCTTTAAGTCATATTTTCCAACATATTTTTGACAAAATATATATATTTTGTAGAATGAATCGTGGAACTATTTTTTCTTTGTCAATAAACATCTACACATGGTTCCTTAACTTATATATTCATGTTCAGGGTTTCTATATCTGTCTAGTGCGAGGTCCCCAACTGAACGGTGACTGATGGATCAATGAATATTTTATAATTTTATTTATTTATTGTAAAGTATATGTGAATCTAGCAACATGAGGTCATTTTAAAGCAGTGAGTCAGTATATATGATAGATAAATTGTTTCTATATGGAGAAAAAACACAGCTTTAGTGTTTATGGGTATCATTTCCGATTTCTCAGAAATCATGATGACAAGGTAGTGTTGCTTTACATTTATGTTGAGCGGATAGGTCGCACCTCTAATATTTTGTGAAATTTTTGGTAAAAAAGTGTGACCTATCCATGAGTATATATGCTATGTTGATATTATTTTGCTAATTTGTTATATGTTGATCTATATGAGTGCGAATTGCACTAAATTTTGACAAGTGACAAATCAACCTCTGAGAATGTGATGCATATGTGGCCAATGCAAAAATTTGAAAGGACATAAGAATTTATAAACAATATTTTTTCACATAGAGTACATTTTTGAAGTGATGAATTATTTCTAAGAATTAGATTAGACATTTTGAATTTTTGATAATAAATGATAAATTTAAGGTAATTTGTTAGGATCAATGACTTTTATATACTGCGAGATTATAATTTTAATAACCTTTTCATTTTGTTTATAATTAGGATGCATCTAGCTCCATTAAAACAATTTAATGGAATCTTTATTTTTGTTTATATCAAGTTGGTTGCTTATATTATTTTTTCTAAATTTCTTTAAAAGTAATAAAGCTATTTTATAGTGACTACCTTTATTTTCCATTACTTCTTGTCTTAATGACATGAGCTTCACTAGATTTATACAATCAGTGGAATTCTTTAAAATCTATTTTGTTGGATGATCATTCTTAATCTTTTTATTTCAGTACATTTCCCAAATACTCAATTACATTTCAGTCTTGTGACATGTTAGACCAATCAAGCCATTTTAGCTTTTGCTTCTACTCTGTTCTTCTGGCAGAGTATTTTGGATCATTGTCATCCTGAAAATATAACTCTTCTACCAAATGTTCGAGTGAAAGCAATATTTTTTCTTTCAATATATTGTAGTAACTTTGAGCATTCATGATTCTGTCAATAAAATGCAGCTCCCCGATATCATTGCAGCTTATATAATCCCAGACCATGACATTTCCCTCATCATACTTAACTGGTAATACCAGACACTTTTTCTTATGCACTTCACCATGACAACGCCAAACTCATTGAATGCAATCAGATATATATAGATTGTTCTTATCTCCTGCTAAAATGAGTAGACCATGGTGTCAGCTTGCATGGTCAACCTGGTTGCTTTTGTACACCTCCAACATTTTCATTTTATGATTTTGTACAACTTTGGCAACAGTGCTTTTAATCATCTGCAGCCTTGCAGCTATTTTTTTTTTTTTTTTTGTAGCCATTGTTGTTTGTGGAATGTTTCTTCAAATCAGAAGTTTTAGAGTTCTTTCCTATGTGAAGCCATTACTGAACTAAACATCCGTATACTGAAAAACTTGACTTTATAAGAACTATTTTTAAAACTGTTTCCTTTATTGAATTCCTTTATTAGGAAAGAATAATCTATTGTTTATTCATTTCTTAAAGTATTAATTTTATAAATTATACTTTAAAAATATACTTTCTATGTAGATAAATCTTTTTCATAGAGGTACATTTATTTTTGAATGGCAACATATATTTTTGGCAACAGAGTTTTAATGCTATAGAGTTTGTTCATAATACTTATTAATATCCATTTTGATTATGTAATGTTCCACCAAAAATAATAAAATCCTGCTATGACAGGTTTAGAATAAAATTACCTTTCTATAAAAAAGTGGTAAGGTTGTACATTGATTGGTAATACTGCATATAGTGCGCATATAAGATATAATTACTCTGTTAATGAGATTTTTAATCTGAACAATAAATCTGTATTGTTGTATCATTTCATTTTTTAAGATATATTTCTTAAAATGATTAAATTCAATAGAACATAGGTAAAATAACAATTATGGTCTCATGATGAGTAATGATGTTAGATAAAAATTGCCATAAATATTACTAAATTTATTTCCATAATGCATCCAAATTAGATAGTCTGACAGTTTAGAATAGCTAATCTGATAAAGGTAGGCTTTGAAAGTGAGGAAAGTGCATTATTCAAGAAATGTTTCAGCTGGCTGTTTTCCTTGCTATTAAACATTTAACAGAGAAATAAATCGGCAGCTGAACAATTCCCTGATGCCAGTGGATATTAGATCCCAGGGGAGAGAACATTTCCTTGTGCTCATGTGGTTGGCTGGCAGTGCCACTTGGCAGGAACCAAAGCCTGCATGGTGAAGTTTCTCATTTTCAGTGTTAGTGCACACGGAGAAGACAGAGAAAGAAAAAAGAGAACAGTTTCCTGTAAGGACACACAAGTGACTTTGCCAAAATGAAATAGTTCTCTTTATGAGTATCATTCATGCTGTAAGAAGCAAATAAAAGAGGCCTGTTTGGTGCAACTAACAGTAGGGAAAAGGAGAAATGACAGAAGATTAGCAATTGTGGCTAGGGAGGACAAAATTGGGGAAAAAAATCCCATTATTATAGATTTGTAAGGAGGCAAACATAAAGACAGAAGGTATCAGAATAAGGGAGGAAGTGTTGGAGGGAAAGAATGAACAAAGCAGATATAAAAGGAAGAATAAAACATGAGTCATCTGCTCTTTAAAGACAGCAGTTTGAAATATGAAACTTAAAAATTTATTGATATTAAAGACACTTCAAATTTGACAAAAGACAATTTGACATTATTTTGTTTTTCGCAAAGTAATTTTCACTTAGTCCCTAATTACTTTAAAGATTTCATGAAAGTTTTGAATATAAATTTAATGTGATCACGAACATACAAAGTTAGTTTGAAACTTGATCCAATATTTTGTATAAATACCATAATCTCATATTTTGAATATGTTGTATGTAAATACAACAAAATTTAAATACTGATTTTACTAATATAAAATTATGACAACATTATAATGCTATGAAGATTGTTAGTCTGTAGAAATGTATACTATAAACATGAAGCAGTTAAATATTACTTGTCCTGGGTAAAGATTAAATTTTTTTTTAAAGAGTATTTGAATTATGAAGTGCAAAATTTAAATAAATGAAATCAAGGTAATTTTAATTATTGTACATTCTTTTGTTTCCTGAATTATTTCTATTTTTATATTGCAAATCACCTGAAACCAGGTGAAGAAAATATTAAAGTAAAAACAACAAAATCTAAGATAAGTCTGAATACATTTAATGAAAATATCCTGAAGTATTGAAGGAAACAAAAAAAATTCTGAGTTTTTGTTAGAAAAAAAATCTGTTTTTACAACAAATTAAAAAAACAACAGAGTTTACAATTAATTAACAATAAAATTAATTAAAAAGGAAAATATTGTAGGAAAATATCTTTAACAGTGCTTTCTATCTGATTATTGTATCATGTGCATTTTAAAAGTGTTTATCTGAAATTACATTTACAATTTATGAAGAAACAATCCAATATTTGATCATGTTAATAAAAATAATAAAAGTATATGAAATGTAAGATGAAGCAATACTTTTTATTTGTTTCTTTCCTTTAAGAAAATAAGCCTAAAGCTAAGAAATAGATAATTAGATCTTGATAATTTTCTTAATAATTCTTGTTCTAAATTTACATTACTACAATCAGAAAATCAAACTTGGAATCAATGATTAAATTCTCATAACCCTGTCCTTGTTGCTAGTATTTAGGATTTGGCTCAGTAGTAAAGTTATGTACTTTTGATAAAGAGGTCTGGTGTTCTTAATTGCCAAAAAATTGAGATTCAGTAATACACATTCTCTTTAAAAATATCTAACTCAATAGAAATTTCATCTAAAAGGTTTATCAACAGATGCAAAAAAGAAAAGTCTGATTTCAATACATGGTTATAAGAACTTTATTTCAGCTTTCAGTTAAGCACTTGCAAAAACTACAAGCTCAATATTTGGATATATATATATTTTAATAAGTAAATCAAAAATAAAAATATAATTTAATTAACAACAGCATAAAACCAATTTATTTTCATTAATAAAATTGAAATCAGAATCAATATTTTGTTTTTTCAAGTGAAATATGCTTAAGATCTAGCTTTTGAGAAACCATATATATATGTACGGCATTTTTTATGGTTGAATAAAATTTTCCTAAAAGGAAAAAGATATTGCTTGTCAAAGAGAATTGGTTTTTGTAATCTTTTTGCAAGTTAGCACAAAAAAGTTTCCTGAGTGAAAGCAATAGTTTTAAACTACCAAAGTAATAAAGACAGTTGTGACCTGGGAACCTAATAGCTTAAATTTTGCCTTTCATTCATTGAAAAGTTTTCCTTAAATCCATTAAATACATTTAAAATCTGCTGTATGATCTGATTACCTACTTTTATTCAAAAGTGATTTAAACCAAATCTAATTTGACATCTTGGAAATATTTAATGAATTTTACTTCTCATATTAAAATATTTAATGGACTTTACTTTTCATCAAAGTGTTAATAGATTTAATTTATTTCTCAGCATAACAGAAATTAGGAAAATATTTAATTTGCATAAAATCTAATAATTCAAATTAAAAATTTAAATTGCAAACTATTCTATGATGAAGCTATCTATGGGTGAGATAAATTTATTTCTAAACACCTGTAAACTCGTTGCATATATACAGTTTTTTAGTGAAGGAACAAGCAAAAAATTTACACCCCTTTATGATTTTATATTAAAGATTAAAATAAAATATAAGTTGTAATTTACAACTAAAATCATTAAAATGAATTCTTAAAGTAAAACCTTTTCTGACCAAAGCTAATATTTTCTTTATTGTAATTTATATTAAGCATTTTTAAATTGAACTCTCCTGTGTTTTACAGGACCAAAGTTTATTTGATCAATAATTTGTTATCATAATTCATACCCTATTTTAGTGAAAAATATAGACAATTTTCAGTGTCTGGATGTGTCTACATATATCTACTTATGACTAATCATTGTTAATACAATTTTAAGAACTTGAACACTATTCAAGCCAACTTCATAAGAGTTGCTACATAAAGCCTACTTTAAAAGTTTTGAATATAAATTTCTTTCAAGGAGAAAACACTATCAATAGTTAACGAATCTCTTACAGCATGAACTAATGCCAAGTCTATTTTCTGATGGACAGGAAATAATATAGAAATAAGTCACAACATGGCAACATCTGCAGGTAAACACTAGGCTTTTAGAATATATGAGTTGGAAGAACTGCAAAACAGTGAGATTGACAAATTAGAGCTTTAAGAATATCAAATAGCATAGATCAATTTTTTTTTAAATTTAAAGTTTAAATGTAACTTTCTACGAAATGCTAATAATTATAAACAAGAAAAAAAGAAATGCTCTCAGTCCCAACTTCAAGGAATTCTCTTATTTTCACCTCAAAAGAAAAACCTTTATTTTATTGAGTTTAACTTTGACTAAAGCCTTCAGTTTTAACATGCTAAACTATAAACCAGAATAGACAGAAAAGAGTGGGTTGCAAGGATAAGATTTCTCAGGCATGCAAGCAAAAGCAAAGATATAAAAGCTACCAAGTATGAAATGCTGAAGAAATACAGAACATGAAAAAGATACAATAAAGCATCTTGTGGCTTTATATAGTGAGCTTGTTTTTTTGTTTTTTTTGTTTTTTTTTTTATCTAGAAATTCACTCAAAATAATGCAAAGAACTCAAGGAAACATATTCCTTGCTTGCTTCATCATCTATCAATCATATGAAAGTAGCACAAATCTTTTCTGTAGCACATAGACATATAAAGAAAGGTACAATGGCACATAAAGGCAAGGAAGAATTTACTCACACTTGCTTTTTTCTCTCTCTCTCTCTTGTACAATAGAAAAGATTTCTTTTCTACATATTACAAAAATAAAGTAGAATCTATTAAATATGTTCTTAAAATTTTCAAGTAAAGACAAGACGAAAATATTTAATATAAAAAATGCACATTGGACATGAGAAAGGAGATTTACCAATATGTTTTAAAATGCCTTTAATGAATCATAAGAACAAGGAAAACTGACCTTAAAAATGTGAATAAATAATTTTTAAGTATTGATGTAAATTTATTGTGGAAAGATTTTAGGCAACCAAATATTTTAGAATATTTTAGTTAAATGTTACAATTAACAAATCTATCATTTAATTTAAACTGTTAAGCAAAATTAAAATCTGATTTCAGAAGTTAAAGAATATTATGAGTAAGAATAAATAAATATCAGATAGAATAAATGATCAAATTACTAAATTAATAAAAAGAAGATAGATGCACCAGTTAATGTTTGTATTAGATTTTTATAAACAATATTTGATTTTTGATTTCTTTTTTTTTTTTTTTTACATTTGGTCACAGAAATATATGTTTCATATGAATGACAGATATCATTTCAACACTTTTTACTGTTAGTCATGTTCTGCATGATTTAAATACATGCATTCAATAAATGTATGCAAGAATATTCTATGCTAAATAGTGATATTATGAAATAACTGAAAATAAAAGCAAATAATTTTTCTTGGCTGCCTACACATGCATATCCAAGCATATTTATATACATTTCCTAAATTACTCTGGTAATCAATCAGTTTCTATTTAATTATACAGACAGATATACACATATATAACTTTTGTTCAACACTCAAGGTGCCAATCTGCAATTTATACTGCAACTATACTGAGTATATTTTAGTTTTGGAGAGAGAGCATGTAATCTGGTGCAATTACTAAAGCCTTGGTCATAGTAACTTGTGATTTTATGCTAGTACAACCATTGACAGATTTAATCTCCCTAATTTAATATACAAAGCTTCAGTAAACCTGTGGCATAGTCTTCAGGTACTTCCCACTAATGCCACATGTTGGGATCATCTCTCTAGACCGATATTATCAAGAAGTTACCTCCCTGACAAATCAACCATAATTCCACAATGTGAACTTTTGTCTTATGGTCAGAATGCTAAAAAACAAACATTTGTAATAAATAAGCAATAAATATCATTACTGTAACTTAATTTATTAATTCATGAGTTTGTTATACTGGCTAATCTAGAATAGTATTAATATATATTATTGATGTATACTGGATACACATGAATGATAAAACAAGACTGTTCTAGAAAGAATTGCATAATAAGCAATATAAGTTTTAAATTACAAAACTAATGTGCTAACAACCTACAGAATCATACAAATATATTTTGAGAAAGTTTTTCTTTTCTTCTATATTTTAGCAATTTATTGTCATAAGCAAGCAGATAAGTATCTTGATCCAAACATAAAAGGTAAAAGCAAATTAGATTTTTAGATAAAAAAAAAAACCCCAAAAAAACAGGTAAAATCATTCAGGTTTGTAGAGGTTTATAGCAAAAAAAAAAAACAAAAAAAAAACTGAAACACAAGATAATTACACAAATGTTAAGTATAGCATATTTGGCTTCTTCAGTGTGCCCATACCCCTTTGTTGGTAATCATGGCTCTCCAGAATTTCCTGTCCTTTATAGCTCTTATTAAATTTTGTTTTTGCTATATCTTCTAATCCCTTTTTCTGCCAATCATTTACACAAACTGACTAGATAGGTTATGCAATGCTTTTTTTTGTCTCTCTTGCCTTCAATATGTCTTGGCAATGTCAGATTTTTTTAAGCCCTCTTTATGTGCCCCAGAAATTTTAACTTCCTCCTGATGCTAAGTATAAGCATCCTTATCGTTTCCATTTTCTCTAAAACTTTGTTGCTGCTTACATGCTCAGTCCATGGTATTCTCAGTATCCTTCTGTAGAACCACATTTCTGTTGCCTTAAATCTTTTCTTCATCTATAACGAGATTGTCATATAGAAAAATCAATATTACATAACAGTTACATACTCATACTTTTGGAAGGCATCTTTCTCTATCCCAATGCACCTTCAGATGTTGGTGTTGCATTTTTCCGTTCTCTGTTAAAACACTTACTAAATATTTAAATTTTTGTACTTGCTTAATTTTGGTATCACCAATTTGTTATTCACATCTTTGGCTCTTTTTGCTTACATTCAACCTTTTTTTTACCTTCTTTTTGCTGACATTTTATCTTACAATTGATGTTTAGTCTTTTTTTCTTCCTTTTCTTCACTACTTTCCGTAGGAGCATCTGTATTTTCCTTTCTGTGTCTGCTATCATCATTGTGTCATCTGCATATCTAATGTTGTTAAGATTGAGACTGCCAATAATGAATTATGATAGGAATTCTAATTCTCAGAATAAACCTCACTGTAAAGGTTGAATAAATCATTCACATTCTTGTCTTACACCCCTTTCTATTTTTGTATATTTACCGAGTTCATTTTTATCTATATGCAGGTGGTTTGCTGCCAGTATATGTTCTTGATTATTCTAATATCATTATTAATTATTCAATGGACTTTAGCTGCACAGCTGTAACAAATTGAATAATGAAAACAGCAGAAAAGTTAGAAAATTTTAAATCTTAACAGATGAATTTCATTAAGAAGAAAAATATTTCATTATTGTAAGATTTCTTTTTTGAGTATTTTAAACAAAAAATTCTAGTCACCCCCGTCACAAGTAAATTACTCAACCCCACCCCCCCAACTTACTCTTAGAGATGAATCAAACAAAAATCCAGAATGGAATAAATAGTTCATTGCTTATCATTATTAACAGAAAGAAGTTTTTAATCTTGTCTGCTTAGTGGATTATAAACTTTATGTTTCAGATGAGAAAACAGAAGGGGATAATTAGATGTCTCAAATTTGTCAAGAAAAACATGGCAACTGAAGAACACATTGATAACAACCAAACACAAATAAAATAAACTTTAACACTCTTATCTGGCACCTAACTTGAAACGATGCTAGTATGATATCAAAATAAGTAAGTTAGAATCAGTTTCCCAAAGAGAGAGCAAGAAGAAATTATTCTGAGATACTGATTCCAAAACAGAGTCTTACTAAACAAAAAAGAGGAAAAATAAATAAAATAAGAATTCTTTGAAAAAGGCTCTATCTTTAATGAAGACAAATTTAGATGCTAGGCTAGGTAGGTCATTACCTTTATTTATATTGTCATCTGATCTATTTGTATTCTGATTTGCCCACAGATTCCTCCAAAATACCTTTGATTCAAATAATTAACTGAAGTTGTCTTATTTTAGAGATTCTAAGATTTCAGCTTCTTTGTTGCTTATTGTCAGATTAAATGAAAACTTAAAGAATTACTACGTTTTTTTTAATAAGCTTTTCAAAAACTTTTTGAATATTATATTGACTTGGGAAAATATCTGAGTTACAAATGTACATTTTTTCTCGACAAAAATCATCATGACAACAAAATCAAATCAATAATTCAATATACAATGAAATAAAAACAAAATAACTGAGAGAAGTTTAAGTAAAAATGAAAAGACAAAGAATAATTATGAAATTCTATTGATGAACTGGATAAAATCTTACTGCATTGCTTGACAGATTGCAGCATTATAACTTGGCACTTTGGTAAAATAATGGCAGCAAGTAGAGGTGATAGAGTAATAGTCTGATAAATTATTTATTAAAGATACAAAATGATAGAAAGCTGAATATCAGGCAATGAGGTCAACTGCAGATACATTGATCTACTAACTAGATACAAGAACCAGGGTCAAGCACTTTATACGCTATAAGAAGTACAAGTTCACAAGCTGATCATGAATTTCACTTTCATGATTTCTTTCTAATGCTTTGCTCTCTTAATCATTTTCAAGTCTTGAATGATTTAAGATTATATTATTTACATTTGAACTAATAATCTCATCTTTGTTGTTATTGTTATGTTTAGATGGTATGCTCCCCAACCTTCTTCAGGTAAAGGTAACTTTCAGAGGACTTTGAACCAAATACTTTATTTAATCTAAACAAGGCAGTACTAAAATGAACAAAATATGCCTGGACATGGAAAATACAGACAATACATTAAATAGAGATCAGTTCAAAATTCTCTGGGGTTTACCCACATGGACAGACACCTGAAGAAGGCCAGAGGGTACAACGACCAAAATGGCGTGATAACAACAACAAAAATGAGGACATTAGTCTCAATGTAAATAATGATAACTCCATATCTCAGAAATTCAAACAGAAATTGTTTATGTTTTATCATATTTATATTCATATGCATTTGTTGGGACTCATATTTTTCACCAGTTATTTTTATATTTCTTTAAAAAATGAAGTAGCATCCTTTTGAAATCTGCTTGGATTAACATTCTTATTGATATCAGCAATATCAAAGATTATAGAAGGATGAACTTGACAAGGGTTATATGAGATTAACCTTGTGGATTCCATTTTACTTTTATCTTTAATTTCAACAAGTGTGTTCTATAACTGTATTCAGTTGCAACACAAAATAAATTTACTTTAAATCTGATCCTTAACTTCAAATTGTGAACTTAATCCTCAGAGCATAAATTTTGTAATATATTCTTTGAGGTAAATAACACCTTTAAATATGTTCTATTTTTAAATCATTTTATTTAGATAATTACAAAAAGAATAAAAAGATTGTTTAGAGATAAATAAGTATAAAAATCACAAGAGACAACTTCAATTTATTTCCTTAACACAGATCTCCAAGGTTGATTAAAATATAAAACAAAATAGAATAAGCTGAATTTTGTTTTACTTTTGGCAGTCAATTACAAAAGATATTGTGAGAGAAATGATCTAGCACATTTATTTCTATATAGTCAATGTTATATACAATAAACAAGACAGTTATTTTAGGCCTCTGGAGACATGACAGAAAGATTCTCTTGTACATCATCGCTGAAGTCAGGCAAGTTAAATAGATTAGAAATGAGTATAACTGCAAACAGATTCTGAGAGTAAACAGAAGTAAAAGAGCGTTAAGAACATATAGCAGAACATGAAGATAGTTGATAAAAAAAAAGATACTGCTTAAAATACATAATTTTTATGGTTGCTAAAAATATCAAATATTTGCACAGTGCAAATAGGGTTATATTTTTAATTGGTAAAAACCTTTGAAATGAACACAAAGTATTTTTTTTTATTGTTGTTAACACAAAAATGTTGAACAACAGATAAAATTAGAGTTGGAAAATGCAGACTGCAGACCTACTTGTGGACATTAGTTAAAAGTTAACTCTTTCAGTTTTATGAAAAGTAAAAGATATTTAGAATTTACTGTCATAATAGAGTGAATTATGCGAAACTAATTAGTATTAATTATATGAATAAATCATATTGATAATTTTATAAATGCCATATTTTTTAAACCTGTAGTTCAATCAAAAATATTATATTTATATACACACACACATGCTCATACATTGTATAAAATTACCACTATTCTATAGAAAAGAGAAGCAAAATTCACATTCCAATCTTGTTTTAATAAATTCAATGTGAGGAATCAGAATTAAGATGCATGTAAAAAATAACAAACAGCAACAAATAACTCCATTAATGAAAAAGCAAATTTGTCAATTTAAATGCAATATATAGGAAACTTGCAGACAGAAAAGATGAAGGCAAAAATCATGAAAAAAAAAATCATAAAACAAAATGAAGAATTTAGGACTACAATAAAATAGACTACCAAGTGATGTAAATTGGCATAATATTTTTGTTAGTCTTTGACTGTAGAATAAATAGGTCATTTCTGAGAAAGCTGTTCATCATTCTGAAATATCTGATTACCAGACAAAAACAGTTTCCTCAGCATTTAAGCTTCACTTTCTTTTGTGGAGGTGTCAACATTTTCACCTGAAGAAATTTAGGAATTATTGATTAACTGTTGTGAACTTTAACTTCAGATCAAAATGAGCATACTATCTGAACAGTCACCTTGCAAAGTGAAAATATTTGATTTCAAAGGCATGTGGAAGCTTTTAAAGATATCATCAATTGGGTAGCAGCAAATCATATTGTTTGTTAAAATATGCTGAAGACAAGCAAATATGTGAAAAAAATGTTACAAGGAAATAGGTAATAGTTTCTTAAATGTCAGATATAATGATAAACACTCAATGCTGTTGGTAAATCACTAAAAGTGCTCAAGTTAGCTACAAAAACTGATCAAAAAGTTAAAAAAAGAAATAAAAGAAAGAAGAATAACTTGTCAAATGAGAATAGATAAAAGTAGGTTATTTTTACTTATTCAAAAGCTGACTTCTCTATGAAATTGTATAACAAATTCTTCTTCAGGGCAGTAAAATTACAAATTTAAATTTTGTGAAATACAAAAAGTTAGAACCTTGACCTTAAGTTGAATAAATTAAAAATATACAACAATTGTTTATACTGGTTAATTCATTTTAGACTAGAGTAAGTAAAAAAACTTTTTTTTACAAACTATCATAATTTGGGGAATGCATGGGAAGGTATTTTGGCAATATGTAAATAATGCATTTAGACTTGTCATTAAATAATGAGATTTATCAGGTTCAGTCTTGAGATGAACCAAATTAAATGAAGTGTATTTTTTAAAAAGAAATAAATAAGAAAATGAACAGCTTTTCTCATTAACTTTTTTTTTTTCTGAAACATACATTTCAAAAAAACTTTGGAAAATTGAACACATTATGTTTAATGAGAATTGATAAAAATTTAGAAATACCAAAACAAAGATGAAACTCATGACAGTTTGAAAAAATAATTTGAAACATTTCAACTATTTGGAAACCAATAGTAAATTTCCATGCAACAAATTTGCTACTAATTAGATTAGTCAATCAGTAGCTTGGAAAAAATTTTCTAAATAAGTTACATCTAATTGATTGGTTTTAAAGTGAACAAATAAAATAAAAGATATTTTTAATTTTTAAAAAAATGATATTTCATCAGGGAAAATCTGCTTGACAGCAAATACACTCTAAACTCATGTTAATCTTGCATGTCATGGCTTCTTAAGTGGGTTCTTCATTTTTAATACTGGCTTTTATAAAGGACACAAGAAATGAATTATTTATCATCTAATAAGATCAGTCTTTCTTATTTCAGATAATTATATGCAGAGTAATGTGTGGCAAACAGAAATCAAACTGACCTTACTATAAATACTAAATGAGAGAAATTCTATTTTTTGCTTAAGACTTCAATCTGTTGCTTTTTGTAGATACAAAGAGGAGTAGATAGGTTTGTCTATTGTTTGGTTCACACTCCTCTTCTGAACAGGAGTAGAGGTTTATCTTTTGTTTCCTGTTTAAGATTGGGTTTCAAGTTTCTTGTAAAAAGTATTTTCATTGTCGCCCACATGCATTAGCCCCTTCTATCTTAGTAGCATTATCGCCTTGTTTGGGGTGATTAATTAAAAAAATAATCATTCCCATTCACAAGTTTAATAAGTAACATTACTTTGTTCCATTTATTTTTATAACTACTAAAGAAGTTCTTTAAGATTCTATCAGGAAGACTACAATATTTAGAAAACCAATTGTGCATTCATCATTAAGTGAAAAAGAATGTTATAATATTTTGATTATTAATCTACATTCTATTTCAAGCTGATTTGTGTTTTTGTTACAAGAGTATCATCCAAATAATTTTCTCATTATCTTATTCATTTGATTAATATAATGAAAAAATTAATAAGGAAAAGTAAATGGCCAGCAAATATTTTACCTTTTGGTAAACAAGAATTTGAAAGAAAAGAATTATTTATTATTTATTGAATTTACATTTTAGTAAAAGCACCATATTCTTTTAATTTATACAAGCTATTTAGGAAGAAAATACAAACATTTTGTAACTTATTTGTAAAGCAACATTTGAACTGTAGAAAAATGCTATGCTTGCCAAGTTTTGTCTTAATTTTGCTAATTTTATTATCATCAGAACAGATTAGATCAACAAGATGAAAGTGTTTTCAGCAAAATACTGATTAGAAAATGATTAATTTATATTATTTTGTAGAATTTCTATTCCTACTTTTATCAATGAACATTTAAACCAGAACAGTCAGTCATTTGGCAGCATAAAACTAAAAAGGCATTTAAACATGTTACAGTTTTTATCCTTTAATGATTAATGCTTTTATATTAACTCAACAATTAAGAAAAAAGACCCTCTGTAATCCCCATTATAATTCCATATTATCTATTCCTAAACAAATAGATGTGGAAAAACTGTTATGTAGACTCAAAGGATTGAACAATGAACATTTTCTGAATGCCATCACAAAAACAAACACCACAATTCCTCATCATAATGAATATTAAAGAAGATTCTTAAATTTTCAAAAATAGAAAAATGAATACATAACAACACAAGGATAAAATTTGTCAATATATTTGATAAGTGATTAAATGAACAGAAAAAAATATAAGAGCCTCTTATTTATAGAGATTAGTATTAAGTGATTTAAATATCAGATATAAATTATTCGCATCTTAGTTAAAACTGCTTAAAATGAGAAACGTTAAACCAAAGTATGAATATAAAATCCAGTTCATTATCCACTCTGTCAGAGAAGCAAGCAGTTGAGTTGTTCAAATAACTGGAGATTATATATAATGTATAGAAAGACAGAGTTATGTTTGTGTGTATGTGTTTGTTTAGCCACACACATGTCAGTTGAAAACTTGTACTCATACAATGATAGCTTCTATGGTCATGCAGAACACAAACAGATATAAACTTAATTTTCTTAATTATCTATTAACTTTATCAATTTAGGCACCCATATTTTCTCTTGCTTTTCCTGTTGCACAACATATTTAGAAGAAGCATGAATGAAATTATCATCATTCCATCATTTATGATTTGATTTTCTTTCTAAAAAAGAAATTTACTATTCTCATTCTGCAAGAAAATCAATAAAGGTTTTAATAAAAAGCTTCATTCTCCTTAACAAAAATATTCAAAATAAATACTTATACTGAAGTAGTACAGTGAGAACATTGAACAGTTCAGTCAGTGAAATCTAAACAATATCCTTGAAAATAGTAGTAAAACCAATCAAAAGATAATGAATGAATATAATTCTATTTCTACACATAAAGTAGGTCTTGGAAGATTAGTGAAATGTTGCATTTGCTGGATGATAACAAGTAGCAGTTAATTTTAAATGCCTATTACTACTCAACTTGGATTATTATTATTATTATTACTACTAATACTCCTCCTCATCATCATCAGGTAGGTACATAATCTTCAACCAAAGAAAAATTCAATCTTTCATTTCTTCATATTCATTATCACAGCTTTAATCAAGTAACAGTACAAAGAATGACAATAGAATTATTTAGCTATAATTTTACTATTATAAAGAACTTTTTAGTAAATTTTATAATGAAATAGATTATAATAGATTTTAAGCTTACAACCAGGCCAACAATACAATGTCTACATTATTTGGTAGCTATTTTATTGCTGTTTTTCAAAACAAATTCAACAAAAAGTAATATTTCCTAGTTTTATTTACTAATAGAATGATAAAAGCATAAAGTAGGTGAATTTCAAATTTAATTTCAAGTCACTCAAATACAATATAATTGTAATAGTAGCATTTGATTTAAATGCAATTAAAATCATTATCTACTGTCTACTTAATTATTGTTCTTTTAATGTTCTCTCTCCTTAATAGTGTTTTTCTCTTATATTCTCTAACATTCAGTAACCACTTATGTCTTTAGTGGCTTTATTGCCTTGCTTGGGGTGAAAAGATTAAAAAAAATCAAAAAGGTACATTAATGGCTAGAAATTATTAGTTTTAGAATAATTGAATTTTATTAGAGTAGACAGAGGATCTAGTGTATATTGAGTATAAATAAATATAAATATGTTGGTTGAAACATGACAGAAATAATAAGTCCTATCTGTAAGCTAAATGAATAACACATGGATTCAAAATGTTAGAAAAAATTAAATGTATTGTTGCACAAAAAAAAGAAGCTATAAACTCAGACAATTCAGCATCTAAAGCATATATCCTTGAGGCATAATAAACCAAACACATATGTATTTAAAAATAAGATTTTCACTGTTTCATTAATGAAACCTAAGAAGGATATTGTCCATAAATACAGATTTTTCTTGAATTTTACAGGAAAATAATCATCATGGCATTACTATATTCTATATTGAGATGATAATTAGTCAATGATATTTCAAGCATGTTACATATAGTTTCTTCAATTCTTTCTAAACAAAGATACACTCCCACATTACACCATACTGCAAAAGACAGCTGTTCTAGTCTCAGAAAACACAGTTATCACAGAAGTTGTGATCATGGCATATTATGAAAGTGTTTAGAATAGCAATAACTCTGCTCAGTACTATAGAGAGATATATTAATAGACTCATGTATGATAAAAGGCTGGTGAGAGACATAGCTTAGCACTTTGGTTTATAGCCATTAAAGTTTTTATAACAATTTATTATATTTGGGTAAAAATTGCATTTTAATGGATTCTCTTTATTTTACTGACACTGCTCAAGAGAAACAATATGTTGTATAAGTTGAATTAGGATTTCATACAAATGGAGTTAAAGTGTTGCTTTTCTTCATACAAAATATTCCCAAAGCAAATATGACTAAGAACATCTTTCTCATAAGAAGTGAGTGTACAGTGTTTCTACTATATTGCATTTAAGCATTTGAAACAATAGATAATAGCAGAGAATACCTGAAGACAAATTCAGCACTATATTATGGCATCCAGTATTCTTAAATCATATACCTATTAACATTAACAATGATTTTCAAGCACAGAACTTTTGCTGACAAATCATTCAACTCTCAGCTCTATAGAATTAAATGGCAAGCTTTTGTTAATGCTACATCTAGCCAAGTCAAAGCATGTATTAAAAATGAAATCTATAGATTAGATAAATACAAATGGTGTATTAACATCAAATTCTAATGAATTTGTTACAAGTGTGGGTTTCTGATAGTAAAATAAGAAAACTGCTGTAGTGCTTATGAAAATTGCTTGATTAGAATCTAATTGTCATTATACTTAAGAGGAATGCCTTTAAGTAGTTTAGATTAGATTAGATATTGATCTTATAAGTACTTTATTTTCAGGCAGAATTTCTACTTTTATTTCAGCTGGAGCTTAAAGTTGAAACTGGCAATTTAGGGAAATTAGAAAAAGGAAATAATATCAATATGAAACAATTAAGAACTGTAATGGCTAGATTTTCAAGAAATAGCAGGAAATGAGACTTTCAGTTTAAAGTTGATTCTTTGTGCAGTGGCTAAAAGGAAAATACATTCAAAGTATTGAAATCCTTCATTGATGTGGGTACAAGTTAAATTTGACAATGAAAGAAAGTACACACAAGGAAGAAGACAGATTAACTGGATCATTACAAGATTTCTTCAAAATTATTAACAGTAATTAACATGTAAAATTTTTCTTTATTAATGCAAAAGATCATAGCATTTTGCTTGAATTAAAATCCTTGCCTTTATTTAAATAAATGTTTTAACAGTGTATAATCATATCTAAGGCAACATATTAAAAAAGGAAAACACACAGAGTATACCTTTATAAAATTACTTTGTAAAATGCAAACTTGCTACATCTACATTTAACTTTCATTATTAGAATAAACTTAAATATATTTAATCATTTTTGCAGATATTGCATTTATTAAAGCCTTACAAAAAAGGCACAACAAATACATAATAGGAAATATTTTTATCCCCAAATTCTTTATAAATTAATTAAATGTTCATAATGTAAGAATCTGTTTTGTATTTAGTTGGAAGATTCTAAATAAATCTTATTTAGAAAGGGGCAAGAACTTCTCTTCCAACCAGATGGATATATATTGTTGCTGAAAAAGGATCCTACTTGAAACAGATAAGGATTTTAAATTGTTTATATAAAATTGCTGGTTATATGACGATCTAAATTGCATACTTGAACAAGTCTGTTCATGAATGAAAAGTGTATTATTTTCAAATAACGCCATCTGGTAATTTTATGTTGCCGGTAATGTTGGAAAATTGATAGTTTTAAAGATTTACCATTTTGTTGCACTATATGCCATCTTTTAAAGTGTTCTGGTGGAACAGAATTATCTTTCTATGTTAAGAATTGCCTAAGATACCTTTTGCAGTCTTCCAGGGAATTATTATCATTTTCTTTTTTCATTAAGAAAATTCTTTAAAGAACAGGATGAATACTAATTCAAAAGGTGCAATACTGGTGAAAATTTCATAGCCAGTTGTAACAATTTTTACCTGGTTATCAAAGAAACATGTAGTCTAATATTATCTTGATAGAATATGGCACTCTTCTCTTCCTTTTAAGTACTTCCAGACACTTCATTGGCCCAATTAGGAATTATGCTTTGAGTTTTACTTTTCTTAAAATAAAAATTAATAAGACAAAAATGTTGTTTATTTATTCTATCTTAAAGTAATAAAATAAACATGCCAGTTTTGACAATTTAAAAAATGCAGATCAATAAGAGAAGTTAAAATGAAATTCTTCTAATACCATCTAACGACAAAAACTTAATCTCATTTGATAAAACAATAATTGGAATATACTTTTATACTTAAGATAAGGAACATTTTTTTTAAATATTTGTTGTACTAGTTATTGGCCAACAGTTTCATTGTTCATCAAAATGGATACAACTAATGCCAAACTGTTAAGAGATTAACAGCATTTCTCTTGAAAAATTCCAAGTTGTGAAATTTTGTAATACAGGAATTATTGAGTCATAAAAATTTAATGCAAAAGGAGTCATAATTAAAAAAAATTCCAAAAAATTAAAAAAGTGATTAAACTTTTCATTCATATAATTTTTCGATATTTGATATGTTCTTTACAAAGTAGTATAACACATGTCTAGTGCCAAAATAAGAGATAAGATTCTTTGAATTTTTCCTCTTCTCTGACAATATTTATGAGGTTTCAATTGCAACTCTTGTCAAGCAAAGGATTCTTATTTGCTGATGCCAGAAGAAAAGACTCATTTAGTTATTCGCATTATAATGTTGATGTTGGAAGCTGATTAAAGATGTCAGCATTGGAAACAACTTTAGTCAAATGAATGTAGAGATACTCTTTGATAGAGGAGGGCAAGTGCACAAAGTCACATTGTGTTTGGCAAACAACAAAGAAAAGCATACCTCACAGTGCAAAACATATTCATCATACTGCATAAAGAAAAGAGAATTAAAGGAACAAGAAACAAATAAAAATTTGACAATTTGGTTCCATTCATGAAATGATAAATTTTGGATGAGTCTAAATTCAAAATCAACTTTAAATAATTTGATACAGAAAGAAAGACTGTCAAGAGTAGCAAATGGATTTTATTTCTTCTCTTTCAAAAAATTCAAATTAAATGTTGACAATTTTTATTGGAGGTAAAAAAAATATGATAAAAAATTTAAGAGATTCCTTTTAAAAACTTTATTAGAGAGCTGTAAAATATTTTCTAAAAAAGTTTTAAAATTCATTTCTTTTTATTGAATCCATGAAACTTACTGTGCTTCCTTACAATTCCAATCTACAAAGAATATTATTTATATGATATCCATACAATGCAGGAACTTTCATCTGATATTCTTATTTTCTTATTACAAAAAAGCATTACAAAAATACACCACTGAGGTGAGCAAATTAACCACCCTCTAGAAATAAATATATAATAATGCAGATGCATATTTTGATAGATATTTCCTATTTGTATTGATTAATTTTGAATAAAATGCTAAAAGATTAAATGAAGTTTGTGTGTGTGTATTTTTTAAATCATTTCACTCCAAGAAAGGCAATAAAGCTCCTAAGAAACAAGGGGTTACTAAGTGTGAGAAAATATGAGAAAAAAAGACATTATTAAGGAGAGAGAACACTAAAAGAACAGGACTTGAGAAGACAGAAGATAACGGTTGATATTGCATTTAAATGTTTGAAGATCAAAATTGACTGGAAAGCAAGAAGCCTGAAGAGAGTTCCACAACTGAGAAGTGTGAGAGAAGAAAGTGTTAGCATAGAACTTAGTTACTCCTAACCATTTCAACAGAAAAATGATGAGACCTAGCTGCCAATCCAGAAATGTGCTTAAATTCATAAAATCTAGATAACATAGAGGAAAGTTTATCAGAACAATTACCATGAAAGTATTTATAGAAAAGGCACAGAGAAGTCACATTGCGGCAGTTGGAAAGTGACTGAAGCCAAAATTTCAGATCAGGACCATTAAGATTGCACATTCTTCTTTGGATTTTAACAAGAATCTCTAAATATGTAGTGTGAATGTGAAATAACATTTAAACAATACCAGATGAAAAATAATATCTATCAATACCTTAAAATTTACACACAGACATATATAGAGAGAGAGGGGGGAGACAAAGAGGAAGAAAGAGGGTCACATAAAGATAAATGGAAAAGAAAGAGAAAACAAATATGTAAAAGGTGAAAAGAATATCAGAATGCCATTCAATGTTTGTGTGTGTTTTTAGCAATTATCTTTTGTAGAATATTTAGAAAAAAAAATGTAAACATTACTTATTTCCATAAATCCTTTCATTCATGCATGCATCTATTTCTTTCTCTCTCTCTCTCTCTCTCTCTCTCTCTCTCTCACACATGCATACATATAATTAGTTTGCTTGTATGTTCCCTATACATGGTTAAACTGTTTGATATAGAGATCTTGAATTTGGTTTGCATACATAATGATTCCAAAAGAAAGAGATGTTTTACTGTTTTTATTTTATACACAAATATCTTTTATAGTAAGAATTACTGTAAGACTATAATTTTCCTTTTGAATAAAAAAAATATTTGTGTGCTTTCAAAAACAATTTCACAAAATAGTTTTTCCCCACAAAATATATTTCCTATTTTTCATAGTATTTTTTCATTGGAAAGTTACCAGGAACAAATGGAATTCAATTTTCTTTCTTTTACGTTACTAATTACCATCTTTATAAATAGCATCCACACACCCATGGATACAGACAGTGACAAATTTTTTAAATTTATAAAAAAAAATATGTTTGACATTGGTCAAAAAGAAATTACAAGGGACTATATTTCTGGATAAAAATTGTCATTATAACCAGCTGTCTATAAGACTTGACCACTTTACCCAGGGATTGGTACTTCAGCTAGTAAATATATAAAAATAGTTTGTTATTACTATTAATTTTATTACTAATTATTTTTTTAATTCATACATTTCTTTATTGCTATGAATTATTATTTTTAATAAATTTTATTTTACTCTTCCAAATGCTCAATGATTTGTGTATTAGAATATATCTTACTATTTTTAGATTTTAATTCAAATTGCTAATAGAAATATATATATTGTATAAAAAGATATAATTTATGTATAAAATAAAAGGCATAATCCAAGAATGACTTTTTGCTTTTCTGTCTTCATAATTAGTAAAGAAACATTACATTTATAGAAAAAATATTATTTAAAAGAAATTAGTGAGTTCTCAAAATTAAAAAAAAAGAAATGCAATCATATCACAATAGTTAACCTGTTTAAAGTAATATTCAGTAAAATACAATGAACTTAATGGATCTTGCCATTTAGAGAGAGGAAAGAATCCTTTATAAGGAACATTTATATTTGTCAATGTGCAAATTAGTTTTAGTAGCATAATGTGTATAAGCTTGAATAAGACTGTTCACCAGAGTTATTGATTTAGCACAGAAAAAATATCATGAGAGAGAGCAAGAAAAAATGTAACATAATTGAACATGGTTCTATTAATAGAAAACTGTCAAGTGTTTGAACTAAGATAATTTTGTTAACATCATGTTATGATGAATATGAAATAGACTTAAGGAAAGACATTTTATAAAATCTTTTAAAATCTATTATAAGATATGTTATAATTGCTAAATAAAGTAGACAAATTTTATTTTTCTCAAATATGCTATACAGTTTAATTTATCAGTATTTTTATTCTGTAAGTAACACTAAGCATTACCTTTTTGCTTAGTGTAGATATGAAGTATCACAAGTTTTTAGTTTATGATGGTATATATATGATTTTAGTATATTGACAGTTAAAGAAATTACATGATAAAGTTCCAGATAAAAACAAATCACATTTTATGAAACTTGTGTGCATGTTATCCATGGATATACATTTGAGAAAGAATGATACCAACCAAAACAAATGGTCAATTTAGAATCAGTAGACATTACAAATATTCTTTGGTGTTTATTATACTTAATTTAGGCAAAATTAAGAAAGTTGATTTTTGGACGAAGTTATTACATGTTAAGTTATAAACAAAGATGGCATGGAAAAACAAATGAATTAAATGTCAATTACTCAGTTAAAATTTAACTCTTGATAAAAAAAATCTTTTCTGACCAAGTGAAACCAAATAAGAGAGAAGTCAAATTGGTTAACTAAAATATTTAAAATTGTCTTTCACATTTTTCCAAAAATGAATGAAATACATGAAATATTTTTTTAAATTGCATAAAATCTTTATACCCATAAACACAGGCTACATTTTATATTACATATTTTTGTTTTCATTGCAAGAAAAGATGTAGACTACCAATTTATTTTACTATAAAATCTCCAATAATCAAATGATGGTTTCAAGAAATACCAACTGACAACATTTAACAATTTTAACAAAATGATGCATCACATAAAAACTTTAAAGTTTGCATTTACTTATCAATATCTATATTGTATTTCCTTTCCCAAATCCTAAAGACTAAAAGTTTTTAGTCACTTTGTTTATACAAGTTACACTTGACAATACTCACACAATTATGCATACTTGTTCAAAGTGAAAAAGTTATTATATCAGGAATGTTTCTTTGTTATAACTTGTTTTTAAACGAACACAAGTTATATTTTTTAATTATACTCTATCACAATACTTTTTGCATTTAGGAATTGTGAATTGAGATATAAACTAAAAGTCAAAACACAAGAAAACAGAATTGTTTATATTTGGTTCCAGTATGGAGAATTTAATTGTGGTGAAAAAAAGAATAATTCTGGTTATGCAATGTGATATTAATGATGCTTCTCCAAAGCATATCACTTCATGTCTTTCCAGTTGAAGTTAATTGGGTTTTAGTGAAAAAAATACACAGATATACACAAATTAGATCTATTTTTCAATTATGTCAAAAAATAGACAGTTTAATTAAAAGATGTTAGTTAAAGACATTTTGGAAATAAAAAAATCTAAGCATTTTTAATTGATTTTGTGTTGAGAAAACTACAAAATTTTCAAACAAATGCTTCTCTTGTACTTTATCTCTTTTAAAAAAAGCAATTAAGTTTTTGATTAAATAAAATATAAACAGGGCTACATTAATAATAATATGAAAACAGAAGAAAATATACTCAATGTTTTGTGATGTTTATTGTTAAGAATATGGATTAGTATATATCATAAGATGCAAGATTAGTTTGGAAGAAAAGTTTAGCATATTCCATTGATTACAAGGTCTGCTAAAAATATTAAAGTTAATAAAACTTTAAATATATACTTATTGTAGATTCCCAACAAGAACTAAAATTGAATAATTATTTATTTATTTACACTATTTATAATGTTTGAACTTTTATTCTCATCTGTATTGCCATATTAACAAGCATCCTGGGTATGACGATAAACTACGTCCAACAACAAGGCCTCAGATAATGTTTTCAGAAAAATAATGTTGCCAGCTATGCGTTTTTTGAAACAGTAATGTTGCCAGCTATATGTTTGATAGTACTGTATATTTAATATATGTATAGGTATATGTGTATGTATGTATATATATATATATATATATATATATATATATATATACACCTTAATTTGGCATTAAATGACCCACAGTGGTTGATATGCCATAAAACCCAACCAACCATATTAACAACATTTTGGCCATTGTATGCTCCAGCCTTTTTTCAGGTGAATGGAATTTTGAACCAAACTCTTTATTTTGTTCACCGGGGTAGATTGTTCTAATTCCATGTGCCATGCCTCTTCCAGATATCTCAGTATCAGTTATTTCCCTTTAACTCTCCAAGTTATTTTTCTGACTTGACCCAAAGAGTTGTGAGTTCAATATTTAGCTACAGCAGAGGTGAACAAAAATTGACTGCTGTAGATGAAATAAAGGGTTCAGTTCAAAATTCCAATCATCTGGAGAAGGTCAAAGCATACAACAGCTGAAACATCATGAATATGGCTACAAAAGATGAGGATAAACAAACATTGTAAATAGTGTAAATACAGTGTAACCCGGATATAAGAGAGTTGTCGGGACGGAGAAGAAGTCTCTTATATCCGGGTTTGGTCTATTTTGTTTAGGTAAGTATGGCTCTAATTTGGGACCAGAGAAAATCTCTCTTATATCTGGGTTACACTGTAATTACTATACTACATCTTAGAAATATAGATAGATATTGAAGCATTTACTTGTATAAAGTGTCTTTTTGGCTGTGGAAGTGTGAAGTGTTTATTTTGATGTGATGTTTAAAAGTACTTTGTTATTGTTACTGTTTAAAAATACATTTAAATAAATACAAACAAGTATCTGGTGTCCACAAGGTTCAGAGAAAAAATAAAACATACATGTCAACTATAGTTTGATTTGCTACCATCAAACCTAATCTTTTGATAATAACATAATTGAAACTCAATTAACCTTGATTAAATTTGAAAGTCCACTTAGAAGCCATAGCCAGCCTGATTTTACTACTTTTTTAAAAACTTAAAACATTATATACACTCAAAAAGAAAGGAAAGTTGTAATTTTTTCTCAATTTAAATGGATATATCTTTTGACAAAACACTTTCATTTTTAATATTACTTTCAAGAGAGAGATAAATACAATTCTATGAGAATAAAAAATTATTTTGCATTTGTTAATACAATAATGCAAACCTTACTGTATTATGTAAATGATAAATTTTGCATGTCAACAAACATATTGATAATGTTTCGATTTTCATCATTACTGTGGAATCTGCTGATTCTATGAAGGAATATATAAGCTTGTGGTACTGTCTTATTTCTCAAAACAACATTGAAAGGACTAACAATAAGATGCATATGAGAAGAATATTAAAATCTGATAAGCAGTTACATAATGTTCATTGGTTATAAATAAGTGGACAATTCTTAGAGAAGTTGGAGCTGTTATTAATTAAAGAGAAATTCAATTAACAAGCAAAAAATAATGTTTTCATAACTAATTTATCTGGAATTGCAGTTTACACTCTAATACAATCTTAACATAAATTAAGTATTAGGTTGGTGCAAAAATAATGACGTAATAATGTCGTTTTTTGACGTTACATCAAAAAACGACATTATTACGTCATTATTTTTGCACCAACCTAATACAATGGTTAAGAGCATGATGAAATACAACAACAATAAATATTAATTTGTTCATTTTAGTAGTTATCTAGAAGAAACAGGTCAATTTTGAATTAAAACAGTCAAAATACAGTAAAAAATATGATTTCTATTTTTTTAAGTAAAATTTTAATACTAAAGCTGTTGAATACACTCCTACTACATGTTCCATAAAAGAAAAGAGAAATTGTTAAACCAAATTAAATATGAACAAATTCTCTGAGAGCAATTCTTTTTTTTTCATTTCAGAAATAAGGTGCATGTCAAATACTTAGAATAAACTTAATAATATACAAATAACTTAAAGAAAACATGAATTACTAAAAAATCTTTTAACCATAAGTTTTTAGTACTTTGGATTTTTCTTTTTCTTAATGTTAATTATAAAATATTGAATAATAAATTCATGCTTTTGAACAAATTTGAAAATCAAAAACTTATGTTCTTTATAATAATGTTTGTTAGAAAATATATCTGATATGTTAGGGTGACAGAGAGAAGGAAGGTGCTATGTGTGTATGCTGTGAGGTGATCAGATTTTTACAATACTGGTCCTTGCAACCTTTGGAAAGACTAGCACTTAGTCTCATTTCTATGCTCCAGAAAAAAAAAAAAGGCCTGTAATCTGAAACTGCAGTAGAAGATACTCAGCAATCCCACAGAAAAAATGTAATAGGCAATAGAAAAAAAGACTGTGTTTTTAGAAAGGGAAAAGATAGAAAAGAGTCACTTTTTTAACACATTATGTGGCCTATCTGCTAAACAGAGCACTTTATACACAAACATGATAACTTGTTGAATGTGTTAGGATCTGTGCTGTTGATTATCAGCCAATTACAAGACTGATCAATAGCAACAATAGCCAACAGCAGTCAGCTTGAAACACAATGGTTAAATTATTTAGCACAAAATTAGAACTAAAAAATGAGATTGTACATTACTACACAGGTTCACTATAAATCAGAAATACTTGCATCCATTGAGAATTTAGAACAGGTTTTACAGACTCTTGAAAATCTCAACTTTGGACCAAATGTGGAATTGCCATTTGGATTCAAAACAGAATTAAATTTAAAACAATGAATTTCTCTTCATTAAATTAAAAGTTATTAAAGTTGCTTTAAATGAAATATATATTTTTATTAAAAGAAAACAAATTTTCTCTTTTGACATTGAAAATATTTTTAGATTATAAAGATTACAGACGAGTATTAAGTTAGAAGTTTGCAGACTTAATTTACAAAAGTCTCGTTTTTTACTTTCTATACTTATTTAAATCCTTTTGGGAATTTTAAAAATTTTTTAGTTTTTCTTTTTTTGTAACCTTGCAAATTTAAATTATAAAAGTCTTTTTTACATTCTGTACTTATTTAAAACCTTTTGGAACATTTTTTAAATTTTTAGTTTCTCTTTTTTTCTTTTTAATCTTGAAAATTTATAAATAAAATATTGTCATCACCAAGACTGGCCTTAAAAAAGCCTTATTAACTTCCAGTAATGCATTAGAAGTAAATATTAAGAAAAAAATCAGTCTTCCTTTTGGTAAGAAAAATAATAGGTCATTTTCTGGCAAATGTATATTATTCAGAATTGAGGAGAATAATTTAAGCTTAGTGATACAAATATAAAAATTTGAGCAAAAGGAGTAAAACAGAAACATGTATGAAGCTATGTACTATGTTGTATATGAAACAATTGTATTTTTTTTTATACATATTTCAATATTAAAAGCACCATCTACAGTTCACATATTGTTGATACTTAATTAGAATCAATGAAGTTAAAAACCACAAAACAAAGTAAATATGGCTTTCTAACCAATAATGACTTCACCTACTGAACCAGACAGATCAATAAAAGATATATTATTCTTGGCACATAAACTGAAAAGTGAAAAGGTTCCAATTGTAATAAAAATCCCATACACTTAATTTGGTAGGTTATTCTTTTTACAAGACAAGGGATTAGCTATGATTGATTTTATAATAGAAATAAATAAGTTTAAGAAGAACCTTATAGACAAATTTTCCAAATTTACAAAACTCATTCTTTGATCAGGTAATCTTTATGTGATAGTTGAGTAAAATATATTTAGATTGCTTGTGAAAGCATTTTAGAAGAACCAATGATATGTCTGTAAGCAAGAAAACTTAAAAGGCAACGATTTCTCAATTTTGTTTTAGGCAGCAGAGATTCTTCTTCTATTTTGCTTTATTCATGGATATTTTGAGGTAAAAAAATTAAAATACAAACTTAGTCAATGAACAATCCAACCATAGTTCGTTTTTTTATATAGCTGCAGGCAGCAGAATGTATTTTTGAACCAAAGATTGGCTGGCAATGATAAAAAAAAAAAGAATAAAAATGCATAAAAAATGTTACATTGACAGATATTTGAATTTGACAGATATTTGCGTGACGTATCTTGCTGGTTTGTTCAATGCTAGAATTATATGCAGACAACATTGTATGAAAAAAGACTAACTTTTTAAGTGATAGAAAAATTAATTCTGAATAATTCAAATAAGAGCTACAAATTGCCAATCAATCTGATGTTTCGCAACAGAACTTTGTGAAACATACACGCTGCATCTGAAAAATATCAACTTAAATTCTTGATTTTTAAGACTTAAGTTTTTGTCAATAAGTTAATTAATGTTTTTAATTTTTATTAAAAAAAAGTTTTCATTTTTATTTTAAAAAAATCCTACTCTAAAAGAAAAGGCAAAAAAAAGAAGATATTTTGAGTGTAGATATATATCCATTCTAAATATGACCCCTTTTCTTTACACTCAAATTTTATACAGGTTATTTTTATTTTATTATATTTTGGATACCAGTATAAATAATTGAGTGGCATAAAAAAAAAAGATTCTGATAGTTGACTGAATACAGTTAGGTATTGATTGCAAGATGAACAACAATAACATTGAGTATTATTAATGAAGTGCATATTCCTGAAAGAATTTGCATTATTGGTTACTGGAAATTTTATTGATTGTAAAAATGTCTTTGGAAATTCTAGTAAACCAGTTAAATTGTAAATAACAATGAAAGAAGTCTGATGATGAGTTTGCAGATCAAGTTAGAAGACTAGAGAAAACATTTTGGATTGTGATGTTTGTTTCACTTTTTATCCATCTGAATCTACAAAAATATTAAAAGAAATATAAATGAAGATGTCTTGTAAGAACATTCTTACTTAACAACTAAGCCTGTCAAATACGTAGAAAAGTTGAAGAGTAAAATAAAAATGGTGAGGGCAAAACCTGTCTTCAAAGAAACCCTTAATTCAATATTTACAACATAAAAAATAGCCTCCAGGAACAGGCTATATCAGGCATACATTCTAAAAATAATCAAGAAGTACTTTCTCACAAATAAATACTTTTTGAAAAAGTGTATCAAATCACATTTAACAATTCCTTCTTAAATGATTCGTTTTGTTGTTAAGGAAGAAATCAATTTAATAAAAAAGAGAAATTCTGGCCAGTCATCATATTGATTGGTTGTCGACTTACTGCATGTTCAAACTTGTTATCAGTAATTGAAAATTATAACTTTAGCAACAGGTGAAAAAGAAGGTAATAAATTTCTACTTGAAAGAGACAAGCAAGCTTTTCTTGAAATAAGAACAGCATCAATCAAATCAAATTAGTTCTAAAATTAACAAATTAAAATTTATTGAAACAAAAAAACAATTACAGTTGACCACTGATGACAAAGAATTTGGGAATGATTTCTAAGCATTGATAAAAAATAAAGTTAACTTTTTTTACTTATATAAGAATTTTTTTTTTAAATATCAAAACAACATTTATTTATGATAATTTAGGTTTTAAAAATTATAGCTGTTTGCTGTTGTTATGATTAAAAAACTAAAACTAAGTAAAAAGTAAAATAAAATTTAAACCTTTGGTAACAAACAACGGTATCAAATTTATGATAGCAAATCATTGTCATGTTTCAGATTGTAATGAAATTAAAAACAATAACATTAAAACATTTTTACTACAAAAAGCCTAGATAATGCTGTGTAGCTTGGGTTTTGTTTTACTATGAATAAACCTTATGAAACCTGAAGTAGATTTAATTCATGGATTTTTTGATTTCTGTAAATAAATGAATTACATTGAAATTGAATAATCAGGTGATTGATACATTTCAGTGTGTTTTCTCTAAATTTTTCAGTATTCGTTACATTTTTTTAATTGAAACTAAAACAAAATAGGAAGATAATTTTCAATATCAATAAAAAAAACAATAAGGCTAAAAATCACAACAGCTCTAATCTCAGAAAACTTCCAAATGAAGCTTTCTTTTAAAATTTAAAAGAAAGCTTCATAATTTTGGAAATTTTATTTATTTTAATGTTTTTGTACTTTAAAACTGAATACGTATTGAAAATTTAGAAACACCTTTTATGGGGAAAAGCATGAATAGAGAAAATAAAGCTTTGAAAAATAACAGCAGATTTGAAGAATGAACATTATACAAAAAAAACTAACATAACAATTACACCTAAAAAAATTAATAATAAACTAACCAAACTTGTTTCTCTGTAGTAGAGTCTCTCTTTTACACTGTGATCATAAAAACTAAAAACAATAAGAAAAAAAGAAACATTTTTATCCTTGAAAAAGTGAAAACAATTTAAAAATCGAAGTTAGATCAATATTCATAATTTAAAAATTAAAAAAGTAACAATGTACTTCCACTTCATTTAAAAAAAATTAAAACTATATTGACAAAAAACTAATGGATAAATTAAGAGATGAATATTCGAATTGTTTTTTTTGTTGAGTGACTGTAAAATCTTCTTCACACTTTATTTATTTTTTTAAAGGAATTCATTGAAAAAAAATCAAATTATTTCTCATGTCTGGACAGAAAGTAATATTAGGTGAATTTCTTTCAACAGAAAGATATTTTAGGTAAAACAGTTAACATCACTGTGCAGACGTAAATAAACTTCTTGCTTGATTTTGTGTTTTGTTTCTGTGAAGAAGAGTGAGTAAAAGTACAGCTGCATAATAATAATTTAAAATAATATGACTAACAGAGACTATCAGTTGATTATACGAAATACACAACATAAGTCATAAGATATTTTTTTTAAAGAAATTAAAAGTTCTATTAGAACAGAGGTCAGAGAGGGTGAAGAACCCATAATTCTCTGCACAATCATTCCCTAACCTTTTCCTCTCCTAAACCAATAGACCCGATGGTAACAGATCTAGTAGTAGTAATATAACTGCCAATATAACAATCATTTGGGGTGGGTAGGTACAATTTTTAGCCACTGCCCTTTTCACACAGCATCTGATTTACTACAACATCCCAGTTGATAACGGATCAAGGTGTGCCAAGCAAAGAGGTTGGTTCACTTTGATCTCTGTGCATGAATCAATAATAATAGTCTTGAAGTTGTTCGTCTTACCTCCTCAAACTGCCTGAGCAATGCTTGTAGATTCAGGTTCAGTTCGATCATGCGAGGCGAAAAGTCCAGTGCTCGACTTTGGGCCAGAATTTCTGGTGGTGCAGCATCAGACTAAATTTTATTCCTGTGTTGTATATTCCAAGACCAGATGAATATAGGGTCAGGTAGTTTATGGGTCCACTGTGATGTGTAGGAGAAAAGAGGAGACTCTGTCGGGATGTGACGTAACATTTTACACGAAATATATAATAATAAATAGTTATTCATTGCAGTAAGAGAAGAATGAATGGATGGATGAATAAATGAATGGATGAAAAAAAGTAGACAATAAGTGGGACAGAAGGAGAAAGAATGACTTAATTGTTGATTGAAAGAGACAAGTAAGAATATTCTTATCTTTCCGACTGCCAACAGCAGCAGCAGGACCGACTTGAATGATCTCTGGACATGATCAAACAGTCAACTGCATAATGTTCTTCTTGGGTCGTAAAATAAAAATAAAAAATTAATGACGAAGAAAAAAAAAAATGTCTTGTTGAGATTTTTTTTAAATCAGGGATAAATTAGGTGTTCAATAGAGGAGCCTTTAAGTGGAAAAAGTCCAGTTATTGTAAGTTTATGTAACTCTTTCTTTCACATTATTCCAGAAAATCAATCATTTTTCGGAGAAGGAGTAAAAAAGCCACCCCAGCTGGCAGTCTGTTTTGTCGTAAATTACCTGCCATTTTAGGCTTAGCTCAAAGCGGAATATAAATAAAGGAAGCATTCCTTATAAAAGCAATACTTAAAGAAAAGTCCAGAATAAAAGTGTCTACTACTTTAAACATGCATGAATTAGTATTTGCCGTGAATGATGAGAGGGAGAAGCCCCTGTGCTGTTGAAGAGGTAAAAAGCGTGCTTAAAAAAGGAGCCGGCTTGAAGGATGCCTGACAACAGAGCTACCTCTGCTGCTGCTGCTACTGCTACAATTGCCCTGCCCTGGCTGGTGGTGTGGAAAAGGCACTGCTCAAACAGCCCCACATGGAAAACCAGAGAGAAAGAGGGTGTCACAGAGAGAGAGAGAGAGAGAGAGAGAGTAAAAAATGCTTGTCTTAGAAACATATTAACTCCGGACCAGGGAGGTCTTACATAGCCCGTGAGATAGATCCACACACATACATACATACATATACACATATAGTCAGTTGGGAAAGGAAAGGTAGATGGACTTAAGAAGCCATTCAGCTTTTAGAAGAATGTTTCCATATGGGCCACACCATTTTTTATGAAGAGGGGTAACAGACTTGTCGTAATTTTTAGTGCTCACTTTCATAACAAACATTCTCTCTCTTAATGAATCCCAACATTTTTTTTAAAACAGTAACAAAATTGTTTCAGCACGTGTGTAAGAATGTAAATGAACATCGTATTTTGAATGCATTTTTATTTCTGAGTGAATCAGCAGATCATATGAAAAAAAAAAAAAAATGATGTTATTCAATAAATAACTGCCTGTGTTTGTATAAATTACCAGGATCGTCAACAGAAAAGAAATCATTCTTGAATCTTGAATAATATTTATTTTGCTCCATTATGATTATTAAAGCTAAAATATAAGTTTTGCAAATCTTTATATTTCTATTATTGAATATTGATGTATGAAAATTCGACAATAAATGTGCATATCAAAATAAACACTAAAATGTAGAAATTTCTCTAGAAAACTTCCGTAAAAGAAGATTCTTCTAATTTGGGGAGGTAGGAAATCACATAAATTATTATGTTTTTAAATTTAATTTTGTTAGGCACAGGGTTACAACAGTCAACACTAACAGTAACACTCAACAGTGTATGATGATTAGACTCATTATTAAGTTGCAAACTGATCGATAAGATGAGCATACGAACCATTTCATGATGACAAGTCCCTTTTTATAATATAAAAATCTAGTGATGTAAAAGAGGAAAAATTTAACCGTGCAAAAATTTTGATAAGTTTCATATTTTTTTACGGGGAATGAAAAAACATAAAAAATAAACCCAAACTACATTTTATGATAAAATGTAGAATGATAAAATTTTTATAATTTTATGAAAACTAATTCATACAATAAACATAAATAATATAAAAAAAGCAATGAAGCGATTATTCAGAAAATTATAAATATAAATCACAAAAATATAAGTGACTGGCTTTTCTATTTGCTTTAAGAAAAAATGATGAACATAAAATCATATTTTATAATGACTGAAACATGAAGATAGAAAAAGCCATAGGAAATGAAAAGAAAAGTAGCAGAGAAAACAGATTTTACCCAACACTTTTTATTGACAAAAAAATTAATTGGATAGGAGAATTTTTAAAAAAATGACATATTTAGTGAAAATTCATGATAAAGAAACAGTTAATGCACAGTTACAGAAAGGTGCATTTACTTGAAAAATTATGTAAAAAGACATATAGCTCTTCAATTGCACACATATCAGCTTTGATATGAGTGTTACATTTGGGTCAAATACTATACTTATTGTTATTGGTAGCAGATACAGAAATACAAATATAGGTACTGAAAAGTTATTCACCTAATCAAGAAACCCTGGAAATAAAAAAAAAAAGTCTGGAACTTTGTCATTTGGTCAGATTTTGAGAAGTGGCTCAGGTCAAGAACTTTTCATCACTTCATATTTTATGCAGAGTAATGATTAACAGTCTTCTTTTGAGACCATTGCTTGTGCAATTCATTGGATGCTCTGTTATTGTTGCCTTTTACCAGATGAAGTGGAGTTTAGTAGATATCTACAAGTGTAACTGTATCTGGACTGATATAGTTGTGTCCACTTATAAACTATTATTAATTATACTTGTTCTAGCAAAGTTACCTCATTACTATAGTTTATCTACTGGGCACACATATCATCATCATTGTTGTTTTTGTTATTAGAATCGAAGTATAAAAAAAAACACCAGCCTCTATATCAAGTGAATACAATTATTTCATGCCAGGCTAATTTTTAATCACATTATTCAGCATTGTATTGAAAGGTTTCAAATAGATATATCAAAGCAGCCTGGCCATTTTACTTATCTTCTGCTTTTTCAGAACCTACTCTTTTTTTCTCATGTGATAAAAAATTTAGCACCATCTTCAATTTAACAGTTTCTATAATTAACAGAAATATACTTTGGAATCAGTTAAATTTATTTAAATGGCATTAAGTCAGTTCAAATGCTGAATCATTTGACATAAAAAGAGAATAAACATTTGAGAGAAATCTGAGAATACATTATCATTTACCTACAATAAAATGTTATTGCTGTAAGCATTTAATTAATGTTACTAATTTTGTACACTTTTGCAGAATTAATAACTTAGCTTGAAATATTGTTTTTATTTTTTTTTTAATTTTTAGTATCAACAAAATTACAGCTACTCTTGACATTATATAAGAGAGATATGTACTAGTTAATTCCTTTCTTTTTGAATAAATGTGTAAAAAATGAAATTTTGTATATGAAATATATGGCAGAGAAAGAACATGCCCCAAACAATTTGCAGCTAACCTGATTTGTTCCACATTTATTTTGAAATATCAAAATTAGAATAAAAATGATACATTGGGTATCTTTCTAGTTTAACACTTCAGATGATTTTTTGCTTTCTAGTCTTCTGTTAACCTATAGTTTAAACTTGGCCGTTTTTTTCTTTTCATTTATTACAATAAAATATTTTAAAATATGACAAACAAAATGGTTGGTGTTATAAATGAATCATGAAGTAATTGGTGGAGAAGGATATCCTAAGTTTGGCCGGGTATTCTTTCAGCTGTGCACATTAAAGGATAGCTTAAAATTTAAATTTAACTGTTAACATTTCCCTCAGTTAGATTTTGCTCTTTGAACATGAATTATAATTGCAGGGCATGATTTAGTAATTAAAAAAAAAAAATCATCATCTTAATATGAGGGTGTGCTGAAAAGTTCTTGGTCCAACCAAGAAAGCTTTCCAAAACATTCTAACCTTTTATCATTTGGTGAAATTTTTGGAAAGGGTATGAATTAAGACCTTTTCTTGACACTCCTGTAAATGTCTGATTATTCCTCTAATTGATCAAAGTTCTACAATTTGTTTTTTTCAATCATATTTACAAAATGATTATTTAATGACTAGATTTACTATAATTTCCAAACCTCAAATTGAGACACTCTTCAATTTTTATTATAAGTTTAGTTTATTGTATAATAAAGTGTTTTTATGACTCAATAGCCTTTAAGCTACAGGGCTGACAAAAAATAAATAAAAAGTTAATACCTTAAATCTCTAGTGGGACACTCTGGAGATGTATGGTAAGCTTATTATTGACTAATACTGATAAGTGATACATCTGATAAAATTCTTTGCTCATATATAACAGACATTGAAATGAAGAAATCTAAACAAAAAGAAAAGAAATATAGTTATAAAATTCTACTTTTGGAAGTATATCTTTGAAGAAATACAAAGAAAGATTAATATTTTTTATAATTGGTGAAAAGTATGTCTCTTTTGAAGAGCCTTTGTGTTAGTTTCTTTAAAACAAAAAAATCAGTCTGATGAATTGTAATTGAAATCATTTTAAATGAAGAGAAAATCTTTATATCTGATGAAGGCCAGAGGGTACAGCAATTGAAATGTGATAAAGATGAGGACAATAGTCCAAATGTAAATAGTGTAAATAATGATAATTCCTCATACCAGAAATTCAGACAGAAATCTCAATATTCATTTCTGAATATGTACATTAGTGGTATACACTTCTAACAAGTGGAGATTTACTTTTGTAAAATATATATCAAGAGGTAATAGTTTTTAATCATCTGTTGTTAAAATAGAATATGTACAAATCTTTATTTTCTGTACTATTAATTCAACAGGGGTAATGTTTTAGAATTTTCAATTTTTATATCTATATTGTATATTTTATCATTTTTTATCTTTTATTTTCTCCTTCATATAAAAAATTTTGAAGTATATGTCGACATAGATATTAAGAAAAAGACAATAAAACCATATTTAGTTTGTGTCAAATTATATAAAAACTGGATATATTGAAACATGAAAATGAAAACAAATTTTGATATTTTTTTTTTGACAATATAATGGCCATGGAATATTCTTAGTATTTTTTACAAGAGAAAGAGATAAAATAAATTTAATTAATTAAAACTTAGAGTTTATTTTGGCTGAATATGTTATTAGTTTCAGCTGTATGTTATTATTATATGAGCTGTGATGTTAATAATATGGTTTTATGAATACAATACATTGGAATGAATCCAAATAAATTCAAATCAGATCCCAAACTTTGTCTATGTACACAAATGTGTGTATATATACACACAAGATGATAGACATAGTGTAAATTAAGGTCAAATGTAGAAGCTAATATAAGCCAAATACTGTTGTACTTTGATCTACTCCACAATCTGATGAGTTTCCTACAGCCATACAAAGAATGTGAGAAAGCAAGAACTCACAGAACATTGATTATATTATTGGGATAAAGCCAGAAGAACAAGCTGCAAGCCAAAAAGAAGTGCCATATTTGTAGGCTAGGGGATAAAGTCAACAAGACAGGTAGACATAACCTGGCAAGACAATGAAAATTTATTTCTAAAGATATGTATAAATTTTATGTAACAGAGCATCTGTTTTTTTTTTTTTGTTTTTTTTAGATTTACTTAAATTAAATCATCACATTATTCATTATAGTTGTGTTAGTTTATACAATGGTATAAAATATATTTTCATTGTATATAATGGCAACAGCTTTTATTGATGTATTCACTACAGAAAAATATTGTATCTTTTAGTATCATCAAATATTTTAATTTCCTTTGCAAATAAAAATTTTGCATATACCTTATGAATTAAATGGTATCAATATAGTTTACTGATTCTCATTGCTAATATTGATGTTTAATGAGAATGTCTCACTAAATAATTTGCTTTAAATTTGATACATTCCTATCTAACAAGTCCAAAGTATTTGACATTTTGAGTGATTTTTATCAAATTATTGATCTTTTCTCATGTAACTATTTGCAGTTACAAATAATCAGACATGAAAAACAATTTTCTTAGTAAAACACAAATATAAGCCATCCTAATAGAATTTAAAGGGACAAATATAAAATTTCACCAGCTCATTAAATACTGATTATTTTTCTTAGATATTTCACAAAATAAACAAAGCGATAACTTAATCATTGATAAAGAATGACACAATACTAAGGAATAATTATTGACTAATCTTTTGTGACAATAAAATTGACATATTTAGATAGATTGAACAACAACTTATTAAACATTGCTTTCTTATTAATTACTTGTTAGTAAAATTCTATTGAAAATGTTCATGCAAATTTTATAGATTTATTGCCAAAAACACCTTATTTCAAACTGTTGTTCTCTTGATTGTTATAAATATTATAATTGAGACAACGTTTTGACCAAGTATTCTCCGACCATCATTGTTTGCCTGTTATGATTTCAATCTTTTGATCATCATGCTCTTTTGTTCCTGTGATGTCATTTATTGTTTCTTCCTACTGAATCACTGGTGATTCATTGCCTGATTGAAGGACTGAACTCACAATCACTAGATGACAGTATCTTCTATATCAATTATGCCACCATCCCAAAGGAGATCAGTAGTTTATTTTTGGAGCCTTTATATTTAATGTCAGATGGTTTTGACATTTAATTATGTAATAACATCTGTACTAATCAAGATGAGAATAACAGTTTGAAATAATTAAAGTATAATGACATCTATACATCTCAAAAATGAAATACAGAAATTATTGAAAAATGTTTTGTTTTTATATGTATTATTATTTTTTGAGAGCTTTTAATACTTGTAATAATAATTTTATAATAATAAAAATGACACCAGTTTAATCAGCAAGAATCTATTTTAGTTTTTGGCAATTGTATTCTTTAGTCCTAACTATAAATTATCTTTTCCTTTTATACAATATTGATTGAAAAATAAACTGCTTGAATTTTTTTAAATATAAAAAAAGATAAGAGATAATTTATTAAATATTAATTAAACTTCTTTTAAATACAAACCCTAATTAATGAAACATGAAAAATATCCAATTTTAGTCAATCAGATTATTGCCTTTCAGATACAGAAAAGCATGATCCATTTTTTGAATCAAGTACATATGTACCAGAGTGCTACATAAAAGAACATTTTTACCAGTAGAGATTAAATTATTAAAAGTTAGCTTAAACAGTTTAGATATTATTCAGGTAATTCATTTCAAAGTATTTCGAATTAATAAAGATCATTTTGGACCAATTCAAATGAAATCTCATTCTAATTAAACCACAAGCACATATGGGATAAATATTGAATCCAATTGAAAAAGCAAAAACAAAAAAAAAACAAAAATTAAAATCCTCTGACCATTGGCTGACTAATTTAGAGCAAATATAAATTAAAATTCTGATCGTTTCAATTTTATAGAATCTTAATTAAATGAGGTTAATTATATTTAATGGGTTACCAAGTTTCAGGAAGCAAATTTGTACTTTCACTTAAAAAGAAAAGCAATTATCTCCTCAGAGCACTTCATTAATTAATCTTCTTTCTTGAAAAATTCTCAAAATATTGGATTCTTTGTATGATTCTATAGTCCTCTAATAAACAACACTGCTATGTCTTTATTTGTTGAAAGAATCAACAAAGATAAAAAGAAAATAGAGTACAAAAATTTTTAGTTTTATTTTGGATATTGAGTGTTTTAGCAAAACTGATTTAATAGTAAAAACTTTCTTTATGCCAAGTAAACAAACATGGTGAGTGTTTTAGCAATTCTTATTGTAGTCATATTTTTGCTACCACAAACATGTTTGCCAGTGCTTTTACCTGGTTTTCTAGATGAGGAAATATAAAGAAAGTCATTCAAAGATAAAACAAACAAACTGATGACAGGAAAGAAAAATGAGATTTAAACAAGAACACTAATTTCAGAAAATATAATCACTATACTTGAATTCAGTTTACATTTTAATTAATCCTCTTAAAAAAACTTTAAAAAATATTTTTAGATTTAAGTCTAAAATTTTATAAAAAAATCTAAACTGAGATCAGTAATGTAATCCATTTATATTTTAAAAATTTACTTTTATTAATCCCGGAATATTTTCATCCAATCTCCCTATGACATGTTCTGGGTGGTTAAATTGCTGCAATTCCAAGACATGAACTATAAAAAATGAATTTAGACTGGCTGTCTGTAGAAAGAAAGACAAAATGATTTAGTGATTATGAAGTATCATAGTCTTCAGCAGAGTAACATTTTCATAATACTATTTCCTAAGCTGATGTAGGACTTTTTGCTTGTATCAAAGGTCCTAGAAAAGTAAAACAAAGTAAAATTAAATGAATACTAGTAAGAGATTGCTCACTACCATATTTGACAGGAGACAATAAAAAAAGACTTCAAGATTTTAGATTAATAAAAATGGAAACACTACCTAACAATTAAATAATCTGTGTTCTATCTTTTGATATGTTTCATAACTGTGGGCACTGAAAGAAGTTCAGTGAACAAATAAATGCACGTTTGCTTTTATTAGATATAACCAAAACTCTTGACTTTAGGCAAGTCTCATTCAATGATATTAAGCTGACTAATTTAAAGATAACTAAAATATAAATACTTTAACACATAGATATATAAATGGTAGAGATAGATGAAAGTTTAAACCATCAATAAGTACATTAATGAAATTTAGACACTAAATTTACAATCGAAAATGATATATTTTTTTCATATTTTTCCATCAATATAGTCATTGTATAAGCAAACAATAGTTTGTTTTATTTAAATCTTTTTTTTTTAATCAAATCAACAAAACCAAAACAGAACTGTTATTCCAGTTCATTGATATTCATTTTTTGAAAAACAGGAAGTAAACATGCTGAAATATAAGCACCCATGACATTTCAAGTAAAAAAATTGATATTTTCTGGCTGAGTTTCTGGAATGAGGAGTTATTTACACTATTTATATTCAGATTGTCTTCATCTTTGTTGTTGTTATCACATTTTCAGCCATTGTGCACTCTGGCCTTTCTCAGGTGTATATTGATCTGGGTAACCTACAGGGAATTCTGAACTGAACCCTTTAATCTATGGGGGTAGACTGTTCTTTTTCCACTACTCATGACTAGTGATATCTTTGTCTAGTTTTCATTTAGTACTGTTCAGTTATTGCTCATCCATATCCGCTAACTCATTTTTTTTTTTACATAAAGCAAGAGTGTCTAAACTAAAAAACAAAATCATAACATTTGCAACAAAACAAACATAATAATTAAAATGAATGGCTCATAACAACAAATAATTTATAAGGATTTTTCAGAAGAATTTACAAAAGAAATGTTTGGTAACCAATGATTTTGCAAAAGTTTGGAAAAAAAGAACATCACCACAAGCAAGTAACAATAAGTCTCTATTTCCTTCAGCAGTGAAGTTTTGTTGTTTCTCTTATATCTGACTGTTATTAATTTAGTGAAGTTTTGTGATCCTTTTATCATTTTCACAACTTTAATGGGAGATCATTTAACAATTTGACAACTTTATGACTAATTTTTAACAAGATGTTTTACATAATTAAAATATGTCTGCAGAGTACACCAGCAGTAAAGTAATCTGTAAACAAATCTTATTCAAGTGTTCAAGAACCAATTTAACTTTTGATGAAACTTCTATTCACAGATTCATCTGCTACTGTGGTGATAGAGAAATAAATAAATAAAAATAAATAACAAGAGAACCAAAATTTCATCATCTCTAAAAATTTATGGATAATGTAAATTACCAGGCAAATAAAGCCATATTTCTAACAACCAATCAGAAAGTTAGTGGCCTTTTCCAGGCAGATATATAGATGTGTATATAATCAGATAGAAAATCAACCAAAACCAAACTTAGTAAATTAATTTTGTCCATTCTTTGATGATGCAGTCATTGTAACATTCCCAGAAACCTAAAACAAAAATCTACACAAACCAATTATTGTCGGCCATCATTTTTTAATACTGAGATTTTACAAGTACAAAGTAGGATATGCTAGTTCACTGTATATAAAATAAAAAATAAAATTTTACAGGTTCAATTTAAAATGAGCATTGTCTATAGCCTAAATCCATGACAAATTTCATATTAAAAAATGTCTTGTTAAATTCTTATGAACTTGTTTATTACATAGAATTATGAAGCAGATATAGAAAATTGTTCTGTTAATGTGGAAATGTTTTCTTATTTGGTCAAGTAGTAATTAATAATTGATAACATTTTCATACTGATTTTGTTTTATTATATATAATTTTAACATTTTCACAAATATCATCCCTATGAAAATGATTCTCAAGATTTTCACTGAGGATTTAGGGATGAGAAACTGGTCAAAGTATTAGTGTAAAGGAAAAATGTTAGGTAGATGTTGAAATTAATGAAAAAAAAAATCAATAAAATAATAATAATAGTAATAATAATAATAATTTGACATTTGGATAATAGAATTCGTCTTTGTTACTCAAGGCTAACAATCAACTCCAAGTGAGTATAGCAACAGATAAGTTTCCTAGTCTGAATGTAAGGACTTATAATAAAGATCAATAGAGTTGAAATGTCACTGACTGAAATAAATATCAACTCTTTCCTCTAATCTCAAAATCATGGTTAGATATTAATTCATTTATTTGTTTGTTTGTTTTTATTTTAAACATGTAAAATATTCATTCAATTATTGAATTTTTTCTTTTCTCTATGAGATTTACAGGAATGGAAAACTGTTTGAATTTATCATTTTCTTTGGTGAATGATAAAAACTGTCTTCCTTTTCAAAATTTTCTTTCTGTTCTTAATAATTATTAACTATATTTTGTTTATGCATTCATTTCCTTTTACTTACATCATTATGTTTGTACATATATTTTTTAATCAATTTTTATTCATGCACTAAATGTTTTTCACTAATAACTTTTTCTTTTCCCTCTCCAACCCAAAAGTAAGAGTTGATTTGTATTTTCAGGTGTTTAAAATAATATTATTCTTTTCATTCCATGATAATGAATCTCATAAAAAGATCAATGAAAAGTTCTAATTTACTGAAAAGAAGAAAACAAAGAAAAATAGATGAGCTAATTTTCTGATTCATAGCAAATTATTAAAATTGATCAAAGCTTATTATTGGAATAGTTGATCTAATTGATATGATCCTTTGGGAATATACTAATCGTTGTTTGAAGTCATTACTTAGTGAAACATCTCTTTTGTGCAAAGATTTGAGAGAGATCAATAGTATAACAATTTGTGGTGACTTGGTCGCATATTACAACATTACAAGGATTGGTGCTGAATCCAATCAATTTATTTAATTTAGATCAAGTCTATATTTTATGTTATCAGAGTTGTTGATATAAAAACTGGAAGACATGCAATATGAGTAAGCAACTGTCATTAGAAACAAAGTATCTATAGATTCATAAAATAAGAATAACAATAAAAAATTCTTCAGTATATTAACAAAGCTTACATAAAACATATTACATACATTACTGAACTAAAAATTTCTGTTGTTTACTTCTTTAAATTTTTTAAAGAATATTTTCAATTTTATAGTGCTATTTTTTTTTTCTTATTTAATCATTTCACCCCCAAAAAGGCAATAAAGCTACTAAGATGCAAGGGATTACTGAGTGTTGGAGAATATGAGAGAGAAAAACACACTCTTAATGAGAGAGAACATTAAAAGAACAAGAATTAAGAAAACAGTAGTTAATGAATGACATTGCATTTAAATTTTTGAAGATCAAAGTTAACTGGGAAGCAAGAAGCTGGAAGAGAATTCCACAAGTGAGAAGGGTGAGAGAAGAAACTGTTAGCATAGAACTTATGGTGATATCTAGCCATTTCAACTGAGACCTTGCCACCACTCTAGTGCTGTACTCAAATTCATAAAGTCTAGGTACAATAGAGGAAAGTTCATCAGAACAATTACCATGAAAGTATTTATAGAAAAAGCACAGGGAAGCTACATTATGGCAGTGAAGATACAGAAATATACAAATTATATTTGTATATCCTCCTTCAAACTTGTGTCATTTAAATAATATTCAGTTTAATCAAGATAATAAAAAGCTTTTAAAATATTTCAATAATTTAAATAAATTTAAATATCTCTACTGAAGTTTTAATTTTGTTTTTAATTGCAAGAAAATAGCATAAAGTTTGTGCTAAAAAATAAAAATTATTTGCACATTTAGCCTATTATTAGTTTAACTTATTTCCACTTACAAAAGCAGAGAGCATTTCTAGAACAATGTTTAATGAGTTTGATCCTCATTAGGTATTTTATTACATTGACTTTGCATTAAAGTACCTAGTTAAATAAACATAGTGTTAGATGAGTGAAAAGTTTGAAATTACAGCTAATCCTGATGAAGTTATAGTAAATGATATTTATAATCTAGAATGAAACAGCAGAGTTTTAAATCACCAATATTTAGCTCTAGCATTTATTTATATCTGCAAATGCATTAGAGCTTACAATGTGATCTAAATTGTATTCTTGTTTATTTAAATTTCATCTAAAACAATTTTACATGTATCTTTGTTATAGTTGAAGTTATAATAGGAAACAGATTTTAAACTTATTTACAATAAGGTAACATCACATTATTTAAAAACATCATCTATTTCTTTCCGTGAAAAATTTAAAATCTTGTCAACCTGAATAAAGTAACCTCTTTTGATACTCTGTAAAAAGACTAAATCCTGTTTACTCAATGAAGGTTGACCTCATACTGCACTAATGAGGTGTGGGATCAAATGTAAATTTCAAAGGAAAATTTTCCTGCTTGCTGCTCATTAATTGATGAATCATCTCTCTGCCAAGAAACCATCCCCCATTGCAACAGCAGCAGTTGTAAAACCCTGCACTGCAGAAGAATTGGTAATCATGATAATAAATAACCACATACTATACCCTATAAATGGGAAAGTATCTGTTGACAAGAGAGTTATGTAGGTGAAACAAATTCAATGACTAGTTAACAGTGATAAATCTATATTGGCCTTCATATGTCTTATACCAAATAATAGATCAGGAAGAATTTTATCAATATTAGCAGAAATATTTCAGTCATAGAACCAATGTAAAGGAATATACAGTTAACTTGCAATTTCAACAAAACAAAAATTAAAATTGAAAATCAATGTCTCAAGTCAACATTATCACTCCATTCAACAAATCCAGATTAAATGGTGTTGTCTTTTATTTGAATATACTCATTCCAAAAAAATGTAATTTTAAAAATTGTATCAATTGATTTTTATAAAAATTGGAAAACGGTATAAACAGTTTCAATAGATGTAAATAAAATCATTATCTACTTGTTGTTGATAATCCAATTTTGCCTTTTAACTTGAAGAATTTTTTCACTTTATGAAAAATATTTAATTCTTCAATTTAGAAATTTCAGTATAATTAAGAAGTAAATTGGATAGAAATGATAATTTGCAGGAACTGACTGACCAAAATTTCTAATTTTCTTTATATTAGTTTCTTTTGATGTAATTAAAATAAAAAATCAAATAAAAATTGTATTAACTAAAATTGTTAAGACCATTAAGTGCTTCATTTGACTGTCTTCAAGTTATACAAAATAAAAATATTCTTACAATGAACAAAATTATAATAATTTCTCACCAAGTTGCAAAAATGTCCAGTTTGTTTTTTGTTTTTTTGTTCATGCATAATACAAAATTATATATCGTGACTTTAAAAATAGCCATTAAAATAGAAGTAATCTTACAGGAAATGTATAATTGATATTTTTTGACTATGTAAATTAGCCAGATCTGTCCAAAAAGGTCTAATGCCCACAAAGTAAAAAATTATTAGAAAGTAATTATTTAAAGACAGTAATATGCAATATTATTTCAAGTAAACTTTTGAATATGTAAAAAATGAATGTGAAAAAAGAAATAGCAGAAAATTAAAAAAAAAAATTGTTAAACATGAGCCAACACAGAATTTTCATTAATATCTCTCTATGAGAGTATAGGATTAAAAACATATCATTCTTAAAAAATATATCTTAATTCTCTTTACTAAAGCCCACATTAACATGTTATTAAATTAATAAAATTACGATAGATATATTCAGGAAGGTAACACATTAATATTCTAAACATTACTATTATTAGAAAAAAAAATAGTTTATAAAAAACAAAAATGTACTTGCAATACTGATTAAATTAAGTATTGATCAATTAAATTTAATATTGAATTTGCCCCTCAGATACACATTTTGCAATCAGGTCAAACAGCTGACACCACAGAATGCAACTAAAGCATTCAACCAAGTCTCCCCCCCAAAAAAGAGGGTAGTATTCTGAATGATCAGATGCTTACTAAAAGTCCCATCAAATTAATTGCATGGAGATGATTAAGAAAATTAGAAACACTGTGGATGTGTACACAGTTTGTTGGCAGATTAGTGGAACTGTTTGAATTGGCATCTAAGCCAAATGGAAATTAAATGTCCTAATGTACTAAGATACTTTTCATAGCTGTCCAATGTGAACAGAGTAAATAAAAATAACAGTGCAATACATGACAGCCAGCAGCAATTGTAATAAAATGTCCCTGAATATGTATCAGTAATGTAGTCATTGTTTTGCAATCTATATAATGCTTCAAGTACTATAATAATACTTAGTTGGATAAAAGAATTGAACTGAAACCAGGTAAACACACTACTGAGAAAGATAAATAGTCAAATACAATTACATAACTTTTTGATTATTTTTTTTCATTTCAGTTTTTTTTTTTTCTAGAGTAAAATGTAACAATCATTAATTATAAATCATAGGATGTAAACAAAATTGTTAATCTCAACACAATATAGGAAGTGAATGAAGATAACACAAACAGCAGCTTCCTTTTTTATGTTACCATCATTTTTTGTTTTATAATTAAAGTTCCATGCTTAGTACTATAATAGCAATGCTTGTTGCAAGACTTTCAAGAAGAATTTCCATTTTAAATCGAGTAAAATTTTGTCTTTAGAAATTCTTCTTATGTTACTTGAATCCTTAAAACATAAAAGTAATAAAAATGATTAAGTGATATATACCTTTTTCTATTATTAATATTATGAACAAAAACAAAGTTCTAAGGAAATTTTTAAAATTTCAAATTGATAGGAAAAAGCAAAATGAAAATTATTAATTTCTTCAAAACTAAAGAGATAATGATAATCAAGAATACAAATTAGGAGAATGCCATACAAATCAATAAATTATTCTATTACAAATTGCTTATAAAAAATAATTTTTTAATCATTTCACCCCAGTGATATGCCATTAAGATGCAAGGAGTTACTGAGAATGAAAGAGAATGAGAAGATTTTAGTGAGAAGAAAGGACAATAAAAAAAACAAGATTCAGGAAGACAGAAGATGGCGATTAGCATTGCATTTAAATTTTTGAAGATTGTTAAGTGTCAAGGAAGCAAAAAAAACAGAGGAGAGTTCCACAGGTGAGAAGTGTGAGAAAAGAAACTATTAGAATAGAACATACGATTACATCTGGCTATTTCAAGAGTAAAACAATGAGAACTAGTAGCCAATCTACTGCTGTAGGCTTAAATTCATATGGTTGAAGTACAAGAAGAGCTTATGAGAACAATTGCCATGAAAATATTTATAGAAAGGACGGAGGGAAGTGATGAAAAAGTGACTGAAGTTGAGATGTCAGGTCAGGACTGACAACATTGCAGATTTTTCTTTGGATTTTGTTGAGAATCTCTAGATTTATAGCAGAAACATCAAAACAGACCAGATATGGCAGCAATATTCAAAGCATGGATAAATGGTAGATTTATAAATGTGCAAGATGGATTCTAACAAGAAAAACTTTTTTGGCACAACACAGTGAACCAACTTTCTTGGCTGCAAACTTAACAAGTGATTCAATATAATCATTCTACTTCATGTCAGTGAAAAATGTTTGAAGAAAACATTTTTCTTGAAGAAACTATTCTTTTGGATTTATAATAGTTATTTGGTACTTTTCTCATATAAGATTCATTGAACAAATGATTACTTTATGAAGTATTACAACTGAATCAAGAAGATTATTTGCTTATAATCATTTTTCATCTACAATACACTATGTCAGATGCTAATCAATAAAACTGATATTAACTAACCACTGTTAATATCATTTTCAGGATACATTCACATAAATAATTTAGCAGTTTGAGATTTTATTATACAACTCAAGGATTGTTCATTATAAATATATATAATAGTATATTTGCTGATGATTATCTTTTAATTTCAGATATATAAATATTAAGGTTATAGCAAAGATATAATCTTAAATAGAAACAAGATATTGTAAAGTGTTAGGAATACAATGTTTGCAAAAAAGTTAAAAACTGATCAAAAAAGAAAATTGAAATCATTGACAAGATAAAAATAAGAAAACTGGTCACAAAAATTTCACAAAAAGAGATTTGAGAAAAATTAAAAGGGTAATAAGCAAGAAAAATAAATTGACTAACAAGAAAATATTTCAAGAAGCTAGTGCTGAGAATGTAAACAGAAAATATATATTAATTAAGAACATTGGTTAAAGACATAAAAGAAACCAAGCTACCAGCTTTAAATGTGACAAAGAGAAACATGTAAGTTAGATGAAGAAGTACATGAAAAGTGAATTCTTAACAGGAATTTTTAGTGATGGATAGGCTTAAAGGTTAAGATAGAGATTCTTGAAAGTAGAAAACAGGAGAAAATGGAGTAAACATTTTGAACTAGTATTGGAGGTAATAAAATTATAGGTTCCTTCAAGGTTGATGATGGTGCCAAGATAAATGCAGAAAATTATTGCAAGTTTTTGGACAAGACAGATTATACCACCCAAAAATGTTGTAAGTTTTTTATCTTCATGCAAAATAATGATCCTTCACATTCTGCAAATGTTGCTATTGCCTACTTTGTTAAAAAAAAGTTTTCAAAGATACTAAAATAAATGAAATTACCTCTAAAAACTTAAAAGAGGTGCATATAAAAAATAGGAAACAGTATTCAATCAAAAGATTTCTGAAAAACAAAATTGTTGAAGTTAAGGTTGAAACAGTAGAAAAAAATTAAAATCAATGAATGAAAGTTTGATGCTTATAGAATATGAAGGAGTCCATATTAATATGAAAAATAATTTATTCAAGTATATGGGATATAGTGTTAATAAAATATATATTTATGTGGATTATATCTTTTAGATTTATTTATAAATAAAAAATATGATATTGTAATCTGCATAATGAAACCTGAAATCCCCTAGAGAATTTATTCTCAATACTTTTAACAAGAACAGAGATATTGTAGGCTAAAACTTACAACATGATATATAACTGACATAAATATAGTGATAATGGATACTAATTTTATTGTGAAAATATTGACTTATATAATAAAAACTGACATTGTGTATCATCTTTGATGATTTATTTTTAACACTAAGTTAAAAATAAAATAGCATCAATAGGAAAAGCTAAGAAATAAGCAACAATTATTTTAATTTATTAACAATGAAAAGAAAGACATTTTTAGACTTGTAAAAAATAGCTTAAAATCTAATAGTGTTCTTTCTCTATTAATGAAGTAAAAAGACAAACCATATTTGTCAAATTTTACCAGTTTTATTTAGCTCAACAAAGTAACTCAATCCAATTTCAAGCTATTAAAATATTTAAAAGGAAAATGAAGTGCTTATTTTTAAAATAAAACATACACGTAAAATCTTATAAAATGAGTAGGTAACATTTTTGGTATCACACACACACCTAATAAACAACTTTTATATCAAACAACTATTAGTAATATTATCATAATAAAATTTATTATGACTATTCATTTTTTCTATAGTTATGAATAATGTCTATTCATCAGTAGAAGCAATAGTTTTAGGGTTAGTCTATTGGATATTGATCAACAAATGAATTAGCATGATTCTTGGCTATTTCATTTTACTTTCTGCAAGCCAGAAGTAATTCGTTCAGTCACTTAGACATTTACAAAAGAGAAGGTTTTCTGCTAGATGGTTTATTATGAAAGAAAGGTTATATTCTGTTTACTGTCATCCAATAAAATTGTTTACTGATCATTTGACTAATGAAGAATCAATTACATATTGAATCTCAGATTACTTTAAAAAATAGATTTGAAAAATGTAAACGTGACCTCTGATGACATTTTGAAAAATAAATCTTTCAATGATTTTGTGACGATAGAAAATTGATATTTAAAAAAATTAATTTCAAGAAGAGCAAAATATAAGTGAGAAATCTTGACTGTTTGAAAAAAAATCCTGTTTCAATATGAACCAGGATAGGGGATTTATATATTATAAACTTTACTTCAAGAGAACATACACACACAAACCTAAATAATTGTATACATAATAATTGCTATAGTCATTTGATGGTAGTAAAAATGATCCCTCTTAGCATAATAATTCATCAAATAGTCATTATATTAAATGAATTAAAAACAGATTGAAATGCAGAATTAAATAGATACCTGACATTTTATACTGTAATCTAACTGAAGCTGAAAGAAAATGAATTTGTAAATGGAAAGAAACAATAAAGGCGCTAAGTGCCATTAAAGATTTCACAAAAAATAATAAAATATTGCACTTATATTATTACTAGTTAATTTTTAGCTGGTGCCATTTTCCAAACTGTTAGAGGTTGGGCTTTATGGAACCCCCCCCCCCCAAAAAAAGATAATATTCTTAAGAATTAAAAGATGTATTTATGCCTGAAACATGTTGAAAGTTGTTTGAAGAGAATTTAAACAGGAACTGGTCAAAATAAAAGCTGCAAAGAAGGGAATACTGAATTTTATTCTGATTTCTTATAATCAAGCTCCATCTTTTATAGATATTCAGTTAAAAAAAAATATGCATTTCTACGTTACATTTCTATTTTTATTATTAAATCTATTTTTGAATTGGTGAATAGTTTTGTTTTTATTTTGGATAACTCAATGAACTTGAATGTTTTTCTTCAACTAATTTCTTCACACAAATGCATGTTACCAACCATCAACAAAATAAATTTCAAGACATGAATCTTTACAAGTGACTAAAATTCAAGGGCAAAAAGTTCTTGTTTATTTGAAATAAAAATTAGAGGCATCATGATTAACTTAAAGAATAAAAGAAATTCTTTCAAAAGCAGGAAAAAAGTGAAACTTTAGAGTGTTTTTAAAAAGAAATAAAAAAAAATGACACAGAGTTATTAGACATCCATTGAAGTACGGAAGTTTAACAGATTAATCAAGTATTTTCTTGTAAAAGAGGAAACAAAAAAGACATATGCACACATACAAACAAAATAAGTCCTCATTGTTGATGATGGAATTATGACAAGTAATTAAAGAAAACATTTTTAATTTTCATCAAATTTATTTTATTTTTTGTAGAATAGGGCAAGGTGGAGGGGGGCGTCTGAATCCTCATTTTTGTTAACACGGAAAATTAATCTCCTTCCATAAAAAAGGAAAATATTTTTCTCTTTTCCTTCAGTATTTAAAACTTTATTTTGAATTCAATAACTTTTTCTCATGAATCATCTTGTAGTTTTTGTAATGTTTACCCAAATACATGAAATCATTTTTTTTTAATTAGCTACAAAATAAAATCTGGAAAAAAGATGGGTATTTCTTCTATAATTAAAATACATGAAATTAGTCCATAGTTTGAAAAGATACAAATTGGCCAATGAAAGAAAAGAAGAAATAACAACCTGACAGACTACTTAGAATTAATGTCATGTGACTTGTCAAATCTAAATTTCATTCTCTGTTCTGTGGCAGCTGAGAAGTGTCTGCAGAAGAATCAGTCTAAGGTAAATAACATCCATTTCTTGACAATTTTGCTTTGAACTGAAATATGTTAGATGCACCAGTAAGTTTTGATGGCAATAAGCTTCTTGATTTACTGAAAGCAACAAAGCATGTCTGAAATATACAGACAGTATATATATATATATATATATATATATATATATATATATATGTGTGTGTGTGTAATTTATAGGTCGCTTTTGCATGTCTAATTCATTTTCATTCTTGTTTTTGTAATCTTATAAAATCTACTATAGACAAGTGAAAAAAATGATTTCTTATGGAATTTTTGTATATTCACTTATTGAAACAGTTAAATACAAATGTATTCATTCATGATTTTAATGTTTTTAAAAATGAAAGTTGTTCTTTACAAACTCATTCCTACAAAAGAAAATATGTCATTTTATGATCTCTATCAAATGGTTTCTAGTGGCTATTTTAAAAGGGACTATAACCTTCCTAACGTTTACATATAAGCAAAAGTTTTTAAAAAAAGACGAAACAAAACAAAAAATTAATGTCAATTAAATTAAAAATTACAGTTTGTTCAAAGAAATATGCCAATGAAATGAATTGAAATACCCTTTCAAACAAGGACAACTCATAATTTATATGTGATGAGTATGATTTCTACATGTATCAATACTTCAAAGAACAAACATTTTCACAAAATCCAACCAATCAGAAAACAGCTTTTAACAAAAGCAGTCATAACAACAATATTAAAACTGAGTTTCTAGCACAAAACAAAGAGAATTATCCTATGGACATGGTTTCTTGCACATATCATAAATGGAAATGATTGCAGAAAAAGTGGAGTAGAAATTACAGGCTAGTTTGAGTAACAGTCAAAAACCTCTCAGCACAATTGGCAATAAAGATTGATAAAGAGCCAATCTCCAAAGGCACTGATAGGAATGGCATTTTTACTGATGTGGTCAGAGGATTCCTGACAGGATTACCTTGCTTAAAGCAGTCTGCATATTTGTTGTTTTTATAAATTATTAAATGTTGAACATGAAGAAAAGTATATTCACATATAAATCTATCCATCTGAATATAGTAAGAGCAAGTGAATGCTTTTTTATTAGTATGTTTTATAAAATAAAATGTGTTCAAATTGCAATAGCTCATGCATATCAATTATCAAGAAATTCCATTATTTGTAATTAATTAAAATTTAGAAATATAGTATTATTTTTCATAGAAATTTATTAGCTATTTTTTAACTAAAAAAAAAAAATTAATAAAAATAAAAAACATAAGCAACATTGAAAGAGGTTTTTGATCAAGATATTTAAAAGATAAAAATCATATTTGATAACTATCAAACTCGAATGAAGAGGTAATTAGAGGATTTTTTTAGCTATTATGATAAATATTAAATTTATTTATTACTTTTTTTTTTTGCTCTGAATTGAGCCAAAAAAACAAATTAAGAAATGGATTTAAATGCAAAATTCTTAAATATAAAATTTCAATGACTGAAAAAAAACAAAGGTATTTTAATAAACAGCACAAAGCAATCTAAAAAGGTCTGCTAAGTTTTTTTGCTAAACTTCTTTTGGTCAATCTGAACATGATTAATACAGAATCATGGAAACAGACTGGTTCTACATTAAAGCAAATTATAAGCTGTAGAAGTTAATATATAAAAAAAATCTAATTAATGATCAAGGATTAATGACAAATTTAAAAAAAATCTCTTGACAATTACTGGTTAGATGTTTTAGTGTACAAATTTAGAAAAATATTCTAAAATAGTACATTTGTACCTGAGTAATGGGACATTTAAAAATCAGGTTTTTGGTTATTTAGACTTAATTGTAATTTTAAACAGTTAAGATTTCTGGAAAAATTCTAAGATCATTTTAATCTTGAGGACTAAATATCATAGGCTCCATTATTATTATGCATAATATAATGCGTTATGATAAAGATATATATTACAGTTTGTTCTAGATCATGTATTAATATAACTATTTTTATTCAAATATAAAAATAACTACACATAATTCTTTTCACATAATTTGATTTTAATGTTTCTTTTTAATTATTTACTTATAACTGGCCTCAAACATTTTAAGGATATAACATTCTAATAATGAGCAGATAATTACATAGTACAATGAACTAGAAACTGTACATGTAAGTGAATATGAATATTATAGTCTGTTGATGCTAAAAATAAATTAGATACAGAATTTGTGTTCATTTGCAAAGCATGACACAAGAGAATTGTCATCAACAGAAAAGACACTCATTAGTCTGCAGACAAAGTTAAATGTTAATTATTCTTGTTATTGATAATTAAAGAGAAATTCATTATTGAACTTAATAAACCCTAGAGTAAGCAAGATCATTAATTACAGGTTTATCTATTCAAATCTGAAGAAAAACAAAAAATTGTAAGCAATTTAAGAGCATCAGTTTATATCAGTTAAGAAAGGTGGCCCGTTGATCCATCGCCAGAGGCAAAAGGAAGGATCATAATCAGTGATCTAGAAATGCAAAAGATAACTCCAGATTTTTACTCAAATATATTAATAGATTTTCAAGCATATTGAAATTTAAAATGGTCATATGTCAAGCAGTAATATTCTTTTTCTTTTTGTATTGATGTGAATATTAAAATTAACCAGCAAAATTTGTAAACTGAAGAACACTGTACTTAATCTCCTATGAATCACTAGTCTAAATATAGAAGACTAGACTATATCACTTTTCCTGAATATATAAAGATGACAAAAAAATTCCTTCTCTGATTTTCTTTAAATGTTATTGGGACTTTTAAAGAGAACTGAAAAATAAAAATGCTTTTATAAAACATAAAAAATAATTATGAAGTCAAACAGGCTTTTTGCAAAAAAAAAAAAAAAAGGAAGAGATTTTCTGATCATTTCCATTACTTTAAAAGGTATATAATTTTTAAAGGTACATTTATATTGTTAGGTGTCTTTTCTATCCACTTCTGGTTATTCTTCGACTTTAACAATTGAATTTTTGTCTAAAATAGTGAATTAACATCACATTGAATAATTATGATTTAGAAACAACATTTCTTATTACACAGATATTAAAAAATGAAAAATAAAAGTGAAAATGCTTTCTGTAGATAGATCAGGAATAGTTATTTTGTAATCAACTTGCCATGTTTTTTTTTAGGATTACAAATTAATTTTTGCCATAAATATCTTAGATGGTTTTCTACTCTTGTAGCTGTAGTTCAGTACATGCAAGAAAATTAATTTACTTTATCATCAAATCAATCATGCATAATTTTTGCAACAGACAGACAAAATATCCAGGAAATGATTTTGGTCGGAGATCTCCTTTACTCCCAACAATGATATTAATTCTTAATTGTGTAGCCAGGTACAAATGATGAAGAATTCTTTTAAAATCTACTAATGCTTAAAATCCTGACTTCAAGGGAAACAGATAATCCACACTTCCTGTTGGTTTAATTTTAATAAACAAGTTGACTACAGCATAAATAGTCATTTTTAAATGTTTGTTTATAGTCAATGCAATAAAAAGGAGGAAAAATAATTCCTATTCACAATAGAAACAATTTTTATTAAATCCATCATTTCTATACAGGATTCCTTTTTAATACAAAGCTTCTAAATTTTTATTATTGTAAATTTTTAACTAAATCATTTACAAGTTTGATTATTTTATTTACTTTTATTCGCTTTATCTGGATACAATTTTAGCTGACCTTATTACACCACTGCCACACACACAAACTTTTTTTGCTTAAATATTGCTATAAAATATTGCAAATTTAAACTCTGAGATTGTGAGAAGAAAGTGTTGTTTTTTTTTGCTTTGGCCTGAAGTAAGGTAAAGTGAAATATCCTTCATCAGCCAGATACTTGTGTATATTAACAGGAAAAAATCAATTAAAACATGTTTCTGTTTCAAAAATATATATATTAATCTAAATAAATAATGACTAACTTTTGAGGATTCTATCAGACAAGAATAAACAAACAGTATAAATAAATAGAATATTTGTATTTCTTAAAATTACTCCAAGGGAATGTAAATGATAGCAGGTTGAGCAATCTTTGGTCCTTTTTAACTTCTTCCATTAGAATAACAATATCTTGAGGATGAAAAAGAAATGATCTATTTGATTTATTCAAGTCAACAATTTAATTTAAAAAAATGTCCAGATTATTTTAAACCAGTTGTTAAGAATAAAAGACTAAATACATTATTACAGACTAAAATAATAATAGCCCTCAAAGGTTAACATCTGACAAATGGCTTTATGAAAAATAAAAACTAATGTTTCCGAGATATCACAAGAGGATTTTAAATTACAGATGCTTCTCTCTCTCATATATATATATATATATATATATATATATATATATATATCAATTATATGCATTAAAACCTAAAAATATTCAATCTATCATCACATTCTTGTCTTGTAACTCATACAATCATAGGGGCACCACATGTACTGTAGTCATAGCAGCAGTGTTTAGAGCAAAATAGCCTGACAAAGCAGAGCTCTCTTCAGACTGGTTTTGAATTTAGAGTTGTCTTTCTCCTAGACTGGTTGCCATGCAACCCTATACAGAGCCCAGTCTGCCCTGCTATTTAACCCATATTTTTTGGGGGGAAGAAGAGACACTCATGAGTTTCCCTAAGTACTGACACCTAGTGCAGATAAGAGCCAGTGCTTTGCTTGGAAGTTCTCTTCCAACTTTACTTTCGACTCATCTGGAAGACATCATTTCTAAATTAGATCCCCACAATGCAAACGAATGTAACAGGATCTTGGCTATTGAACTAAACTTTACAACAAATACCTTGCTGCTTCCTGCTTTCCTGCTTGTTGGAAGTCCTCTTCTGTAGTTCTTGTTTTTAAGAATTCTGGGGAATCCTCAGACTCCACAGATTATCACCATATTAGTCTCTCACTTCTTTTTCACAAAGTATTTGAGGCTTTAATCAATGCCAAAATGGTTAAGTATCTTACTTTGCATGATCTTTCAGACAAACAATATGGCTTCCGTTTTGTCAGGCCTATGGCTGGATTGTTAATGGCCATCACTGAATTTGTCTATTAAGTTCTTGATAAGAATGGTGAAGCTCAGGCTGTGGCTCTAGATATCTAAAAAGTGTTTAACATGGTTTGGCATGCTGGCATTCTACACAAGCTCTAGGGTTTACAGGGTCACAGGATGAATATTTGGCTTAATCCAATCATTCCTAACAAATCATGTAATAAAGATCATATTGAACAGGATCACTTCTAGAACTTTTCATATTAGTATGGGAGTCCCCGGGGCTCTATCCTGGGACATGCTGTTTCTGATCTTCATCAATGATCTCCTCAATGTCATCAGTTCTAAACTAGGTATTCATGCAGATGACACTACTATTTATACTCCTGTCTCAGTAGCAAATGTGAGATCCAACAAAGTAAACCTGGCAACTCCACTTGAAAAGGACCTCCAATCACTGGTTAGCTTGGACAAGAAATGGCTTGTAAATTTGAATGCCTCCAAAACAAACCCTTAATCATCACAGACAACTTTTTCTGCCTGCCATCAGCATGGCTGATACTCCAGGAGAGCCACACATACTCCTTCTTGGCCTCACATTTTCCACTGACATCAAGTGGTGTGACTATATCAAATCAATAGTTTCATTTACTGCAAGGAAAGTTAGTTCATTGTGTCATGCCAGAAAATTTTTCTTGTCAGAATCCATCTTGCACATTTGTAAATCTACCATTTGTCCGTGCATTGAATATTGTTGCTATAACTGGTCTGGTGCTCCTGCTGTACATCTCAAACTTCTTAACAAAATTCAAAGAAAGGTCTGTAATATAATTGTTCCTGACCAAGCATCTCAATTTTAATTACTTTTCCACTGACATGACATAGCTTCTCTCTATTTTTTCTACAAATACAAGGTAACCAAAAAAGTTCTGTCCGTTTTTAAAGGAAAAAAGAAAACGCTTCACAGTATGTGTAACTTATATTTAGTCATTGAAGTAATCGTCATCGGCATCCAGCACCTTCTGCCAACGTGTCTCCAGCTGTTCAATGCCCTTGCAGTAGAACTCGGGTGGTTTTGATGCAAAGAAGTCCGTGAGGGCTTTGTGCAAGTCTGCTTCATTGGTGAAGGATTTTCCATGAAGATGATTATCAAGGGAATGGAAGAAGAGGTAATCGGATGGAGCAAGGTCAGGTGAATAAGGTGGATGGCACAAAGTCTCCCACCCAAGTTGCTGTATGGTATCCCTGACCACTCACGTGGCCTGGCATTGTCATGGAGGAAAAGTACACCTTTGCAATTCACCAGTGCTGGCTCCTTCTGGCGCAATGCCTGTTGCACACGTTTCAATTGCTGCGAGTAGAGGTCTCCAGTGACCGTTTGGCCCGTTGGTAGCAGTTCATAATTAACCACTTGACGACCTGTCCACCAGACACAAAGCATAATCTTGCGTGGGTGCATAGGTGGTCTTGCATCCTGAGAAGACAACCAATGTCTGGAACGCTTCGGAGTTTCATACAGAACCCACTTTTCATCACCGGTAAGCACTCGATTGAATAAGGATGTGGTACAGTGGTGAGAAAGCAGCGATACGCATGCTGCCACTCGTTTTCCCTTGTGGACCTCCAACAGCGTTTGCTGAACCCACTTGCTCAGTTTGTACGTCTTACCTAGGCAGTGTAGGTGAAGTCTGTTTCATCGGAAACGTTGAACTGTCTTGCAAGTTCCCCACACGTTAGACTACTGTCCTCTTCAATGGCCCCCTTCAGGACTCCGACATTCAAGACCTGTGGTTGTCCACTGCGAGGCTCAACATGGAGAGACAAATCTCTCGACTTGAATTTTCAAAACCAACACTTTGCAGTACGTTCATCCACAGCACTATCCCCAAACGCTTGACATATGCGGTGGCTTGATGCAGTTGCTGATAAGCCCACTTTGAAGTCGTAAAGCAAACAGCCCCGAATGAGATCTCTAGACACTTCTATCCTTCTCACAGCTGTGTGGCTTATAACTGATGGCCGGGCATGGTGCGCATGTTTTTTATAACGTCTGATGTTCCTACTTCTGGCTGTCCGAATTTGAAAACAATTGCTACACGCATTTTGTATATATTACAACTTCATTCAATGACTAATTAAAAAACAGACAGAACTTTTTTGGTTACCTTGTATTTTCATGGAAACTCCTATGATGGGTTTTTTTGTTTGGTACCCAGACTAAATGAATTTAAGTGCACTACTAGATTGGCAACTGTTGAACTTGCTAGATGAAACTGTCACTTTTACTCAGTTTCTTTTCTTGCATTTCTCACCTGTGGAACTCATTTCTGATTCCTTGCTTCCCTGATAACTACAATCTTCAAAAATTTAAGTTATAACATCAATCATCATTTTCTACCTTCTTGAACCCTGTTCCTTTTTTAGTCCTTTCCTCAGCCCTCCCCATTTTCTTTCACTTCCTGTAACCCCTTTCATTATAGTGGCATTATTGCCTTGCTTGGGATGAAATGATTAAAAGAAAAAAAGAGGGACATTTGTATAAAAGAGAGTACGACAGACAACCGTAGAACTTGAACTCAGTTCACTGATTCCACTTTCTGTATCAATAACCATTATACTACCAGCCCATCTATTAGAATTTAGCTAACTCAAAAAATCAAAGTGATTTGTAATATGCTTTCTCAAAGATTTCGTTTTTAAAAATATAAGTATCTAATCCAGGTGAGAAGTTAAAGTTTATGAAAAGGTGGGGAAAAAAAAAGAAGAAAGACCATCCCTAATTTCAGAGAATCTAAAAGAAAGCAAAAATTAAAAGTTTTTATAAAAGAAAATAAGAAATGGAGATAAACTGAGTGCCTCAAGAAGTTGACCAAAAATGAGTTCGTTTTACTGTATTTATGCTGGAACTCATCCAACCACCAGAGAAATTGTCTGTTATGCAGTTCATAGCCATTTGGTATTCAAGAATGGCTTCAGATTGGCAAGTACAATTCACTTAAATACTTATAAACTAAGCGCATTGGCTGTTAAAGATTAGACAGTTTTAATTCTAGCTAAGAAAGGAATGAAAACAATTGAAGCTATTAAAGGAGGATTTTTTTTGATTTTTTTTAATACCATGTTCCTTCAGGACATAAATGATCATAGTTCTCCACAGATACTTTTTCTTTATTATTTGTGAATTACCATAACTTCTTGGGAAAGATAGTATAGTTGTTTCCTTTTGCTTTCTTCACTGTTTTTAATTAAGTGTTGCCTTTCTTCTAGACAGTGTGGCTATACACTGTCTAAAAGTTTGCTTAAGACATGGATGCAGTGTTGATTTCTGTGCCTGCAATTGTTGTCTATGGTACTGACATTTACTTCCTGACAATGACCAAAACGGTTAAAAGTACCAAAGCAAAACCATGAACTCTGAACAGTTTATCAACAATTGTGATCAGAATATGCAATAACTTATTCAAAAATTGGTAAAATATAATAAAAAAAATTGAACAGACAGACCCTATCAATTGAATATATATATATATATATATATATATACACACACACACACACATTCAAATAATTGGTAAATGTAACTGACAAAAATAATTCAGCAAAATATAGCATGAATGATGAATTACAAAACTTAATAATTATTTCTCTTTTAAAAATAAAGAAAAAAAACACATATATGATAGAACATTATGCTTGGCTCCTTTAACAACAACAGAATAAAAATGATTTGTAAAGACCACAAATAACCAAGATGCAACAATTGTTCAATGTCTGAAGTATTTTGGCCAAGTGATTAGTAAAAAGAAAATTTATTTTTTCTCAAGTGATAAGGCTGCTACATATCCATTATTAGCAGTAACCAACCAGATAAATAACTTGGCTTTCCTGATTGGCACAAACCATTTGGCTTTTTATAGTTTTTTTTAAGTTGTCTATTATATTATTGACAGTGAATATATGCTTCCATGAATGCAAGATAATGCAATACAGTCTGACAATGAAATACATTCATAGTAGCAAGCCTTGCATAAGCAAGACCAATACAACTTACAACAATGAACTGAATCAAACAATTCATGTTTTATAATTCTGTGTGGATATGAAATATGGAAGTTGACATGAAATATTTGAGATTTGTCTTGAACACTAGTTAAAGAATCAACTTTTTAATAGTGAACATTTCGATTATTTTCATATTATTGATTTTTCATGTACAACAAGATTAACATTGGAATTTGCAGTGTCAACACTATAAAAATACTTTTAGCATTGTTGTAACTACCAAAAGTACTAAGACAAAATCACAAAATTATTGCAGAGGACTTGCCAAATACCAATGTAACAAGATTAAGTCCCAACAAAATATGAACTGCAACCAATTCTTTGTAGTTGTTTACAAATTTGTTATTTCCTAATAACAATATTCACAGAAACTGTTATAATTTTATAAAGTGCTAAATGTTGAAATATGTGCTTAATTACAGCTTATAATTAATTTTATTGGAAAAAGCTCAATATTTTGCTAAACTAGAATTGCTTCAAAATCTAATATGACTGACTAAATTTAATTTACTTATAGGAAAAAATAGATAACTTTTCTTTAGTATATCTACAATAAAAGAGAAAGAATATCAGTAAGCCACTTATAAATATCATTGTTTATTTATTAGTATTATGAGAGCTTGAAAGAACACAATGAACAAGTGAAAGCAGGAATATGCATGTGAAATCACTGAAAAAATTAGGGAATGTTAGATGTGACAGATTAAGTAAAATAAATTTGCAAAATATTCCATTCTACTTTCAGAATTTATTAAAAATATTTATAGGTCAAAAGTTCAATTTTGCATAAATAAGCTAGTTTATTTTGTATAGAGGAAGGAACAAATGAATGAAGAAATACAATATATTGATAAAAAATTATATAAAGAATTAATTACAATCCAGAAAACATTGAACAATTTTGGCCTCTATCCAACAAAGACATTTATATAGAGACTTGATGGCACTCTGTTTAACTTGTGTGATTTAACACTAAAACTAAAAGTACAATGGATATAAAGCTAAAGGAAGCTAGTGCTAGCACACTTATCTTCAAATACAATAAATAATTTCTAATATTGTTATTTCATTTGATAATACTGATAAAAGTAGAGTTTTTGTTCAATCTGCTTTTAGAATGCTCACTGAAGCCAATTGAGCAATTAATAACTTTTTCCTGCCTGGGTATTTCTTTTAATAAGCCTGCCATCTGCATCAAAGAGAGTGCAAGCAGATAAGAGATTGTCCAGTGCATTTTTCAGCTGATGCAAAAGTCTTTCAATAACACAATTTAATAATATCAAGTTAACAATAAACAAAGTTGTAATCCTTTTCAATCGGCATTATGTGAACTATCAACCTTGTACCAATAAGATGTTCACTGTCTGGAAGCATTTCACCTAAGTAAATTTAGCTCTTTATTGAAAATCTCTTAGCGATACAAAGTAACCAATGTACCTTTGCTTTATTTTAATGATTTGAGAAGAGAGAATGAATGAAGTGTCAAATCAGGTGATGTTAATGTGCAAAGAGGAGAATTGATAAAAAGAATGCTCATTTTTCTATAGAGAACTGAATAATGGCCTCAATTTGCAAGGTTGTTTAAAGAAACATACAATATATATATATATATATATATATATATATATATATATATATATATATATATATATATCCTTGACCAAGTTTGAAATCCATTCCAGAGTCTTTAGAAATGCTGGCAGATCACTAAAAAAAGAAAAAGCAAAAAATGACCATAGCTGAAAATGAAAGGTCAAACTGCAGACCAGCAAGAATGATACTTGTCCTTCATTGAAAATGTTTCTTACATGAATTGGACAATGAACTCATGCACAAGCATAAATAGGAATCATTTTTGAGAGAAAAAACTCACACTTTTTTTCTCTCACACACACAGAGTTAATAAGTAAGTAAATAAATAAATAATTCATATTACTTAATAAGCATAATACTGGTTTATTATAATCTGATTAATGCTAATATGAAAAGTATATAAATCGAAAGAACATCAGAGGCTTCCTTGGTTTAATTCAACATAGTAGATAAGAGCAGAAAATAAATTTAAATTATCAAAATAAACACTTTTTAAATTTTTCTACCTAACAGGTTCTCTAAAGTGCAAAATAAAAAAAAATAGCTTTAGTGAATATAACTTAGCCAGAAAATATCACTTTCCAATGCTTGTACATTGTTTAAAAATTATTTATTACTATAATCTATTTATCATTATATCAAAACATATAAATATATCAAATAAATAAATCCTAATGAGCCAGGTATTACCTACCTAGGTTTCACCATATGGGATCATCAGGGTGAAAAATTGTGCAAACACTCTCAAAACTATATATATATATATATATATATATATATATATATATATATATATATATACACACACACACACACACAAAAAAAAAAAAAATTTAGATTTTTTCTTTCATAAAATTATATAGGTTATTTTAAGTTTAATGGTCAGATGGAGAGAAAAGGCCAAAGACTTCCTGAATAGTAAATACACAAGCAAGAATTAGCAGTTACAAAATATTTGTTTTCTGTTAAAAAAATAGTACTCCTTTAAAAAAAATTTGTGACAAAAAATTAAATCACATAAGAGAGACAAAAAAATAAAACTAATGACATATGATTTTTACATCTAAATAAAAATTAAATTCACTGATTTTAATTTGAATAATTTCAAAGATTTATTAAAAGTTAATGCAAAATTGAGTATTAGATGTTAAAAAACTACAATGTCATTTACCTGTGAATAAAAACAAAAATAACAATGTATTATTTCCAAGTAAAAATGAATATATTTTGATATCAGATAGTTACAAAAATTTTACTTTTAATTAAGAAATTAAACTAATTACTGATTGATTGCAATATTTTTATATATAAAAACAGTTTTGTAAAATAAAAGAAAATACTATCAAGGATTCCTTGCGAGTTAAGGAAAAACAGATATATTAATATTTCTAAAATATTAATGCATATTGTAATTCAATAAAGAAGAAAAATGGGTTCATATAAAGAATGGAGACTGGAAAAAGAGGAGGTAAAAAACAGATAAAATCTTTAAAAGAGGTCACCATTTGTATTAAACTTTTTCAATGTCAGCTTTGAAATAAATTGCATGTGAAATTGAAAAATTTCAAGATCTATTAATTTATACATGTCCACAAAAATATCACTTGAGCATATTTAAGAATTATGGAATCAGACTTTCTTAATGCATGGTTGTTCAGTTGTTTCCTGCTGTAAGCTCTTTAAAAGTATTAACTTTCTTTAACCTTAAAATATGTTGACTCAAATAATGAGAACATATCAAACAAAAATGGCAAAATATCTATAAGGTTAAATCAATCATCACTTGACCTGTTGATACATAAACAAAATATTCTTATCATTTGTGTTTAAAGATATTGTTTATTTAATATAAACTCAAAAAGTGATCATCTATCTTTTGGAAATAAAAGTTGAAAATTTCAAGAAAACTATTTAGAGTATCACACACATACACACACATATTTATAATCTGTGAAACAACAAATAAATACATAAAAAAAAAAATCTCCCCAATGAGAATCAAACTGACTATGCAATCAATAGTCAGTGATATTAGCTTATTAACCTTTCTTTTATTATATTCAGTCAATAGATACATGTGTAAAATTGGGATCAGGATATCAGGTAGAAAACAAAATGTTGAGAACATTTCTAATAGCTTTGTTTTTTAATTAATGGGATCAAACTATTTAAAGATTAAATCTATTTCAGAAATGAAATTAGAAACAAATTTGCCAAATGTTGGGCAAAACAAACTATAAAATCTTAATATTTTTTGTCTTTCTTCATTTATGAAAACTTTTGGAAAAATAACTCTGAAATAAGTTGAGAGTTGTATATAATAACTCAGCTGTGATTTAAACTTACATTTAAGTTTTCATTTTTTGTTTTATGACAATCTAATGAGTTGATCTTCCTGATTTATACAAGTTCATTTGTAACATTTTTGAGTTGGAGAAATTTTGAGAGTGTTTGCACAAATTTTCACCAAAAGAATATATGAAGAAACATTTTTTGCTACTTTTGATAAAAGAATATAATAATCATAGAGCTAAGCTTAAAATAAAATGTTCAGTTGTTTTAGTTTTTTATCAAAACTCTTTTTTCCTCTCTCAAATAGCCAATCTCCCAGAGTTTAATTCAGTAATTTTTTTCTAGAATATTAATTGAATAAAAATTTCCATAGATGGGCTATTTATAGTCTTGAATATTTTAAAGCAAGTTTGATAGTTTGTAGAAAACTAAAAGAAACCTGTTACCTGACATAATAACAAATTAAATTTGAAATGTTGTTACTCAAGCATAAAATTGAAATGCACTTCACAAGACTAAAATAGTAATGTTTAAAAGAAAATGTTTCTTCATGGATAAGCAAAATGAATGAAAATCACATGCTGGCAAAATAATAAATCTAAAGCAGAAAACTATTTCAAAAGTCAGGATACTGTAAAAATTTTTGCTAACTGTTTCCATTCATATTATTTAAAACAAAAGAAATGTTTAATGGTAAATTCCATCACAGTTTTCAATTAACCATCATTAAAATATTGGAAAGAGTTCATGTAAAAAATTCAGGATTCAAATCAAATTGTTTATATTTTTATTGCATTCTTGGTTATGTTTGAACAAAGACATCAAATATGATTAATAAATTCTTAACAACTTGATTTTATTCTTATGCACAATGGCATATCTAATAAGTAAGCATTTTAATAAAACTGTTGTGATATTTTAAAAATATTGCCATATAAAAAGGATTTTTATTCTCCTTAGGAAACATTTTGAAAACTTGTCTTTAGTAGGTTCTTTTTCACTTCTTCTGAACAATTCCATTTATGGATAATGCATTTCTTCTACATAGATGCCAACCTCAATTCCTTTATCTTTTGATTAGATCCAGAAAGGGTAAAATCTCTATTCATGTGTGTCTTATAAAAATCATTCAGAAAGCCATTGCTAGATAAACAGATGTCAACATTAAAGCAAACTGTTTTTATTGTATTTCCAGAATCTTCAATTTTCTATGTCCCTTTCACTGACACTGAAACTGAAACCAATTTTCAGTTCATTTCTACCATTTCTTATCTTATTGTCACCGTTTTTTAATATGTATGAATGAATAAGCTTACATATTGTTAGCGTAGTTAGTGAGAAGTGAAGTCATTGTCAATAATTTACAAAATACTTTCCACAGTTTTGTGCATCAGAGGCTCATGGGATTTAAGCATTTTTATTCCATTTACCTTTTTTGATTTTAATATAACCCAAGTTAACTGTACATAGATATAAATTAATGCTATTTTTTAAAATTATAATTATATTTAATGTTCACTTTCCTTTATCTTAGACATATTCTCACTGTATCTCAGATATTTAAACTTATTTCATAAATATTTTAAAATTATTTCATGATTTTATGATGAAAATTAAAACATCCTTCATAACAAAAGGTTATCAGAAGCAAATTGAAATTGTTAAATCTAATTGGAAGTAGTTAGACAAAAAGGTAAAAAAACATTTACATTAAATGAAGTAAAATTTGAATAAAGAACAGTGATTTTTAACAGTTTTAGTTATGAAAATATAAAGTAAATATAACATCAAATTTGATAATGATTATATCACATGGCAAGATTGCAAAATAGCTGAATATATCTACATAAAAACTAAAGTCAGAAACATTTTAGAAACAATTAGTAAACTCAAATGGAAATAGGTAGGTCATGTTATGAAAAGAACAGGCAACAAAAATCACATTTTGTGCTCCATGAGGTCACACATGAAGCAAAAGTAAACAGAAAACAAGATGGCATGATGACCTAGACAGATTTCAAACTCAATGGTCATAGTACAAGAATGGCAAAGATAGCAAAATCTGGAGGAAATCTATGTCCATCAATGAACCTTCACAAGCTGAAAAGAAGTGAAGAAAGCAATTGTATTCTCAACTACTACCAAATCTGTTTCCTATTCAGATTTCATAAAATGCTATTTTCATTTATTGACTTAGATTAACAAATTATTTTTCACTCAATGTTTAATAAAATTTAAAAAAAAACAAAATAAAATAATTTCCTTATTCAATGAAATAACTTTGGATGAATACAACAGTGAGAATATAATATTTCAGAAAAGTGTCATTAAGTTTCCGTCTTTACACACTCTTCAGTAATTCTGTTGCTTTTAAAATCTGTTTCTAAAAGTTTTAATGATATAGGTCTTCAGAAATTAGAAAAGAAAATGGTTGATTTTTTCTAAATTTTGAAGTAAGCAGTAAAAATGTTGCAAGAATTAACTTTCATTTTAAATGCTCTGATAAAAAATTATGCTAGATGGGAAAAAAAAATACAATTTTCAATTATGGAACTTTTTATAAAATGACGTTTTGGTAAAATTAACTAATTCAATTTTTTTTTTTAGTTCTGCAGGATATTTAGGAGGAAGACATGGTTCAGTTAAAATTTCACTAAAATATAAAATAATTATTTTTGAGATAAGCAATTACAGAGGAATGAAAAGTTTCAACGGCAAGTCCAGATAAAATCACAATTCTAAAACAAATGGTAGACACTATCACATAGCCATCAAAATAGTGCAAATTTCAGCCAATATTCACATGTCATTGGTTCTCATGTTAAGCAAAGTGTAATAAATATATGACACACAAGATTAAACATTAAGCCATTTAAATAAAATGGATTTTAAAAAATTCCAATAAATCATTAGGAAAGAAATAGAAATAAGTGGATTTGAGTGAAGAGAATTAAATTACTAGATCATTATTAAAGGACTCATATTTATTATTTACATTATTAACATTTAGACTAATGTCCTCATCTTTATTGCTCTTGTTGTTGTTGCGATGATGATGATAACAAAGATAAAGACATTAGATCAAATGTAAATAACAAAAATTCCTCATCCATGAAATTCAAACAGAAATTCTTATTTACTAAATCTGAGGTAAGAAATTTTCTAAAGAGAGCATTTTTAAGCAGTTATAAAAGTAGTTGGGCTCTGCTATCTTACCTCAGTGTGGATAAGGAAAGTCGCTAGCACCCAGCAAGAATAAAAACAAGATTTATCGAAGGAGCTCTTCTGAGGAGCATTGGCTAGCTGGCTATAGGTGGCATCACAGTAAAAACAATACCATGAATGAATGTGGAGTGGCAAAACTTTGACTATCAACTTTTGATAACTGATATTTCTAATACACAGAGGAAGACAAACAAGTAAGCAAGAGTAACTATAGGAGTATCAGCGAGGCAAGGGTTTTTGAAGATGAAAGAATGAAACAGAGAAAGTGTATTTACTTGACCCCCCCCCCACTGAGTCAGGTTGTGACACAAGGTCAGTTTTTAACATGGGTACCTGAGTGTTTTCACTTGGGCCACTGGTCTTAGCTGGTCTAAGCTAGTCATAGCTGGTCTTGGCTTGTCATAGATAGTCCAGGCCAGAGCCGGTCCAAGCTTGTTGTAGCCATGATACTACCAGCAACAGGGCCAGAGCACAAGTGCCAGAGAAGGTATGGGTCATTGGAAATGGAGAAAAGATGGTTTGCATCTGGTGTCCATTGAGAGAGAGAGAGAGGTTCATATGAGGGAATGAAGAAGGAAGGTCAGAAATAATGTGAAGGAAGATAACATTAAAATGTAGAGTAGCAGAATGGACATCATAATGAGAGTAACTTACACTCTACTTAAAGGACTAGTGAAAAAGCTGTCTTCAGATATATATATGGTGTGATAACAATCTGAGAAAAATTTTTCTATGAGTACTTTTCTTTTAAATTCATGTTTTTTTTTTTCTTTCAGAATTGCTGATTGGAATTTATTTAAAACAAATGAAACACCTAAAAATATATTTTATTATTAATTTAACATTTTTTGGAGTGTTACAGATTACTCAGACAGACGCTTTAACATTAGAAATTGAAATGAAATGAGTTGATTAAGCAAGAAATGAACTGCATAACAAAATTGTGGCTCAAAGTTTTAGAGAAAATGGAACCAAAAAGGACTCTTATATGTAGCATCAGAGTTGAAATTTCTATAGCACATGAAAAAAGGGGCTTGGAAAATTTGACACTCACAGGACACTGAAGGTAATAGGAACAGATGAAAGCAGAATATAACCTAGCTAATGAGAGTGTGCAAATGGTTGGTAAAATGAGTATTAGGAGATATAGCAAAAAGATAAATTTTATTAAGAGCTACAAAGGATGGGAAAGTCATGGTCACCCACATCCTGAAGAGATATGGCACATAGAAGAAAAAGAAAAAAATAAGCAGAGACCAGTTTTAAACCATTATGTCACAATCTGACATTGTTCCATTTTTAACATTTAAAAAAAATAATTTTAATAGTAACTTTGATACATAAATAAAACCAACAATAGTCACAACAGATAGCTTTGTTTCTTCTGCTTTCCTTTAATCAACTAGTATTTTTGTATAATCATTATATGAAATAGAAAAAAGTATTTCATTTTACTCATGAAGATCATATGACTACATTTGTTATATCAAAGTTATTTAATTTCTATAGATATGAACTGTTTAATTTCAATAAAATCAGGTATTACTGACAAACTCTTTCAAAATTTATAAAGCTAACACATTATAATTCATGTTCCTGACACAAAAAAGTAAAGTTTATTTTTGAAACTATACATGGGAAGATGTATAATAAAATAATTGGAAAGTTATTAGTTACAGATTAAATATTCAGATAGTACTGTGAAGATTAATAAATGGATATATAATTACCTGGACTTGTTAATTTTTAATTATAATGTTCACAAAATAATTTAATACAGCTGAGTTGCTTACAAAAGTTTGTTCTGTGATTATCATTAGATGGCATTAAAAATATTTACTTTTAAATAATTTTATTTAAAGAAATTGTTTTGACTGCATTGTGACAGCTTTCATATCATTGTGCATTTAAAAAACATTTTTATCAAAACTGGATTATTTTTTATTATTGATTTTAATATTGAAGATAAAAGAAAATAAATATTTTTGACATATTATGCTCTTTTATTCTAAGGAAGTTAAGATTTGTATAATTTATGGAAAAAGTACTGCGAATAAACATGTCAAAAGTGGTTTATGTCTTGTGTTTGCCATAGTATGTTTCATAGTTAGGTAGACCAGTGGAGGTTTACAGTGATCAAATCAAAATATTACTTAAGAATAATAATTGTTATATGAAACAGAAGATTGTCAATATACTTCAGATATTCAAATTCCATGTTGAAAATCAGTTGCATCAGTTTGGTTATATTAATCACTTGGATACATAAGAAAAAAAAAACAACTTATGATTAAATGAGTAAATTTGTAACTTACACATAATAAATCTCATTTTTTAAACAAATTGGGATGGGCAATGACTGATTCATTGTTTTTTTTATGATTTATCAACTATTTGCAGGTTATTTAAAGCCAGAAAATATTTTTAAATTGTAAGAAGTAAAGAAATAATAATGATTTACTGATACAAGCCTTACTAATTAACCAACAGTTGGAGAGAGAAGGGTGGATTCATACCTTTTCCAAGGATATTTGCACACAAATGAATATAACGAACCAGATTGGAATTGGAACTTGACTCTCTGATTTCCAATTACAAGCCATTATCCATTATACCACCTGCACATCTAAACTTACAGCACCTGGTATTCCTAAGCAGTCAGCCATGTAGGTACTGACTAGGTTCTACATTGCTTAACTTTGGTGACCATACAAGACCAGGTGTTTCAATGTGATATGGTTGTAAGCCTTGATGGGCAATGAAAAGTGGATACTTTACAACAACATGGAATGCAAACGGTTATGGGACAACCTAAATGAAGCATCACTAATTGTACCAAAATCAGTTTTCATACAAAGGAAGTAATGCTATGTATAGAGTGAAGTTTAAAGAGGTATCCTTCTATGAAATGTTCCTAAAAATACCTAACAATTGATTCAAACAATTACTGCTATATATTAAACCAACTGAAGGTAATAATGGATGAAAAGTATCCACAATTAATTAAGAAAAAGAATATTTAATCAGGATAACACTAGACAACATATTTCTTTGGTGATTAGGCAAGAACTGTTACAGCTTGGCTGGGAAGTTTTCACTTCTTTACTCTCTCTCTCTATATATATAGCACCTTTAGATTACCATTCTTTGAAGTTTTATAGAATTCCTTAATGAAAAAAAATCAGTCATCTGAAAGGTTGTGAAAGTCTGTTTGCTGAGAAAGATACAATTTTGGAGAAGTATGGAATGAAGAAGTTGGTAGAAAATGGTAGAAAATTGTAAAATATGTTGTTCAATGATGTTAATATTGAAAATAATTTTTTTTTAAATTTTACCTAATAAATTGTACAAACATTTGGCCACAAAATACCCATGTAATTTTGACTTTGTTATTTGATATATCATTCTTTTCATAAAATTAGAATTTAATGTTAATGTTATTGGCTTCTTAAATGGAAGAAGATTTTGTATACATATTTATTTACCATAACCTAGTCTGGCACAAGACCAGGGAAAATACTTTTATATTAAACAATCAACATAAAAACAATTCATGTTCATGGAAATATAACCCAGTTGTGAACAATGGACTTAATATAAAGGTTTTTATTGAATGTTTTTATTCAACTGTGTCAATTACATATTGGTAATATTTTATTGCATTACCCAATACTTGTTTCATTTCAATGGTTATTCATTATCAATTGTCATTAAAAAAAATCATTCTCACAGGTTTAAATACATTGTGAACAATAACCAATGAGAATCAAAATCTAGTCTTGTGACTAAGAGAGTCATGTGATCAGATCCATATGTCAAAAACATGATCTATTGGCCAGTTATAAATTTCACATTATTTGTATATTTCAGGATACAGGTATTGGAGATAACAATGATAAAGAAAAATCATTATGAGTAAATAATACATAAAACCTGAAACAAAGTATATGTTTTAATAATGTAAGTTTGTGTTTTATTAAAATACTATAATATAGACAATAAAAATTAATGGGAGTAAATAATAAATATCAGCTAAAATGATTTGTTGCTCAGTATAAAAAGGGAGACAACTTAGAAGGGAAGATTAAAAAACCCTGATTACTCAAGATTTTTAAATTTATAAGATTTTGTTTTAGTAACAGAGAGAGACAAAGGATTATATGGTTTCATTATGCAATCTAAAATGTAAAATCTATGTAAAGTATTTACTCTAAATCAGGTGAAATATGTTTTATTAAAAGAAGATTTATGTGATAGTGAAAAAGCTGTAATTTTACTATAAATTATTTATATTCCTGTAGTAATTATTTTTTGAAAGCCTCATTAAAAATGCTGTAGAAATATTTGTCAGGTTTATATATGTACATGTTTAGATTAATAAAACAAAACAATCCATATGCATGCACATCCTTTCTGATTACTGAATCATTTTTTTTATAATAACAGGAAGAGTTTTCTGTTTTATAATAATCCGATACAAAGTGAGTATATAAAATATAATTGTCATAAATAGATATTTGCATTTTAAAAGGAAAAGTAATAGATTCTATATTTTAATAGAGAGGGGGAACAAGCTAGGAAGAGGGAAATACATTTTTATTGTTTTTTTTTTTATTCTCGATACAAAAATCTATTTTTTTTTGTTGTTATCCTTAAACATTTTATATACATAATTTTGAACACATTTTTGTTGTTTCTCTCTTTCATATTCATTTTCCCTTTTATTTTTTCATAGTAAAAGTAATGATAATAATAATGATTTAAAGATAAGTATTGCCATATGTACAAATTCATAAGTGGATATAATTTACAGACAAATGCAGAATGTATCATCAGGAATATTATGATTAACATTATCAGTTTTACTTCAAATGTATCATTTTACTTATATAAGAATCATTGCATGCATATAGAAACATATAGTGGTAGTAATAAATAGAACAAATGAAACTTTAACAAGCAGTAGAATTTCTAGTCTTGGCATTTAATTATTAAATGTCCTTTTCTCTTTGGGAAAGCATGAAGCTGCATACTATATATTTGCTTAGTGCACAAATGACCAACTGAAAGTTTATGGAAGTTAAATAGAATAAACTAATTAAGATAATACTGACACTAGTAGGGAAAATAGATGAATAAGAATCTGATGTTTTTTTTTACTGATAAATAAAAAAAATGCTTTAATGCAGATGAATATAGATTTGATGCAGTCAAAAAGCATTTCTCATTTATTCATATGAGAGAGTATTTAAAGAATATTTACTGGAGTAGGACTTACTTCTTAGCACATACAACTGGATCAAATCTAATATTTGCTCATGTAGATGCAGAGTGAATAGGGGAAGAGTAGGCATAAAAGGAAGGAAAGAAAAGCTATTTACAAGGAAGAAGGAAACGAAAAATAAGGAAAATTAAGAAAAAAAAGAAAAAATGTAATTTATAATAAAATAAACCTTGGTGAATAATGTAAAGCTTGCACTAAACATACTTGGATTTTTATTGAAGAAAAAAGTGGGGAATGGGTGTGGCATTATGAGAAGAAAGCAGAACATCAAAGATAAAATGCATGGATTGATTGGATCACAGAGCCAGTGACAAAACAAAAAGCAAAGAAAAAAACAATATCCAAAGAAAAAAAAAATTCCTTTAACCAGTATTTCTCATGATAAATCACAAAAATCAATGTATAACAGACTAAAAAAAATTAAAAATTATATATATTTTTAAGAATATAAAAAGAAATACTTGATACAAGGCACTCTTATGGTCCAAAAGTAGCAATATTTGGGGCAATATAATCTAAGAAATTTTACTGGATCTAAGAAAAAAACAAAAAGAATAGAAGACAAGGAAGATGGAATCAGATAAAGTCAATGTTTTATAATATAAAATATCAAGCTCTAATTTATTTTGATTAAAAAACAAATCACCACTGCTAATCAATTTAACTAATTGAAAAATTTAAACTTCACTGAAGGCTTCAAAACCAAATCTGAGTTTTGATTCCAAACAGATATCATAAACTGCCTCAATTCAATGAAATTAAGATTAGCCGTGGGGATTATATAGAATCCATCTACTTTCTTTTCTTTCTATATTAAAGTCATGCACACATATAGAGACAAATCTGAAAATGATTATTTTCAACAAAACTAATCTTTGCAAAATGCTGCTCATGATTACTGGATAGGCCCAATAAGCTTAATATGTATAAAAAATGTAACTGTCCCAGCTATTCTAACTATTTAAATTTAAGCTGAAGTTATTCTACATCTAAAAAATATCCAGATTAAAGATTTCTAAGGTTTTTCAAATGATATTCTACTTTTATAGGATTAAATTCTGCCATATTTCAACACCATTACAAAAATTCTATTTGATGGAATTATCCATTGGGATGCCACACTTCAAAACATAGCTTCATGGTGAAGTAGAAAACCTGTGAGCCATGTTTAATTTTCAAGTACTGTTTTTAAGCTAAGGCTTATTACCACAAATCAACTTGAATGAGCCAAACTACATTTTAAGACCAGAACACTAGCAATTAGTTAAATATTAATGAACTCTATGAAAGAGTATTCTATTAATATGTTTCTGAAAGTAAATGATCGAGGTAATAGAAATATATCAATTTTTTTTATATAATCATAATTGAAATGGTGTCCAAAATCACCAATTAATTTAAATACTGATATTATGTAGATATCATGACTAAAATGATTTTAAAAAAAAAAAAATAACAGATTTTTTTTATTTTTCTCAGATTATTGATGTCATCAATTCATAAATAAGATTTTTAGATATAAAGATGACAGAGTATCAAGTATCAGATTGTTTAATCCTAGGAAAGTTTCATTTCATGTAAGTAAATCTTATTGTTATTTTATTGTTTTTACACACTTGCAGTATTGAACAGAAGGCTAGTTGCATTCTTTCTTATATCTCAAATAAGGCACTCTTTCTAATAATGTTTCATTTTTAAACAAAGAGAAATTAGGAACCCAGCATTCAGACAATTTCCATAATGGGCTACCAACAGCTTTATAATAAAATAGGAAATTAAATATATAAGTAGATGATATTTTTAGATACTGACATGAACAATAAAGCCTGAAAGTAAAAGTAATTTCTTATAATTCCCTATTTGCAAAATGTAGTATCATTAGCATTCTGATATTGTTTTCTTTATTGTTTACATTTTTGTTTTTTGAAGATTTTGATCAGTATACTCTTTGATTCTCATCAGATTAAATGGTATAGGTAAATGCATTTAGTTGATTCATGAAAACTGTAAATGAGGAACATATCTATTTTAGTAAACCAAGAGCCCATTTAGTCTTTAGAATTACTTTTTTTATATGAACAATATTTCTGAGGTGATAATTACTTAAATAATATTGATTGAAGATGACCTAAGAGCTTACTAAATGAAAAACTGTGAACACAACAAAAAATACCAGTGTGAGTGAGTATGTAAAGTTTTATCTTAAAGTGGAAACTACAAAACTTAAACAACAGGCATGACTACCATGCAAAAAATAAATAAAAATAAGCTCACAAATATTAATAACATTTTATGTACCATCCACCAATTTATTTTCCTAATATCCTCTGTTGAAATGGGGTTGGGAGGAAACACAGAAAGAAGTCTTACATGCCCATGGTTCTTATATGTCATCATTTTCAGTATATCAATGATTTTTATGTGACTAACTGAAATAAGTGCATGAACTGAGACAATACTCGTTTGTCTAATTGTTTAATATTTTAAAATATTCCTAATAATAAAGTTTTAAAATTAATTGTTGTATTTAATACTTTAAAAACCAGTAAGATATTTTGGTAAATACAGCTTATTACTCATAAGAAATAAAAGACTAAAAATATAATTGATAAAAGTAAAATTAAATGATCCCATTTGACCAAATCAATTTATTTAAATTTCTATTTGTTTGCTTTTTATATATTTTTAATAAACATTATCTTATTTGTATTCTGTTATTATGATGGAAGATTATCACATAATCAACTTTTTAGTCATCAATTATCAAAATCTAATTAGCTAAATTAATAATTATGAAATCAATATTCTACTCTTAGTTAATTTGAGCTTGAACACTGCAGCAAAAGAAAAATGACAAGTTCTGATGACAGAAGACAAAAGTAATCGCTTGATGTTCATAAATATAAGTGTTTTATATATCCATCATCAATCCCAGTAAGACCAAAAAGAGACTGATTTGTCAATCAACACATTTATGCATAAATTAACACATTTTGGTCCTGATTTTAAAGAAACTGTCTTAGAATTTCATCACAACATGTTGGAAAATATTTTATTTCAAAGTAATTTTGATATATTACCACAACAGAGGCCACTGATCATGGCAACAGAGTTTCTGTTTAAATAGTTAATCAAGATAGCAGGCAGACATGAACCAAATGAAATTGTTGACTATATTCTGATAGCTTAAGACAGTCAATATTACTGAATAATGCTATATATTAATAACAATATTTTAATGATAAAAACAACATGGAATTCATTTTTCCTGTCTGCAAACACTAAACAAAATTACTCAACATTTAGCAATCATCTTTGAACAAACCATAGATTCAATTTTAAATCATAAAAAAAGATTTCAGCAGTATTAAACTTATTGATGATTATTAAATTTTAGAAAATATAAATTTGGTTTTAGTGAATACTAAGTAAGTGGTATAATTACAAGTACTTGCCGATTTTAAAGATTGTCAAGATGTTCTTCTCTGATAAGGATATTAGTTCTTCAACAAGTCATTAAGATAAGCAAGTTCTATTCTAAAATGTTATCATTAAGATATTGAGTCATTCATTCTGGTCACTATAATACTATAATACAGTATACTTTTAAAATCAATGATAATTAATAGCACATGGAAAATGTCTTTATTAAGAAGACTTTGCTGCTAAAAATACCAACAAAAAGAAAATGCTTACATTAAATAAGTTGAGCACTACTATACAATAACAAAGTGAAAAACTGAAGAAATACTGATATAAATTGAATAAAAGTCAGAAGCAAATAGTAAGTGTAAGAGTTTTGAAAACTATTTCTAAAAGAGAGCAGATTATCATTATATAACACAACCTGTCAAGATTTTAAAAAAGAATATTTAATTAAAAATTAGTTTTACATTTTTTTAGTAAAAATAAAAACCCACTTTGATTATAATTTGTATTTTTTGCATTTAAAAGTGGGCAATTATGACAATTCTTATTGAAAAATAACAAATATCTTTAACAGCTCAAAGCAATCATTGTATTTTATTTCCATTAGTAAAAATTTGTTTTTTTAAAAACTTACTTGAAATAACTATCAGCAAAGGAAAACAGTTAAATGAAAAGGATTTTGTTTAGGTTTTTTATCCTTGAATATTGAGAAATTGAAATTTTTTTGAAAATTATGTTTCTTTTTCTTTTTCTATATGTTTCAAAAAGGAAAAGTATCTGCTTGAAATGCAAGGAGAAAAGCACACTGACACTTTCAAGTTGCTTTAAAAAATGTAGAATATTTTTTATTCTTCCTGTTTAAAGCTCCCCTATTTTTCTTAACTGATCTTTTTGTATAAGGAAACAATTTCACTGAATGAGACATTCAACTAGAAATTAAAGAATCTACATACAATCCTTGGAATCAGGAAGGTAAAACTGGTGTTTGCATTAGCTGATAATCTAAGAAATGCAAATGATATTTATTAAAAAGAAAATATTGAAAATTCTTCTGACATATTCATACTAAAAACATAAAAATAAAAATGGAAAAGAGAACAATTGCACAATTACATGTAAATTTGCACAATATCATTTATTATCTTAAAGGAGAGAAAAGGAATTGCAAGAAATCAAACCATTTTAATATCACTTGGAGTTTCACAACTTAGTAGGAATTCATTTATTAGAAACAACTGATATAAAATATATATATATATATATATATATATATATATATATATAATTTAAATGGCAATAATCCTTTGTTTAAACATGTTCTAATAAATAGACTAGAGACAAGGAATGCCTGTGATACCTTAAAAGAGATTCCCTATCAGTTACATGTATGTGTGTGAACATGGAGAAGTTTACATGCATATATATTTAAATGCACATAGATAAATATACCATGATCGTAATTAAGATTTTATAAGCACATACCAGAACTGCTTTAGTATGGGATATGAAAACCTAACTGACAGATAGGATGCTCATTCTTAAGTCAACCATGATGTCCCAATACTTAAAAATCAAAAACTTATGTTTAGCAATACAAACAAGTTTCTCATTTCAACATTTAAACAACCACAGTAAAAAAAATCATTATCAACATTTAGCCATTATGAGTCTCAGTGTTAAAAAACAAATATTTGTATTTATGTGTTGAGATCAGATGAAGTCAGTTAAATGGAAACAGAAAAAGTTGGAATTCACAGAAGTTCAGTATGAAAATAAGAAAGGTTAAGTAATTAACCTTCTATGTCCTATTGGCTTCTCAACCTGTTTATTCAAATTCAAATAAAAAATATAGAATATAAAAATTTAAAGAATCAACAGTGAACAACAGATAAGCACATTCAACTTTGCAAACTCACTAATGGCTTGATAATTGAATTCCAAATTAAATAAAACTTTAAGAATGAAAAAAAGACAAAAAGGAAAATGAACAAGATGAAGGAAAACATGGATGATAATAGCAACAAAACAAAAAGTAATTGTAATGAAAAATACAATGAAAAATGTTAATAATTTTAAGTTTACTGATGAATGTGAACATCATCTATACAAAATTGATAATTATAAACACAAGAATTAATTTCACTACAATAATTTTACTTTATATGCATTCCACTCTTTTTCATTAACTGTTATCTGTTGGGATAGTCTTAATTCTTCATTATAAAGATGTATTTTAGAAAAACTTTTTAATGCTATTTTACTTATACACACAAGGACAGAAATTGTCAGTGACAGATATATTGAGGTTTTAAAAATTCAGGAGTCACAGGAGTCACCAGTGGGCAACATTTTCTTTTTTTTTTCCCTACTTATAGTGTTAATGTAACATAATAAAGTTTGAAGTGAAAATCTCAAAGTTTACAGATTAACCCTTTATCAATGAACGAATACAAAATAAATAAGTATAAGTAAAAAGGAGAATGTAGTTAAAGAGAAAAAGTAATTAAAAAAATGAACCAGTGAAAAAACAAACTGTAAATTCAGAAGAGAAGTGATTGCTTTCATTTTTATCAAAACAATAAAGAGAATATAATTAAAACTAGAACAGTATGTTCATATATATATATATATATTTTGTAAATGGTTTTCTTTCAAAACTTTAAAGAAACATGCTTATAGAAAAAAAAGTTACACAGGCAGAGGACAGTGTGTGCATGCGTTGCCATATGCAGACAAACAGTAATAGATGGAGTTGGTTCTTAGAATAAAACTAAGTGCAGCGACCATAACAACTGCAGCAAGAAAGAAAAGCTGATGCGTGACAAGGATGACAATGACTTTCACCTACCTGTCGGGCATAAATGAGTGCCTGAAGACGTGCGCGCAGGTAGAGGTACCTGTATAACAGGGGGTAGGACGGCCTCCCACCTCCATAGCGACCATGCCTCTTCATGCCAGCCAGGCCGAGCACCTCTCATGATAGTAATCAATGAGTTTGCCCAGTTAATACAACCATCACTCACAAAAGTGATGATGCTGTCATGGTGAAGCAAGGCTCTAATAGTTGTATGGGCAGCACCGGTAGTTGTTGATATTGTAGCAGCAGCAGCAGCAACAGCAGCAGTTAAGGGATGAGGCAGATTGTGTTGACAATATTAAAGATGTATGAAACAGACAAGATCTTTAAGTTACTCTTAAAGAGTCAAACTCATTGGAATTTGAACCAATGTTAAAAAAATCCTTTATTTATTTTTAGCTTTATATATATTTTCTCAGTCAGATCTTTTATGAATGCATGTGTGTGCCTAATCTTTGATCAGTAAGATTAAGAAAGTTCCAATAGCTATAAGTGTTAAGCTATATTCCTGGCTTTATGAATTCTAGGTATACACATTTTGTTTTAAAGATGAGATTCTTCTTTCTTAAGTAATACTGATAATGAAAAGGTTTTCCATAGGAAAACTGGCACTTTATATCACTGTGTGTATGGAGAGAACCTAGACGGATGGAGAGATGGGTAAATGCATGCTTGCCTCCCTGCCTGCTGCCTTTTTGTTCACTCTTACCACTCCTCCTCTTCCTCCTACTATAATTTAGCAGCAGCAGCCACTACAGCAGCAACAACAACAACAGGCATTAAGGCCTGTCTGGTGCTATATTATCACATAGATGGTTCTATTTGTATCAGTGTCTTCAACATCAACTAAAACAAGTGTTTGGTGGATCACTGCACAATTTAAGCTGATTTTCTTCTTGCTGAAAGCTTGGATGAGACATTATTCAGTTTTGAAAAATCCTAAACAATACTGGCAGAAAAATACTCAAGTAGTGGTTGTAGCAGCAGCAACAACAACATAACAACAGTAGATATATAAATATTTAAACTAATAAAGAAAAATAATCAAAATAGATATCCTTAAATTTAGGAAATCAAAATGAAGGCCAAAATAGCAAAATGGATGAAACAAGATTCTAAATGACAGAGAAAAGATGTTTTAAAACTTAAAGTATTATTAAGGAACTAATTGATTGGTAATCAAAAATCAAAACAGTAAATTTAAGTAGCACCTGGCTTGTGCAATGATGGATATAGCAGCAGCAGCTACAAAAGCACTTATTCTGACCTTATCTATGTGAAAATCCACTCAAGTGTATATTTAAAAAGAAAAAAAAATATCAGCTGGATTCTTTTATTAGTCAGAGAGAAGAGGGAGAGAACTGAGGTAAATTTTCTCAGACAGACATTCACCCACCTCAAACCTAACCAACCAAAACAGCTCACCACTCTTCTGATTCAAGTCTATTCTTCATCATTTTTCCAACAAGCTTCATGAAAATAGAGACAAAAATCTTTATCCATGGATCTTTCTTTTGCATTTATTTCTTTTTACTTCTACTTCTTTTCATTCCTTTTTATTCTTGCTTAATACAGAGCTTATCAGATAAGTGCCTGACAGACAAAAAAAAAAAAAAAAAAAAAAAAACTGAACAAGAGATATCAGGAAGACAAAAGTCTTTACTCTGTTAGAGCCAAGCCTTTTTCAGTTATTACTAAACTTATAAAGAGACAAGTTCTTCATCAAGCTGACTCAGGTTTAAGAATTGGGTATCAAGGTTCATCTAGTCAAAAAACATTTATACAAGGTCTTGGAGTGTGTGTATAATATATATATATATATATATATATATATATATATATGGTGCAGCAGAAATACTGCCCACATAATGGTAAGCCATAAGCTAGATGAAGACACCATTGCCATTAATGTCTTACCATCATTTGACAGGTATTTCAGCTGCATCATGTATATTTGAAAATACCCTGTGTGGTCAATTCTTATAAATATTCTGAGAAAGATGGTTATTACAAGTGGTAAAAGAAAAAAATAATACCTGTAAATAATTAATTTGAAAAGGCAAGTTTACAAAGATAGTATGGTTATAAGATTACTGACTGGTTGACTTAAATACTATAAGGAAAAGACAATATTTCCAAAATTTACAATCATACAACTTCATGCTGTGATGTTCAAATTTAGAGAAAGAAAAACATGATTGTAAAACCATTAACAGAATCAATTACAAATTATAACAAAGCTGGTGATGGAGGTTGCAATTATAATATTAATGAAGTTAATGCTGTTTTTATTTTGCGGTGTTTAAATAGATTTTATACATAAATATGTAATACATATATAGCAGACAACTTCTCATTTCAATATTTTTATACACTGCATATACACAATGTCAGATTTTATATGCAAGTCAACAATATTAGTATAATTTCCAGGATAGATTTATATTTATATAAAAATATCCATTTTTATTAAAAATGTTTAGAATAACTTACTTGGAAATATTATTATGCTCCTCAAGGATTGATCATCCTACTGGAAATAATTATATATGGTAATATAATCATTGATATTTGTTTTTTCAATTTCAGATAAAGATTGCCAAATGTTACAAGAAAGACGTTTCTAAAGAGAAAGAAGACAAAGCTATTGAGTGACAGGAACACAATGTTGGGAAGTGTGAAAAGGTTGAACAGAGATCATAGAACAAAATGAAAACATTGGTGAAAACAAAGAGATTTGAGAAAAATTAAAAAGCAAGAAAGTGGTTAAAGATGCTGATGTTGCAAATGAAAATGGAGAGAAAAGATGCAAAATATTAAGAATATTGGTTAAAGTTATAAGAGCAACCAGATTATCATCACAATGAGAAACATAAGCTAGAAGTAGTAAGTACATGAAAACTGATTTATCAACATTAATTTTGAGAGATGACTGTATAACTACACTGGATAGACCTGATATGTGGTCTAAAGGTTGGGTTCTTCATAGAAATAGTCAACCAACACAACTTAGAAAACAACTGCCGGAGATGGAATAATATTTTGGCTGGTATTATCAGCAGTAAAATAGATCTTTCAAATTTGAAAAGCTGTCAAGATAAATGCAGAGAATTATTTTTAAGTTCTTTGACAGGATAATTTTGAATGGTACAAATCACAAGCAAAAAGCTTTAAGATAAAGAGTATATTCAGGCAAGACAGTGATTCTTCATATTCTCTAAAGCTAAGTAATGTCCACAATGCTAAAGAAGGTTTCAAAGACACCAAATTAATGGAATGGTTTCCAGCCTCACTATGCATTAATCCAAAAACTTGTGGTCTATCATTAAAAGATATGTATATGAGAATAGTAAACAATGTTCAAGCAAATAAGATCTCTGGCAAGCAATAAAAATAGAATGTCGAGGAGTAAATGTAAAATAATAAAATTATCATTTATTCAAGTAGGTGGGATATTTTGTTAACCAAATGTTTATATGGCTTATATCCTTTGGATTTATTTATAAATAATAATTTACGTTGCATTTGTTGTTTGCAAAATAAAACTGGACACCCCTAAAATCCCTAAAATAGCTATTATGACAACACATAATATATTTCTCATCTGTTGTTAATATGGCAAAAACAATGACTTACATAATGAAATTGAACATAGTAAACATGTATGCTGAATAATAAATAAATAGTTTAATCACATCAAAGTTCAGCTTATATCAAAGAAACAATCATATATTTTTATCTATTTCCAAAATGTATGACCACGTGAACACTTTAAAATGATCTGTTTTTTCAATGAAGTGATTAAGTATCCAAAGCTACTTATGTGTATTCTGTTTCATTACTCATAATAAGCAAACAAATAAATTGTTTGACATTGGGAGAAGATAAACAATAAGATTATTGTGCTAAAACCAGTTTTTATCAATGTCACATTTGTTTCTGTATTTAAAACGTTCATCTAAATAATTATGTCTATAAAGAATTCATATTAAATTGATGAAATTCAAAATTTATATTTTTTTAAAGTGAGTAAATGCTTAAACTTTTGCAAATATTGACTATATTTTATACCTGTTGACATGTATATAAATTATCTTAATTAAAAACATTGTAATTATCATAGCATTAGTGGAAGATATGAGTGGTAAGTCAGGATTAAAACAAGATGTCAATCTATATAATCAATACATCTCCATATAAATGCTGTCCATCAGAATAAATTCCATCATTTTATGTATCTACTTATATAAATAAGAGAAAATAGCTTTAAGAGAGAATTGAACGTGATGATCCTTTAGAGACTAATAGGATAGTTATATCATTGCAAGGATTATGGCAATTTATAATTTCTGGTTCCAAATAAACTTGTGTGTTTCAGTGCCTGTCCCTATTTTTTTTTTACCAGCAGAAGTTTAATGAAGCTTCCAGTAACATAGACAGCTATGGTCACCTTGACATTTTCATGTATTTAATCTTTTATATCAAGTTCAATGTTGGTTAAGGTATCAAGTGAAAAGTAATGTTTTTTTATGCATTTGGACATTGAAAAATTATGGCAAATTACTTTGAATGTGTTGAGAGGGAAACAAAAAAAGAAACAAAAGCATTATATTATTTAAAATAGAAATTGAAATTTGTGGTTAAAGAACTCAGTGAATATATGATAATCATTTTTTCATCTTCTTGCTGAAGCTATTAAAAATGAAGTTTATCAATGATGTGAAACTATTCTGAGGAAATTATATTCTTTATTCAATTGAGAAACAAACTCATTCGATGAACTACTTTTACATTAATTTTTGATAATGCATCTATATATATATATATATATATATATATATATATATATATATATATATATATATATTAAAATGATAGCATTTTCCAGTGAAAAAGTATGAAAGGTTTTGAAAATTTTGTATCTGACATATAGAACTTTAGATTAATCAATAATTAAAAACTCTCTCAGAATTATGAGAAAATAAGATATTTTAATGAATATCCAAGATTTCTAAAGCTGATTTGAAACAGATTTATTCACACATACAAACTTTAGAAACAGCTACAAAGTTTATGTCTCTGTGTCATTTTGATAAGATGGAGAAGAGAGGATCAGAAAGTCAAATCATTGAAACATGACAAGATGATTTTATTAATATAAATTGCCAAGGATCATCTCCATGGAGAACATATACACTAATACTAATGCTGAAGTAACTGAAGCATAACTAATAGGGTTTTTTATACTTAAAATTTTTTTTAAAAGTTAACAAGAAAAAAAAAAAAAAAAAACTATTTAGAGCAGTTACCATTCCCACGGTGTAGAGAGCTTCTTTTCACAGATTATAAAGCTCTCTTCAGCAGGCAAAGGTTACAAAACACTTTGGCATGAAAGTGTATCTTAAAAAGATGGTGATCCTCCTACACCTAAACAGGACTATCATGCCATTTCCATCAGCCCAACAAAACTGAAAGTCATCTTGCTTTTCACCAACCTAGGTTATGTTATATTCTCTAGTGCCAGTTGCAAGGGGAGGGAGAGATAGAAGACAAGCTAAGGAAAATCAAAACTTTGATAACCTACAAAGATATATAACATATGCAAAAACATAAGAGTTTATATAGACATCATACTGCTCACTATTCTATATGGAGCTAAATCCTGTGTCATATATCAGCACCATCTTTGCATTCTATTACACTTCTACCAGCATTACTTCTATATTATTCACACCATGAACTGGAGTGACTCTATTACTAACATTAAAATCAAGTCCGCTGGACAACAAGCATTGAGACTATGCTACTAAAACTCACCTGCAATGAGCAGACTAAATAAAAAGTGTTAGAGAACTACTGTTTTTCAAAACCCTTACTATATGAGGGAACTAGTCTTTGGCTGGCAGAGAAGGAAGACCCCCCCCCATTACAAGGATTAAAAAAAAAATATGACCTTCAACTCCAGTGGAACCAACTTCTGTCAGTGGGCAACAGAGGCTGTTGAAGGAGAGACATAGGGTCACAGAACAAGAGTAGAAGAAGTGTCAACATAAGATAGGATCTTCCCCACAACTGCCAGACCATCACCTGCAGTTAATGTAAAAAAAAACCCTGTTTCTCCATACAGGTTTTGCTAACAACCAGAGGACCTGCAACAAATATAGAAAACTTGACTATATCTTCTCTGCAAAACCAATCCATGATATAGTGACTTCATATCTGTAAAATGGGATATGTATGTTATTTTATAATAAGACAATAAATTTTGATGCTTATAAATATACAGGATTCTTTTTCTCAAATATAAAAACCAGGCTAGCGTAAAATTAAAATTAATTTCATTGAGGTAAAATTTAAGTTACTTTACAAGCCTGACACATGCATGAAAATTAAACTTGTAGACAAAAAAAATATGAATTTAATAAAAACTATTTGTTCAATAATTTTCATGGAACATTTCAATTTTTTTTTAAATCTCTCCAATAATATAGATTTAAATTATAATAAAATAGTACAAATCAAACTATATTTAGCACACACACACACACATATATATATATATATATACATACTTGCATGTTATGTATGGTTTCATTTGTTGCATTTTGTTTCTTATATTATAGTGCTTCTGTATGTGCATACATATTATACAGACACACACACACACACTAGATTTAGTGGAGAAAGATAATCTTTTCCAGATATGATGTAAGATGACTTAAAAAAAATACAGCTGGATTCCAGATCCATCAAACAGAAAATCAAGGTTTAGGAAAAAAAAAAAATCATCTTTACTGGTGACCTTGTTTTTAAGAGAAATTTCATGAAAATAAAAACTAAGAAGCCAAACAGAAAACACATGCAAATGAAGAACACAGTGAGTTCACTCATTTTATTTTTGTTGTTCTGCTTTCATATTTTCATTTTTTATGAATCTGTTTATAAACATCCACATATTCTGAAAAGCCTGGTGGACCACTTCTACTATTTAGGAATGAAAGATAAGAAATTTAGAGAAAAATATTTAGAGTAAATATAACCTTATTTGATAAAAATATTTTTATTTTTTTTAAACAAAAAAAAGCTATTTTTTTCTCTGGAATACAAAAATATTTTAAACAAGAATATTCTGATTTCTTAAATCTATACAAACAGCTTATTCTAATCAATCATTTTTAACAGTGAGCCCTCTCATTTTCTCAACAATTTATCTTCCTAACATATACCTTAACAAAACTGATATTAATACAAAATGTCTACAATACATATAACAACAAAAAATGGTAAACATGATACCAACTCTGGCCTCTAATCAATAATGATCTAGTGGGGTTGCCTTTCAGAGTAATTTGTATTAAATTTATATTCATTCTTATTTAGAAGAGGCAAAGTATCTGACTGATCATTCCATAATTAAAATATTGATATTCTCTCAACTTGTAGCCATTTTTAAATATCTTAATAAATTAATCAAATAAATATACATGGTGCAACATGAGATTGAGAACAAATTTTTCTGTTGAATACCTTAATTTTTCCTAAAGAAAAACAGAAAAAGTTATTCAATAAAACTGCTCTCAGCTTTGAGGATGGCCTTAATATGGTTTTAAAAGTGACTACATGCTTTGATCTCATGGTTTATGTTCATGATGATAGCCTTCAGTAGGTTCTTATTATTATAGGGATGCTGGTTGGTCTCCCTCTCATCCAGGGTGTTCAAATCAGGAGTGTTAGGAATGAGGGTAACACGACTATGAAAATTTGTTGTCTAGCCACTCCTGCATCATGTGGACTATGTCAAAGGAAGCAGAGTCCTGTTAGACACACATACAGCTTCCCCTGTGCCATCTGCTTGATCCAAAGCTTGACCACCCTATCCAGCACATTGATGTAGATGATAGCACTGACCTTGAAGCCCTGCAAAAAGATGCGGAAAGACATGACATGGCTGTCATTGCTCACATTTCTCTGTTAATTATTTGGTCCTGGTTGAAGTTTCTCTCATTAAAGGAGAACCATAGCCCATTGGGTTCCATTCGGGGTACTTGTTCAGTAAGTATTTTGCTGGAATCACATGTCACCAGAGTCATGTTTGACATGAACTGACTTCATATAGGATTTATGTCTGTGCGCCATTGTTCTACTTAGAAATAGCCTAGCAGGGTTGATGATGTTCTGGATTTGCTGGACAAAGTCAACTGGCCTTATAATATCTAACCACTTAGAATGTTTTGGAATGAGATGTCCATACCAGAGGGCCCTCCAGCTCAAGCCTAGTAAGCATATTCATTTTCTATGTCAGATTGAAAGCTGCCATGTTAATGTTCTGTGTACATTTAAAAGAGAAATGACAATATTAAAATTTGGAACATGCCACATCAGATTACATAAACATATATGGCTCACTAAAGACATGTTCTCAAATAACTGGTATACTCTGCAGAAACCAACCTTAAGGCAGAATATAAAATGTTACTCTCACCCATTAACTGATGCGTAGATATTTAATGACAAAATTGTTCTGAGTGACAATTGTTCAAAAGGTTAAAGTTTTCTTTGTTATTTCCCAGTTGGGCCTTTGCAAAGGAATATTAGGCTCAAGCCTTAGAGAGCTGTCCTCAAATCATGACCCTCCTCCACTTCTCCTAGAAGTGGAGGAGGGTCATGATTTGATGTCTGATACATCCTGAAAAGGGGAAGTGCTAAGGGAGCTCAAGCAATTTTTGTACCATTGCCAAATCACACTTTAAAATTTGACCTTATGTCAAATTCTGTGCAGTTGGGTGCATGGATTGTTGTTTATTTATATATTTTAAAACCAAAATAAAAGTAAGATTTAAATGTAAATGTTGTAAAGAATTTTAGTTGAGCAGGACATGTAATAACAATGTTTAAGTTGAGAATATAGTTTTGAAACATCAATCATCCTGGATATTCATTTGCCTTTACAAACATACATACACAAAACAGAGGGCATAAGTGTATATATATATATATATATATATATATATATATATATATATATAACATACGCAAACAAAATGTTTAGTCCAAAGATTATAACAGGAAGGGCATAACAAATCAGGTATGCAAGCAATATTATCCACTTTTATATATGCTTTATTGACTTATTGATTTATGTAGTGTTTTTATTTTATTGATAAATCTGAAAATAGTAACTGAAAATTTAACTGAAAAGAATAAGTTTCTCATGGAAAGGAAAAGCAAAAAATATAAGATTAGTGCATTAATGAGAAAGACAATATTTTTTAATTAGAAAGACAATTAAAACAAGTAAAAATGAGGCTTGCTCATCAAAATATTAAGGCCTATTAAGAATATATGCCTTTTGCTTTATCACACATAATGAATTGTGACTTCAGAATCAATAGTTGTTGATCTGAACTTGCACCTGCATACGCTCAGCCTTTGGTCTAAGTTCTACAGGCTCAACATTTTTCTTTGTGGCAAGAAAGATAGCCTTTCTGGAAGATAGATGAACTGAATTAAGATCAGAATCAATAAATCTATATTGATAAAGTTAGCATTGTATACAGAGAATACTGATTAAAGATCTGTTACAATCAATAGAAATAGATAAAGTCTTTGCGAAAGTCCTCTTGTTATGTGATCTATAGAACAAGCCAATTTGCATTCTATAATCAGTAAAATAAAACAAAAAACAAAATAAAACCTAAATTCTGCATAATTATTTTATTTATTTAAGAATTATTTTCAAATTTTGCCAAAAATAAAAAAAAAATGTTATTTCTTAACAAAATCTGAATGGTATGTTTCAAAATCATAATAAATATATATCATATGATTAAAAAAAATGTTGATCCAAATAAACTATTTTATACAACTGTCTCTTTGAATTCAGTCACACCAGTCAATACAGGAGAAATTGTTAAAAGCAAAAAAGAAATGAAACAGATAAATCTGAAAACTGATTTATTTTGTTACTTTTTTTTTTGTGTGTGTGTGTATGTTTAAACATACACACACACACAATATTGTACAGCAGTAATGTTTCTGGTTACTTTACTTGCATTACCAAATTTTATTATGCAAGTTAATTTTTTCACAATGAAACCAATACTAACCAATTGATATTGGCAGAATTATCAGGATATAGTCATATAGCAATATATTAAGTTTCAGCTTATAATAGATATCCTTATTAAAAAATATTTATAATAACTTGCTTTTTTGTGGGAGTGTCAGGTTTTATTATACAAAAGTTTTTACGAAGGATCTAACCCCTATTCCAGCCATAAAGTCCATTTCAAGTAGCTCTACATTGAACACTATAAATTATTGTTCACCCAACTAATAAATTTCTCTCTGTGGGATTTTGTTGCTTTCATGCCTTTAGCCATTGTTCTTAATATTATGCATCTTTTCTGTCAATTTATATTCACAAGATCAGTTGTTTCAAATATTTTCTTGCTACTCAATTCACTTTTCTTGCTGATTACTCTTTTAAGCTATGAATGAAACATTAGGGTAGCCTAGGTATTTTACCTATGATAGGGCAACCAATGTAGGTAAAGGACAACTCTGAATTTAAACTTGGTCTGAAGAGGAATGAATTCTGTCAGGCTATCCCGTTCTAGATACACCCATTGTTGTTATTTGGACTGCACTACATGTGGTGCTTCCAAAATTCTGCAGTGGATGAATGCAAGCATTTGAGAGAGAAAGTAAGGATTTATTAATATCTTTAATTATTTAGTGTATTGCAATCCAATAAAATGATATGAATTATTCCATTTGGAATAATAAATATTTCCAAATGATAAAAAGGTCAATTAGGATTAAAATTCTACTTTTAAGGAATACTAGAAATTTATGTAAGTATAATAGATTTGGCATAAAATAGGAGAGTAGTTAAGATTAGAGAAAAATATTTTTTTATATAATCTTTATAGATAGGATGTGAATGTAACTTTTGATATTTCTTTCTTGAATAAAATTTGTCTCACTAGTTGAGAAGTATATTAAAAATTACTGATATTGTTATGGTAATGTAGTAATACTTTTTAACATAAAGGAATCATAGCATAATAAAAATTTTAAGAAGGTTTTGCAGGAAAAAACAAGGAGGAAAATAATTCAGAAGATATGAAAATGGATCATTATAATAAAATTAACACAAAAGAATTACTTTGGTAATGACCATAAAAAAAGAATAGAAATATAAGTAGGTTTTTTGAATCCGAATTATCAGAAGGATTCAAAATTGGACAAATATTAACTTCCCAACAATGTTTATTATATATCAAAGGCAGACAAAAACTTCTCAAGAATGTTTATTATATTTACATCATCACAAAAACATATTGATGCTATGCCTGCAGTTATTGATGTAATAAAAATTTGGTAAAAATCAAGATTTCTAAAAAATTTGGGTACTTGAAAACTTTTATATAATTTCCCCATCCAGATATTTAAATTAAATGCAAGTCATCATTGACGGCAAAGATTCTCAAATAAGATGATTCAAATCCCTGATTTCTTGTTGAAGCGAAAAATCCCATTTAAACATTCCATAGGAACTAGTGGAAGTATAGGGTGGGTTTTCAGCTAGTTTAAGTAATACAATTACCATTAAATAATACAATGAATTTTCTTCAATTCTTAGTGAAGTGTTTTAATCATTCATTAAAATAATAAATGTAATCAAATAAAAATATTGCTATAAAGTACAACACAAATTTATATAATAAAAAGAAATGTAAAATTATACAAAAATAATTAAAGGGTAAATAAAACAAAATAATACAATAGACTAAGTTTGTTTATTTCACTTTTTTTGAGGAGAATATTTTAAAAAACAATTATTACATGAAGAAAGTTACTAACATGTATTCTTTAAATAAAAAACTGCTAAAATAAAGACAGATGTTTAGTAAAAAATGATTTGAATGTGTAAAATTGTGTATACATGAGGCTCAAATTAATGTTGTAAAAGAACTGCCAAAATAAAGCCTGATGGTTTATAAAAAAAAAGATACATGTATAAAATTTGTTTTACAAAAATTTGTAAAAAAAGTGGCTCAAGTCTGATGGTCTCAAAATCCACCTACACAAAGTTTTGAAACAGGCATAGTTTAAGATACATTTTGTGGTTTTCAACTAATGGGGAAAGTAAGTTACGAATCCATAAAATTAAATTTTTGATTCAATTTGGAATTGATTTGTGGCTATTTAAGAAATCTGGGTTGTCAGACTGGCAGAAAGGTTTTGGATTTCACAGGCAAAAGTCAGTGGCAGTTACTTGAAGCCAAACAAAGCTAAAAAGAAGGGCAGAAGAAAAACTAAAAGCCACCACTATTGACTATGATGAAAAGAAAGAAGCTGAAAGAAACAGAAGAAAAAGAAATAAAAGCAGAAAGGCGGAAATTCTACAGATTTAGTGAGATTATCTTTCTATAGTTATTTGTGAAAGTTTATCACAAAATTAGAAGTATTAAACCTGATTTTTAACTTTTTATGAAAATATAAAATTTATTTCTTCTCAAATTGTAAAACAGAACTATTGCCTAAACACATCAGAAAACCCAGTGACACCTGTAAATCATCAACCTTCTCAATTCTTTTGACAGTCGAATGAATCAAAGTAAATGAAATTTACGTTGATAATAACTGTTTTTGTGAGCCCAACAGAACTGTAATTAGAACTTGTTATCTTGCCTAATTGTTAGGTACACAAAGGAAAATTTTGTGTTCTGTGCTATTATTATGTTTTATATCATATAATAAATGTAAATTACTTTCAAATTTCACACCAGAGGAAGAGTTTTTTTGTTTGTGACATTCATAATACTCAGGATGATATTTGACATTCTCTCTTTTCTTCCTCTCCCAAACAATCCTTTTATAAAAGCAAGGTCTAAAATAATGTATTATAATCAAGTGCATAATAAGGCTCATATGGAATTATTATATGCATTTGCATATATATTATTTTAAAATATTATCTTAAAATAAAACTAAAAATCTATGATAACAAAATAGTTTATTCTGTGTCAGGTAGCTCTTTATATTGATGGATTACTTTCAGTAATTGTTATATACAACATCATGAAATAAAAAAGATATATACATCAATAAGTCTGCAGACTAATGATGAAAATTTTTTTTTTTAATCATTTCACCTCAAGATAGATGGTGATTGACATTGCATTTAAATTTTTGAAGATTGTAGCCATCAGGGAAGCAAGAAAATAGAATGGAGTTCTACAGGTGAGAAGTATGAGAAATGAATATAATATGAAAAGACAGAAAATTACATAGTGAAAATTTCAAATAAAAAAATTAGCTAATGTCTACATGTCAGGCTATAGACTTATTGATCCACATTGATACAACCTTCTGCAATTTGCTTTTTTACAATACGTAAAAAAAAAATTATTTAAAAAAATATACAAAACTTCAATTCATCCAGATTCATGTTTGTAAAAACATTCCACACTATTCTAAGAATATATTAGATTGGTGCAAAAATAATGCCGTTTTCTCACATAGTAACATATGTGAGAAAACGACATTATTTTTGCACCAACCTAATAGAAGGCAACAGTTAAAAGGAACTTACTATTTTATTCAATAGAAACAAAGCGGTTTTTGAAAGCAAGTAAATTCAAATTACAACCATATACAACACTGACGCTTATATTTTATTTATGAAATTAAAAATATATTTTTGGATATTGTTAATGAAAAAATAAGTAGAGGTGGATATGAAGAAGCTTTTGAAGAATAACAGAATATAATTATCTTTGCTTTAAATCATAACACATATTTACATAAAAGCTTTGTTTACAGCAGAAAGAAAATTAAGCCTGCTGAACACAAAACATGAAAGAAACAATTTTCAAAAGTTAAAAAAAAAATGAAATAACAAAGAATCAATTTTTGTTTGCTACAGGATTTAAAGATTTATTACAGAATCTTTTTGTCCAAATAAGGAATGTAATAAAATTCTGTTGTAGCCCAGGAATTAGATATTTTTTATTTTATTCAGTATGGTAGCTGTCTTAGTATATATTATTGATATGTATCTGATTATATAGTTATCTTTTCTGATGAAGATGATATGATGCATCAAATAATTTCTTTTTACTCTATGACTAGACATCATGAGCAATGGGTTTGTTTGGAAAAAACAATGTATTTCTAAACAATCTTAGCTTTTCAGAATATATATATATGTGTATGCATATAGAGAAAGTTTTTCTTGTTTTGTTTTTGTTTTTTACTAAGCTTTCTGGTATATTCTATTCTGGTTTGTTATTTTAACATCATTGTTAATTTCTCTGGTTATCAAATCTAATATTGTATCTATTCCAAGATAAAATGAAAAAGTTTATAACAATTTGAATACTTATAACCTAATAAAAATAAAGTAACTGTTTTACTTTTGAGTTTGGTAACAATTTGATTCTTTAAAAGTTTTAACAGAAATCAGAATAGACAATTTCTCATACAGGAGTTGCTTCATTTTCTTCATCACTAAAAAGTACAGGGCATTTTAGAATTTTTAAATACAGATTTTTAAAATAGAATAGCACTCTTCATAACTTTCAATATATATACATATAATTTTTCACAGATCATTGAAGTTTCATATAAACATGAATTTTAGTGTGTAAAAATTTCTGATCAACTTGCAAATCAAAATTTATTCAATTAATTTATATCTAGGAAGAGTCTAACCAATAATGAACAATTTTGCCAATATACAAAACTGGCATTTTGTTCAAGATGTCACTGTTACTGTGGTTTCTTTAGGCTACCATTCTTATTACATTTAAAATGGAATTATAAGTGAATTAATTTCTATTTTATCTTAACATCAAACAATTTTATTTTGCAAAAATAAAAATAAGGAAAAGGTTCTCACTGTTTCAAAATTAGATTCCTTTACATTTTTTAAAATTGAAACAGAAGAGAGATTGCATCAATTATTATTCTACAGGTCAAGAAATGTTTCTACTGTTTGTGCATTGAGATAATAAATGTATAATAACTGTTGTATATTGTAAAATTACCATTGCAGGTTGATAAAACTTTTCATACTGAAAAATCCATAAAATATATAGACAATTAAAATTAAAAAGTGGGACTCTATACATTATATTAAAAAATGTATCATAGGAATTTTTATAATAATTTTATTTATCAAAACTAATAATGCAAAAATCTAAGTGTACTATAAAATACAATGGTTCAGTAATAAAAGTTAATATTAAAACATGAAAAATGATCTAGCCATTGAATTACCCCATCTTTGGCTATAATCAATAACAAAGAATTACAAGAATTGATAATACTATTATTGTAAAGTTTTAAGTATAAAATGAAAGTTTTAGTATGTGTATATGCCAAAAGATTCTAAAATACTAGCCTCATTTATTACACATAAATCTATTAACAAATAAAATTAAGATATTTTATTTAAACGAGAGATGGAAATAGTCTTAAGTTTGAAATCAGTCTTTCGAATTAAAGGTTTATGCTTTCTTGCACAACTTCTTTTGAATGAATGAAAATTAAAATTAAAATTGGAAGCTAATTTTAGTTTTAAAGGACAGATTTCTAAGAATTCTTGCCTCTTGGGTCAGTAATGTTCGATTTCATTTAACTTATGAAAAATAATGATGGAGAGAAAGGAAAAAGAAGAAAAATGTCTTTCCTAATTACAGTCTACAGCAATTATTTAAACTTGCCATGTCAGGAATCATTTCTTTGATGGAGAGAAAACAAATCAATGAAGCTAAAAGGAAAAAGCAGAGACGTTAACTCTAAAAAAAAATCATTATAGTCAATTTGACTTGAGTGAATTAAAACTGCTTCTTTTTCCTGGCAAACTTTAACAATCTCATTCAAATCTCATATTTAATATTTACAAGATTTGATGGTTGAGGATTTTACAAGTGCAAACATGAAAGATTGTTATACCCACTTAAGCTAATTTTTTAAATCTTAGTTTGTCTTGATTTTTGAGTTTTACTTTAGATTTTGTGATTGTTGAGAAAAATGTACATTCACAATCAACAATGCTAGTCTATACTATTTAGACTGTACAAATTTTACATGTATGAAAATACCATGAAAATAAAATTTCTTTTGTTTTTTCATCTAAAGTTTCTTCATCTTTACACAGTAATGATTTACCCATATATGTTGGTTTGACTCTTACACCTTATTTACTACTTTCTTTTAGTCTATCAGTGAATAGATTCCAGTTGAATCAGTGATGTGATATATTTAACTCTTTAAGTTGGATATTATTTATTTTTATGATTATATGTTTGCCATAAATTGGTCATGTTGGTTTTTCATTTATATATCAATTTAAATGACTCCTATGAAAATATTCAAATTTTACAGTTGATTTATTGTTCCTGAAAAGTATTCTAACTGATCAATAATCAATATTATCAAGTATAATAAAAAGTTATTTGTAAGATAAAAACTTCAAGACTTGTTTTCTAGTTAGTTTAGAGAGTCTGTGTTTATTAAAATGTCTTAATCCACTTTCATTTGAGTGAAGTTTTAAGATTTTCCGAGTCCCTTTAGGGAATGATAAGGTTCATTTTAAAATTGTATAAAAAATCTGGTAATGAAAAAATCTTTTTGATATCTGCTGCAATTTTCATTTAGAAAGTTCCAGCCAGAAAATATATAGAACAGCTCAAAAAAAGTAAACACATGTCAAGGGAAAAAATGTTAAGGGATTGGAAAATAATAGTGCAGTAACTTCCTATAAACTAGCAGATGCACTTTGTGTATGTTGGCTGCTCAAGGAACATAACCTGCTTGCAATTTGACTGGGTCAGCAGCAGCAGCAAGAGCAATATCATGAAAAGCAGTAATCCTCCACCCTCACCCACATATGCTCAGAATAACTGTATAATCAATATGGTGGACCTGAGAATACTATTACAAAGCTAACATGGGGGGGGATGCATACAAGCATCACAGGGGGAATTCTGAGAAGTTAATGTCAGCCTCAAAAAAAGAGCAACAAGAGATTATCAACCATCCTACCAACTATTTACCCCCACCCACATCCACTCAATCATTTCGATGCACTATGATGCACAGCTGTCGACACACATCAATGTTCACAGATCACACAATTCACCAATAATCACCTTAACTTGACAAGAACAGTGAAAATGGATCAGCAAAATAAAGACGTTCTGCTGCTTGCACATCCAAGAACAGTTAAGCCAAGAGAAAGAATTAACAAATCACCCAGCACTAAGCTTTATCTGCACACAAATTGTTCATCCAAGGAGGAGAAAAATTTGGACCTCAGGTGCTTGCAGTTTTAGCTTTGTGGTTAGAGTACAGAATAGTAAGCTCAAAGGTTAAAAGTTCTATTTTCAGTATTTTACTGATTCAAGAACTATTGATTTGAAGTCGAGCCTGGGCTTTTCTCCTTCACCCTAAAACTTTGCTTTCAAGTGATATAATGAATTACTCTTAAATGCTTGTAAAAGAAAACACAATCAAGTATTACACACCTTCTACATTTGTTATTCTGCTGTAATATTTCAAATTTTCTTAGAGATTTAAAAATATCAAAACTAATAGTTTGAAAAAATAAAATAAAATAAATATATTCAGTTGATCCCAGATATTTATCCTTTTCTTGCTTTTGTAAATATTTTTTTTAAAATCATTTCACCCCAAGCAAGCCAATAAAACCACAAAGATGCAGGGTGTTAGTGAATGTGAAAGAATATAAGGAAAACAAAAACATTATTAAGGAGCAGGAACAATAAAAGAAAAGGGAATTTGGAGAATAAAAGATAATGATTGACATGTTACATGTAGCCATTCCAACTATAAAATGAAGAGAACTTGCTGCCAATCTAGTAAGTGTCCTTAAATTCATGAATTTCAAGTACCATAGAGGAAATTCATCAGAATAATTACCATGAAAGTATTTATACAAAAGACACAGGGAAGCTACATAATAGTAATGAGAAAGTGACTGAAGCCGAGATGCTAGGTCAGTACTAATGACATTGTAGGTTCTTCTTTGGATTTTATCAAGAATCTTTAAATATATAGCAGAAGCACCAGACTATATGTGGCAGTAATATTCAATGCATGGACAAATGGCAGACATATAAATATGTAAGATAGAATCAAGTACAAAAAATTGTCTAGCACAACACAGTAAACCAACTTTCCTAGCAGCAGACCTAATAATTAATTCAATATAATCTTTCCATTTCATGTCAACAGTAAATTTTAACCCTAGAAAGTGCAATGAGTAACTTTCCTGGAGATTAGCATTGGTCATGCTGATAAAAGGCAGAAAGAGTTCTCTCAGATGATTAACAGAAAGCGGTTTTGTTTTTTTTGAGAGGTGGGGGCATTGAAAGATGTATTTCTGTTTATATCTATAGTAGCATCATTGTAAAATAGAACTAATTAAGGACTAAAACAATTATATATTGTAACAATTAAAACATTAAAACACAAAAACAATTATAAATTGTAAAAAAAAAAAAAAAAAAATTAATGCCATACCAATTTGCAACATCTAGTGCCGAAATGGTAAATTCTATGAACATATATATATATAGCACTAAAATGTCAGAAATTGCTTCATACATGTTTCATGAAATTTCATTGAAACTTTTTGAAATATTTGATTTACATTTTTTCATTTCAAACTTTGAAATCAGAGTTGAAATTTGTTTATATTCAATAGTTGAAATAATATTGGAATAACCAAGGTTTGAAAGAAAATATTTTGATTTTTTAGCAAATGACCAGGTAAAATCTAAGTTGCATATGAAGTATTCTTTTCTTACAGTTTTGATATTTCTTTTCTATTCTAATTAAATTCTATATTAAATTTAGAGCAGACAAAATGAAGCAAAAAGTATTTACTTGTGCCATGTTAGACTTCAAATTACAAAACAATGGCCAACAAGTAAGGATCATTCTCCAAGAGATGCTAAGTATTCCATGAACAAATCAATTACTTATCATTATGTTGTGCCTCAAACACAAGTAACTAATAACTAGTAACTAAGCTTATGTTGGTCTTAGTGAACAAGAGAAATCATAGTAGATCAAAGTGGGGAAAAATAAGTTGACATTTAATGTAAATCATTTCAGCCACTGCTTTAGTGCCTAAAATAAATTGAACAGCTTTACTTCACTTATACATCTTGGTAGCATGTAATAAGTTTTGCTCTCCCACATGCTACAAGTTTGAATATTGGATCTCAAGACTTAAAATCAACTCCTGCTTTTAAGGCTAATTCTGTACACTTAAGAAAAAATATACAGACACTGATGTGTTGTTTTAGCCCCAAATTTTTGTATTTTACAAGATACAAAATAAGAGTGCCTGATGATTCTACATAGGTATATCATGTGTCTGTTTTTTTATATTTTTTCTAAGTACTTCACAGTTACATAAATAATAATTCATAAAGTAATTATTTTCATTTTTTCAATTTTAATAATTTACAATTATTAAGATTCAAAATGTTATCTTCTATTCAAATTTCATCAAAAAGATATTAATCAAAGCAAAAGACATCTATTAAATATTATCTTTAGTTTCAAATTATGAACCACATAAAAATGCTGCAGTTAAGAATTGAAATGTTAATTTTCATTAAAAGTTTGAACTTTAAGTAATTGAAAATAAAATACATTTTTCATTCAATCTAAAGAAAGAAGTGTTATATGTATGAAGGCAAATAAATCTTTTTTGGTTTTAAGATAAGAAATTGAAAATTATGGGTTGTAGAAAGATGATTTTATATTTGTTTATTCTAATAAAAGTCTACAGGTTTACATTTAACAAAAACAGGAATATGCTGAATGTAAACATAGCTTGGATATTCCAAATGAGAGAAAATAATAAGAATAATTGTAAAAAGAACAAGATGTTTTTAAAAAGTAAACTTTTGAAAGGCAAGCCCATTTTAATCAACAATTTAATCTATCAAGATTAAAATAAACAAAGCTTATCTAATGATACAAGCAAGAGAGTGAGAAATAATTGAATAGCAAGAATAATGTTTAAATTAACAATAAATTTTAATTTCTCTAAAATCTTGTACATACACTTAAGGTAAGGAGTAGTGGCCAGACACACATGGACATTTTCATCATTCAGAGAATCTACAATAAATACTCTTAATTAGTTTATTTATAGAAACAAATGTTTGGAACATCTTTAATGGCTGCAAGTTTAAAGCAGTTCATATGAGTCTAAAAGTTAAGAGCAGGCTATCACTAAAACTGAGTTATCTTTTTAATGACAAAAGCAATAGTAATTATGTTGGTCAGTTTCATGTTATGTTAATAAATCTATGCGTACCTAGAACTCATCTAAAAAGTCCCTTTACAAATTCTTCTGACAATTGGAATAACTTCAGAAGAAACAGAAAGGTTTCAGACAAACAAGTTTGGAAAGCTAAATCTCTCTCTCTCTCTCTATATATATATATATATATATATATATATATATATATATATATATATATATATATAATCAGTTATGAATTTAAAAACAAGTTAATTCATATTAAAGTAAATCTAATTCAGTAAACTGTAATATATACAAACAAAACAAACAGTTCATACTTTTTAAAAGACCTAAAATAAACAGAAATTGGTGAGTACTTTCTCAGTAAGGCATGTTAAGTTGACAAAATGTCAGGAATATCCAGTTAGAAAGAAATCCAAATAAATGTATTTAAATTTGAAAGCAGAAAAAATGAAGTAATTAAAGGTATTTAATAAAGGCTAATAAAGTCATTAATATTTGTATAAAAAATAGACAAATGTTTTCACTTATGATTTGTTTTATAAGAAAAATGTATGTAGTGTTCAACCTGTTCAAAGCAAGAAAACTCTGGTTACTGAGCAGCAAATATTGAAGGCTGTCAATCTTTTTTGACATTGAAATGAAGCCAGTCATGAGTTATATTCTACATCAAAGATTAAATATGTAGTTTTGATCTAGAAAAACATCTCCAAATGAAAATAAATGCACAACATTTATAGAAAATCAGAAAAATGCAATATTATCTTGATATAAGCATCAATTCATTTGTGCATTTTAAGAGCAACAATCTACAGCTGATCAATTAAAAAAACAATCATGAATATTATATCATGTTAAACAATATTCAATAGGGTTTTATGTTCCAATGAACACAACAAAACAAATATGCAGTAAAAGATTAAAGCTAAAACATTGCTGAAAAGACATTCTGTGCTGCTAAGTTTCAGTAATTTACCTTGAAATACATAAAATGTCTAAACAAAGATATAGCTTCATTAAAATCACAAAGGTTTTTATTTTTTTACATTTTAATCTTCTTTTAATAAAAAACGTTTACAAGTTGGTTTCTATGGAAACATAATATATGATCAAAACAACTCACAGGTAACAGCAGCTAATTGGCTCCTTTGTTATTCATTCAGTGTTAGCATGAACTTTAGTTTCATCTACATCATATACATTATAAAGAGTAACAATTTGTCAAAATCAACAACAGCTGATTAGTTATTATCATTTCCCCAAGATTAAAAATAAAATTATCTGTCACATCAATAAAACCATGTTCAGTACATGGTTTTATTGATAAAAACTACAAAAGAAACAAAAAAACAATCACTGATGAATTTAAATGAGAGAGCCAAAAGGTTATATAGAAGGAAAACTGTACTGTGAAAATTGTTATGTGTGTTAATATGTATAAATAAAACATACAGGCAGGGTTGTAAAGGACTAAAGGATCATGACAATAACAAGGATCATTGTCAGGGAAACGTATATCGAAATAATGATAGCAGATGCATTTGCTGAAATATTTGTTATTTACTGACAACTAATTCAATGCTACAGGACAAATATGAACCTGTATGCATTCAGATGTTTACTGAATTTCATATGATAGCCATTATCAGATTTTAAGAAATAAGTCCCATATTCATAAAACAGAGACCAAATGACCACAGATGAAAAAAAACAAAAAAAAAAAAAAAACAAAAAAAAAACCAACTCAAATTTTTTACAAATATTTAATTTTGTAACAAAAAACAACATTAACTCCGACATTTATTTAATGCTTCTATCTTGGAAATTTTATTGTCATATCTCTGAAAGTATTAGGCTGATAATGTGTCAATCAAAAACTGTGCATGGAGATTTTATATTGGATATGTTGACTGATCAATAACAGTCATTTTTTTGATCATTCACCAATTATCTTGTTCTCCATATTACACAGATCTCATCTTTAGTGATGGGCTTTTTACCTTTAAATTACAAGCAATATAATATTTGGATACTTTTACTTTCTGGGGGTGGTCATTGTGGGGAGGAAGAAGTACATTTAACAGACCAAATAGTGTACATGCTTACGAAGTATAGATCTTGTTATCTTGTAAATTTACAAACACTGGACACTATTTGTAAAATTCTTTTTAATCTATTTTAGTAATTATATTTATATATTTTATATCATTCAGTCAAATAGAAAAGAACACAAAATAAAACAAATTTATTATAATTTGCTTTAAAAAACTACAATATATTACTTGATTAAAAATAAAAAAAATAAATTTAAAAAATGGTTAACATGAATTATATTTATTTATTAAAAGTATTAAGGAATAATATTGCTAATAATAACCAGCAGAATACAATATAAAAATAATAATCAAAAACATAATTATAAATAACTATAGTATTACAGAGTTTTGTACTAGAAAGAAAATAAGGATTCAGAGTTAATCTTCCAAGCGTGTGTGTCTAGAACTTTTATAAAACATATGATCATTGTTTTTGTTACACAATTTTGAGAAATGTATATGGTTTCATATTTAAAAAATAAATATTTAAACAGATGTGCTATAAAAAGTAACAGGCTTTACATTAATTTGACACAGTGAACAAATTTCTTGGTGAAAATGACAGTTGGTTCATATCTGGTAGAGTGACAAAGTAGCAGTGAGATGTTGGGAGAAGGAGGAAGAGAAGAAACTTAAAGAACTACATATATAAAACTACATTATAAAAGAAAATCATGAAAACAGCCTTTAAGAGAAAAGAAAATAAGTTTTATTTCAGTTCTATCATTAAAAAGTGAACATTAAATAAGTAGTACCTATACTCTAGTACTTCAGAAAGGGATATAAAGTTTTATGTAAAGAAAGAAAGAAAAACAGGGGGTGGGCCTGGAGAGAATTGTATAAGTAAGAAGACAGTTTTCATCTATCATTAATATTTGTTGAGAGTCTAATGACACTCAATATTGATACACACTTTACTACAGACAACATAAATACAATCCAATCTTTTTCTTCGTTACCTCGCTTTTTGATGTGGACATCTGTGAAAGTATATATTCCCAGCATTCCAAAAAAAAAAAAAAAAAATAAAGAACCTTGGGGCAGTACTACCTCACCTACCTACTTACCAGCATGTTACAGCTGCTAAAAGAGTGCCTTCCAAGCAGAACTTTAGTTCTTGCTGGCTGATGGAAATATTTACTGAGAAGCTAAAAGAGAATGAGTAAGACAGGAAAAGAGAGAAGGACATTGAAAACAAGAAAGAGACGATAACACAGATGAAGGGGAGGAGAAAGTTTTCTCAGTTTCTGCTTAAACCAAGTGGTATCAGTACCTTATCTAAATCAGATGACCTTAACATACATGTTGCCATGACAACAAATATTCCAGGACAGCTTCTTTGTTTCTACACACTCAATCCTTGACTTGAAAGAATAATGCAAAATGGTAAGGCAGGAGTAGCAGATTTTAGACCAAAAAGGATTGTTTATTTTAGAGAAAACCAATGCAAAACAATTCAAAACAGCAAGAAAAGACTTTTGTCAATTCCTCCTGTTAATGTCATGTCAGAAATGAAATCAGTGTACAAAAGCAGAATACAAAACCATTGAGTTGAAGCAGGAAGAAATAACAGACTTTTTTTTTTTCAATGACAGTACTGAAGCAGTTTCATTTTTTGCAATTCAATTGTAAGTACCATTTATCAAGAATTTTCAAAGGAACTCTAAAAGGCTCTATATGCTATAGAAAAAAAGCAGTTCCAAGAGTAAACAGAAAAGAATCTGCATATAATCTCTTATAACAACTTTATTGGCAGGTAATGAAATACATAAATAATATTTATATTTATCATGTAGTTATATTTTCAAATAAGTACAAACCTGAATGATTTTATCTTGTGAAAATTTAGAATGTTGATTAATGCTTATTAAGTTACTTAAGGATCAAAACAATCATAACTTTTATTACACAAACATATATTCTTTGATGATTTTCGTTTTTCAAATTGATTATTGTTTCTTGCTTTAAATAATTACAAATTTGAAAAATGAATTTCATCATTGAAGTGCAAAGATACATTCATATTTGCTATTTAGTTGTCAACCACTATAATAAATTCTGTAGAGCTATTCTGTGCATAAATTGGGTTGTAACAGAGTTCAGAGTTCTCCATGGCAGTTGACTTTTGTAAATATAAAATGTAAGAAAGGAGTCTAAAAAGAAAGAGAGAAAAGAAAGCAATGTGGCAAAAAGATTAGAAAAGTATGAAAAAAAAAAAAGTTGAAAAACAAAATAAAAATTTAACAAGAGCAATGACTAGAGTCTGTCAAATGCTTTGTTGTAACCTTCACTTCCTAAGAAAATACTGAGCACTTAATAGACACACACACAAAAAAGGTTCTAGTTAAATATTTTCTTTCATCACTTGAAGAAAGCATAACACAATAATTTATACCTAAATAATAATATATCTATTTCTATGAGGGTCAGTTTAAAAATAATATTTCCTATTGTATTAAGCTGTTCCACAATGTGAAAAGTGAATGTTAATAATATGGTAGTAAAGATTGAACCATTGTAACAATAACCCATAATTTGTTTTTGCCTTGCGTTTTGATATCAGCTGAAAAACAATCTGGTAAAATAACATTTGACCTGAAAGGGCATGAAGTAGAGATGCATCATTGCAGAAAAGTTGTACTCATTTATAATTGACACATTGAATGTAGATCAAACAATGGATATAAGCACAGTTATATGGTAGATAATGTGTTTCAGCAGTGATAATGAAAATCCATGTGACAAGACATATTTTGCACAGCTGTCAACCCACAAAATGTTGCTCTTGTTTATGGCTGGTGAAAATGTATAGACACTGGCATTGATCATACAGAAGAATAGTTTTTTATAGTTGAAAACTTGCTCTATCCAACAATGTTATTGCGCTCCCTGCATCTGTGGTAGTTTTTATGGAAATAAATAGGACATTACTTTTAAAGTATCTCTTGAATATTTCATTTAGCATTCCCCTTTTATACTGACTCAAGTATGATGAGGGACAAGTTGGAAAAAGGAATATAATGATACTCACTGCACTTGTAAAGAGTAATGAGTTTTAAGATGATTAAACTATGCAATATCTGATGAGTGGAACAATTCAAATTCTTAAGAAATGATTGTTATAGTATTTCCATTGACTCACTTCAAAATTTTCTGTTAAAACATTAGGTTGATATAAATTTTTGAATATCATCTTTTTTACAATGATAATTTGAAGTTTCCCTAAAGCAATCACTCAACTGTTGGATGCCATTTGCAAACCTTACATAAAATTCAGAAACTAGAAAAACAGGTTCCGCACATTTATCAGTGATTAAATATTTGTCTTTCTGTTTTTGCTTGACACAAAAAAGAACTTGTTCAACAAGATATTCACTGGTGATGAAAAATGGATTTATGGAAATTATAAATGAAGATAATTATGGTGAAATTCAGGAAAGCCTTCAATATCTCAACAATGTCTACATGTATTTGGTTAGATTCAAAAAGGAATTCTTTATTATGAATTACTGGAAAATAGAGACAAACACTTCAGTGAGCTTATTGGAATGATGTATTGGAAGAGAAAATGCCTTTTCTAGCAAGAAAATCAAATTTAATTTTGCTGCATGATGACACCTGTCATGTGATGCAGCAAATGATCATAAACCTGCAGAGTTCTTCCACAAGCAATGTATTCTTCAGCTCTGTCACCTTCCAACTATTACTTGTTTTGTTCTTTGCTATACAAACTTATCTGCACAACAGTTGCATCAAGTGCAAGATATCAAAGAAGTTGAAACCAATATTGTTTGTCTTATGATGAAAAAAACATTTGGTAGAAAAGAAAACGAAGGTATACTGATTTTTAAAAAAAGTATTTTTTTAAAGTTGCCTTAACTATGTTCATTTTGAAATAATTAAAATATATATTCTGGGATAACACCCAAGTAAAATAATTTATGTAAAATACTTAAATAAATTGAACCATACTTCTGCCTTTCCATTTTATTAAAAAAAGAAGAAATTAAATATCTAATCATACTATACATAGATTGATATAAAAATCTAAAATGAAATAACTTTTAATATTCTGCATTTAATACGTCTAACGTAAGACTGATTCTTTTAAAATGTAATTTAACTTCAATAACTAAAAAAAGAGCTAATAACCTTGAGAAATTTAATTCTCTTAAAAATTATATTTCAGGATTTTATTAAGAGAAAAGAAATTACAAATATTATTTTTAAGAGAATAAAAATTGATTTTACAAAAGACTTGTAAAAAATTTCATTAGTGAAAACAATTCCAAATTTATTCTCATTTAATCTATAATACTAAATAGTAACATTAAAAAACCCCTTGTTATGAATAATCCAATCCAAACTTTTCTATGGATATTATTGATTGTAGCTTAGAAATGGAAGAGAAATTTAATAAGATATCTACTAAGTTTAACAATGCCTGACACAGTTGTCAGAAAAATTAGGTTGCCTATGTTTCTTGAAAATCAGTATTTAAATTGTTGAAAGAAGCACTGAAACCACTTCAGCCACCAAAAAGGCATTTTCTAAGCCAAAATGTCATCTGGCTGTTATGATGTTGATTTGGGGTTAGTAGAGACAAACGCCAAATAACATGTAACAATAAAAAGGGTTTTAATAGGTTGGTAAAAAGGTACAGAAATCGCCTGAGTAGTCAATAACTAGCTCAGCTAAGAACTTCTCTGTCTTTCTGTCTTTTCTCATGTCAACTGACATGCCACTATTTAAAGTCTGTTCACAGACGCAGAAAAGTTCATCTTCAAGAGGGGTGGTAGGTTTCCGATACAACACTGGCTGACAATAAATCCTCTATAGAAACATCATGAAGAAGTCAAGACAATTTATAGCAATAGAATATATGATAAAATATATATAGAATTAAATGATAAAAATGTGTAAAAATTCTGACAGAAATCTTGTATGGTATTTTCAATTTTTTGTTGATTATTTTTTACTTTTCAATATTAAAAATTTACTAAACTATGAAAAAAATTGTAGAGTCAATATTAGTATTGCCAAACTATTTTTAAAATTTAAACTAGTTAATATTAAGTTAGTTTTTGAAGATTTACTTCATGACAAATTTAAGAGGTATTAATAGAATCTCAAGAAGAAAATATAAACAGAAGCTTTGCTTTTTAAATAAGAACTCTAATCAAAACAAATTTTTATTAATATACTAAAAAGAAAATGAACAGAAATATATATGTATTGATAAGAAATTTTAACATATTAGAATTACAGCTGAAAACATTTCAAATCCTAAAGCAATGAGAATGTATTTTTGCAGAGTAATTATTTGCACTCAATATTAACCATAATATCAAGAACATTTCTATGATTATTTATAACTGAAAGGAAGAGACTGTGCAAGAAAAATGGTAACTGTAATGAGAAACAATTTGTATTTACAAAATAATAACATTTGGATGTATTAACTGAAGTCATTTTATATTTTAACTCAAAACATTTTGGACAAGTTTACAAAAAAATTTGTGTATTAGGTTGCTGAAAATGAATTTTGCTGAAGAAAAGAGAATAGAATTTAATTATGGTATTACATTTTTCTCAAATTTTACTCAAAATAACAAATAAAGACAAAGTACTAATACTGAAAGATCATATCAGGTGACTGAAAGGAGGACCCACTTAAGAATTAACATTTAAAAAGTCAAAAAGTCATTTTCGTTTTTTTAAATTGCAAATCATTCACATAAAAGAAATTAAGAATGATATGTTTTTGTCAATCCTGGAATGGTAAAAAGCAAGTATGTAAAATAACTTACCCTAAACTGTTCTAAGTATTCTTGACAAAGATCTTCATTGTCCAACACTTCTTCTTTGCTAGTCTCATCAGCCAGGCGACAGAAACTGTTTTCAACACTTGCCATCCAGCTGAGGTAGTTGTCTAATGCATGATGCAATTGCTGCAGAGAATTGCGATTGGCCTGAAGCGTTTGCCATTTCTTAGTCAACCTAATGCAAAAGGAAAAACAATAAATTTTCTTGTCACTGATGTTCTATATTTAAAAAGTTTAATTATTTAATCTGTGGCGCAATATTTGTTCAGAATATTAATGTTAAAGATGCAAAATTATTTCTGTGTGTGTATTTAATTTCATGGGATTTAAAGAGCTAACAAATTCATACACAGAATTATTTAAGAACTAATCTTAAAGCAGACAGAAACCAATCCAAACAGTGAATAATTATGACAACATTTTAATAACATTTCATTGTTTAACAACATTCTAATAACATTGTTTTGTAATAAATTTATTATGTATGTACAGCTAAAAATATCAATATTTTCTAAAGTATTAATTTCAAAACATGAGGCAAATAAAAATTAGCTTTATTTGATATTATCTTCCTATAGCCAAGAGGAGATATCTCTACTAGGGATTCCTAACCAGATGCCTTTGGCAAATATGACAATAAAAACTAATCTTACAAGTGCATATACATAAAAAGATGATCTTATATACAGTGATGTGCATAGTAAAAAACAAAAGAGTCTGTAAACATAAACATTAATATATCTAAATCTATACACACATATATGCGTATTTATTTCTGTGCATATAAATTTCAAAAAAGCAATAATGCAACATAGAAAAGGAAGACTATTTGAGTTGTAAACCTAGGTCACAGAAAGAGCATTTAAAATGTTAGCAATAATTTGATAAATTTTAAATAAAAGGTGACGGATTTTTCTGATAAGCCTCCCTCTGCAAGAACAACCATTCTAGATAATGATCTTTTGAAGGAGATCCTTATCAAAGTACCAGATATTTAACAAAAAGCCATAATGCATCATGTTCAACCTAAACATGAACATCTCAATCAAATAGAGAAATAAATCTAAAGGGGAAATTTGGATTCCCCATGAACTCCCACCTTAGAATTTAGCATAATGGTTTGCTGACCAATAAATCTTCCTCTTGACAAGATGAGAAATGGGCACATTATGTTAAGAACAATCAAAAAACCAAGCAATAGTTATAAATCGTCAACAGGTTATGCATTGCATTTAGTGGAACATAGCAAGTATCATCAATAACAAGTTACTAAAGTATCACTACATATCTTTATTGTCAATAACTCAAGTTGATACACAAGCAATAGACAATTATTTTGGTTGATAGAAAAGATTTCATCTTCCCGCATGACAATATAAAAGCTCGGTAAAACAAACTCAGAAGAAAAAAAATAAAATAAATAGCCTGGGAAGTTTTACCTCATCTCCTCCATACTCACTAAATCTGACACATGGATTAATTATCATTTATTTTGATCACTAGAACATTTTCTTTCTACTATTAAAATAATAAAAAACAACTGTATTTCAGATATTTTCAATTAAAGAATGTCAACATTTTATCAGGGAGGGGGATAGAAATAAATTGCCTTATAGTTAGGCTATTGTAATTGCTAATAATGGTAATTAAAAACACATTTTTATTTGCCCTGTGAAAATATATTACTTTCTGAACAACTTAACAAACACTACTTATAAATTACAGAAATAAATTATTTCATATGCACTACAGTGGTAAATAAACAGACAATCTTAAAATGTTGTCTGTACTTATGAATTGATAAATCAAGAAATGACCCACCATAAACATAGATAACTGATCTGATGCAAAGGTACATAAAAAATAAAAGCTCTGTTGAAACTAATTTCAGTTTATAAGTTATTAAGTTATAAGAAGATTTCTTTCTTTTATACACACACATAAAAAGAGGCTTTAAAGTTCATGACAGAGAGAAAGAGAATATGTCAAAGAAAGGAACAGACAGGCATTTTAATTAATAAACAAGAATAAATAAAAATTTCAAAATTTATTTTAAAATCTTTTGTGTCATATGTTGTTATGCTAATGAAATCTGTCTCTGGTATGAGATAAAATCATAGATGAAAAAAATTTACTTGTCAATTTCAGAAGATAAGTCAGAAATAAAATGAAATTTTTCAGAATAACTAAATAGAGGAAAATTCACAACTTTTGGGGATAATTCAAAAATCTTACATTTATGGATGTTAGATAGGAAAATTGAATTTGTAATTCAAGACTACAGAAATGCAAATGGACAAACAGTTAAAATGATATTGGCAAACTCAGCTCAGATTGCAACGGAGATAGTTTGTGAGTTCACTTTACAGTAATGCTTTGGAAAGACATGACCCTATCTCTTTTCTCCTTAGGTATGGGTAAATATAGCAAAAAATAAGAGATGCAGCTAGCACTCTCAGTCCATAAAATTCTACTTGCTAAAATGTGATTGGTGCACAAATTGAAGGACTGGTTAGATCCAGGATCCAGTTAGACTAAAGGAATTAAAGTTTTCTATTGAAATAAAACTTTTCAGTGAAATCTATTTCTTTGTAGTTAAATGTTTAATACTCCAAATGTTTATCTATTTATCAAGAATGAAACAAATCTGCTGAACAGCCACAAAAACAACATTTCTTTACAATATTTAAAATATGTAAAAAATAAACATTTTAAAAATAAGACTAAATCAAATTTTAGAATAATTTTTTTCTTGTAACAAGTTGCAAGGTCTTGAGAGGGAAGTGTATATCAGAGAATGTCCAGTAAAACAAAATCTAAAAATAAAATTTTGCTTCAACATTAGAACCTGAAGAATCTCATAATTAAAAGAGGAAGCTAAGATGGCTTAATAACTCATATAAAAGTCAGCTTATAGCTTAGGAATGTTTGTAATCTAACAATTTAATTAACAATTGTTTATTCTTAAACATAATAAGTAAGCTAATATAATGTACAATTTTATTTCATCTGTGTTTTGTATGTTATCAAATGAAGTTTAACAAAGCATCATGGAAGATGTTCTTTTTTTTTGTCCCTGCTCCAAATTTGTCATTTTTTGATACACTGTAAAATCTCTAAATCAATTACTGCTATCAAATAATGCTGGGCTTATCATTAAGCATTTTATTTCCAATAATAAATATTCATCAATTTTGTGAAATTACCAGAAGATCCAGTAACAATAACTACTTTGTCATTTTTATTAACATGCCTGGAATACGTATTTGAAGTTTATAATTGACACTTTTTTAAACAAAGATTTTCATGGTTTTGTTTTCTTTCAAGATTTATTAACCATTACTTGCTAATAATCAAGAAATTAATTTTATTATTACTAATTCAATAATCATAGAGGCTTGGAAGAAGCATAAAAAGATTAATATTTCCATTAAAATACAGCTTCCAGAGAAAAAGAATTGATCATTTCACAAATAGACAGACATCTTGGTAAAGCACAATGGTTAGAGCATTAGAATGAAGGTGACTGAATGTGTTCAGCTTGAATAAACAAAGTTTCTTTATAAAAAAAATATTATGAAATAATAATTATGTCATTCTTCATAGGATCACTTAATTAAAACTTGTAACCATTTTAAAAACACATGCATAAAAGAATTCACTAAGAATTTAAATAGATCCTGACTTAACCACAAGGAGATTTTTAGTCAAATCTGTGTTCATTTTATTGTTTTTACATTTATTTATCAAAATCTATGCATTGTGAAACTTGAAAATAATAGTTCAGAATATTTCTTAGAAAATATTCCTCTTTTATTCCATAGAAAATAATTAGAATTTTTTACACTGAAATATTTGTTTTTTTTTAAAGAACAAACAAAAAAATAGAATTTTTGGCTATTTTAAATATCATGTGATATGATTTTTTGGCTATTTTAAATGTCATGTGATACAAAGCTTAGTTAGAAATGAGGAATTGGTGAATAATCTTATTGTGAACCAAACTGCTTTTTGTTATCTTTTGTACACCAGTTATTTAAATATATTTTTTTTACTCATATAGACACTGGTTTCCAACAGAAAAAAATGAAAACAGCTGAAAATTATTAAATATGCAAGTTTAGAATAAAAAGACAAAATATACATTTTAATTGAATCTTCAGTTCTAATATAAATTGAAAGGAAAAATCATTTTATTTTTATATTTATATTCTATTTTATGAATCCCACTTAAAATTAAACTACAAGTGAACTAAGAAAATGTTGGTAACTTCATGAACTTGCTCTACAAGAGCAATTGAAATATATGAAAAACAGTTTGGGTAAGCATGAATGATTTTCTATATTGAGATGAGTTATTGATTTCATATTGGCTGGCCAGAGAATGAAAAGAAAGAAGTAGTGGGTTGGTTAGCAGAAGAAAAAAGTTGGAGAAGTACAATCATACTTGATACTACTGCAGGGTTATTTCAAAACTTGTTAGATTTTAAGACATGCATGCAGAGATGCACATAAAAATATGGATATATAAAGATATATGTTAATATATGGAAACATGTATGTATTTGTAATCATACCTGTGCATGCATATATATATATATATATATATATATATATATATATATTAGATCACTAAAAAGTATATTGAAAAGAAAGCAAATAGATTTTAGGGATGGAAAAATGGAGACAGGTTTGTTACTTTCTCAGGCAATATTCTGAATATTTGACTATTGCTGAAGATTTATTTATTTCAGAAATACAGGTTCCAGTTTAGAAAGACCTGCTTCAGTTTTCAAACCAGCTGTGTATTTCCATGTTGTGCATGTTAGACATTATTTTTTTAAAATAATGACCAAAAAATATTAAAGTTGTAAAGTTAGAAGTTGACAGAGAAACATGCAAAAATTCCACCATTATTTTGATGCACTTACATCTGATTTTCCTGACAAACTTTGAGTGGCTAATGTTCAAAGCTGAAATAGACTCTTGCTCTTCTTATCATTCACTGATTTGATCCTAAATTCAACTCATGCAGACTATGGTTGGGATAATTTTTGTTGCACTATAAAAAACAGCTCTTTTTAACACATGAAATATGAGTGTGCCTTGAGATTAATTTTAGTTTTCACCTGAAACATTATTTGATATTTATAATCATAGTTTATTTTTGTATTACAATTTGAATGGGACATTCTTCAGAATGTTCACAAGAGTTTTTAGGTTAAAGGTTTTTAGTTTATGTTCTTTTAAAATCTCAAGGTTTGGTATGAGAAAAAGAACCAAATTATATATACTTATATAACTAAGTATACAATTGATATATGATATACATAATTTTAATGTACAGATCCATATTTACTTATAATATAAAAGATACTAATTATACCAACACATATGATGGTTTACTCAATCTACTTTTAAAAATCTGACCAAATGACCAAACACTAAAAGTGTTTTGGAATCTCTTTTTGGTTGGGTCAAGAAATTTTCCACACCTCCCCATATTATTGGCACATTTAGAAATGTACCTACAGCACAAAAATAGATTCACTTAAAATATTGGTATATAGAGGTATTAGTTTTTTTATAAAACAGATACGTGTAATATTATGGGATTTCAAACAACTAAATGTAACTTGTTGGTAACTAAATTTAATAAAATAAAAATGTTATTGATTTACTTCTGAATAAACAGAATGAATTTAAAATTAATTTAATTGCAATGTATTTTGGTAAATATATTATCACACACTTAATTTAAGGATCCCTTTTCTGAGAGTTTCAAGAGAATTCTCTTTCTCATAAGAAATTTTGCAATATCTCAGTTTTGTATCAGCAACTTATCAAATATCAACTTTATTTGAAAAGTAGAATGTAAAAATATGTTATAATAATATCCCAAAGCAGCTGCAGTTATTAGTTAAAAAATAACTTTTCTATGAATAAAATATTATTCTAACATCTTACCATGTAATTATCTGAAAGTGTTTTGCACAAAAGGAAAGAGTCCTTAGGAAGGTGGGTATTAGAGTTGATCAACAGAATATTATATTGAAAGGATTTTGATTTCTCTAAGTGTTACAATCAGAATCAAGTTGATTAACTTTTAAGATATTTCATCAAATCTGATGGGTAACAACAGACAAGTTATATAGATTAACACAGAAAGTTATGCATATTTCTATGCATACACTTGATGCACATATGTTCTTCTATACATATATTCACTTTGGAATTGAGTTTTCATTAATGCACATTATGCGAAAAATACTACTGCAGTTTTTGTAATATCTTTACTGGGCAGTTTTTGTATTCTTCAAGTAATGATTAGTCACTTTATATCACTTTTCATGTAAGTTAAACTTCAAAACTTACATGATATAATAACTATTATACAATATTCCTTATCAGTTTTGAAATGAATATTACATTTCCCTTTCTTTATTCTTGTGTATATGTTGTATATAATTACTGATATTTATATTGTTTCCCTATCATAAAAAGTATGTCTTGAAGTCATCTGCAAAGTTGAGAATAAAGTAGCAAGTGTTAAAAGCCTGGCAATAAAAGATAGCTATTCAACTATCAATAAGACAGAATGTATGATTGTGAGCAAAACAGACAACCCAAAGTGTGTGCTATACACTGAGGACATCAAAATCAAGCAAATACAGAAATTTAATTATCTGGGTAGTGCAGATAGTGCAATGGAAAATGTGACACAGTTCTGTAGGTGCATAAATTTACAAAACATATCTTTCAGTAACTACACAAAGTATTAAGACAAAGGAAAATATTAAAAACAAGAAAATAATTCTGAATTAATATGTAATATCAAATTTACTATATAGCAGTGAATGCTGGACAATTTTCTCATAGTTGAAGTAAATTCTTGAAATGACAGTGATATGGTTTTACCAATTAATGCTGAGAATACCATAGACAAAACATATGAGCAATGAGGAAGTCTTAAGGAAAATAGAAACAACAAGGAAACTTATACTTACAATCAGAAAAGGTTGAAATTTCTGGGACATATGAGGAAAAAGGGTCTAGAGAATTTAACATTCACAGCACAGTGAGTAACATAATGAGTTTGAATGGATGGAAGAACAGAGACAAAAGGTCAAAAGTTACTTAGAACAACAAAATACAGAAAGTTGTAGAGAGCCATGATTGCCTATGTACCGAAAGGATTTGGCATGTAAAGGAAGAAGATTCAATTATTATGCAAGAAAGCCGTTTAAAATCATTTTTCTGTTTCAGATGTGTAAACATGATTGTAAGCATCACTATTTCAGTATCTACCAGAAAATATGAAATTTTAAATGACACTTGTCAGTGCAAATACCTGTAAGGTTGTCAAATCAAACCAGAATAAAATTGTTGAGTGTACAAGCAAACTGTACATGCATCTGCAATATGTTCATGTCAAAACAAGCAAATTATTCCACTCCCGTTTAATTTTGCTTGTAAAACAAAACAATTTGAAGAAACAATTGAAGAAGGAGAGGCCCTCAAAGATGAAAATTTCCTTATAACAAAGTTGAGGTAAACTAAGGTAGGAAGAAAACTGACATTTCCAATAAGTACGTAAGATGAAGGTTGGTGCTCAATGATTTGAGTGGCAGCTTTAGTAGCACCTATACAAAAACAACTATTGTTTATCAAGTACATTTTATTTCTACTCTAGCAAGATAACCTGTGCATTGACAGAGAAAAACTACACTTATGATCTACATAAAACTTTTGTGTATGAAAGTATACTATGCTTGGGAACAAGAGATTTTAGTAACCAATATTGCCCAAAAGATTTTCTTTCTATTCTTATAAGGTGATAACATTTGCTATAAATAATGTGACTTTTATGATTTTCATTCAAAATTAATACCTTTTCTTATTTTAAGTTCTTTAGTCTATAATAAAATATTCAAATAAGTACAGCAGTAAAACTTTTCATGGAAAGTAGCTAATATGTTTTGGGAATAAATTAAAGATAAATAAACATAAATATTTATATTATGATAGTTATAGTGAAAGATTTCCAAAGATACTGTACTATGTTTTTCTTCTAAGCTAAAATCATGTGAGCTCTCTTTACAAAATCAGAGATTTTGCTCTTACATCTTCTGTTGCCACATCTCAAAGTGTAATAATGGATACTGACTATATTTTTTGTAATGATAATTCTAAAGGGATGAAAAATAGAAACAATCATCAGAGTAAATAATCATTCATACTTTATGTTCATTAAACACATTACACAAGAATAGAGTAAAGATTAGTTTTTCTGTTTTATCTATTGGTTTATAAATGGAAAATCTACATTTCATTGTGCATTCATGTCAAATTAAATTTTAAAAAATGCATTATATATATATATAATGGTTAGTCCTACTTGATTTTGAAAGTTTATGAATGAATATTGGGAGTAAAATTATTAATTCTAATAGGAGAAAAATGAATGTTTTAAGGTAAATAGGAGTGAAAGATTATTCGCAAAAAGATGGGATTGAAATGAAAAATTAAATCATCAATATAACAAACTCTTGAAAATCCTTTTTCAAATACATTCATATGATAAATACTATTTTAACTTGAAATCACCTGAATCATTAGAAAATAGAATAATCTTGACAAGGGAGCAAGTTTTACTGATTTTATTTATGTAATTAGAAGTTAATTACAATTTATGCTGGTAATACAAGAAGATCATCTAAAACTACTCTTATTCTTTATAGCTTAACATTGATTTTTAATTTCAGAAGTATCTCAATTATTATATGTTTAAAAATTTGTTGGCAAATTTGCTCCAAGCAAAGCATATTATAAAGAGATTATGATTTTAATGGAAATGCTTCCAATAAAATGCATCAGTTTATAATGGGTTTATGATTTCCTCAATTTGACTCAGACAACTGATTTATTTTTGTCTTTGTTCATAAACACACAATATTACAAGTAATAGTTACCAATCATTGTTTTTAACTTTATAAATATGTGACCTTGAACAATCACATAAAAAGCACCATTAAACTGAAAGAGAAACTTTAAATGAAACAGAAGCCATATATACTAAAACAAATTTGAATTTGTTTTATGTCCCCAAATTTATACAACAGGCTCCTGGTGCTATTATTCTTAAGTAGTACCATTAATAACTCATTGTAGGTATTTGCATATCAAACACTAGCAAACCGGGGGTGGGGACACTTCACAGAGTAGTTCTGAAAAAAGTCTGGCATTATTCATCATCATAATTTGAGAGCCACTGATTGCAATTTAAAAAATATATATATATATATATATAAATATTTTTTGTTTAGTCCAATTTTCAATTTATGGGTATAAAATATGCAAAGAACACTTTTCAGCAATTTTAAATTTTTTTTAAGGAAATGCAGACAAGTAGGATTCATTTGAATAAGCATTAGAAAATTCATAAGACACATTGATTGGTTATTAAAATAGGATTCTAAGAAAACTGCAGCAAAAGTTAATCAAATTCTATTTGATAACTAAAAGTTTTTGACTGAAAATTTAAATTCATAATGACTTTTGAGTCCCAAGTTTTTTTCTCAAAAAATGTCAAACTTATTCTATAGCCATAAAAGGCAATCATGTACCTGATCTGTGTTTTAAAAATACCAAGTACTGTAAATAAAATCAATACTGTCTTAAATTTATTTGGGTGACACTGCTTTCTAGTAACTACCTATGCTCATAGTTGAGTGGAGGGTATCTTATTGTTTCTAAGTTCTGTTTGATTAATAAATTTTTATACTTGACTTAAAAAGTTGTTAAATTACATTGTTTATAACAATACATAGTTTTCTTTCATAAATGATCTTTCTTATTTATTGCTCTTCTTGTTTTCTTAATATTTTCATTCAGAACATTTCACAATTTGTTCAGTCAAACATTAAAAGCCTTTTTTAGACAATATAAACCTTTGTTTATTTTCCTGATTGATTACTTTATAGAGACATGATACCAAAATATAAATATGACTGCTATTAAAGTTTACAAGGAAAGTTTGTTGATAGCATAGCTGATCATGTAAGCAGGAGGGGGGTACTAGAATCAGTGGAATAAAATAAAAATATCAGACAGAGAAGAACACTGGAGAGATGCATATGCTGTGGGGGGCCTTCTCAGTAGGCCTAGTATAGAAATTAATACAATATATATATATATATATATATATATATATATATATATATATATATATATATATAAGCATTGGTTTGTGAATTTGGTGGCATAGTAATTATGAGTTCAATCCTTGGGCTGGGTAATGCAGACTTAGATTCACTGAAAACAGGGCAAGCAATAACTGAGCAATACTAAATAAGAACAGAACAAGGCCTGAAATTACAAGATATGGACAGTGGAACAAGAACAATCTATGCCCATGCATTAAACAAAGGGTTCAGTTGAAAATTCCTTGAATCTTAAAAGCACCTAAAGAAGCTTGGATGGTACAGTTGCTGAAACATTGTGATAAGAAAAACAATGATGAGAACAAAATAGTCCAAAATTAAATAATGACAACTATTCATTCAAGAAATTCAAACATAAATTTTCTTTGTTATTAAAGAAGCAAAGAGCCTTTACTGAAATCACTGTAATCTTTATAATCCACATTTTTTATTTTAATATGTTATACTTTGACTTATTCTGACACTGTTAGCCTGAAGCATTTTAACCAAGAAGTTAAAAACTAAAAAGTTGCAAGAATGCTTCTCAAAACCAATGTTTCACATATTATTGGCTTGATACTTAACCAGCTGGGAGTTTTCTTGTTTTAAAATGGAATTGTTATGAATTAAAGAAATTATTAAACCTCTATTTCTCTTTCTTCGACTTTATTGATAAAAGAGGAAAAACAAACACTATACATTATATATTATACTATACATTACTCATAATGAACTGTAAGCAAAACAGATTAGGAAATAACATTTCTTCTAATCTTGTCATTTTTATTTTCATATTAAATGTTGTTATATACGGACTGTGTTTGCCATCAGGTTACTATAAAGAAATATAATATTGGCTAGAAACTGATTTAAACAGGTGAGCAGTGTGATTTTGTCCAGGGAAGAATGGAGAACTGGTTCCACACATCGGTTGGTGTGCAGCAAGGATGTTAATTGTCCCCTACACTTTTCAATATCTTTTGCAAAGAAGGATGTTGCATGCCATTGAAAACCATATTGATAGAGTCTGTATTGGATAGAAAACAGTTATGAACCTCAGGTTTGCTGATAACATTGACAGCCTGGCAGAAAGTAAAAACAAACTAGCTAACCTAGTGAGATGTCTGGATGAAACAGCATCCAGATATGGCATGGAAATCAATGTTGAAAAAATAAATCTGATGAGAAATAGTGAGAAATCCAAAATAAGTCAGTAGTCAGCAACTGGAGAGAATAAAACAATTCAAATACCTTGGTGTCAAATCATCAGGCAAAATGAATCAAAGCCAGAAGTCAAGGAAATGGACACCAAAGAAAGAGATAGTTGGACAACATGGAATGGACCAGTGAGAGCTTTACCCAGACCCAGGCCAATAACCAGATCAGGTGGAGGCTTCTTGTTAAGCAAACCAATACATAGCACTCCTATGAACCTGACAGGTTATAGGACAGGAAGAAGACGATATAGAAACCAGAAAATAAACAGTATTAGTCTTGATCATTAGAAGAAATTAAAATTCAAACAACATTCCAAAAGCTTTATTATTCTTATATCAAAGGGGGTAAGATGAAAACAGTCTATGAAGAATGGCAATGAAAGTTGTCTCTTAGGCTTTTTCTCTTAAAAAAAATTGTAGAGCTCAGCAAATCCCAGAAACCTACTTTGGAAATTCACCTCCAGATAAAAATACAATGAGAATAAAAACAAGTATCCAGTGGAAAGGAGAAAAAGAAAACAATTGACCAATGAAAACATTATGTATGGGTATTTTAACAAGGGAGAATAATACGCCTGCAATAAGAAAGAAGATGCAAACTGATTGCAAGAAACTAATGTTCACTCGGCTTAGTAATGCAAGCAGGCCTTCAAGTGAGCAGTGAAGCATGTTAATAATTCGATGAGGCAATGGTGAATATTAAGCAGATGTTTATCAGCAATCCCCAGAACCAGAGTCCGTCCCAGAGGAAATTTGAAAACCTAGCTACAGGTTGATTGTTAAGCTGACTGTTACAATTGATATAAAGTGAAAAACAACAGCCAAGCTACAACTTCTAAGAATTCTTTGAGTACATTAATCATCCAATTCTGTCTGACCTTTTTTATGGATTGATTCAGAATATTTTGCTTAGAAAGCATAGTCTTAAGTAATAATATTTCTTGTGCAATCAATAGTTTGTCTACATCTGTAGCAGTTAATAAATAAAATAAACATAAAAATAAAGAACTAAGTGGTTATATCAAAAGGCTGAGATCCATAGCATAATCTTAGGAACTGTTTAGAGAAATCTAAGTGCTAAAGAAAAGAAAAAAATTAAAACAAATGAAAAAACCCTAAAATGTTTTTCTCCTTACAACAACCAGTTGCATTGTTGTCATTTCACTTCATATGATGTCTCTGAAAACAACTGCCTGTTTTGAGTGACATTATAGGAATGAGAACAAGCATAATTTAATTTTTAATCACAGAACTAAAGTCAACCAATGAAAACATTTTCAAACTTTCAAATTCAGAGTGGATTATATATATATATATATATATATATATATATATATGTGTGTGTGTGTGAATGAAATAATGATATATAAATTTTTTATATATCAAGATCAATTTTAGGGAAAAGTAGTATGACAAAGTAGAAAAAGTTTTAGTGTGACACATTTCGTTCTTTAGGATTTCATCTGACTAGGTTTATGCTTATGTTGATACAACTACACATGTACACAAATCTCAGATATAAAGCTATCCAAATACCTCAGCTTTAGTTTAAAATTCACTACCAGTATTCATAAAGGAGATCTAATTGATACAATCATAGACACAGAATTCAACAAATAATTAATGTTGCTCTAGAAACCAACAATGAAAGAACTTTACCACAGAGACACTTAAATGTACTAAGAAACCTAGCAAAAAATAAGGAAATTCACATTAATTCCTCAGACAAAGAAAGTGGGATTGCTATTATGAATAAGAACACATACAATAATAAAATTAATTTACTACTCAACGATACCAACACATGAAAAAATAAATGAACAGAAAATAATTACTGAAACACAAAAATTTAATAAGGTGCTTAGGAAACTAATTAAAAATGAAAACAAATCATGGTATAGAATAATAGAATATCACACTAGAATACCCAAATTTTATGGTCTCTCTAAAAGCAGGCATCTCAATGTGCCCTGTTATATTATTTACCAATGGGATCACCCCCTAAGTGGAGTGATGTCAAGTATCTTCTTAGAATTTCTTGAATCTGGTCCTTTCCAAAATATTTTACTTAAATGCTCAACATACTTCCAATTATATTGATGATGCTCTATTAATATATCCTCATGATACTGATTTACCTTTTCTTTTTCTTAAGTGTTTCACCCCAAGCAAGGCGGGAAGCCACTAGGACGCAAGGGGTTACAGAAAATTTGGAGCAAGATCAGATAGGAGTGATAGAAGAAAGGATGAGGAGAAGGGTAGTGGAGAGATCAAGGCAACTGGAGATGTCGATTGACATTACATTTGAATAACTGGAGATTATAGCTCTCAGGGAAACTGGAATAGGGAAGGGAGTTCCACAGGCGAGAGGTGCGAGACATGAAGCTATTGGAGTAGAAGAGATGGCTATATTTAGGAGTTTCTACAGTGAAGGGGTGAGAGCGGGATGCCAGCCTCGTAGGGTGCTTGAACTCATGAAGTCTGGGAACCAGCGAATGCAGCTCCTCGGAGCAATTGCCATGAAAGTATTTGTAAAACAGACAGAGAGAGGCGACGACACGTCTGTGAGAAAGTGACTGTAGACGAGATGCCAGATCAGGGTCAATTATATTGCATAAACTAAACAAAGTTGAACATATGAAATGAAAACAAACAATATTTTACCTTTGCTAGATATCATGCCACACTGCATTAACAGTAGCTTAAAACTTTGTGTCCACCAAAAATCAACTAATCAAGATGATCTCATAAATTTCTATTCTCATTATAACAACAAAATAAAATTGAGAATAATCAATGGACTCTATTTACGAGCCATCAGAAATTAAAGCTCTCAGTATTTACATGAAGAGGAGAAATACATCAAAAATACTTTCAAGCTCCTCCACTACTCTATTTCATATTCAATGCAAAACAAAAAGTTCATAAAATATTTCAAAACAGAAAAGCAAAACTTCCTGACAAACCCAATGAATTGTGATCAGTCTTGTTACAGAGAGCAACTAATGCATTGAGTGTAAGGTTTAGTAAAAGATCACTTTTGTGTTCATATAATATTTTATTTAAATTTCTTGAGGTCTCTCTAATGTATTCTTTGTGGCAATTATTACAGGTAATAGAATAATATTGTTCTACCCACCAATTATAATTGAAAAGAATTTATCTAAACTCAACATAAAATTTATCACAACTATGTTGAAAACAATAAAAAACTTAATACAAAACAAAACAATAACCTAAAACTTTAAGGAAGAATTTATTCTATTACCTGTACTAATTGTTACCAAGAATACATCGGAGAAACCCCAAGGAATTTAAATAAAAGATTATATGAACACAAAAAGAATCTTTTACAAAACTCATTAAATACATTAGTTGCTCCCCGTAACAAGACTGAACATAATTTTGTTTTGAAAAAATGCTAGTCTAAATAAAAGAGAAAACAATTCACTAAGATAAAAATGTTTAGAAAGTAATTAATAAATCTACAGTAAATTTGCACCCATGCCCCTACAATGTTTCACTTTTCTTGGCAGATTTTCTATTATCACAATGTGGGATACTAAATAACAAAGTGATAGTAACATAAACAGAAAGAAAAAGAATTTAAATGAAATTGTCTAGATTACATACCCAAAACATATCTTAAGGAAAAATATATTTTTAAATTTAAAATTCTCAGTACCTCTCTTTTGTTTATGTGCAAGTCACATCAACATAAATATAAATGTACTCTGATGAAGTGATTTTTCCACTTTGTTATATATATATATATATATATATATATATAATATTTTGATAAATTATTTTTTAACACTATATAGAATTTCATTACAGGGAAATTAATGTATTTAAAACAAATTTCTTTATTAAAATTTATAAATAGATATTATATTTACATTAATTATATTTTAAAATTTTGTTAAAGAACTTAATTCAAAGTGTAAACAGCTAAAACTAATTTATTCCTTGTACATACATACAATATTAGATGGCACTGTGTACACTGCACATGGATAATACAAAATTAACTTCCATAACTATATTAGCCTACTTGGTAAGTGAAATAATGACAAGTTTAAATCTAATGGAAGTTGTAGGTCTTCAAATTCATGTATATGCAAAATATGAAATAAAGATTCTTAAACAAATACTTATTTCCTTTTGGAAGATTTATAATGATTGTGTAATTCTAAAATATGATGTAATATCCAAGAGGTATATATACCTATTCAGCTATATCTTTGTTTCTGTGTATCCATGAATATTAAGTGGCAAAATTTCATGGTGAAATCTGTCAGTGATTTGTTACCCTAATACACTGCACCAAGATATCAACTTTTTTAAATTGCACAAATGAATCAAATTACTTTTATCTTGTGCTCTAAATTATTTCTAGGCACTACAGACCCCTAAAAAAAAACAATTTGATACCAGACAAGGAAAATTTAAGACATTATACAATCAATTGATAAAAACTGAAGAACAAAAACATAATTCTAAGCCATGATTGTATAATACAATGATGTTTAACGAAGGGTAGGAGTCATGTCTACATGTCAATATATTTTGAAATATTAGTTTCTTTGCAGAAGAATCTCATTTATTTTAATTGCATTCACATTAGAATATCAGATACTGAAAGAATTCTCTTGTTTATCTCTGCATATAAAATCTTTTCATTAAAAAAATTTCAATGACTCATTTTTAAAATTTAATTCCCTTTGAAATCAGATTTATTTATCTGCACACATATCAACCTCATACATTGCAACTGTAATAGCATTTTAAATGTTAATGCATTCAAATCAAATTTCTTTATATATACATCCACCTACTTATTGTAATTATATTTAAATATTAAACCTAATCTTATAAGAACACAAACATTTTAAATTCTAGTTATAATAAAAAGAAAAACTGAACAGTTGAAAAAGAGTGATATTTTAAAAACTCTAAGAGACAAAGCTGTAATGTAAAGAACACTTGAATCTGGATTCAAGCATTATGAACAACTCAAATAAAATTTGTGCAGTGTTGAGTCATTATTCAACAGCTATTCATAGAACCTAAGGATCAGGAATAATGACCTTGAAGCAATCTTTTTCAGATGCCTTATCTCTTGGGATCTACTTTGGAAGACATTATTATTATTATTATTATTATTATTAAATAAGTCAAAGTTCTAATTGTAAACATTAAAATAAATTAAATTTTTGATTTTTTATCTTTTGTAAATGATAAAAGGTTAGTACAAGTGTTAAATGACTGCTGGAAGCCATGAATCTTATAGTTACATTCCTAATGCTGTGTAGTTGAGATTGATCACCTAAAAAAAATGAATAAAAATTTGATTATCCACAAAGCCAAAACTCACTTCCTATTTCCAGTAACCTATCATCTACCTAATTACCTGTATATGTAGCAAGCCAAAGAAAAATAATACAAATTTTAAACATTCAAATATAGCCTGATACCAAAAATGAAGTCAAAAAAGAAGAAAAAAGCAGTCTCACCATTGTTGGGATTAATAATATATATATATAAAAAAAAAAAAAAAGCAAATCTAAATGACCATTCCAAACAGAGAGAAATTTTGTAAGTTGAAATGACAAGCACTTTTTTTTTTAAAATCAATACATAAAGAAAATTTTTGATTTTAATTATATCTGATGAGAGTAATTTTCAAATTTTATTTATTTGAATAATATTCAAAATAAACTTAATAAAACTATGCACAAAAGTTATTAGACTAAAATAAAATTATACAATGTTTCTTTTCAGATTTTAAATAAACTAATTCATGAATTTTAACCAAAAAATTAAGAAAATTGCTGACTTCTTGTTTTCGTAACATTTACAGTAAGAATATCTCAAGTGTTATGTAATTGAAACCTCATATCCAATTTAAAAGCAAATAACTTCTAGTATTAGGTTGGTGCAAAAATAATGACGTAATAATGTCGTTTTTTGACGTTAACGTCAAAAAACGACATTATTACGTCATTATTTTTGCACCAACCTAATAAATATACTATAAAAATAAAAAAAATATAATTCAAATTACAAACTTAAAACAGAACCGAACACTTTGAAATTATAGTTAAATCATAAACTATATTAAAAAAACTACAATAACAAAATATCATTATCTAATTAAAAGTAATGATAAATGCTTTTTCATCAAATTTCATGTGAAAGTTTACAAAATATTTATTCAAACATAATTTATAACAATGAATATTAACTACTATGAAAAAAGTGACTGAAATATAAAGATGCCAGTACAATAAAAGCATTACATTTTCTTTGAAGTAAATTCTGAGATTTATAAAAGTTAAATGCCAGTAGAGATGTGTTATGTTAAAAGTCACAAGGTGTATGAAAAATAAATTTAGGCATAGTTAAAAAAAAAGAAAGATTAATGCCTCATTAAATTAAAATCAAATATAAAGAACATTATTTTTCTTTAATTTATGGTGATTATGAGATAAAAATATAATATAAAGCATTAATAGATAACTTGAACCATGTATGCAAAAGCCTAATTTCATCGCATTTCCTATAAGTTAAAATTTTAAAGTTTTTTTGTACATTTACAAGCTTTGGTTTAACATTCATTTCTTTGCAAAATATTTTTCTTTCCACAAAAAAACGAAAAAAGTTTACCCTGATCTATACAAATTTATCTTTAAATACATCTTTTATAGAAAGGGAGAGTAATTTAAGATCTCTTTTTAAATGAGAAATCATAACTATTTTCAGTTTCATCAACATTATTACATTTAACATGTCATCATACAAATGCATCCTTTCTTGTTGCTTTTATCAACACTGACTTTTCAGATTTTATAACAAATTTATGCATTTCTTCTTTTTATTATCATGAATAGTTTTTATGTAGCATGACTTGGAAAAATTAGAAAATACTGATTGGTGGTTTAAGAAATAGTGAAAATAAATAAACTGATAAAAAGAAATTGATATTACAGCTTTTTTATTTTATCAAATCTTAATATTCAAAAAGAAGAAACGTCAAATTTCTTTTTGTAGCAATTAAAAATGTGATTAGGAAATAAATTGAATTGTGTTTAAATAGCTGGATCAATTAGATATTTTACATTTCTATATGAAATTTATTGGATAAAAGGATAGTTAAGTTTCTAGCCAGAACAGTCTTTATGTAAGGGGATGCTGAAAAGTTCTTGGCTTGACTTACTCCTAGAATTTGACCAAATGATCAAACATCAGAATTTATTTTGTAATCTCTTCTCGAGCAGGCTGAGAACTTTTCACCACTCACATCTGAAATTTTCTTCTGTCTTGTCAGAAGATAATGATTAATTTTCAGGTAGTATAAATTTGTAGAAATTTATTGGCCATAGTAAAAATTTGTTAAGAAATAAAGTGTCATTATTATGATCAAAGTAAAAAGGACAAAGTCAAAAGAACAGTTGCTTTCAAAATTAGTTAATCTGTTTTCAAATATCATTATAGTTTAGTAATTTTTATGCTCCTTCAGGACATAGGTGATCATGGCTCTCCACAGATTCTATTTCAATATTATCTGTGAATTGCTATGACTTCTTGGGAAAGATAGTGGAGTGGTTTCCCATTGTCTTCTCTATGGTTTGTAATTAAGTTTTCCTTCTCTTAGATCCACTACTAGAGTGCCTAGTCTAAGTAAGTTATAACTCTGGAGGAGGGAGGGGAAGAGGTGGATTCATGCCTTTCCAAAGTGCATGAGTGTAAAAGTGAACACAACAGATTATCCTGAAATATGAATTTGGCTTGCTTATTTCATTTTTCATGCTATGAAAAGACATACTTCAAGAGTAAGATAATATAACAAAGTAAAAACTTCAGTGTCAGTAAAATTGATTGTTTTAAAGCAGTTTTTTTGAGTTTTATAAAGTGATGATGCAAGATTTGGTCAAACCCTATTATGAATTACATAGATAACATTTTTTTTCTTTAAAGTCATAATGAAATAGCTTTAGTAATTGTTTCCCAAAATGCATAGTTATCTATATATAAAATTATGTGACCTCCGTTATTCCATCCATCTGTGACACCCTCTAAAATAGCCATACATTGACTGATTGAAATCAAATTTGGGTGAGAAGGGTAAACAGGTAAAGGGATACAAAGTACAGTTGGTTTTATTAGAGTGTATGTACAATAAATTTTCATTAATTTTTTTTGGAAAAATTAGTTTTATTATTTAACATACAAAATATTCCCACTATTTTAAAAACAATTTAATGATTAAAATAACAAATACTTATTTAATAAAAATGCAAATTCCAAGTTTGCATTTGCAAGAACTATAAACAAATCACAAGGCCAAAAGATTCAAAAAGCTGCAATATGGCTCCAGAAAGAAATATATATGCACAGCAAGTTGCATGCTCAAAAGTAAGAAATCCTAAGAATTTATTCTTTTCTTCGCTGTTAAAAAGGAAAAAAGAAATTATCTTTAAAAATATTGTTTACCATGAAGCCTTATAAAATTAAATTAAATTAGAGAAATTACCAAAACACAAAGTAGGGTTTTTGTTGAAGCTTTTTTTTTCTCAACAAAGCTTATTCAAAATTTATCAATTAGTTTGTGAAATTGAACAAAACAAAGTTTGTAAATCTCAATAAAAATGTTAGTGATAAACTCAACAATACTGTGAAGATTTCAACACGTGTTAGTGTGTTGCAAATAATTCTAGTATATGATATATGAAAAAAGGGAAAGAAATGCTGGAGAGACAATCATTGTCAATATTCTTAAACAGATATAAATATTAATGAAATAATATGGAATAATTAAATATAGTACAATATTTTGTAATGATAATTTTATTTGGAAAATAAAAGCAGCATGGGGAATTTAGTAAGTAAATAAATCTTAACATTTTTCATATTCTGGCGAAGAATTGCTGTTAAACAATTTTTCTACCAAAACAAATACCAATATTTCCAACTGATAATATTTAAGTAAATAAAGACAACATTTAGCAAGGCTTACAATTGCCTGTAATGATAATGTTAATTCTTTTATTTGTAGAATAAAAATGAAATAAAAGAATGCTGCTTACTTGGTTGTTAAGCTGGACCATCGTTTAATAAGTTTTGCCAATAAGTCACGCATATACTGAGTGTCCTCCTCATTGTATTCATCAATTAATTTCCCAGCCAATTGCTTGACATTTTCTGCTGAAGATTTCCTTTGGTCAACCTCATCTTGAAGAATCTGAAACAGAATTAAAATACTGAAACACTGAAGAGAATAAACAGCATCATAGTAAGAATGTTTCAAAGGAAGAATCATCACTTTTCATAAGCTTTTGGATAATTGTTAATTTAATAACTTATCATGAAGAACATAAATCATATTAGTATATTTGATTGCACATAAACTTCACTCCCACTTTCACCACAAAATGACTACAAAGATGTTCCCAAGTCTGATATGAAGTTTGTTTGTTTGGTAGTATAATGTTTACCCAGACACTATAGGTTACTAGTATTTGTACTGGATTAAAATCTACAATACTGCAATATTAGATATAAATGGTTTAGGGTAAGGTAGGTGCCATCTAATACAGTATTATAACATTCACCTTAGGTTACTTTTAATTAAAAAAAAAACTGATGTATGAATTGTATCCAAGCAAAATCAAAATGTTATTTATTACAATGACATTACTGACAATTTATTGAATTCAATTACTGAAAATCTTTATAAATTTTATTTAATCAACAAAAGATTTTTTTTGAAAATGTAAATATAAATAAACTTTTTAAAACTTTTTTTTGTTATTTTATTGATCTTTAAGGAACTTAGATAGTATTATTGTTTTTGTTTGCTTTGTTTAGTATATTTTAATTGTAACTTTTTTTTTACATTTACAATAGTATTTTTTAAATGCAATGTCTTGTCTGTATGCAATGAATCATGGCCGTCCACAGGTTCCTTTTCTTTGTTATATGTGAATTGCCATAAATTCTCAGGAAAGATAACAGTGTGATTTTCTATTATTCACAGTTTTGAATTCAGAATTCTCCTTCTAGACAGGCTGTTGTACAAAGCTTAGAAAATTCAGTCTAGGGGAAGATGTCTTTCCAAAGTATGAAACTGTATGACAAGTCAGAAATTGAATTTGGTATGCTAAATTCCTCTTGTTCAGCTGATAATGATTATGCTACCCACACATTAATTGAAATAGTATATATAACATTAAAAAGATTGTGTAGCTATGTTCTTAAAGGAAAAAAAACAACCCAATATTGATAAATTAACATTTATAAGCATTTTATTTACGTTATTTAGACTGTTATCCTCATCTTCATTGTCATATTCACAACATTTTAGATGTTGTATGCTCCAACCTTCTTCAGGTGATTGGAATTTCAAACTGAACCTTTTATTTCATCCACTGGGGTAGATAGATAACCAGCATCTTTATCCACTAGGCCATGTTGGTTCGACCCAGTGACTAGACCCAAAGAGTTGTGAGTTCAATACCAGGCTACAGCAGTGGTAAACCAAAAACTTGGAGAGTTGATTTAAAGGGAAATAACAGACATTCAGAAGAGGCATGGCACGTGGAACTAGAACAATCTACCCCAGTAGATGAAATAAAGAGTTTGGTTCGAAATTCCAATCACCTGAAGAATGCCAGAGCGTACAACAGCCAAAACATTGTGAATATGGCAATGAAGATGAGAATAACAGTTTAAATAATGTAAATAATCATAACTCATCTCAGAGATATAGACAGATATAAACATTTTTGCATTAATATAAATAATAATCAAATTTGATTATGCTTCGATATTTTCATAATTATATAATTTCTTAAATAAAAATAAAGTTACTTATTGAATTTTATTTTAAGTCACCAACCAAAAAAGAATATTTATACAATCTGTGAAAGGCAATTAAGGATAGCAGCGATTTAAAGTAAAAAATAAGGGATGGGGTGAAAAGATCACATTTTATCCAACCGACAAGATGTATTTCATTTTTTTTCTTTTTTTGTATCTTCCCAATTTATCTGAATAAGATGTTGTAAATCAGGATAAGAATTATGATAACACCAAGTTCTTGATAATGACTGAGTTGAAAGTACTTGAACAAAATGGAAAACAAACATAAAAATTCAAGTTTGGACAGTTTATTCAAAATTTTGATTTTAATCTTATTTGAAAATTGGGAAAATACAATAAAAAATTCGATAGACAGACTTTGTCAGTTGAATTTAACAAAACTTGTTTGGATGAATTCTTGCTTCCTAAATACACCATATATATATATATATATATATATATATATATATATATATATATACATACACACACACACATAGATAGATACACACACAAATGTGTCTGTCTAAATGATTTGAGCAGAATATTAATAAATCAATGTTAGTCTGTGTTTGGCTGATTTGTATTTTAGTTGAATGTTTAACAGTTTATATAGTATATTATGTCATGAATGACGACTTTTCTAGATCATTTTGAATTAATGCAGGTGTTTCCCTATCTATCTTTGAACTTACATTGTTCCTAATTTTCATAAATGACCTTCCTGATGTCATCAGTTCTCAATTCAGTGTGTATACTGACTATATAACTTTTTACTCCTGTCTTAATAGTAGTCTGATCGGTTCAATAAGTTCAAATTAGCAGCTGATCTCAAAAATCTTATTAATTGGGGCAATGAATGACTTATAATCTCTTTTAATCATCTGAGATAATTCTTTTTAATTTTCCAATGACATAAAGTGGAAAGATTATATTGAATCAATTGCTAGGTCAGCTTCTAGGAAAGTTGGTTCACTGTGTCATGCTAGACAATTTTTTCTCATCAGAATCTACCTTACATATTCATAAGTCTACCATTTGTCTTTGCTTTGAATATTGCTGCCACATATGTTCTGGTTCTCCTGCTATATATTTAGAAATTATTGATAAAACCCAATGAAAAATCTGTAATATTATTGGTCCTGACCTGGCATCTTGGCTTCAAATACTTTCTGCATTGCTGTAATATAGCTTCTCTGTGGCCTTTCTAGAAATTCTTTTATGGTAATTGTTCTGATAAACTTTCCTCTACAATCCAAAGTTCTCTTCATTTTACAGTTGAAATGGCTGCTAGATGCCATAAGTTCTGTGATAATAGTTTCTTCTGTCATATTTCTTACTTTTGGAACTCTCTTCAGGTTTCTTGCTTCCCAGTCAACTTTACTTAAATGTAACATCAATCCTTATCTTCTGTTTTCGTAATTCTTTTATTGTTCTCTCTCCTTAATAGTGATTTTTTTCCTTGTATTCTCTAACACACAGTAACTCTTTGTGTCTCAGTGACTTGTCATTGGGGGGGGGGATGATTAATATATATGATATGAATGTGCGGGTGGTGTAATGGATATCAGTTTGGAATGAGAAATCAGGGTCAAGCTCAAATTCCAGTCAAATTTGTTACATTCATTTTGGGCAAAGTATGAATCCATCTCTTCTCCCTTCCCCAGTTATAAGTTAAATAGTAAGATAGACTGGACTCTTTACTTTTGGTTGGCAACCAGTCTAAGAGAAGGACAACTCAAATACAAGAAAATTTATACTAAGTATGAATATGCATCAAACAGTAAAGAACCAATATATATTTATTCTTAGTATAATTAGTAATATCTATTTTTCTTATGTAAGGGAATGAACTCTCTAAAATATATTTGAATTATTTACCTTAAACTAAAAAAAATAGCGCTGTGGAAATTTTGATCGATGACGATGATGTTGATGTTGATAAATAACTTTTAGTTCTCTAGATCAATTTTGAAATTAAAACAGTTGATTTCATTTTTCTTTCAGCTGCAAATGTGAATGTATATTGTCAAATGTTTCGTTTTCATAGCCCAGCTTTTTTTTTTAAAAAGAATTCTAAAGGTAACTTTTGGCTTATGGTCAAAATCATGGTAAAAGCATTGGTTCTCATCTGATTACCAAAGTTAAGTATGACCAGTATTTAGATGGGTGACTATTTAAGAACATTAGGCACTGAAACTAGTTTGTAATATAATTCAAAATGAGACTGAATTCCTGACTTTATTCAACTGCAATTTTACATTTTGATAGAATAACCTTTTTTTTTTTTTGAGTAGAATACTCAACCAAAAACTAGTGAAAAACAAAACAACTCCACTGCAAATTTTTAATGCATGATAAGGATTTGTACTCTTGAGCAATTACTGGGTTATATTTTCCCTTCCTTTATTGAAACTTCAAATTTTTTAGCCAATAAAAGGTTTTGTCTGCTTCCAAGAAACACCAAAATTTTAAACAAAGGGACTTACAATATGGTTAGCAAAAATGGTGAAATGATAAAAGTGGTATGGCCAGAAATGGTTAATTAGCTCAAAGCCTTCCAAAAGGTACTGGATATGCAAAAATGTTGTTGCAGGAAATTTTGACCTAATATGATATTGCAACAGAGATTGTTTAAAATATCAAGCTTTATTCTTTGGTAGATTTTCCCCCTCAAAAATAGTTCCACAGAACAGATGACATGAATTTCGGATGAAAGAGATGAGGAGGCCATGAGAAACAGAGTTAAACATAAGAAAGTCATACATAATCTACACTGTTTTCAGAGTTTACAGTATCAATTAAAGATTTTGCAGGAACTCTATTGAGTGCTGCATTCATAATAGCCCATCCCAAGCAGTCTGGGGAGGTTGTACTAAGAGTTGTGGCCAAGGTCAGGTCAGCTACTGAATGGTTAGACCTGCATACTTGTGCAAACTAACTTTTTTCTTGCATGATGACTGCAACCATAAAAGAAACACTTATCTGAAATGGCTGTGACTACAGAGTAGTTTTAAGCAGTAGCAGGGTCAGTATACAGCTCAATCAATGCAGTATTGATAAATGATGCTTCAGCAGAAATTGGACTTGTTTATAAGTTATTTCAAGAAGTATAACCTGGTTAAAGGCTGTATTTAGACATGAAGGATCCAGTTTTTTAGCTTCTCATGCATTTCTGAGTAGACTCCATCCTACTTTCATAGGAATTATGTTTGTATTCATTGTGATTTTCATTGGTTGTAATAATTCTAATGTTACAGTCTTTATTTAATTGTCTGGGTGCATGAAATATTGATGCAGATTTTCTTACACCTCAGAATAACTATTTAGGAGTTTAAAACTGTAAACACACCAAAAGTGGTGAAAGACAAAACAACTCCACCCAAATTCAATATAAAAGTAAACACTAATATCACATAGTCTTTTGCCAAACTAAACAAAGTTTAGTAAATAAACTAAAAATAATTCACTTAAAATATATGACATAACTAATTGCACTCACCTTATGATCTGACAGTGATTTCGTAAGATCTTGAGAGTTATGGGACTTGGATTTCATTTCTTCTTCAATCTGCTGGAGCCACCGGTTGAAAGCTGAATAGGATTCATCAAATTGCCGACATTCAAGTAACATATCCTCCAATTGGTTCTTGCGGGAGGAGATGTTAGCCTTTGTACTATTCCACTGATGTATAACTTCATCAGCTGAAAGAGAAAATAACAAACTAATCAGTTTTGATAACCTATGATTACATTAAAATTAGTTAAGTTGATTTTTTTTAAATTTATTTTTTTTACAGTGAGGCTCACCCTGTACAAGACCTGGGGCCCACTGAAGGTAGAGGGTTACAGAGTAAGAGGCACAATTTATGTGGATAGGTGGAGAAGATAATGGTTAACTCTAGACTTGTACAGGTTAAGATTGTAGTGATCAGGGAAACATTGTCTTGTGTGTCGATTCCACAGAGCAGTGGTTTGTGAGAGATCAGCTGCCAATCTGGTCATCACAAGTTTTGGAGGTGCACTCATATACCGCTGTATTGTCAGTATAGATATTCACAAATGATTGGGGTATACTCTTAGGAAGATCCTTTATGTAAACTAAAAAAACAAAAAAAAAAACGTGTTGGTCCAAGCTAGAGAGTTTGAGCAGAAGTCCTTTGTACCACACTTGTCTAAAGCCTTTGAAATATCTAATGCTATGGCCCTTGGGGTGTATCTATTGTCTAGTGCCTCACTAATTCTGTGAATAATGGTGGTTAGGACATCAGCAGGGGATTGAAAATGATCAAAACCTGTACTGCTTGTCGTTCAAGAGGCTATTCTTATCTAAGTACTCATCCACCTACTTGTTAATTATAACCTCAAAAATGACTTAAAGGCTAAAACTGATTATAGCCTTGCTAATCACAATGAGGAGACTGATGCTCTATACTAAGAGGGGGATGAACACTTGCCTGTGATCTTGAAAACCGGGTATATACTTTACACTTTCTACATTCCTCCTTCAAGTTAAAATATTAATGTTCATTCATATCATCTTAGAATAACTGAAACATATTGTTCTTTTTTATAAAGAAATTAAGAATAAATAAAATAAAATAAAATAATAAATAAAATGTCTGTGTTTGTAGATGTGTAATTCCTTAGAAACAAAGTATAATAAAATCATTTATACTCCATTATTAATTTAATAAAACTTTTTTTTTTTAATTAAATAATTCATTAGTCTTGAGAGCATAACTCAGTTGAAGTAAATCAAATTATAGTGTCTGAATTTCAGAGATGAGGAGTTACTAATATTTAAATGTCCTCATTTTTGTTGTTGTTATTACAATGTTTCAGCTGTTGTGCCCTCCAACCTTCACCAGGATTGACACTGATGAAGGCTGAAGGACATAACAGCTGAAACACTGTGATGATAATAACAACAAAGATGATGACAATAGTCTACATGTAAATAATGCAAATATCAGATTATAGGTTGTGTATTTCATAATACAACAAAAACAAGCTCAGTAGAAATCATTAACCTAAATTACTCTCTAATTAAGAAGATGATCTATTCAATAGTAAATCACAATGTTCTATTTGTCTTAAAGAGAATTTCTTTTTAAAAAAAATCCTAGATATAGTAATATCATAAAATGTTCTCTAAACATCTCTTTATTAGCATCTATATAAATTATTACTAAAGTTTAACATTCTGATTTAAGAAAGTAGTATAATTAAATAATGTTAAATTCTATTTGGTTAACAATCTTTATGGTAGATTTATGGTTATAAAAGATAAAAAAGAAATGCTTGTTTATGATCAATTTGATAATTGCCTAAAATTTACACATTTTATATAGACAGACTAACAAAAAGACATCACATTTTAATTAACATCATATGTAAAAAATGAAATAATTTTCTTGTATTTTGTTACATTTAAACTGAAAAGAAAATTTAATTCTAATCCTTACTGTGGCATTTTAAAATAAAATGTACATAAATATTTCATATCAAGAGCACAAGCAAGATAACACGAGTTATCCCCCTTAGATAATATAAGTACAGCGTGCAGCAGAAATATACTGCTGGCAAAAAATCTTAAGACTAATGAAATTAAAGAAAAAATATACTTTTTGCATTGTTAGACTCATTCTCTTATTTGAGTAGAGCTTCAAAAACTGAAAATAAGATAAGGAAAAATAAAAATTAAAAACTTTTTTAGCATTTAATAGGGAAAATTTGAATACTGGAAAATTAGCCCAAATACTAGCTGGTCAAAAGTTTAAAACCATATTTAAACAAAGATTTAATTGGTAAACACAACAAAATTTAGTCATTTTTTTTCAAGTATTATTGCAGTCAACTTCTCTCCCTGGTATCTCCTGTGTAAAATTAGGTAAAAATATGGCAAAGGCTAAAAAGGTGGCAGAATTGTGAAGCTGCAAATGCAATGTCTGTGTCAAAATATTATTGCTGGTGAGATTGGACATAGTAAAACTACTGCTGCAAATTTCTTAAAAGACCCTATAGAATGAGAATTTCAAGTGGTCAGTCATAGAAAATTTTGTTGTCATTGAGCAGGACGATTCAACGTGTTGTCTGGCAAGACACAAGCCAATCATCAAACCAGATTAAGGCCCTTATGGGCACATAATGCAACTCAAGAACAATAAGAAGGTACCTCCAAGAGAAAGCCTTTAAATATTTTCAAAGTCCATGCCTCCTTCCAAACCACAAAACAGCTCAGTTAAACTTTGCTGAAAAGCACCAAACATGGGACATAGAAAAGTGGAAGAAGGTTTTGTTCTCTGATGAGAAAAAATTTAACCTGGATGATCCAGATAGCTTTCAACATTAATGGCACAATAAGGATATCCCACTGGAGACATTTTCTATACGACATAGTGGTGGAAGGTCCATCATGATCTGGGGTGCTATCTCCTTCCAAGGAGCAATGGAACTTCAGGTTATGGAACAGTGGCTGGTTACATTGGCATGTTGGAGAGAGCATCTTTATTAACTGAATGTGTGGACATGACTGGATCTTTCAACAGAACAACACTGCAATCCATAATACCCACAAAATGAAGGACTTTTGGACCGTCCAGCATGTTTGTCTGACATGAACCCTATTGAAAATGTTTGGGGGCAGATGGCAAGGGAAGTCTATAAAAATGTATGGCAAGGGAAGTCTATAAAAATGTATGTCAATTCCAAACAGTGCATGATCTTCATGAAGCCATCTTCACCATTTGGAATAACATTACAGCTAGCCTTCTGCAGATGCTTATATCAACCATGCCAAAATAAATTTTTGAAGTTATTCACAATGATAGCTGAGATGTCTTGTTGGGCATTTCCTACTCTGTTTAAAACTTCTTTTAGGTAAGGTCTTAAACTTTTGACCAGCTAGCATTTAGCCTAATTGTCCAGTATTCAAATTTTCCCTATTAAATGCTAGAAAAGTTTTTAATTTTTATTTTTCCTTTTCTTAGTTTCATTTCTTGAATTTCTACTCAGATAAGTGTTTGAATCAAAAGTCAATGCAAAAGGCACATTTTATTTTTCTTTATTTTCATTGGTCTTAAGATTTTTGCCAGCAGCATGCTGCCCATACAATGGTAAGACCATAGCTTGATGAAGACACCATTGCCACTAATGTCTTATGTAGGAGGTATTTCTGTTGTGTCCAGTACAATTACTGGATGTTTTATTTTAAGCAACAGCAATTTATTTAAATTATAATTCAATTCAGTAGAGAAAAGTGATTGTAAATAGGTTAAGAAATTAATTTAGTTAGTGGTGTTCCTTTAAGATATTTAATTTCAATGATATATTAATGATAATATCTACACACTTTATTTTTATCTGTGAATTTTCTTATGATATAAATTATTAATGTATTCTAAATAAACATGTAAATTGGTAATGTTTAAAATTTGTTACAATTTAATGGGGACATCAGTAAAAATATTATTTCAACTAGATATTTTCAAAACTAATTTTCCTGGCTTCAGTAGATGTCTCATCAGACAAAACAAAGAAAATATGGAAACCAAAAATAAAAAAATCTAAACTTTTATTTCATTAATAGAGACAGTTAATGAAATAATAGTTTAGATATTGTTTCTCTTTTGTTTTCCATATTTTCTCTTGTTTTGTATGTTGAAGCAGGGGGGAAAAAAAATTGTTTTTTCTTTCATTAACCCCTCAACACATCTATATAGTCAAAATACTAACTTATTTATAATATTCTTGTAGCCAAAAACTGATTATAATAAGATTCATTATCACTGAAAAGAATGTAAATCATTTGAATTGAAAAAGACTGATACATAAAACTTTTAGTAAATGATTTCAGGTTAGTCTCACATAATTAATAGACGCTAATAATATTACAGTAAGAAATTGAATAATATTCCAGATTCTGGATTAGTTATGTTTCTAACAAGTTAAACTTTACGTTTGTAGCATAATTTTAGTTGTATGAAATTTGTTTTAGATTTTTCGTTTATGCATCACATCAAATGTAATGTTATAATTTCAAACAAATGTCAAGTGAATTTTTTTTTTACTTTACTGATATAAATCAATAGACTAAATCATTAGTGCTGCACAAATAAAGAGAATATAAGGCATAGAGTCTTGTCCATAAACCTTGGTAATTCTGTCAGTAGTTTTAAATGGTTGTGATGTGGTTCGATAGTAATTTGTGCAGACTGTGTAGAGCCCCAAGGAGGTTTAGCAGCAATTGAAGAAAATAAATGTAGAAAGGCCAAGTTTTATGTTACAGAACCAGAGGAAAAACACAAGAGATATCTTAACTTTGTTTAATGATTATTGGAGTTGAATAAGAAAATAGAACAAATTAAGAAAGTTAGGTTTGAGAAACTAAATAGGCTGAGGGATTTTTAAGAAATCAAATCTGTTAACTTTAGTATAACTAAATACCTAGCACTCTGCAGCCACTCACTACGCTTGTCAAGTTGAGCGAAAAAAATGATGTGAAATAATATATTACTTCCTTGGTTAAAATCAGATAATTCTAAATCCAATAAGAATAAGTTGTTATCTATGAAGAGCTATCAAAAAAGAAATAGATCTCATCCAACGTCAATGAAATCTATACAGGGTTTGTTTACATAAAAACTTATAATCTGTCACGTGTCGTATTTACATTTGGTTGTCAAGTTCATCCCAGCCATAATGTTACAAACTGATTTCTCTTCATTTTTCATCACAATGACATCATCCAGTCAAGATGATAATTTCAAAAATAACATCTATAATTTCAAACCTTTAAAAGTAAAGGGGACACAATGGTGAGACATGTTTTGTTCTATTAACAGTGAAAGTAAATAGTCTCTAAATAAGTTATTAAATCATTTAGAATAACTGTTTGAAAGTAAACAAGATCAAAACAGTTGTCCTAATGAATTAGTTCCAACTGGTTTCTTGTTTTTCAAAAATAGGTGCCATCTTTCTTTATGCATGACTTTAAAATTTACAAAATCTCAACAAAATCATCTCACCTTTTTCTTTAATGCTTTTCTTGTCTTCAGCTGAACTCGCTTCCTGTTGCAACACTTCTGCATTTTTAAGAATATCTTCCAATTCCTGTTGCCTGTTTTCCATGTTTTGCAAAATATTCTTAAAAAAAAAAAAATTTGAATACCATACAATATGTGCTTTGGAATGTTATAATGATTATTTTGAAAGACAATTATGGAATTTCAATAAATTGAACTAATAGCTGAAAATGAGAGGTATTCTTAGTCAAGTTAATGATAATTATGATATGAAATTATCATTTCAAACCTAATCACTGAAAAACTTGTAAAAGCTATAATTGTTAGATGTGGAACAAAATATTTTTCTGTACTTCTATAAATGTAAGTTGTGGAGATTTCACAATTATTAAACTAGCTATGAGAGGGAAAGAAATCTTGTTATGGTATGAATTCTGAATTTTTCTGTTACTGAATATATTAAAATGAATAAAGATGAAAAGCTATTTTTGTCATTTCCCATTTATCATTAAAAGGCAAGGTTTACTTTACAAGAATATAGCTCATTATAATATTTGATAAAATGAAAATACAGAGTATTTTTTAGATATGTTCTTAAATATTAGCTCATTATAATATTTGATAAAATGAAAATACAGAGTATTTTTTAGATATGTTCTTAAATATTAGCTCATTATAATATTTGATAAAATGAAAATACAGAGTATTTTTTAGATATGTTCTTAAATAAATATTAGCTCATTATAATATTTGATAAAATGAAAATACAGAGTATTTTTTAGATATGTTCTTAAATATTAGCTCATTATAATATTTGATAAAATGAAAATACAGAGTATTTTTTAGATATGTTCTTAAATATTAGCTCATTATAATATTTGATAAAATGAAAATACAGAGTATTTTTTAGATATGTTCTTAAATATTAGCTCATTATAATATTTGATAAAATGAAAATACAGAGTATTTTTTAGATATGTTCTTAAATATTAGCTCATTATAATATTTGATAAAATGAAAATACAGAGTATTTTTTAGATATGTTCTTAAATATTAGCTCATTATAATATTTGATAAAATGAAAATACAGAGTATTTTTTAGAAATGTTCTTAAATATTATCTACTAAAATAGAAAATCAGATAAGATTCAACTTGTGAATGATGATTTACAGTCAAATACAACAACTGAAATATTAAAATGTCTTTTCTTTCTGTTAATGTTATTAACAGATCATATTTACTTATAAACATAATACATTTCTTATTGGATAAAATTATTTTTTAACGAACTATTTTTTCTTTGATTAAAGTTAACTTGGGATAAAGTTTTATATGTGAAATTTTTATCAACAGAAAAGTTCTATTTAAACCTAAAACTGTCAAAAGCTACACAAATAATTGAAATTTCTTTTCTTGGCATCTTAGTAATTATGTTCTATTTAATCCTGATTTAGACAATTTATATTTAATTATGTTCTATTTAATCCTGATTTAGACAAGTTATAATGTATCAATCCCAAATCTTACAAATTTCTTTTGGCTGAAAGAAAGATATTTTATTTTATTTTGAGAAAAATAAGAAAAGCTGTTTTTCTTCATGATACTGAAAAAAAAAAAAAAAATTGTTCATTCTTGAAATTCATTTTTATCACTTGAGGGAGGATGATAAATAATATAAAAGAAGAAAATATTTGAATTAAATTTCTATTTAATTTTTGAAGGAAATTTTGATATATGTGAAAAGAAATTTCCATCTGTCTCTATGTTAATATCATAGTTTAAAATAAATCTAAATTGAAAGCAGGAAATGCACATTTGATCATTAAGTTTGGGAAGTCTTAAGCCAATGCAGTTTTTTCAGTTTTTCAATGACTAACAAGGAGTAGAAGTTACATATTTTGACTTCAGAAAGTAAAAATCAAATAACCAAGAAAAAGAATTTTGTACAGAACTAGTAATAAAATTTTCTGCTTCAGAAATAATGAGTTACCTTTTTTGTAAATTTTGCTTTTAAGTGAATGACTTTGGTAAAAGAGTCCATCTACACAATTGGTGAAAATCAACATGATACTTTTTATTATTACCAATTATATAAAAGACATTTTAGTTATATTAAGTATCATAAATTTGTGTCACTTTTCACAAACTATGACTGCTCATATAAAGATATGCCTGTCTGCTAGGGTAGCAAACTAATCTTTGTTGCAGACGTCTTCTCAGACATATCCATGTATGTTTAACACCCACAGAGAGTGCATAATCTGGTGTGATCAGTAGTTGAAAAAGGCCAGTATGTTTAAACCCTCAATTATGATGATTGTGACGCTGTGCTAGTACAAACATTGACAGCTACCCAATTTCAATCACAATGAGTGTGTTTTCCCCAATAGTGCTGCATGCTGGAATTATCTCCCCCAGGCTAATATTATCAAGAAATCACCACCTTGACAAATCAACCATGGTGAGATTTGAACCTAGGTTTTATTGGTCAGAATGCTACCATGTGCCCTACACATCACAAACTATTAAATTTCAACATCCGTAATAATAAAAAGAAAATACAAATGTGAAGTGAATGTGAAAAATGGTGATAAAATGCAAATGGACAGATCATGTAATGTAAAATTGAAATACTTTATGCATACTTATTTTCCTTCTCAAATATAATAGTGTTTTTTCATCTTTGTATTGTTAAATTACAAGTATTTGTAACAGAAAAATATTAAATATTATAAGCTACTTAAGCTTGTACAGTGGCTGAGTTTAAATAATAAACAGAAAGGAGAAGGAAAAGAAAATGAATAAAATTAAATGGTAAGGACACACAAACAGGTGAAGAAGAAGAAGAAGAAGAAGAAGAAGAAGAAGAAGAAGAAGAAGAAGAAGAAGAAAAACATTGAGAGTCAAGTGGTGGAAAGCTAATGGCTAACTTCATGAATAATGGTTGCCTGAGTTAATATTAGACCAAATGAATGAGATTCTGAAGAAATGAAAGCATAAACAATATGTTTAAAGAATGATGATCATCCCAAGAACTCAGCAGAAATACTTAAGAAGATTACAAGGATTCACTGTTTGCAACATATATAAAGAAATATTAAGTGAAAAGGAATCTATTTACTGCATCTATGTATATCCATAGAGAATAATAGACAATAGATTTCAAATATAAAATATTATTTATAGAATGTTCTATAAGGAATATAGACATCATTTCTTCATAAAAACAAGACAAAAGGCTGTGTATACACAAATATACAGAGTGTGATGTGTAAATTGTCACCATTTTATATTTTTTTAATTTGGCACATGTACATTGTTTATTTTTTATTCTGTCAACAGCATGGTATAGTAGGGTCAGTTGGGCACTGTATGTGAGAAAAGAGCACCATGACACAATTCACTTGGCCAGAAATTTGTAAATGGCATGCTTTACTGCTTGGCATTTGTACCGGAAACTCCAATACAAACATTTCAGAGTGTTTGGGTGTAAAGCTAAGGACAGTGTGGAAGATTCGGAAAGAGATGAATGAGTCTAATGGTGATTATGAAGGTATGGCAGCTCAGAAAACTCGCTCTGATTGTTCTGATAAGAACTTCTGAATTTGTTGATGAAGGCTTCTGACTCAACACTGAGGCTTACTTCAAATGCCTTGAGGGGTCATGCTGCCCTGGGCCAAGAGGTTTCCTACTGGAAGATCCTATGTCTGGCAACAGGATTCTGCACCAAGTCACACAAGCAGGAGAACCCTGCCATGGCTGTCAGACAATTTCTGCAACCACATCACTCCTTACATCTGTCCACCTAACTCCCCAGACTGCAACCCCCATGATTATTATGTGTGGGGTGCAGTTGAGCAAGATACCAACAAAACTCCTTGTAACACCAAAGATGAACTAAAAGGCAAGGATTACAGCAGCCTACACCAACTTAAACAAAGAGACCATCCAGAAGAGTTGCAGGAAATTCCAAAATCATCTGGAGGCCACGGCTGAAGACAATGGCGATTTTATTGAATAAATTTACTCTTTAGTATCTCATGATATTTTTGTGAAATTTTGGTAAATATATCTGTTAAAATGAGATGTCAGTGTTATTTTCATTTTTGCAAAATTTAGATGACAATTTATCCCTTGCACCCTGTACATAACTAAAATAAGATGCAACAAAATACAATAATAAATTTCTCATATAAAATCCTTGGGACCTGACAGATTTTAGAATTTGGAAGTATGTAATATCCCTATATAAATAGTACATATCTTAAAACTAGCTAATATTCGATTGAACCAAAGTTTTCAAGTGTCTAAGAACTGTCCTTGTACAATCCAGTATTTATCAGTAATGTCAAAAAATTTTTCTGCATCAAACTTTGAGTATTCACACTGATTGGGTTAAATAAAAACAATAAATAATAATATATGTTATTTGTATAGTAATCAAGTGGTAAATAAAGTGGGTAAAGACAGACCATAAAATTACTTAATTGTTATTTTATAAGTTCTATTGTCATGGGGGCCATCTTTAGTTGTAAATCACAAAACCATCAAAATATACCAGTGAGTATGAGTTGTGGCAAATTTTAGCAATACAGATATCCTCCATGTAAAACTTTTGGATTTCATAGATTTTCAGTTTTCAGAATTTAGGACAAGAAATTGTCGTATCTAACATTACTATCCAATTAGAAACACAATAAATCTATAACACTAATTTAAATAGACAAAACAAAATAGCGATACCTCAAAGAATATAGCAAGGTTGACAGTAACAAATGAATTGCATTTTAAAAGCCAATATAAATTGCAACAATTTGAGAAATAACAAAACAATAATCAGATTTATTTACAAGAATTCTTTGTTTTAAACAAACTCTTCATGTGAAAGGATTAAACAAAATTTGTTTTGAATCTACTTTGAATAGCATACTTGTTATTTTTAATAGAATCACAAATATTTCGTTTAAGTGGAATTGTTGCAAAAACAATTGAGAGCAAATAATTCTAAAAAATATGCTTTCAGTTATTGATAACCAGAAAACTACAATGCATACAGACAGAGATCTTGCTTTTATTCAGTCACCACTATCATCAATATGACCCCACTGCCAGTTTCCTTTCAGAAATATGAATATACAAAAATATAAAGATACAAGAGATTTTAATTAACAGATATTATATTCTAGCATCTGAATATAACTCTAAAACAGTCATTCTGGATGAAGGATTGTTATTTAAAACTGAAACAAAAAGGTTGAGAAGAATAGAAAAAGAATTTCTGTCTGAATTTCTAGGATGAGGAATTATTATTCATGAAACACAATAATAACAAAGATAAAGATATTAGTTTGAATATGAATAATAGAAAAGGTAAAATCTAATGATAGTGATTAAAATACTGCAATACAGAAAAAAGTGACCAATGGCAAAGCCCAACAAAACTCCTTGTAACACCAAAGATGGTTCATGCCAGGAAACTTTGTTTATTTGAATTTCTGAGATAGGATTGATTTTGGTTGGCAACATGAAAATGAGTTTATTAAAGGCACAGGTTAATATTTTTTTTTCTTCAAACAGAACTGATCAACTGTAAAAGGATCAGGATGATTTGTGTTTATCTTTTATTATTCAAAGTAAACATGTTTTGTATTAAAATTATTTAATAATGTTAAAAAATATAATTGTGCAATATGAATTCTGCTAAAATATGATGACTACTTACCTTTTGTTTAACAATCAACTGTTCAATATCAGAAATATTCCCAACTGAAGCTTTATTTGCTTTTTGTAAATGATCTTGGACTGCCAGCCATCCAAGAATATCAGCCACGGATTTATCGTAATTTGACCAGTGAGTTGAAACAGGCGGGGACTGAAGCTGTCCCTGCTGTTGCATCTCATGAGCCACTTTGACTACAAAAAAAAAAAAAAAAAAAAAAAAAAGAAAGAAAGAAATAAATATTAGAACAGAAGCAAATCTATTTGTAACAAATAAAACCAGAATCAATTATTTAATCAATCCAAAAATTATAAAAACAAGCTGGAAATACTTTCATAAATGTATCATAAAACTTATGACTATTTAATCAAAAGGATTGTTAATCTTCTTGTCATGTTTCAAAATGAATCTTTTGATTCATAATGCTTGATCACACATTTGATGTCTTTTGTAGATTTAAACATATGCATCTGTACAAATAATCATTTATTTTTGTAAATATGACTTGAAAAATGAAATAACATTTTTTGTAGAATAGTAGAATTTTATGAACATAAAGAAAAATAATGGAGTTTAATGAATATTTCTCTAATAGTTTTTAAAATAGTTAATTTTATGGAAATATAAGTATTAGGCTAATGCAAAAATTTCCAGCATGTTTTTTTTTTGATAAACTCTTTTATTCATAGAGATTTCATAAGCATCATTTATTCTGCCATCAAAATATTTTTCCTTGCTTATGTCACCTTTTAGGTAATTGTGCATAATTAAAAAATAATTCCAGTTTTGAATTTTTTGATAAACTCTTTTATTCATAGAGATTTCATAAGCATCATTTATTCTGCCATCAAAATATTTTTCCTTGCTTATGTCACCTTTTAGGTAATTGTGCATAATTAAAAAATAATTCCAGTTTTGAATTTTTTGATAAACTCTTTTATTCATAGAGATTTCATAAGCATCATTTATTCTGCCATCAAAATATTTTTCCTTGCTTATGTCACCTTTTAGGTAATTGTGCATAATTAAAAAATAATTCCAGTTTTGAATTTTTTGATAAACTCTTTTATTCATAGAGATTTCATAAGCATCATTTATTCTGCCATCAAAATATTTTTCCTTGCTTATGTCACCTTTTAGGTAATTGTGCATAATTAAAAAATAATTCCAGTTTTGAATTTTTTGATAAACTCTTTTATTCATAGAGATTTCATAAGCATCATTTATTCTGCCATCAAAATATTTTTCCTTGCTTATGTCACCTTTTAGGTAATTGTGCATAATTAAAAAATAATTCCAGTTTTGAATTTTTTGATAAACTCTTTTATTCATAGAGATTTCATAAGCATCATTTATTCTGCCATCAAAATATTTTTCCTTGCTTATGTCACCTTTTAGGTAATTGTGCATAATTAAAAAATAATTCCAGTTTTGAATTTTTTGATAAACTCTTTTATTCATAGAGATTTCATAAGCATCATTTATTCTGCCATCAAAATATTTTTCCTTGCTTATGTCACCTTTTAGGTAATTGTGCATAATTAAAAAATAATTCCAGTTTTGAATTTTTTGATAAACTCTTTTATTCATAGAGATTTCATAAGCATCATTTATTCTGCCATCAAAATATTTTTCCTTGCTTATGTCACCTTTTAGGTAATTGTGCATAATTAAAAAATAATTCCAGTTTTGAATTTTTTGATAAACTCTTTTATTCATAGAGATTTCATAAGCATCATTTATTCTGCCATCAAAATATTTTTCCTTGCTTATGTCACCTTTTAGGTAATTGTGCATAATTAAAAAATAATTCCAGTTTTGAATTTTTTGATAAACTCTTTTATTCATAGAGATTTCATAAGCATCATTTATTCTGCCATCAAAATATTTTTCCTTGCTTATGTCACCTTTTAGGTAATTGTGCATAATTAAAAAATAATTCCAGTTTTGAATTTTTTGATAAACTCTTTTATTCATAGAGATTTCATAAGCATCATTTATTCTGCCATCAAAATATTTTTCCTTGCTTATGTCACCTTTTAGGTAATTGTGCATAATTAAAAAATAATTCCAGTTTTGAATTTTTTGATAAACTCTTTTATTCATAGAGATTTCATAAGCATCATTTATTCTGCCATCAAAATATTTTTCCTTGCTTATGTCACCTTTTAGGTAATTGTGCATAATTAAAAAATAATTCCAGTTTTGAATTTTTTGATAAACTCTTTTATTCATAGAGATTTCATAAGCATCATTTATTCTGCCATCAAAATATTTTTCCTTGCTTATGTCACCTTTTAGGTAATTGTGCATAATTAAAAAATAATTCCAGTTTTGAATTTTTTGATAAACTCTTTTATTCATAGAGATTTCATAAGCATCATTTATTCTGCCATCAAAATATTTTTCCTTGCTTATGTCACCTTTTAGGTAATTGTGCATAATTAAAAAATAATTCCAGTTTTGAATTTTTTGATAAACTCTTTTATTCATAGAGATTTCATAAGCATCATTTATTCTGCCATCAAAATATTTTTCCTTGCTTATGTCACCTTTTAGGTAATTGTGCATAATTAAAAAATAATTCCAGTTTTGAATTTTTTGATAAACTCTTTTATTCATAGAGATTTCATAAGCATCATTTATTCTGCCATCAAAATATTTTTCCTTGCTTATGTCACCTTTTAGGTAATTGTGCATAATTAAAAAATAATTCCAGTTTTGAATTTTTTGATAAACTCTTTTATTCATAGAGATTTCATAAGCATCATTTATTCTGCCATCAAAATATTTTTCCTTGCTTATGTCACCTTTTAGGTAATTGTGCATAATTAAAAAATAATTCCAGTTTTGAATTTTTTGATAAACTCTTTTATTCATAGAGATTTCATAAGCATCATTTATTCTGCCATCAAAATATTTTTCCTTGCTTATGTCACCTTTTAGGTAATTGTGCATAATTAAAAAATAATTCCAGTTTTGAATTTTTTGATAAACTCTTTTATTCATAGAGATTTCATAAGCATCATTTATTCTGCCATCAAAATATTTTTCCTTGCTTATGTCACCTTTTAGGTAATTGTGCATAATTAAAAAATAATTCCAGTTTTGAATTTTTTGATAAACTCTTTTATTCATAGAGATTTCATAAGCATCATTTATTCTGCCATCAAAATATTTTTCCTTGCTTATGTCACCTTTTAGGTAATTGTGCATAATTAAAAAATAATTCCAGTTTTGAATTTTTTGATAAACTCTTTTATTCATAGAGATTTCATAAGCATCATTTATTCTGCCATCAAAATATTTTTCCTTGCTTATGTCACCTTTTAGGTAATTGTGCATAATTAAAAAATAATTCCAGTTTTGAATTTTTTGATAAACTCTTTTATTCATAGAGATTTCATAAGCATCATTTATTCTGCCATCAAAATATTTTTCCTTGCTTATGTCACCTTTTAGGTAATTGTGCATAATTAAAAAATAATTCCAGTTTTGAATTTTTTGATAAACTCTTTTATTCATAGAGATTCATAAGCATCATTTATTCTGCCATCAAAATATTTTTCCTTGCTTATGTCACCTTTTAGGTAATTGTGCATAATTAAAAAATAATTCCAGTTTTGAATTTTTTGATAAACTCTTTTATTCATAGAGATTTCATAAGCATCATTTATTCTGCCATCAAAATATTTTTCCTTGCTTATGTCACCTTTTAGGTAATTGTGCATAATTAAAAAATAATTCCAGTTTTGAATTTTTTGATAAACTCTTTTATTCATAGAGATTTCATAAGCATCATTTATTCTGCCATCAAAATATTTTTCCTTGCTTATGTCACCTTTTAGGTAATTGTGCATAATTAAAAAATAATTCCAGTTTTGAATTTTTTGATATCTCCAACTTGTTGGAACCACTGAGAAGTCAACAAGTGTTGCATCATGGGAAACAAATGATAGTTTAAAAATGACAGGATCAGCATAATATACTGCATGGAGAGGCAGGGAGATTCCTATCTCAGTGCCATTGACATTTGCTATATTGTATTGGCAATGGTTGATTTCCTTGTCCATAAAAAGGATTTTTTCTTTTTTCTAATGCATCATCTAATCAAAAATAATAAAAGTTTTTGCAATTCAAATAAAGAATTTCTTTTGGATCCTACCAAATATAAAAAGTAATTTTTCTCCCCAGTAGATTCTGTTTGGATTGAAATGTTTAAATATGTTCTAAATCTAGCCATGTAAACTTCATTTTGAATTTCCAGTTGCTACTAAGTATCTTGTTCAAAAATGACCTTTTTTCTGTGTCAAGCAAAGAGAGAAATTGTTCAAATGTTTGCTGATGTTCCTTTCTATAAATGTGAAGCACTCATTTTTCTAAGGTTTGTAAACAATATGAATGATTGTACAAATAAACAAATAAAAAACTGACTGAACTTGAAAGGCACTTCTAAGAATTCCCCAACATTAAAAGATAATGTGGTAAATTTATGCATTAACCTGATACTTGATAAAGGAGAAAGGTATTTTTTTTTCTTTGCATGTTTGATCTTTTAAAAAAGTGCATAGAATGAACTGAGATAAAGAAAATAGAAATAAAAATTTAAAAAAAAGAAAAAAAGTAATCTTGTAAATTGATAAAATTGGTTCACAGGTTATGAAATGTGTGTGTGTGTGTGTGTGCATACACATACAAATATACAAAAGCAGTATAATCCTATTAAAGTTAGAAATGAATACTTTTAAGTGATCCTAATATGAATAACAAATATCCACCAAACTCACATGATTACTAATCAGTAATATAAAGAGATTTCTTTATCTTTAGGGAGATGTTTTATGCTTATTTATTAAGCTTGGTTTAATTTGACATTAGAGTGTCCAGTGACTCCTTACACTAGTAAATAGTCAATGTGACTAATTTGTTAATTATCACCAGGGCTGGTGCAAGAATCTCATGCCCCTCCCACTGAATCTATGATATGGAACTCCCAACTCTACTACATCTCAATTTTCATAAGGTAGTATTCATATAAAATACAAATTTTATTGTAACCTAATTATGTACAATAATAGATCATATCCAATACAGTTGAACAATTCAACTAGAAAAATTGAAAGTAAATACAATGTATGTAAATGCAAATTAGAGACATGTCATAATAGATCATTCCATTTTAAATCAACAATGTTTTGCAGCAATTTTTAAAATCAACTTGAGATTTTTCTTGTTAAAATGTTGAATAATTTTAACCCATTCAACATTATGGATAAAAAAAATAGTGAATTTTATTTAGTGATTTTTTGAGACTTAGCATGAGCAAAACAAATTTATGAATTTGGACAAAAAAAAGGCCCCAGAATGATGCCAAAATCTGTAAAGAGTTTTTATCCTTTAATAGTCAGTTTAATTTGTAACATATAAATTATATATGTAAAAAAAAAAGCAAATATTGATAAGATAGCAAGAGTCAAAAAGCACTACCCAGGGCCCCCAATCAGTCTCCCCAATCAGCCTCTTTCTAAGAGGTGCACTTAGAAATGTGTTTATGCATGTTTTGCACCCACAGAAAATCAGGTTAATTTTCTTTTTAATTCTTTATATAAAGAGTGTTATCAAATCAAACTATAAAGACTGGGCTAGCAAGGACTTTCATTACTGATGTATTAATGAAACTCAAGCAAGTACAGAAATTTAAATATCTAGGACGTTTTCTAACAAATGACAAAAAATGTGATACCATATACAAAGGTGCATTGAAATAGTGAAAGATAAACAAAATATCAAGAAACAGGAAAATTTCATTAGAAACATAATTGAACTTTTATATAATATCAATCCACCAATATGGGAGTGAATGCTGGACAATTTCCTCACAAAATGAAGAGAACACTTCAGATAACAGAGATGTGGTTGTACAAAAGGATGTTGAGAATACCATGTGAGAAATGAGGAAGCAAAATGGAAACAAATTGTCATTTGTATAGACAGACACATTTGGAATTTCTAGGATGCATAATGAGGAAAGAAAGCTTGGAGAATTTAACACTCACAGGACATATTGAAGGTACAAGGAGCAGAGGGAACAGCAAGTAACCTATCAATCTTGTGTAAATGGATGTCAAGACAGGTAATTGGAAGGATAATAAAAAGAAAAATACTGCTAAGAGCTACAAGGAAAGGAAGTTGTGGATGGACTTGATCCCCCACATCTTAGAGAGACAGCACATATAAGAAGAATCAAACTGAAAATACACAGAACATTTTTAACAGCATTTCAAAGTATAATCTTCTCATTTTACTTTTGTCTCTCTTCTCAGCTTGATTCATTTTAATAGATAAGCTATTTTTTAAAATCAATCCTACACATCTATGTATACATGCACCTAATGCTATAGATTTGAGAGACTGAACAAAAATGTTTATCTTCTGCCACTTATAGTTTTATGGACATGACAAAGGACATTTTTGCCTGTGTTATCAAAGATGAATCTTTACAGACGACAAATTAATAAAATAAAATATTTGATAAAACAAAACTTCTAATTGCAAAAAAGAGATAATCAATATAGAGATTTAAGTGGCACAAGCTCGAAAGCAATGTGAAATAACATGATTAAAAATCAATCAATTAGTATTATAGAGAAGAAATACATAGAAATGCAGAGTGCACTACAAATTCTTTTACAGACCATAAAGAGAACCATCATTGATTATGGAAAAGTAAAATCATTTAAAAATTAATTAAATGACAAACAAAAAATATAATCACCCTGAATTTGCCAATCTCATTACATTTAGATGAATGAGCTTAAACTAAAGATAGTTTCTGCATTATTAAGCTTTTAAAACTAAAATGAAAATAAAATATACAAAAAAAATAGAGAATAGGGAACTGAATTTGAAATTTAACATAAGTTAATCCAGAAATGCATGCTATCATTTTTCTAAATAAACCAATCAGAATAAAAGCAAATAGTTTCTGAAACAAATAGAAACCAAGTTCATGCTTTAATTTGAAGACAACAAAGAATTTTGTAAGAATAATAGTTATTATAATAAATATAACTTCATTTTTCTGATTTTGATATAAAAACAATCATATTTATATTTCTATAATATTTTCTAACCATTCTTTCTAGAGTATTTTAAATGGGAAGGCATTTAAGATTGCTCTTTTTCAATCTATTTCATTTAACTGAGCTTAGTGTGACACTCAGTGAGAATCAATCTCACTACAGTAGAAATATTTGTGGACACTTGCTTGCTAAACATTGCTCCATAGTAAAACATTCATTTAACTCAAACTAAAGATTTCAAAATTTACTAGGTATTTTTAAAAACTTTTTTCTAAATAAAAGAAAGGCAGACATTAAAATGTATTTTATTTATTTTTTTTTTACACAGATTCATTTTAAAAGCAAGTCAATATTAAAGTAAAAGTGTGAGATACTTGAAAAGCTATACATTGAAAAGCAAACAATGTTATCTAATTTAAAACCTTATATAATCCTGAATATTTAATACAGAGTTTATATAATTACGTCTATATTACAGGATTTGGGGATTATAGTATTAAACAAAATAAGTCTCAATTAAAACTAAGAAACTGGTTCACTTTTAGAATATAAAGCAAATATACAGGAACTTTAGTGTGTTGATTAAGTTTGTAATAAGCAAATTAATTAGAAGAAAATAATTAGTTGAGACACTAACATTAGAAATAGTATCTCATTCAAAATAACACTTAACTTCTACTTTAATATTTTAAAAATATCTCAAGGTACTTAGCATATATTTGTCAAGTCTCAATAACCACCAAAGGAAATTTAAGTAACCTCAGATATGTGTCTTAAATTATTAAAAATATTATCATAATTAAATTATTACATTTTGAATTATTTTTGCATTGTAAATAAACAATCAATCTACTTAACCAAAACAATATGTGTCCCTTTTGAGTAGCAATTATTTTTATAATAAAGCTGTTACTATTTTTGTTTTAAAATCTGAATGCGACTTGTACAATATCAAGCACAGATCTTATTAATTTTATGTAGAAAAATCTTATTGAATTGTATACGCTCTATTTGTGATTTATATCATCTAAAACATAATATAAATTTATCCTAGTTAATAACATATTTGGAAACTCATCTTTATGATGAGATATATGAGAAAATGCTTTATAAAAAGTGATATTACAACAGAATAGTTTAAATCTGAACATTTCTAGAAATTAGATATTTTAATGTTTTTTTAATGATTTTCTAAACTTACAATTTATCCTTGGTATGCCAGTACTAAGGAGAGATAAATAAAAAGTATGATACCTTTTTTTAGAACTTCCATGGTTGAATCTGTTGCTGGTTTCATACTGGAAGCCATAATCTGGATGTGTTCCCAATCATTGTTCAGTTGAACAACTCTGCCCTGAATAGTGTCAGTCATACTGATGCTTTGCTTGTGGTTTTCTTTAACCATATGGCCATACTTTTGGTTGATGCTGTCTATCTTGGGCTGTCGAGTACTCAGAGCTTTTTGCATAGTCTGAACAAAAAGGTGTAAGAAACAGTGATCAATACATTAATTGATTCCATGTAATAAATAACAATCAGTTATTACAGGAAAAAAGGAGAAAGAAAAAAAGCAAATTGCAAATGGTAGATTTATGGATGGATTTTTACATCTTCTAATTGTTAAAAGTGTCAAATGAAGAGAAAAACATAGTTGACCAGTTTGGTTGATTTAATTAAAGATTAAAATTTTCTATTAATATTTGTTTATTAGTTGAAGGAAAAGTTTTCTCAAGCCTTTAGAGAAAGAAGCTTTTACAAGATGTAACAAGAAGGAAACTGGCTGATATCAATAAAAATAAATTTTATTTAAAACATAATAACTATCTCATAACTATAATATCCAAGCTGTTGGGTAAATTTAGGGAATTTGACATCTATTAAAATAAGATTAGATACTTACTTAAGGTATAGTCACAAATTTGAAAACAAATTATTTAGAAATAACAAATGTGGTTTACAATCTGATGAAGCTTATCTCTTTCTATAGCAAATATTAGTTGTTTATCAAGGCTACCCAAACTAAAGGCCTACCAACCATGTAGGATTGGAGACAAGTAAATTACTATTAACCTTAAATAACTACTAATCTACAATTTCTGAAAAAAGTTTTAGCAAGAGATTTGTTAGTAATATCTAATAATCCTGCCTAATATTAGCAATAAATTATTATTTCTTATTAATCAGAAAGTGGGGCAAAGGCTACATGTATAAATCAATGAGAAAATTAACTTTTATAAAAAATACTCATCAACAAAGCATAAAAATAATAATGCAACTCAGAGAAACAATAGTTTTGAAAGTTTTGTTCCATGATTTTTTTATCATATTTATAGTCATGATTTTATCAGATTATTTTCATTTATTTTATAGACTATGAAGAAAATGCTCATGTTACCATGCAAAAATCATAAGAGAACTTTAAAACTTTTAGTGCTTGTACTTTGGTTGCTTTAGGAGACTGAAACAAACAATATTTTTTAAAAAAGATGTTTGAATGCTCTCTTTTCATTTTGAAATGAAGAATTTTAGAAACTAACATGAAAATTTATGCACATCTTTAATAATGTTAACCATCATAAAATGGAATATCCCACCATTGAATTGTGGTATCCATTGGAATTTTTAAATCCCCATGATCTGTTTCCTTTAAAAAAAATCTTCATACTCTTGACAATAAAAAGATCATTAAATATCTTGTGCTCCATGGGACTGTTTATGTAACATTGCCTACTACATAAAAAATGACATTTTAATGTCTTTGGAGAGGCTAAAATATTGGTTGTTTGAGGCTCTTAAGACAACTTAAGACCCAACAATAAAAGATTTTGACGTTGTCTTCAAATTTTAGCATGGTAACACAACTATTTACTTCATATTCCATAAAATAAAGGCAAATAACATGTGAAAACTGAATTTATAAATATAAGGAATCATGGACTAAAACTTTCAAATATCAAAATTTTTGTTTTTTAAGTCTATTATTTTTTCTTATTTCTAAAATATTTCCATGCTTCACTAATGGATATTTTTGTAAAAGCTAAAATCATTTATTGATTGATTTGTACAGGTACATTTTCTTAGCTTTTTGCTCAATAAGAAATAATTGATTGCTAATATTAGGTAGAGTTGCTTATTAGCTAATTATTTGATATCACCAACAAGTTCCTTGCTGAAAATCTTTTCAATAATTGGTGGTTAACAGTAATTTAAGACTAAAATATTCACCTCTAATCAGAGGCACACTCTACATGGTTGCTCAGCCTCTACTTGGGATAATGTTGCTGTTTATGTAATGCATATTATAGGTAAGCTTTATTAAATGATATCAAAACTTACATGCATTGTAATGCTTACATCAAATTCTAGAGGTTATGGTAGAGTCATAAAACAATCATAAAAATTTATAACAAACTACATTTAAATGTGGCTATACATAGGCAAGATGTTACCTTTTCTAATCACTGCCAACTAATACTACAACTATGCTATTACTCACCTTCTTAGTTTTAGTCATTTTCTGCACTAACGAATAATATGCTTCTGATGGTAAGGACAAAAAACTGATGGCTAAGAACTGAGCTGAAACTTGTTTTAGGAAGTTACTAAGTTAAGTTACTAATACTAAAGTTGAAAAATCAAGAAGAAAAGGAAAGTCAATAGTCATGTATTAATGCAAGTATTACTGACAGAATAGAGTTTATTATACAAATCTTAGTCAAAAAGTAATGCCTGTTCTAATTTAATTTTAAAGTATTAGTCAGAATTCTCTCTCTTTTTTTAACTTATAAACCATAAAGTGTTGAAAAGTCCTGGGAAAAAGCTTGCAGTTACCTTCATTTCATACTCATAATAATCTTTCAAAATTGAAAGCATGAATGCATGAAGAAAGCAAAGAGCTATCATAGAACTTTTGTTTTTGGAAAGAGAAAGTGTTGCAAACATTCACATGAAGAGATTAGTGAATATTTATGAAATGTCAGCACTTGATGTAAATGCAGTAAAGCGATGGGTTCAGTAGAATTAATGGTAATCGTAGAAACAAAACAGAAATTGACCAGCTTATGAGTTGACAGAATTATGATTACAAAATTCCTTGAAAGCCTTTAGGCCTGCCATAGTATTGCCTTCACTCTCTTGCCTATTCATAGGTCTACACAAAATGGGTTACCAGAGTGATGCTGACAGATTCCATGAAAGAGCAAAGGGTGTTTCTGCCTAAGAACTTCTGAATCTGCATAATAAGGATGGCACTTTCTTACGCAGAACAGTCATAGAAGATGTAACTTTGAGTCACTATTATGAATCAGAGAAGATCAATGGTGTGGCGCTACCCAGATACAGCAAGAAAAAGATGAAATTTAAGTCAGTATACTCTAATGGAAAGTGATGACCATTCTATTTTAGGAAGAGAAGTGAGTCAGAGTTTACACCAAATGGTATCATTATCAATTTGACTCCTATGAGAACACATTGTCAAAATTCAAAGCAAGGCTTCTTTCAGCTAGGGCACATTTGAAGATGAATGATGTGCTTTTGCAACATGACAATACAAAATTTTCACAGTAACTCAAATATTACAGCTCATCAACTGTTGAAGACTAGATTTGGAATCCTGAGATTTCTGTGTTCTTTTTGCTGTTTTATTCTGTTTTATTTGAATATCACCTCATGCATGCAATAAAGCCACTAAGACACAAGGGGTTGCTGATTGTGAAATAATAAAAAACGGGAAATATTACTGAGGAGTAAGAACAATAGAAGTGCAATCAAGAAGACAGTAGACATTGTATTTAAATTTTTGAAGATCAAATTTGTCTGGAAAGCATGGAGTCAGAACAAGAAGTGTGAGAAAAAACAGCATAGACCTTACCATTACATCTAGCAAATTCAACTGTGAATTGATGAGACCAATCTAGTACTGTGCTTAAATTCATAAATTCTAGGTACTGCTAATTTTATTGTAATTAAAGAACAGGTATTTTTGACTGGTTTCCATATCAAAGATCATTGATCATTAAAAACGTATTTTTGTTGTTGTGAATATCAAAAAAATCATTATACAATCTATAGCTTATATAATTCTTATGTAAAAAAATAGAATATAACTGATGTTCAATATTCATCCATTTTAATATTTTTATTGTGAAAATTAAAATGTCCCAATTGTAAATATATCCCTTTTTAGCCTTCATTTGACAAGAAACATATTCTAACCTTCCTAATATTTCAAGTTTATTTCTTTCTTCTTATAACACTGTCCAATATGTTACAAAAAATTAAATACAAGATATTCTTACCAATATTTCTTGAATAATACTGACACATAAAAAATGATATAAATGATCTGGCACTTACATGGGCATCAAGGACGAGAGAATCATGATCATTGGCTGAAGGAATGGAAGAAATTGGGCCTTGTGTTTCCAAGACTGATTTTGTTGTGCTCAACCATTGCTGAAGTTCATCAAGTTCATCCAAAAATTGTCGTAATGAGCAAAGTTTATTTTCAATAAATTTCACATGTTCAGGAATTTTGGTTTCCAACTGGAAAGAAAAAGTTCCAATTGATGGAAATAATTCATAATAAGTTAACAATATAGGCATTTATAAAATGTAGATATAATCAAGCTTTAATGTTTGGAAAAAAAATAATTATTCTCTAGTTTACACACTTCGTTCTGAACAATATAAATAACTTAACATTTAAGATTTTAGTCAAACTTGCTACCTGCTAAAAATAAAAAAGGAATATAAAAAGCAACTTTCATAAAAAAAAAGAAGAAAAATTAAACTGATGGAAAATGATATTCATTTTATACATCAGACAAACATGACAAACATTTTTAAGAAACATTATGCAATTAGAAAGTAAAGCTTTATAGACATTATTCACATTAATTTTTAAAGCTATACATATTATATAAGTCTTCATCTATTATTTATTTTTTGCATCAATTTTTCCTATAAAAATTAGATTTTACAAGTTGATAAAATTATTGTCTAGATGCAATCCTATTACTGAAAAAAAAAGTTGTTTTTTTTTTTGACAGTTTCAGTTGAAAAAAAAATCTGGTGAACTAAAATAATTAGGATTCAAATGTTTTTGTAAAAATTATTTAAATCTCACCACCAGACAAATATCTTATTTCATTAATTTTTTATTTGCACTGAGAAAACAGTACAGAAATATGTATTTTATGGACTGAAATTACAAAAAGTAATAATGGTAATTTTAACACAGACCATTACAAGATAAATAAGCATAATTACCTTTTTCCACCGACTGTTTAAGTTATCAAGATCTTTACTCATGTTTTCTTTGTCCTGGTTAGACAAAGTTTCTTGCATTATCATCTGTTGTGCATTACGATTGAGGGCTTTCAACCTCTGTTGTAGAGTGGAAAGCTCATCTTCTCTCTCCTAACAGAATAAATGAGCTATACTGATAACTTGCTCTATCAAAGATTATATTTTGCATATATACAATAAAATATAAATTGTCATATATGTAAATCATGCATTTTATTAAAAAAAAATCATATTTACAAAAAACTAAACCATCAAAAGAAAAAAGAGGATTTTTAATCAACAATTTGAAATTAACAAAAACAAAAAGAAAAAAATCTAAAATGATGACAAGGTTTTTGGAAAGATACTAAATTATATGGGAAAAGGAAAAACACTTGCATATCATGTTGTCTTGTATGAACAGTTTTGTGAGGTTTATCAAGAACATGTCTGTTAATTCATATTCAAGTAAAATCTTGATTTAGAGATTTTAAGGTTGTCAAGGTGTATACTGATCATGAGGTTAAAAATGTCATGCAAGAGATAGAAGCAGCAAGTAAACATATTTCTAGATGGCATTCCTCTTTGAGTAAAGGCTAGAAAATCTATAAATTTGAAATTTCCACAAAGAACTAAAAGAAAATCATAAAAAATGAAGCTGTCAACATTATGTTTTCCAAAGAGATCAAATAAAGAACATAAAATCATTTTTCTCCATTAAAATAGCAATTCTATTAAGAAGTAGATATTGCTATGAAAGAGTAAGTTCAGCATCGAATGTCTATATTTTGTCAACAATGGTTGTGGTAAACTTGAAGTACTGTCTCTGTCTTTAAAAAATGCTAATGGAGGTAACACATCACCACTATTCAATATTGACTTGTGACATTATTTTTAATGATATTGATTATTAGCTTGTCTAGGAAAGAGGAAGATTTGCTGAAAGTTTTAACTGTCCAAATACAATTTGTGATGGCAGATGTTCAATTTAAGATGATGTCACTTCAATGGTGATAACATGAATTTTGTGTGCCAAGTTAAAAAAAAAAAAAAATTAAAAAAAATAATAAAAAAACAGTTACATACAACATTCAAAGCTATTTAAAAGTCTCAGAGAAAAAAGTTGCATGCCACTACTAGTGTTACAAATAATAGTAATAATAATAAATGTGAACAAAAATGCAACAGTCATTAGAAGGTTAATTTATTGAGTAACCATAACAAAAAGATTTACCTTTATGATATACTAACTTTTAACTGTATGTAAATATTCAGTGTTTGTGTATGTACACATGTAATTCGTAAATACAGTCAGTAACATTTCTGATAATAATTAGAGGAATCAAACAGAGATAGATTATAATATTTTGATGTAAACAAAGCTTCAAAATATTATAGATTGTTATTCTTTTTCTCTTTCTTCAATTACAGAATGCCCAAAATAATAATTATCATTTTCCTTCATAAAATTTCTATTATATAAGGTTTGTTTTAGGCTAGCAATATCATTTGTTTTTTGTTTTTTTAAAATATATCAGCATCAGTAGCTTCTAGTCTTTCTTTAAGTGAGTGTCACATTTGAGAACCCTCAGGGAATTAGGAATGGAAACCTTTATTTCTTTGAGGAGAGTATATTCCTAGATTTTCTGTTATGTCCAATAACTTTCTTAGGATTTTCCAAACTTGTAGCAGTCAATTTCTCTTCATGAAAATACTCTGTCTCTCCTGTAAGTTGCTTTATTTATTTAATACTATGGCATTTTAATAAATGGAATGAACTTGTCAGCACTTTTATCCACTGTCTCACAAAACATATAGACACTGGAATTGTGTGAAGTTAAAGTTTGTATTTTTCCTTTTCTAATTAGAAGCCCCTAGATTGTGTTCATTTTATGCAAACTGAATTTTCTGATCATAGTAGGTGTTGTGTTAATTTATTTTCTAATATCGTTTTTAACTTTTAACCTTTTTCCATAAGGCTTCTGTATATTGTCCTTTTCTCTTTATACATTATCAGGTATTGTTGATTTGAGATTCTCTCTATGAAAATTGGCTTTTTGATCTACATAAAGTCTCATTTAGTTATGAAGAAATTAAATCATTATTAAAATAACAATTTTGTATATTGCATAAATTTGTTATATACATTTTATGCAGTGTCATATTCATTTTACATTGAATATAGAGACCAGTTCTAAATAAATTCTAAACTACAGTCAATTTACATACATCTATCAATGTCACTTGATTAAATTAATAAAGGAAACAAAAATGTCATTTTAAAATTTGGCTCATCATAAAATTTCAATTTTATTCTTGGAAAAATGTATGTGTGCAATAAAGAAAAAGAAAAATAATTAGTCAAAATCTAACAAAATATTTTCAAACAGGAATGTCATCAGTTGTATTCAGTTAATTTCATTAACATGTTTCAAACTGACTCTAGATATATACTTTATTTACTCATTCATTGTCTCTTAATCTCCTATACATAAAGATAAGTATAATATGAAGCCATTTGGCTCAATAAGTAGTTAAAACAAAGTAAGACAAGCAGTCAATATGGTTGTTACATCAAAAGCTCAACTTAAATCTTCAGTTGCCTTGATGGCTGAATAGAAAAAGTAGAGGGTGATGTTATACCTTCCTTCCATGATAGGAGAAACTGATTATGATTTTCATTCAAAGCTGCTTTATTGTTCTGTAGACAAGCAAATACATATATTCAAAGAGATATGCATGAGTACATGTGCATAAATATTGATATCATATGTACATACATGCTTATGAACATCTCTCTATATGTCATTTTATACAGTCTCTAGGCTCTCCCAATACACGCATGTATTAAAAAATTCACAGTTTATTTCTACAGATATATAGATATTCATGTATATATGCCATTCCTCTCTGTATATAAAATATGCATCTATTTACTAATTGCAAAAATACCTAATTCATATTTTAATATATCTGAAATTGATTGTATAGATAACTGCAGCCAGCCATATCAACACTTTTAACAAAATATATATATATATATATATATATATATATATATATATAGAGAGAGAGAGAGAGAGAGAGAGAGAAAGAAAGCACTTCCATTCTCTTAATGGCACAAAGAGCAAACTTGAAGTTTTTAATCCTCACCAGAGCTAGCATTTGTTTTCACTTTTGTAAAGTAAAAAGTTTTGTAGATAAAAAAATGGAAAAAGCTTAGGAACTAATCATGTTATGGCAAACTTTAAGAAATTCTATCAATTAAGTAATTTGAAGAAAAGCAAACAAAGTAGCAACCAACAAAGAAGTAATGTGGATCTAAAAATCTAAAATTAAATCAAAAAGTCAAAGAACAAAAGTGGCAAGTGGCAAGTATAAAACAATCAGGTCAAAATCAATCAGGCTGGAGGAGAGCATTAAAGAATTTCTGTTTAAAAGCAATAAATAGAAATGTCTACAATGTCACTTGAAATTCTAAGTGAACTTTCTTTAAGAATTGCCACCTTGATGTAACAGAAGCTTTATTGTCCATGTGAATCAGAAAATAATGTCATTAAAAGTACATAGATTTGGTAAGAGCATAATCAACAATGAAATCAAAGTTGAAGTTTTAACGATAAGTGTTTTTAAGGAGAAAATAGATTTTGATCAAACAACCTGATAAAGTTCTACATAAGCCCTTTTGGTAGAGATGACCTTAGTGAAAAATAGTCTTTCTCAAAGCTCAAAGCAACTGAACCAAAACTCAAAGGAAAAAACTTAAGTTGATAAATGGTCATAATAAAGTTGATAATGATATTTTCAGGTTCTGTAAATTATATGATTGAAAACAGCATGTGTCACAAATTAGTGTTTTCTTCACAGTATCATCTAAAATACAAATTTCTAATAGCCATTATTTTTATATATTTTTCACTTCTTATAAAGGTTTCATGGGTTTGAACTATGACCTGATCTTAAGGAAACTTTTCTTCAATTCTTCTTTCATACTGTAAGAAAAGAAGAGACAGAAATATCTTGGATATTGTTGATATATTTACAATCATGTTCTATGTTTTTCTGAAAAAGATTTGTCATCATGAAGGTGAACTATGCTTATATTAGAAACTCCTGATTGTAAGATTAAAAATTTAATACAGATAAGCTTTAAAGATTAATACCTTATTATAGTGAATAATTTATATATTATTTAATACACACTGTCAAATTTTATTATGAAGGTCAATGTCTTTACAATAAAATTGGTGTTAGCTTCCGATATGATAAAAATTTTAGGATATATTTTTATTTTTTATTTCCCAGTATATTATGGAAGTTTCAGCTTATAATATTTATCCTTACTAAAAATATCAATAATAAATTATTTTATGGGTGATTAACATAATATCTATGTACTTGAATAAATTATTATTTTACATATTAATATTTAATCCTAGAACCTTTATTAGTTCTTTATCCATTGATTTTGTTAACTTTTCTACTGTTTCTGCTTTAGCATTACTTAGAGCAGTTTTTATTGCTTTCTAAAGACCTTCACTATAATACTATTTTCTATTCTCATCTAAATCTCTTTTAATGATTGTCCACAAATTTTTTAGATTAGTATCTGGAGAATCAAGGAGCCATTTCATTAATTTGGTTCCTCTGAAACTTCTTTTGGCAAGGTGGGAAATAGCTTTTCTGAATGTGAAAGAGGGTTGTTTTATATGAATATACTATTTAGTTTAAGTCTTCTTCAGCGTAACATGGAAAATTCAAAACTTGTTTTTTCCAAGAATTTACAATAAATGTCTGCATTTGAACCATCATCATCATAATCATCTTTGTAAAGATCTATAATTTTACTGCCTACAATACTAAGATAAATTATTTCTCTATCTAATATTGTCTTATAAGTTGTGTTGGTTGACTATTTCAACTTTTAAACAATTTCCAACATTGTGTCTCTATCACTCAATAAGTTTATAATATCTTGTTTCTCCTTTGAGGTTATATCTTTCTTATGTCCTGTAATAATCTTTACATCTCATATTTTTTTAAATAAATATCAATAACTTGATTACTACATGTATTCATTTCCAATATTATGAACATGCTACCAAATAATGTATTATAAATACTTATAATATTCCCACATATTACAAAAGTTAAAATTCACTTAGTATATTTATGTTATAAATATAAGTATCTGTTTCAAAAATTTTACCAACACCATTCTAACCGAAAACATTGACTTGCATAATAAAATCAAACATAGAGCATATCCTTCTTGGAGAGATTTATATACTTAATGTTGTCAAAAAAAAAAAAAATGAAGATAATCTTTATTTGCTTGAAACATCTACAGGAGTCATTTGCTTACAAATACAAATTCTCTTACCTTGAAATCTCAATTGATCTTCAAACATTATGTATCATCTAAGACATTTTAAATTATCCTTATTCTTAGTTAATTTATTACATGCACAGATTAAGTATTTCTTGAACTCAAATTGAAATTTACTTTTTAATGCATAATGGGAGAAAAAAAAGAGACATGGTGAAATGAGTGTGTAGTCATTTCTTTTTCTTGCATATATATTGAATAATTAAAGTTATTTAAATTTCTATTTTAACATAATAGAGAATATTCTCTATAATAGAGAAACATTCTAGTTTTCTGTTATCAGGCAGTAGTAGTTACTGGTTTTATTAAGGTCAAGGATTCTGTATTAAAATGACACATCTTCTCCTCACTCTCCATCTTTCATCCAAGCTGACCTCTTGTAAACCCCATTGTAAAAAAAACAAGAATAAATAAAAGATTGTTTGAGATTTTAACTAAAAAGTATAGCATTTCTTTTCATAATTCAATTGAGTAATTATTTTTGGCAGAATTAGATTTCTCATTTACATACTGTATTTTTTGTAAGATTTTGAATTGCAGGAGGTGAAAATTTTGATTTTGATATGCAATAGATATAGAATAATTAATGTAATAAAATATAAATAATTGCTTTTAAAACAATCTAGTTCTGATTTGTGTCAGTAATGTAACATTTATTAGTACTGTAAGTGGAATTGGTGAACTGGGTTCAAATTCTCACCTAACCAATTATGGTCACTTTCATACTAATGCCTTTGAGAAAAATATGAATCCATCTCTTCAATCTTTCAGATATCTATTAAATAGCACGATAGATTAGACTCTCTAACTTATAGATAGTTTAGAAGAATGACAACTCTGAATTCAAAACTGTGGAGAAATCAACAGGAAATCACTATATTTCTCAATAAGTCAAGACAATTCATAGATAATAAAGAAAAAGAATCTGTGGAAATCTATAATTACCTACATCTCAAAGGGTCATATCATTAAAAAAAAATTGATTTAAAATTTTATAAAAAGTTTCTAATATTTTTTTAATAAAAAGGTAAATTTAGAGAAAATATTAAATTATTGCATTCTTTAAGAAGCTGAATCATTCAATGCCAAGTCTGCTCAAAATGAAGGGCATTGAATGATTCAGCTTTGTAAAGAATGCAATAATATAATATTTGTATTGTTGATTAATTGAAAGATATCATGCATTATTGTTAAATAGAATTCATAAGTAAGTGCTGAAAAGTTCTCATCCCATTTCTCACAATCTGAGCATTATTTTGTCATTATAACTGGAAAGTGTGTTCTTTTATGTTGTAAACTATCAATTTGCAGGGGGTTTGTACCTTAATTTATTTTAATGGAAAGGAAAGAATTTTCAAGTGTGGAAATCTGGAATATCATGAAGTTCTTTTCCTGTCAAAGAATACTCCAAAGAAATCCATGAGTGCATGATGCAAACATTGCATTGACAAGTTACTGTTGTATTCAACAGTAAAGGGACATCAATTCCCAGTGTGGATATTTTGAGATAAAGCACAATCTAGTGTCAATTCCAGAAATTGTTCATCATGTTCATGTCTAAACTTTGGCCAATCAATGAATTTTGGCCAAAAGAATTGCTAAGGCAATAGACATATCCAGGGAATGTGTTGAGGTTATAATTTACAATGCAGTTAAGTATGCAGAAACTGTCAGCTAAATGTGTGCCAAAATGTTTGACTGCTAACTAGAAAACAATATCATGTGGACATTCCCAAGTTGATTTTTCACTATTTTCAGTGATCTTGTAATCATTTTTGGAATGACTTGTCACTGTTAATAATGAAACATGGTTATATCACTCATTATAATGTAGAGACCGAACAAGAGAACATAGAGTAGCAGCATTTGGTGTCTCCACAGCTGAAGTAATTCAAAATTACAAACATTATTAGGAAAAGTTCTTATCATTGTTTTTGAGTTTTTTATGGTAAGGAACTTATCTATCTTCAAAAGAACCAAACAATTAATATGGAATATAACTCTAGCTTGCTGGACTGATTAAAAAAGGCTTTTGGAAGCTGTGGAGTGATTTTCTCTTTTTGCATATAGGGCTTGCAAAAGAGATGTTTTGAAGGATTTGGCATTTGGGTGCCCAGATCATCCACCCTAATCAACTGATATTACTCTATCTGATTCTTTACTGTTTCCAAACTTTAAAAAGAATCTCAAAAGAAGAAAATTTTTTAATGATTCATGTTACATGTTACTAATTCATTACTTTCTTAGCAAGCCCAGGCACTTTTCAGGATTAATTATAAATATCTCAATTTAAACTTGTGACTGAAAAATTCACTAATGAAGAAAAGGAAAACACTATGTGATGTTTAGGTCAATCTGACTCATCAGAAATGTGACTCCATGCAACAACACAGAAAATTGGGAAAAATCTGTATTACATGACAAAATCACCTGAAGAATGTATCATTATGACATTAAAAAAAAACCTACATCCTAAAGCAGTTAGCATTCAACAGATAATTGAGATGGTGGACAAACACTTGGAATTTTATCTCACTCACATTCTTTCTTTTCAGTTCTAATTTACTCAATTTTTATATCTCAGTCTAAAGATTTTCTTATCAGGATTTTGATTCAGTCCATTAGCACATAAGATAAATTCTCATTAATGGTATAGATATAAATTTGGAGCACTTTTGAATGCATAGAGAATGTAATGTATAAAGAAACTGAAACCTTTTATGGAGGATAAAGATCCACTCCATACAACAAAAAGGACTTGACAATAGAAAATCCCTCATAGACATTTCAGTTTCTTGATATGAATCATATTAAATATTAGACATTTTGAATTGAAAAATAAAGAAAATTTCCAGAAAATATTCACCAGAAAAACAAGAAGTATGTTATTAGTCAGGTTGCATATTGTGATTTTTAAGCATAGCTTAGATGTGGCCCAAGACCAAAAGAATGGAGTACACAGTCAATTGATCTAGTGAGACAAGCTTGCTGAAGTACCCAACAGTCAGGTTGCATATAGGTCTGAATACATACTAGATTAATTAATGCCTTTTAATTCACAAAAAAAAAACAACAAAAAATGGTGCAACCATTTTAATGAAGATTTCTGAAGATTTTTCTAATCATTATTATTTAATAAAATTTTATTCCTGCAATTTGAATAAATTACTTGAACATTCTTTGAAATCTCTATAAAATATTTTAGCATGAATGTTAATCTTTCAGCTAACATGAATCTAATTTGTAATTTGGCAAATAAAATGAGTGCAAAAAGCATGACTGCTAAGGTTATTTATACAGGAAATATTTTCTTCAACTTGATCATTTTCTCTCTTTGTTAACAAACTAATCAATTAATTTCAACCTTGAAATATAAAAATTATATGTCAACATAAGACTAATTAGTTTATTATTTTATAAACTTAATTAGATTTAGTAAAAATATTTTCCATAAATATTCTGATATGGAAATATTTAAAACAAAATATAATCAGTGATGGAGTAATTTTGCTTCTTTCTGTCAAATATATAAAACCATTCTTATTTTGATTGAAAATAAATTTATTGACTATTTATACTAAAATTTTAAAACTTATTTTGAGAGCTACCAGATAATATTTAGATTCTGGTTAATAGTCCTTACATTTTATCTAAATCTGATATAGACAAATATATCCAGTAAGAGATTTTTATGTTTATAGGTATAAAGCTTTATAAGAAAATTTCACATACTTTTTAGGTTCACTAGTGACCAACAGGGCCCCTAAGAGACAAGTACTTTCTTGATACAGGAAAAAAATAGCAGCTGGAGCGGGTACTGGTTTTGTGGCATTATCATTTCTTTTGTCCAGAACTGCACAAATCAATTTTTCGAGGTGGGGACACTAACACAACCCATTAAATTAAGGGTTTACTTGCATGGTCCAGCAAATAGAACAATGGTAATGAGTTTCTTATGTTGCAGTTTCCTTCTCTTAGCCAATAGAGGTATGAATTTAAGAGGTCTACTGTTTCTTAAAGCTGTGTTTGATAGCAAAGCTGCCTGAATTACATTACATACTTTTAAACCAGACTTTAAGCAAAAACACAATACGTAATCTATAAGTTTTTAAGTTTTAATTTAGTATAAGTTCTTACAGTGTATTCAGCTTTGGAGAGAGCCTCTAGCAAACATCGTCACTGAATGGTGTCAGATGATTATTTTTATGTATTCTTAAAATTTTATCCAAACTAAAACTATAGTTACATAAAAGCATATTTTCTTAAAAAAATTTTATTTCAGGGCATTTATTTGTTGCACATTATTTTACAATGAGAAAACTTGACTCCTTTCATCTACAATAAAATTGCAAGATATGTTAACTTAAGTACATGCAAAGAAGTTTTTAATTTGTTTGATATTTCATTGAGTAAAATTCAGGCTGAGGATATTGCATTCATTTCACATAATGTCTTTAGGAAAGACACAAATTCATCTTTTTTTCTCTCCCAGACATAGATAAAATAGTGGGGTGGGTAGAGGAAGTAGACTCTTTAGCCTTGGTAGGAAAACCAGTCTAGAAGGACAAGTTTGAAATCAAAACCACATCACTATTTTTCCTAAAAATAGGCATGACAATGCACAGTATACAGATATTGAAAAAAAAATGTGAAAATCCATGTTCACATATGACTTAGAGACACAGCATTATTTTATTATAAGTACTGTAATACCATTGAAGTATTTGTAGTTGCCATATATAAAGTGTTATGAAATGCATATATTACAATTCTGAGTAATCAGATGGTCTTTTAAGGATCTCTGACAAACTAAAGGATAAAGTTGTTTTTTAGAGATCTTGTTCTTTTATATTTAAGAGGAATTTCTTTAAAAATAAAAAATGGGTGAATATATACAAATATAGCAAATACTATTTATAGAAAATAATACATTTTTATTGAGTTCTTCATTAAAAAATAATTGATTAATGGATATTTCTGAAAACTTAAGCAACAACATTTTTATCAGATCATATCGATTTACAAGAATTAGCTTATGTGTATGAATTGATTTCCTATAGAAACTTAACAGCTAAGCAGTAGCCACTTATATGTTATCCTTAACTTACACAGTAAAACAGGTTCAACTAAGAGGAATGTTTTAACCTCATTTGTTTCTTTTTAAACAAGAGACATTATTTGACAAGTTGATTCTTTAATTTGAAATACATTAAAATATAACCAAATTTATGAAAGACAATGCAAGTGTATCTGTTTGATCACTAAAATGTCAACCATCTTAATGATGAAGATGTGTATTCAGATCAATCTTCTCTTTTTAAGTAGGATTTTCAGAATTGTATTTAAAGCTCATTGTTTAGCATAAATGTTTGAGCTTATATCAGGTTGTTTCATTACTAAGCACAAATACAAATTTATAAATCTCTTAATTGAAGAAAAGATTAATTGATATATTATCTCAGTTTGGGGTTAAGTGATTTAGAACATTCAAGAATGGGATGTTTTGGAATAGGGTAAAAAGTGAGTTAAATTAATAGTATGGGTGTTTATTTGTATTATCCTGAAATATGGTAAGTTTGCCAATCAGTATAGTCATAAGCAATTGACCTCATCAAAATCAAAATAAAATGAGTACTAATAAGTGTAATACTTACTGTAATATACACAGATGCCAGTTTTAGGATTTGAAAATTTATAATAATGCAATTATGTTACATTACAGCGGTGTTATAAACTACACAATAATATATACATGTATTTATAGTTGTACTATTCAAAATTATTATTATATATGTGTGCACATGACACCAGCAAGAAATAATTTTGAGGAAATGATAGTAGGTAATTTTAAAATTCTAAAAAGGCTTCAGATCAAATTTTGAAAATGCCCATTTTGCTTATTGTTTTTTTAAAAATTAAAATCCTGCTGTTACACATAATTTCAGCTTACACTCTGATCAAACAAAACTATGACAGTAGAAATTATCTTGTTTAATACCTAAAACCTATTTGCTGATGTTTTTTAATCTTTTTTATTATGCAACAATGAAAGTACACTATAGTATATACGATTAAAAGATTATAAAACCATCACACAGCAAATATGAATGATTTAAGTAGAAGTCTTCAAAGTATTTTTAGTTCAAGGCATCATCAATATCCAGAATTCCATAACTGGTATGCATATCCCAACAGGAAATCAGCAAAAAATAATTTTCTGAAAATACGATCTTGTTTACTCTATGTAACTCTTTAGCACACTTATGTCAGAAATTTGTTTTTCTCATTATAGCAATTTACTAAGCTTAGCTTGACACTAACCTATAATAGTAGATTACTCAATAAACATCAAACTTAGTAAATTTTATGTGAGAGTAGTTTGTTAATCATTGTGCTATGGTAGATGTCTTGTTTTTCAATTATATAAGTAATTATCCCAATTCATTGTAATCTGTTTTCTTTCATTTTTATTTGCCCGTTTTTGTCTTGACTTTAAACCCAAAACAGATTTGGAGGATAATTCTTTTATTTGTATCACTTCAGTTATTGCTGATAAAAATAAGAAAAATATTCATTAAAAGGCAACAAATTCTCAGTAATCCATCCTGAATAAACAATTTTGAGTAAGATGTCCTGAAAAAGTAATCAGGCCATTATTGAAATGCTTATTATACACATAAAAGTGAAGTAACTTTCTTAGTAAGTTTATTACTTGTTCATATCTGTTAACAGAAATAAAATGTCGTTTTTTTTCAATCATTTCATAAAAATATGATTTCTGTTTATCTTGTCTTCTATTTTTTGTTGAAAATGGGAATAATTGAATGGCAAAGACAATTATAAAGGAAATAGAAAGCTTTGCTTAAATTTCAAAGTGTTAAAAGAAACTTGTGTGATTGAAAATATCAACCTGACTTTTCCAGATAATTTCACACTTACAGGATTTAGAATAATGGTATCATTTTAGAATAATAATATATGAATTAAAATTTTACAGACTTGAGCTCTATTTAACACAAATCAAATATAACACATTACACAGAATGAATTAAGTGGCAGAATCTATCAAATAATTGGCTAGATATCCATGAGATATCAGATGTCTGCATTTTGCTTGAAGAATGTGTGAACACAATGTGTACTGACATAAACACCAATCAAGTATGTTTGAGTGATTGTTTGATTCTAAAGAGAGTCCATGGGATGAAGTAACAAATCTTAGAATGAATAAATATCTTTTTAAATATTTATCAGTTTTAATGTCAAGTTAATGTTGTATTCACTGTAAATTTTTTTCTCTTATAATAATTTACTGTAACATTATAGGTACTATATAAATCAAAAGAATTCTATTTTCTGTCAAAATATATAACAGCAATAAATTATATGCAATAAGTGTATTTTGAAGCATCAAAGCATCTATCTTAAAACATTTTATTCTCTTTAATTAAAACATAATACTGATTAGAGAGAAAGGAACCAGTTAATTTAACATCTCTATTTGAAATTAAATTGAAATGTAATTTCTGGTAATTAATAAATAATTCAAATTTTTATCTGCTTGAAGTGAAGCTATCTATGCTTATGGTCAAAATTAAATGGAATATATTCACCTTAAGCAAAATTATAGCAAAGTGTAAAGTTAAAAATCTAAATTATAAAAATTATCATTTGAAATTGACTATCATGGAATAATTTTGATGCAATTTTACTTCATAGTTCTGTAGATCAGATTATTTTTAGAATAATAATTATTCAGGATATTCCTACTTATGGTTCATTTATTGGATGCATATTTTAACAAATTCAAAAGATGTTTTTATTTTTCTTCTTAACTTCTTCATTGCTTAGTATTGTACACAAAACAGAAATCTAAAAATGAATGAATAAAAAAAGCAAATTTTTCAATAAAATATATAGATAAAACTGTACTTGAATATGAGATAAATGAAAATTTTTTTCCATTAACAAAATAATTAAACAACAGATAAAAAGTAAGAAAGGGTGCTGAAAAGTTCTTAGCCTAACTATTCAGTCCTTTCAAAATAAAATAAAAATCTGATGTTTGGCCAGATTTTGGGGAGTAAGTCAGGCCAAAAACTTTTCAGCACACCTTTGTCTATTTAAGTTGTGAAATCAACATTTGTTGAGATCTATTCAACAAAGGATGAAGAAAGTGAATGTTTTCTGATAAGTAACATGAAATACAAAATGCACCAGCATTAAATTTAAAACAAACATATAATTAAAGCAACTTACCTTGAATTTTTCCAATGATTCTTCCAACTTTTCTTCTCCTTGTTCTAGTGGAATGCTCAGAAAGTTTTCTGTCTCATCAACCCATAAAAATAGCTCATCCATGTCATCTGTAAATTCACTAGTTTTCACACTCTCATCATCAAACCTAAAAACAAATGGACATGAATAAGAAGTCAATAAGATCAATTAATAATAATAATAATAGAAAAAAATGAAACAATGTTTTAAGTTTAAGAGCTCACTTTTCTGGAATTATAGAAAGCTGGAAATTTTATCAATGACAGATCATTATAAGTGGATTATTTCAGTGAAAAGGAGAAGAAATAAAAAATTCTATCATGGTCATAGTAAACAATCTGAGTCAGTTGAGAAATAGCTGCAGAAAACAGCAATACACTCACTCAAAGTACCTTTGCAGTCATATATAATCTGCTTAGGTGCAATCCAACATCAAACTGACATCTTTCATACCATCTTGCTACAGCAGAAGGAAGACAAGCTTCTTTTCAATTCTCTAAAGATATTATGAAGAGTTAACTGGCAATAGTTTTTTTTAAGTATCAACATAAAATAAATAAAAAATAATATGTATAATAAAGTATTATTTGACTGATTTAATATTATGAGAACATTTAATAAGGGTGGATATAAAGTATCATTAACATTTAAAGCTTTATTGTAATACTTACCTTATCTTTTGAACATATATTGATGTAAAAAGTGCAAAATGAGTTAAGTGATAATACATGCACTAACATAAAATCTATATTAAATAAAAATTATAAGCAGATTTTAACAAGTGTTGTGTAAAATGTAGTTTATAATTCTACACTTTAAGACAGTACGTTTAATATTTGTTTAAATAGTTATTAATGCATATAAATGAAAAAAAGTAAATTTACTATTTTCCCTGTATTAAATCAACTATTTTATGTTGATTCATTTGATAACTAGCTATTACCTCAGCAACTGATTCCATGTCGAAAAAGTGTGATTAACAGAATTTTAATTTGCAAGTAAACGTAAGAATTGATTTTGTAATTATATATGTATCAGTCTTAACTTTTATAGTCAATACAATGTACAATAAATTACAGAAAAATTCATAGTATTGAAAATGTATACTATAAAACTTGGTTGTGTTGTGGCTTGAATTACTAATTAAATTCTCTGACCCATAAAGACTCTGTTAAAATACTTTTTTTTATCTTCTTTGCTTTTGTTCCGAATAGTTATTTCATATTCTTTATTCAAATTTTAAGTTTATTTGATATAGGTGATATTTTCTGTGAAGTATTTAACTTAGTATATCTAAGATACATTTCAAATTTACAAAGCATATAGATGAACATGTACAAAAATTTTGTTTTATTAAGTCATATGTCATATTTGAAGTCTTGTGTTTTCTACTTTTACATAAATAAAGATAATTCACATTTCCCATAAGGTTTTTCTTCTGCAATTTTATATTTTAATGAAAAATAGTTACTATTTATATATAAATATAACAAAGTATGATCAAGAAACAAAATGCTAATAAATATTTTTTATGTTTTCAAAGGCAATTATGTGAAGATCATCATCTTTATATTGAGTACAATACAGTATGGAATCATATCAAAAGTTAGAACCGGTTGGAAAATGACAATTCATCTTATGTATTCTGAAAGTATGACATGATGAAAGTAACATGAAATATTTGTGATACGTAGTTTCTCACTACAGATAACACACAGATGAAACATTAATGATATATACAAAATATATATTACACATAGTATTTATATTTTTGAGTAACACAGATTTTACAAGTTCATTTAAGTAAACTAATTACAGTGGGCATGAGTCATAAAAGACTTACTCAAAATGTTGTTTTCTATGCAAATGTTGAAACTTGAAGCAAGAAGTTTTATGCTAACCTGGCACTCCCTATCTTTGTAATACTGTTATCTGTCTCCTTGATGTGTCAATGCACTTGATTTTTAAGAATAAAAAAATTGTTTGAATATTTGTGAGTGAGTCCTTTGGTTTGAGTTCTGGTCATTTTCATGATCCAGAGTCATGTGGATATGTCAAGCTTTCACATATTCAAATACTTTTAGAACACTGCATTGAATATTGTGTTATCATTATTACATGCACATGTGACTGGGAAGTCAGATTCTTCATTGAATAAATATAGTCAATCATGGGAAACATTTAAAACAGCAGTTCTAATTTGAAAGATTTTCTTTAGTTTTGTTTTTTAGGTCTTCTGATATTTTTTCTTTACAAGTAATATGTTATTTACAAGTATTTGTTTTCTTCTAGTAGAGATTGCAGTAAAGTTATCAATACAAGAAGAGCCCTTCCTTGCAAAATTTGATGTTGATCATTTGGTCAGATTTTAGGAAGTGAATTTAGCTGAGAACTTTTCAGAATCCCTTTATATGTGTACAGACACATATAAAAAGGTATTCTTCCTCTAAATAGAACAATTTTATATTTTCAACAGATACATTTATATTTTGAGATATTTAATCATTTATATACTAAACTCTAAAGAACGGATTCTTTTTTAATCTGACATTTTTATTACTTTAAATGTTATTTTTAGTGGATACCCATGTTTGAATAATACACTATTTAAAAAAAATGGGACATCTATTCAAACACTAAAAATAACATTTGAAGTAATATTAAACTGTAAACATATGAAAATCTAGTATTAACATGCAGATTATATTTTCACCTGCTGAAAGTTATGGTTTTGTTTTGGCTGTTCTTTCTCAAAACACCAAGACAAATATATCTGAGTAATTGATCAGAGAGGTTGATGCCATCACAAAAATTGCAATCCATTTGTCTGACCCAGACCTCCAAGAGAATGGAATCCATCAGCAGAATTTCATTAATTCTTCCTTTTACTAAAGACAGACGGATATCTCATATTTATGCCAACCTAACCAGATGGCCAGAGTCAAAAATGTTTACTTTTGTTGCTTTCTTTCTTGAAAAGCAGAGAATGTTAAAGATAAATAAATTTAAAAAAGAACTACCTATGATTTGAAACATAATGGAATAAGTAGGAAAGGATAGTAATTTCATCTTTGGTTCATTTGTGTTATTTCTGTCTGAGGAAACAACAATATAAACATAGTAGTAAGGTTTCTTGGCATTTCCTAACTTACAACTGCTTTTGAGATAAACTTATTGGACAGATTATATACAAGACCACTAAAGAGAGCAAATGCACAAATTTCATAATCAAAGATATCCTATTCTTTTGAGATATACAACAAAGCACACATTGAGAGACTATGATAATAAAAAACATGGTTTTCCAGGCCTTTATTTTATTTTTTACTTGGTTAGGTTCTAAAAAGCATTAACTTTCTTTCAGTTAGAAAAAAAAAATCAATATATTTTGTTGGTATTTGGGAAAAATATGCACCCCTTTATAAGATAATGACAGTCATCATCATATTCAAAATAAAAATAAAATTCAAAATACTTCAAAACCCTGAAGTTCCTCATGTTTAAATTGAAGCAAGAACTTTGTATGATCAAAAATATAAAGAGAACAGAGAATCAAGTTATTCCTTTATATACTTTTCTGTAAGAAATCTTCAGCTTTCACAAAAACCGCCTTTGTATTTTATCAGACAATACATTTTAAGACAGCAACGTAATTTGTTTAGAGTTTATATTATTCATAAAGTTAATATTTTCATGTATATTGAATTCTCTAATTAGTTTAAGAATATCAGAGATTTGTTAAACATGGTAAACTATAATATTCCTTTAAATAAATGTCTAGTTACAATAAAATTTTGAAATGCCTAAAAGTTGGATTTTATTAATCAAAACTAAAATATTTTAGATTAATGAACAAATAAATAATCATATCCAAATATGTTTATTTTTAAATACAAAAATTCATAGTTTTTTTTATCTTAGCAGTAATCTGCTCTTGACAGGATTGCCCATGAATTTTATTTATTTTTTATTCTCTAATTCTTGGAGCAATCAGTAACAGATATATTTAAAAAGGTTGCTCTTGTTAAGGCAGACACTTAAAAATATAAATAAATAAATACATTTTTAACATTGTTAAAAACATATTCACATAAAGCTTACTTATTTTTAAAAATAAGTAAGCTTAAACTGATTGGTGAAATAATTTAAAATTAATCCAAAATTGTGTATGTGTGCACATATATATATTCACACATATACAATGGATTATAAAAATGTAGGAAATATTAAAACAAGAATATATTTTTCTTTAAAATGTTTCACATGAGATTCAGAAGTTTATCAAATTGTAATACATCTAATATTGTAATCTACAAAGACTCAATGAATATTTTTAAAAACCATTATTTACATGCAGACTATTGTCCTCATCTTTGCTGTTATCATGTTTTGGCCATTGTGCACTCCAGGCTTCATCAGGTGTATGTTGATGGGCACAGAATATTCTCATTTCCCTGCCCATGTCAAGGGATATCCCATCTAGTTCTTATTTTGTACTGCTCAGTTATTGCTTGCCTTGTTTTCATTGATTGAACTCATAATTGCTATTACACCAAATTCATAAAAAAACAATGTAATCCACTAGTCTATAGTCCTGATCAACCTGTCCCATTAATTGGATATAAATAATAGAATAAAACCTGACTGACTGAGCTGTAATCTTATATTCCCTTGCTGAATCATACAAGTAAAATTAATATTCATCAATAATAGTTGTTGTAGTTTCAACTTAAATAGAATTTATTTGATTTTGCTACCAAAAGTGACAACTTAGCGAAGCTGCAGCTAAGAGTGAAGTGGAGTTAAAATTTGATTTGTGAGTTTAGATCCTAATATCAACTGTCCTGGGTATGACGATAAACTACATCTGCGTCCTAGGTAAGACAATAAATTACATCCGACAGCAAGGCCTCTGATCAGGAGGTTTTGAGGAGCATGGAACCACCTCTTAATTGCTGTTGTTCCTAGGTCCACCCTGACTCAAGGTGATAGCACCTGTTAGGGTCCCAGCTATGGGCAATTAGTTAACCCCCAAACTAGGGTCAAAATACTAGGAAAGTGTAAAAATAGGTTTTAGTATTAGCAATACATTTTTGTAAAAAATTATTACCAGCAATGAATTTTTGAAGAAAAAATAATTACCAGGAACACATTTTTGAAAAAAAAATATTACCAACAATAAAAATCTTGTCAGCATTAAATAACCTATTGAGGTTGATATGCTGTAAAACAAAACAAGCCAAATCAAACCTAATATTAAGTCTCTTTCTATACTGAATATTTACATACATGCTGATATATTCAGGAAATCAAGTTGCAGTGAATGTACTTCTTTTCAACATTACTTGATAGAAAAATTCATCATCATGATAAATTATTTAAAACAAAAAGTATATATGAAATTTATAGTTCTTACTTGTCTGGCCTCTCGAGGACATCGCCACACAAACACTTCCAACGATGATTGAGAGCATCCAGCTTTTCTCTCAATAAATGAGAATCTGGTGCTGCTGATTGGCGAATGATTTCATTGCCAGCTGCATTCATACTATTTACAGTACCTTGATGAGAACGGATACCAATTTCCAGTTCCTGAAAAACAATTTTCTTTGTTATTCATCCATAAGTATTTATAATGATGGAAATAAGAAAATTTTATTACAGAATTATGAACGTAAGAATTTTATAAAATCATTTATGAAAATGATTGTTAAAATCAAATTTAGCATTTGTTTTAAATAAAATATACAACCATCAGATAAATTATGAAAAAAATGATTATGAAACTAAAAGGATAAATATGGGATTGGAACAAAAATTTGTAGCATTTTTTAAGTAAATTTCTAAGATAATATTTAAATATTTGTACATAGATTAATTCAACCACATATTTACCATTTTGTTCCACTACAGTTTACCTTTTCTAAAGGGTGAAAATTTGGTCTTATAAAAATATTCAACTCAAAAACAAAAAACAAAGAAGAAACAGATAAGTGTAAATACAAAATTTTTTGGTTGAATAAATTGTTTAGTTGTTTTACAAAAATTATTTTTCTTTTTTAGCCCAGTTTCTTATGAAAATGGTTTTCATCCAGCAAGAAATAAACCAGATACAGGAAACTTTCCTAATGACTTCTCTTATTATTAGGTTGGTGCAAAAATAATATCGTTTTTTGACGTTAAAAAAACTTCAAAAAACGATATTATTTTTGCACCAATCTAATACTTTGACTCAAACTATTATATCCGAATGCTACTCAGACTATCCTAATTGATATGGTGTCCTTTTATTTCTATCTAACAGGCAATCATAGTAGACACAAAATACATGTGTATATTTAACAGTAACATGCTTAGCTCTATTTGAAAGTGTGTTACTTGAAGAGTATACATTTCTAATAACTTAAAAGATGAAACTTTGCAGATCAATAATTTTAAAGGATTTGTAATTTTCATCTTTCTCCATGAATTATAAGTCAACTTTTAAGTTGGTATCCACTCAGTAAGGATATTGTATCTTATTAATAATTTTCAATAAAAGGAGGTTTTTACCTGAAACTGATTAATAGAATATGTTCTAATAATATGTCCACTATAATCTGAATCTGTCTTGTTTTACAAAATTTTAATTTATATAGATTTTTAAATGTTTTCTTTACAAAGACTATAGTTCCATCCTCCTTGAACATGCCACTGATCTGGATGATGAACTGTTTTTTTACAGACTTCCACAGAATTGAAGTTTTTCCCATTTAAAGAATTTTGTAGTGATTAAAATAAATGGCAATCCAAAGGTGCAAGGTCAGGTGAATACAGTGGATGTATTAAAATGTCCCCACCAAACTGTGCTACATTCTGCAAAGAGATGCGAGGTCTGCATTTGTCCTGATAGAAGATGAAACTCTTTTAATTGGCCAATTCAGGATTCTTTTCACTGGTTGCTACCTTTAATTTGTCAAATTAAGACAAGTACTTGTCTAAATTTAATGCCTGATTTTTTAGAAGGAGCTCATAATATATAATGCTGTTCCAATCTCACCAGATACATATCATCACATTCTCAAGATGTGGGCCAGCTTTTGGAGTGAGTAACAGAGGCTAATTTCATTTTTATCTATGACCTTTCTCACTTCACATTGTTGTAAACAATCTATTTTTCACTGCCTGTAATCATTTTTCTCAAAAGTGAGTTTTGTTATTTTTCAGTAGTGAATAACAGGTGAAAATGTGGTCCATTAAAATTTTTTTTCATTAAATCATAAGACAGTCAAACATTGTAGCACTTCCCATTTCCAAGTGTTTTCAATTACCTTACAATGCTCATATAAGATATGCAGAGTATCTTTGTGATGTCTTATATTGAGTGACCCAGATTAGTTTTAATCAGTCTTTTGATTTGGTCATCATCAATGACTGCTGTATTGGTCAGAATGTCCTCGGTTTTCCAGATCAAAATTCCCACATCTGAATCTAGCATACCACTTATGAACAATACTCTCAGCTACAGACCATAAATGACATCTTTTCTGCTGCTTCTACAGCATTTTTTCCCTTCTGGAAATAAAAGAGCATCAAATGACAAAGATGCACCCTATTTTACTCCATTTTTCACTTAACACAAAATATTTTAAATTCACAAATCTACACATGAACCATATAGAAAGAAATGTTATCTTTCAGAATTTTTATATGTCATAAATTCCAGTTGTGTGTGAAACAAAAATCACATATTGAAAAACACTATAAACTTTTATTTCATCCCAATATCTGCTATATATATTATCATAAAATTCTTAACCATTATATAAGGGATGATATTTAATAAAATATGACTAGAAGTATCTTGAGGAAAAATTACAAAACAATATGAGATGTATTAAAATACAGTTTAAACAAAAGGATTTATGATAAAATGAATATAAAATGTTATATTTTTTATAATAATACTGACCGATTATTTATATTTAAAAATGTGATATACCAATTTATTACTATTCATTTGATCATATGTTTTCATTCATATTCCAAGATGTCATTGAAAGTTAGGTCTCACTACCTAACAGCATGGCTTCAGAAACTACAACCCACAATTATTAGGGACAATGTCCTATTCCACTTCAGCTCATTTAAAATATTTAGGACTACTTACTCTGTGATATTTTCATTTAAGAAAATAGCAGATGGGAAGCAAATGTCGAGGTCAATTGTAGATAAAAAAAACTAAGATTTAAACATGACATGAAAAATTAGGCAGAAAGGTAATATGATTGTTACTTGAACAGGTTAAGTGCCTTGAGCCAAGCTATATTTTATGTTTATCAAAAAGAATAATAACTAAGAAATTCAAATGTAGATGCAAATAATTAAAGTAGTACGACTGTATTAGGAGTAGTTAAATAAGAGATCAAAATAAATTATAGATCATTTGTAAATATTTTGTGTCTATTTTCAAATAAATACACTTAAAAAGATTCATGTTACTTTCAAAATGGACACTTCTAAATAAAGAAAATCATCTATACATAGCTCCATAAGAAGAAATCATACTTAAACTTATTTCTACCACCAGAAATTCTTATTACTCATAGGAAATAGGTTTTTGTCATAGTAGATTATGAACGAAACTATGTTGTAGATAAATAGGAAAGTTTAATTCATTCTAAAATGTCCTCTTTTCTTTTTCTCCTTCAAAATGGTCATTTTTGTAAAAATAATATTTGTCATACAAACTATAATAAAAATATTATTATTGATCTTTTTATTTATAAAAAAGAGAAAACAAAATGTCAATTACATTGCTTTTAAGGATGATTAAACCATCTTATAATAGGATTTGATTATCATCTCCAATCACTTTATGATGTGAGTTGGTAACATAAGATGATTCTTACTCACTTTTCATAGAAAAATAATGTCCAAAATGGTCTTGGTAATGTTAGTAGAAGTATGGCAATGAAACAGATTATGTGAAGGTCAAAAAGTAAATAGAAAGATTATTGGTAGGCAAGTTAGCAAAATATATAACCATTACAATGTTGTATATTGTCAAAAGTTTGATTTCAATTAACTTAATGACTTTACAGGAATATATCTGCAAAAATATATCTTTTTGCAAAGAGTATAGCAGACACTTTAATCAATAATTCAATACTAACAATGAAATAAAAAAAGAAAGAATATTTCATTGATAAACACTGTTCACATGTGACCCCATGAACTTATAAGCTACCAAAGATCCTATTCATTGGTTCATGTATACAGTTTATCTTAAACTATGTATAGTAAAAAGACAACATTATCTTTATTCATTTTTATAAAATATTTAAAGTTGCTGTCATGACATAGAAAAAGAAATCTATTAAAACAAAAAAAGGACCCAAAATTTTCTCAATGATGACCAGACTTAATTTAATGAGATTTTCATACTAAATCAAAATATGAAGTGTGAGAATAGCATTTTCGCAATATTTGTTTCAGTTTTTGTTATTTTGAGGAATGTACAGTGTATTATTTACTAAAGAGTTCTAAGAATATTATTTAAAGAAAAAAAATGTTTAAAGTCTGAAAGGCTAAATATTGACTATCAAGACATTGGATAAAAAAGCTTTACTGAAAAATGATTACAAATATTAAGTAATTAAATACAGTAATAAGTACTAAATAATAACAATTAAATATACTAATTAAAGAAACTTGTTAACTAAGATAACACAGGTATACAGTGAAAAATTGCTTTTGTTATTTCAGGTCATTTGTTATATATTTTTAGGTAGTGAATTAAAAAATGAGAACCATTTTTTAGTGTTCACTATAAGTTTGCTCCATAGATGTGGATATTTTATTTGGATGACACTATTTGTTTAGATTCAGTACCTTTTATGATGAACAACAGAATATAACTGGAACACAACACAGCAATGAGTCATACCATTAGAAAGAAGCATGTTTAGCAATTAAACACATCTGATCTTACACTGTCTGATACAAAGCATAATGTCATATAAAATATTTGTGATTTATTGAAAATATGGTGATACTAATTGATTTGTTTATGTCTTTGTAGATAAATTAGAAAATTGTTGTGCTGTTAATGATGATGTCATGGCATCAATAGTTCATGTGAATAAAAAAAAAAAGAAAAAAAAGAACATAAAACATTTTGTAAAAAAAAGCCTATTATGTCTACTTTAGAATGAAAGAGGCTGAGATGAAAACTTGGCTTCTCACAGTGACTCCTTTATTTATTTTGAGGAATTAAGATAACAGACAAAAAGAAAAGAAAACACTCTTGCAGTGATATGGAGAGAAGCAAAAAAATCATAGTAATACTTTCTATTTTTGTTCCTGCAAAATTCAAGGATACAAGAAAAAGAATATTAAAGAAATCACTTATCCTAATATTCCATCAACAATAAGACATGTACCATGCAGAGCTGATCTACCAATCCTTACTCCAACTGTTAATCTTGATTATGTAGAAATTCACTCAAAGGAAGAATGCTGCAGATAAAGATGTAGAATTTGCTCCAACATATTCAAGCAATGTGCCACCGACATTCTCTTAAGAAGAACTTAATGATTTAGTGGGAGACTTTGATCTCCTCAAAGATGCTGCAGAACTCTTGGGGTCCAGATTAATAGAAAAATCTTACATCTAAGAACAACTTTCGCTTGATACCAAAATAGAGGAAAAGATTTTGCACCATATTTAAATAAAGACGGATCCTTGGTTTATTGCACTGATGTAAGGTGTGTGTGTGTGGGGGGGGGTCCAGTGCAGAAATTTGGCATAGATTACAAAACAGATAATGGAAATATTTTATAGATTCATTTAAAAGAAGTCTGAAAATGATATTTCTTCATAATGTGATTAAAATATTATAAATATTTCTTTATCGTGTTCATAAGTGCAGCAATAAACCCTTATTCAGAACAGCAACAATTTTTAAAGACTTTAATTTTGCAAACCAACATAACTTATTAATAAATAAAATTCTATAACATTTTTATTGTCAATAGTTTATAAACCTTGTAAAAGTAAAAGGAATAATAAAGAATGTTCTTTCTAGTATGGTTATTTTATAAAACATCAAATATGGTGCAAATTTAACAGTTTGTTAATATTTTGAGGAATAAACTTTGATCTACTAACACAGCTTACATACAGTATTGTATATGCTAAGCAATTGAAATATTTAAAGTCAGTGAAAACAATAATATTATTTGGTAAATATGTAAATGTACAATTAGAAATCTTAGAATGTGAGATAATAAAATTAATTACTTTACAAATATGAAATTCTGAACTGAAAGCATTGTATAAAAATCAGATAAAAAAGAAAGAAATTACTCTTCAAAATAATTTTATTTATACTTAGGTTACATACAAACATTAATAAAGATAACAGAAAGTGTCAAGCAAACTTTTTAAAAATATTAATCAATGTAAATATCTTCCAAAGTTGGAAGTGCTTTTGAAACTTTAACTGAAAAGTAATTTCAATAGAATTGTCAACATTCAACAAATAAAAAGTGAAAAAGAGTAGAAAACATTTCAAGAGTCAAAGAAAATCAAACAAAAAACTGTTATGAAAGAAACTGAGTTTCAGCATAGAAATCTTAAATCAAATTTCTTTTTACTGTCTTGCTTAGATTCATTTAATTTCAGGCTCTGAAATCTTTCCATTTCTCTCAGATGAAACTATATCACTCCAAATAAAAATGAACTTTCAATCAATAAGATAGAAATGAAGAAAAAAGAATCATCAAGAAAGGAAATCTTCAGAAAACTGATTCTGTTCATGGATACTGGGCAATATTCCATATTTTCAAACTTTTGCTGAATTGACTTTTCTGTTGTGGAAAATCAAACCCCACTGAACAGAATAAAGTAATTTGCTCTCCTCTACAGTCATCCATAAAGATGATATTCAATCAGGAAATATATTAACAAATGAACAGCAAATAAAGATTAGCAACTGAAGAAGAGAAAAATTTTATTGACTAAGTTACTTCTAACAGGATCAATTCAGAGCAGATTGAAGACATTAGTTCCAACATTAGATTTTATCCAAAAGATTAGTTGTCAAGGATCCAAGACCATAACAACAGCAACAACAAAAAAGGTCACAATATATGTAAATCCAAGGTCATATTAATAATCTCAGTCAAGATAATTTTGAAAATGCTATAGATTTATACATGAATTTTGACAAAGATTTACTATTTTGGTAGACAGTAAAATTTTGACATTAAAATTCTAGAGACAATCAATGCACAACCTGTGAAAAATAGGAATTTTTATAAGGAATTTAAATATTTAAACTTCATTTAATTTATAATTTAAAGATGATTATCATATGGCAATGTTTTTAATTTTTAAATTTGAAATGAAAAGCTCAAAAATTGGGTTCTTTTGAAAAAGTTTAATAATAAATAAAAAACAGGCATAATATTTTAATTTTAAAGCTTTACTAATATATTATAGCAATACTGTTGCATGAACAAATGTGTTAATGTTCAGATTAGTAGTTGTTCCTTAACTTAGTTAAATGTACATAAGACAAAAATAGCTAACAATTATTTATGGGCTCAAAAGGTGAGGCAAAATTGTATAACAATATAGATTATGCACATTATGAATAAATAAATAAATCATAAATTTGATTTCATATACTGACTTTAAATAAAGTACTATTTTTCAACTACCAGGTAAATATTTATATCATTCAAGTAATATGGATTTTATGAGCATTGGCTGTTTAGAGAAATAATTAATCCTGGTTAATACACAACATTTTTCAAAAAGATTGTAAGAATCAGTCTCTAATGATTTGACAATCAAAATGATTCAGATTTCATAACAATGTAAATCTCCAAAAGTACAAATGTAACTAAAGAGAAAAATCAAGAAGAAATACCATAATAAGATTCTTTCTTAAAATGATTTTTTTTTTAAATCATCAAAGAAAGCATCAGTTAATTTTGTAACTTATAAATTGACATAAACAAATTTTCATAACAGAAGTCATTATTTTTTTTTTTTTGTTTGGTATAGTTCAATAACCATGGTTTTTTATTTATTTTCATTGGGATCACAACTATAAAAAGTTGGGGAAACAATTATTCACTGAGGTAAATAAAAGAATTATAAACCATTATAAAAATTAATGTGCAAGTTAATACAATGTTTCACTTCATGCATGATCACATGGTTAAAAAAAGTCTGAAAATAATCAGAAATTTCAATAATTCTATACACAAATATAAACTGAAATCACCCAAAGGAAACATGATGATCCAGTAATAAATATGCTATTTACAGAGATTTTTTTTTAATATTCTTTAAAAAAATGCTTTTTATTCTTGATATCTGAAATAAATAGGACAAGCATAATGGAAAAAGGAAAAATGGAATGTACATGGTGTAGAGCTCTTCCATAACAAAACAGAAGAGAAAATATACAATATCTAAAACTTCTAAGGACCCATAGTATAAAATACTGGCCAAAATGAATAAAAATAAAGCAGTAGAATCAAACAAGATTGTAATGGAAATGCTGATAGCCTTAGAAGGTTTCAGAATTGATACAGTAACCAAAATTATAAATGAAATATAAATGACAACAGTAAAATATCAGAAGACCTCAGTAGATCTATTTTCATAATGCTGCCAAGAAAGCCAGGTGCAAATGAATGCAAACTCCACTGGACAATGAACTGAACTTAGGATTCTAATGAAAGAGCTCAAAGCAGAATTTGATTGGAAGCTTGTCAATAATAGTGTTTTTTTTTCTCCAAGACACTAGAAAAAGAAATGCTATCAAAATGAGCAATACAAATACAGAATAAGAACTGTACTTATGTTTCATAGATTACACAAAGGCATTTGATAGGGTATATAGCTAATTAAGATATTATAAAAGCTTGATTTACATGGCAAAGACATTTGAGAACAAATACTGAAAACTTGCATGCAGATAAAGAGGAATATAACAAGGATGTTTTCTCATTGGATTTATTTAATCATTACAGTGAGACAATTCAAAGACCTACCAGGATTTATTATTGGTGGAAATAAGATATGCAGATAACACCGAGTGTCTGGCATATTCAGAAAAGGAAACTGCAAGAAATATTAGACAAAGTAGTAGAGGAAGAAAGGACCATTAACTGTAAGAAGGCAGGTTGTCAGCAAAAGAGACAACTAAAGGTGTCAGCTAAGTACTGAAGATGTCAAAATCAAGCAGGTACAAAAATATATAGTGTAGTAAATTGATGGTAAGTATAAAACAGAAATCCAAAGATACATAGGAATAAGAAAGGTGTCGATCAGAAACTAAGCAGAGTATTAAGAATGAGGAAGAAGCCTTTAGAAATAAAGAAAAGTGTAGAACTGCTACATAACATCTCATCTCCTATTTGACTGTTGCCTTAGATATTTCAAAGGTGTTTGATAGTCTGACATCCTGAACTTTTTCATAAGTTGAAGGATTATAGAGTTTCTGGCAAAATTTTTAACTTGATTCAATCTTTCTTATCACATTGCAAAATGAAAGTTGTAATGGCCACTCGTCTAGATCTTTTTACATTAATGAGTATTCATTAATGATCTTCCCAATGTCATCAGTTCTTGACTTGGTATTTATGTTAATGATACAGGTATTTACTCCTGTTGATGGTAAGTCTGATAGGTTTGATGAGTCAAATTGGCAGCTGATCTTGAAAATTACCTTCAAGTTGTTGTTAAATGGGGTAAGAAATGGTTTCTTAATTTTAATGCCTCTGAAATTAAACTTCCCTCCATTAATCATATAAGTGAATGTTTTTTGCCATCCATCAGCATTGGTTAATGCTAACCTCCAGGAGAGTAACTGATTGTGTCTTCTCAGTCTAACATTTTCCACTGACATGAAGTAGAAAAATTATATTGAATCAATTGTTAGCTCTTATGCTAAGAAAGTTTTCTTACTGTGTCATGCTAAGCAATTTGTCTTGCCAGAATCTATCTTGACTCTTTAGAAGTCTATCATTCATCTGAACATTAAAATTTGAATGTAACATCAATCATCATTATCTCTTTCTTTGAATCCTAGTCTCTTAATGTCTCTCTCTCTCCTCGGTTTTTGCAGTTTCTTTCATTCTGAAGCATCTTAGTGGCATTATCACCTTGGTTGGGAGTGAAATGATTAAAAAAAATGGCAGTGAATGTCAATGCTGGACAATCTTTACAGGAAGAAAAAATATGAAGTGAGATGTGGTTCTACCAACGAATGTTGAAAATATCATAAATAAAACATAGAAAAGAGAATAGGAACTATAAGGAAATTATGCTAACAATCAGAAACAGCTGAAATCTTTGGGACATATAATAATGAAAAAGTTGAGACAACAATTTCTTATACCATTTGGGATTATAGATCATTTCTAAGAATTCTGCTAAAATGACAGTTGATATTATACAGCTGATAATTTGATCAATATTTGAGATGGCAATTAAAAAATACAGACTGAGAACAAACCAGAAATTTGTTTTTATCTTTTGATGAAATATTCTTTTATTTGACTTTCTGACTGAACAGTCATACTAATGATGTAGTTCATTTATTGATCCTGCAGGTAAATATGATTCTAATTGGATACACCACATGGCCTTGTGCCACATTTATCTAAGCCTATCTAACTATTTAACTAAGTTCAAATAGTAGTATATATTAATTAAAATCCACATATGTCATTTCTGTATTTAAAACTTAATTTTCTATTTTTAAAACAAATTTAGTTATTTATTATAGTATATATAATTTTTTAAAAACTTACATAGTAATTTTAAAGCTTTTAGTGTCATTGACATATGAAAATAGAATTAATATCCTTGTAATTATATAAATTAAATATGTAAATTTTTCCTAGTAAATTATTTCAAATCATGAAAGTATATGAAAGAACAAAATTCTGAGTTTATGCTTGAAAACAAATAATATATTTTAGTAGAAATCAACAAATTCATAATTAAAACTTTCATTTTAATTATCTAAGAAGGGATGAGAAAACAATCTAATGTTTAAAAACATTGCTATGGTTTACACAGCCACTCCTGTGTTTCACATAAAAAAAAACTTTGTTTAGATGATGAGCAATACAAGTGACTATTCTAATTTAATGATTTCTTTTTTAGTTACACTATAATTTAACTTTTAAAAATGTTCTTTTATTCCAAGTTATTACCAACCAACCAACTAAATTTTACCAAGAATTCATAAGTGTTTTGATTTGCAAGTGTTCAATTTGAACAGACAACATGACAGTATCTAATTATCTTCAAGGATAGTTCTATCTCCTATATCTGCTAGAGAAGCACAAGATAATACTTCTTTTATATGATTCTAATTGATTGCATTGTCTGCACCTTTTGCAAGAATTTGATCAAAGTTTCCTAAATTGGCCAAGTGTGTGATATAATTGATCAAATTTGTTGCATAAGATGTTCCTTTTTTTTTAGTGAAACTGTCCTAGCTTGTGTCACCACTCTAAAGATATTGCTTTAAGCAGTGTAGATTAATCAGTCAATTAGTAATATCATTAATAATAAAGCTTACCTTCTTCATACATCACTTAATTACTGTTTAATAAGATTTTCCAGCAATTCATTAACTATTATAGCACTTCTAGGATACATTAAAATCTCTAACATCTTTAAGCATGGAAGTAAACTACTTATCACAAAATAGTCTGTATTAACATTTTTATAATTTAAGTTTTAATGAAAATGAATCCTTTTACTTGTGATAAATGTATACAAAATATTTGGTTTTTAATATGTGCCAGAAAAGAAATCAGAGATCAAATTTCAAAAGCTGTAATAAATTTTAGATAACTGACAACAATGTCAGTATAAAATATCAGTTATACACAATATTTGTTGGATGATTTATGAAAATCAAAAATAAAGAAATCAGAAAAAATTCTTAGAAAAGGCAATTCTTCCTTGGACAAAATAAATAATGGATTCACCAAACGGTTTATTTGCTTTTTTTTATTTTTTTTTAAAAAGGCAATTTCTTTTTTAGTTTTAAAATTAACCTTACTGAAAAACATATTTACTGCTTTTTTTCTAAAGAAAAACTGCTAATTCAACAGTTTGATTTTTGATGAATATGCTCAGCTGATGAATGAAAACTTCTTAGTTAAGCTGTAAGCATTTTTCCTATTCATCAACAAAATATGCACTTGAGCATTATTCTGATAGAATATTACACACTTTCTCTTAAATAATTCAGGATGATTTTCATTGATTTCTATTTTCAATTGGTCCAATTAGGAGCAGTACCTGTTCAAATAAATCATTTGTATTTTCTGAAAGAGCTCCTAGTAGAATACACTTTTCCAGTTCTACTATATAGACAGCATTTTATCATATTAGTGGTGGTTCATTTTCTTTATCCTATGAACTCTTGCATTTCAAGTTGTTGTAAATGATAGTTTTATCATTGAATTAATGTGCGGGAATGACAAATATAACCAAACTAGTACTAATAATTTTCAACACTTGATTTGTATATTTTGAGTATGTTACCTATATTTTATATAGTATAATTTTGATTATTACCAAGTAATATTTTAATTTGATTGCTATCAACCTTAACTAGTCTACATCTGGGGTTTGAGCATTGTTCAATCACTCCAAAAACTTACTCATGATTGGTTTCCACCAAAAATATTTCTTAGTCTTTTTGTAAGTACTTTGAATATAATTTGTATTTTGCAAGTATCATGTTAGGGGGATTGTTGCTAAAGTCTTTATTATTTGCTTTTTTTATAAAGTACAATTACTATTTTTAGTCTTTTGTTATTAGGTACTCTTACTATGTCATTTTGGTTAATGCTTTTGTTTATTTTAGATTTTGAAGCACAAACCTTATTTCATTTGTTGTCACTTCAGGAAGCATCACATGTATCTGCTTGGAGTTGACAGTTCCTGTATTTTTGAAACATACAAGTTTGCATAGTACTCATTGGTTGTTCTTAATATCTTGTCTCTATGGTTGGTAACTTACTCATTTTTCTTTTTCAATGGAAGTAATTGTTCATTTATGTGATTAGTGAATCAAGACATTTTTCAAGCTCTTCCCTTTCCTGATAGCTTCTACTAGAGTAGACATCTACATCTACATCATTTATTTTGTATCTCATGTTTTGGTAGATTAGTTGAATTCTGTATTTTCAATTGTAATTCTTATTTTTCATCAGTTGTAATGTTGACTATTAGTATTTTCCTTTGTCATTCTTTTTCCATTTGTTATTTCTGCTGCTTCCTTAGAATTACCAATTCACTTCTCATATTTTCTGCTATTTTCATTATTGAAGTTAGTTAAAAGTAAATACTCCCAATGTCACCTAATGACAACATTTTAATTAACCTAATATTAGGTACACAGAATGAATTAGAATGAGATATAGTTTTAAATTTTTAAATAGAACAAAAATTAAAAATCTTTTAATGTTTATTTCTTTTCTTTTCTAAATCTTACATTATATACATGTATCGTTTCACTTGTTCAGGTTATCAGATACTCCCGCTATATATTTAGAGATACTTGACAAAACCCAAGAATCTGCAATGTTATCAGTTCTGGTCTAACATCTCAGATTTGGTCACTTTTCACCACCATAGCATGGCTTCCCTGTATCTTTTCTATAAATATTTTCATGATAATTCTTCTGACAAGCCTTCCTCTTTGGTACACTGACTTCACAAATTTAATCACAGACCTAGATTGGCAGCTAGGTTTCATAATTTCACTGTTGAAATTACTAAATAAAACCATAAATTCTATTCTAACAGTTTCTTCTTCTCTCACGCTTCTCACTGAGTGGAACTCATTTCTAGATTCTTGATTTTCTATGAACATTGATCTTCAGATATAATATTCTGTATATAAAGTAATTAGTGATTTACATCTGACGCAGAACAAATGTAATAAAGCAGATAAATCATGTTTAAAACAAAAGAGTAAATTCTTTTCTGGAAATCTAATATGAATTCAATCCACTTGAAATATATATCACATGCAAGAAACTCTATATAACTGAGCCTGTAAAGTAATTAGGTATTTATCCTAATTCTTCATTGTTGATATTACAAGGATGTACATACAGAAAAGCACATTAAGAATAAAAAAAATGGATGTTTCTTATATTTACATGAAAATATCAAAGTGTATAGCTAAATTAAACATTAGCATATAAAATGCTCACAAAATCAACAACATATCTACATAATATGTGAAATTATTGTCAATAAGATTTTGTATATCTAGAAACAGTCATATTTAAAGACAAATATTTGCTTAAAGATAATAAAGAGAAAAATATGCACAAAAGATGAGTTACAAATATTTGCTCAGTATCTACATGACAGCTACTATGTTTACTCTTTTTCTATGTGCCGTATTCCTTCAGGATGTGGGTGATCGTGGTTCTCAACAACTTCCTGTCCTTTCTAGCTCTTAGCAATGTTTGTCTTTTTGCTATCTCTCCTAATCTCAAACATTTAAACAAGCTCATTAGGCAGGTTATTCAGTTTTCCTCTGTCCCTCTTGCATTCTGTCCTGTGATTATTAAATTTTCTAAGTCCTCTTTCCTTATAATGTGCTCTAGAAATTTCAACTATCACTTTCTGATTCTAAGTATAAGTGTCTTTTTGTTTCTGTTTTCACTAAAACTTTCTAGTTGCTCACATGTTCAGTCTATGGTATTCTCAGCATCCTTCTGCAAAACCACATTTCTTTTAATTCAAGTTTCCACTTCCTCTGTAAGGAGATTATCCAGCATCCATTGCCATATATGAGAACCAATATTATATGACATTCCAGTACTCTTTTCTTTATTTAAATATTCACAACATTTCAGTCAATGTATGCCCCAGCCTTCTTCATGTGATTGGAATTTCAAACTGAACTCTTTATTTCATCCACCACAGTAGATTGTCCTAGCACCATAAGCCCTACCTCTTCCAGATGTCTTAGTATCGGTTATCTCCCTTTAACTCAATTCTCCAAGTTTTTTTTTTTCATTCACCTCAGCTGTAGCCAGGTATTGAACTCTCAATTCTTTGGGTCAAGTCATTGGATTCAACCAACGCTTTTATCCACTGTGCTATATGTTCTTGAGTATTTCAATCACCTGAAGAAGGCTGGAGCATACAATGGCCAAAACGTTGTGAATATGGCAACAATGATGAGGACAACCGTCTGAACAATTTAAATAGTGTAAATAATTACAATTACTTCATCTAAGAAAATATAGACAGGCTCTTTTCTTTGTTTCTAACAAAATTTTCCTATTTGCTTAATTTTTGGAAGGCAACTTTTGCTATTCTAGTGTGCCTTTCAGTTTTGGTGTTGCATTTCCCTCCTCCTCTGTTAAAACACTTCTTAAATATTTAAGTGTTTGTATGTGTTTGAATTTGCTATCTACAATTAGTAATTTGTATGTTAGGTTGTTCCTTTTGCTGTCAACCATACATTCTGTCGTCTTACAATTGACAGTCCTTTTTTTCTTGCTTTCTTTTACAACCTTAGTTTACTTTTCCATGTCTACTATCAACATCTGTGTCATCTGCATATCTTATTAAGATTGTGGCTGCTAATAAGGAATCCTGGTAGGACTTCTAATTTTCTCAAAATTAACTATATTTAATATTATTTAAAACAAACAAAATTGTTCTCATTCCACTTTCCATGCTTAGAGGATATCTTGCATCGATTCTATCTAGTCTGTTTCACACTTGGGTTGTTTCTCTGTGTCTTCCACTGAACCAGAGTATAATGCAAACAATCTATCATATGAATTGAATAAAGAGTCCTGTTCAAAATTCCAAGGAGGATATTGAGTACAATAGACACCTGAAGAAGGTCAAAGGATACAATAGCTGAAATCATGATGAGCATATTAATCTGAATAGAAAGGTATATTATAGAAACTCAGCCAGTTCATTAGTGTAGAAACACAAATACTTTTTTCACTAAAACACTATGTTTATCTAGTGAACAATTATGATTTTGATTTCAATCAGGATTCTATTTCAATTCACACCAACTAAATATATATATATATATATATATATATATATATATATACACACACACACACACACACGTATAAAATGTTTTCTAACTTTGTGGCTGACTTGATTTTTTTTTTTTTTTAGCCATGTTTAAATTAAATATTTGTTTTTTTTTCTGTAATATAAACAATAAAGAATCACCTCAACTGTAAAAGCTTAAGTTGAAGAAAATATTTTCACATCAAAACAAAATCAATTAAAAATACAAAGAACAGGCAGAATTACAAGTTTCAATTAATTACAGTTTTTAAATTTTAGGCACGAATTCTGATAGAAAACTTTCCTTTTTACAACAACAATAAGTCATTTTTATAGCCATCAACAGCCTTTCATGATATAAAATTTGCAAACCTGCAAGATGTCCTAGTGTTCTTTGAGATAAAATGATATTTTCTTTTTAAATTGTTTCAACTGTAGTTGACATATTTTTTCCTGTTATAAAACACCGAGCAGGAATTATCGTAAAAATTAAAAATATTTTAAGAATATGTACTGATTTTGTTATATGCAGAATAAAGAAAAATACTAATATCAATCATTTACTATTATTTAGAGAATCTAAGAAGAGGTTTAGAAAATTATAAAAAAGTGTAAATAAAATTCAATTAATAAAATGTATTTAAAATATAACATTAAAATAGTTCTCTTTTTAAATAGTTGTGCATGTTTTTTAAGATGTTATACTTGTATTACTTTAATCAGTACAGAAATACAAATACTCAAATTTTTCATTTACATTTCATTTTATATTTTTTGCTTTTAATGATTTTCATAAAATGTAATATAGCATGTTTGCTCAAATTAAGATAAATATGGTCATAAATATTAACATATACTTTACAATAAAGGTACACAAATATTAGAAAGTAAGTACTTATTTGCAGTTTCAAGCTACAAAAAATATTTTTTACCATACTACCGACTGATATGAGTAAGAACAAAAAAAAATTTTAACCTCTTTTGACAAATTTCCAAAGAATGTAGATATTCTTTTAATCACTTATAAGATTTCAAGTATTTGAAATCAAATAAATATAGTTTATATATTTTAGTTAAAATGAAAAACAAAAACTACACTTTCATTTCTTGAAGATTAGTCATTGTCCTATTGTCCTTTTATTGAATATTTAACCTGATTCAAACTGAATAAAATTGAACAAAAAGATAAAGATGAGCTTAGAACCTATTTTAACACAAGTACAGTGTAACCCGGATATAAGAGAAACCCGGATATAAGAGAGATTTTACCTGGTCCCAAATTAGAGCCATACTTACCTAAACAAAATAGACCAAACCCGGATATAAGAGACTTCTTCTCCGGTCCCAACAACTCTCTTATATCCGGGTTACACTGTAGTACAAAGTAAAAGAGAAAACACACTTGGACATAGAAAAAAGAGTGATAAATTTTATCTGAAAAAAAAAAAAAGATTTGGGCATAGAACTGTTACAGTGAAATCAAAATAAGGACAAAGGGCCAACATAAAGCAGGTGGTACCAGTAATCAAAGATTGAAGGTGTTAATTAAATAAATACTTAGATTAGGGTTTGGCCAAATGATTTATACAAGACAATGAAAGAAATTGTAGAGGGAGATAATACTATAGTCATTTAGGATTTATCTCAAAGAGCTGTTGTGGATAACTTGAATAACAATATAGGATTACTAAATTTAGTCTTATACGACAGAAGGACAGGAATTAAAATTCTTTGCAAAATTTTTACTAAATTCTCAATTTAAATAAATTAAATTTGTACTAAGATTATTTTTTTTAATTAATTTTGCACTTTTCTAATTTCAGAATATGAAAACAACTGACATTTACTGTATACTGATTACATTAATTTTATTTTTATTAACACTATTTCCATAATGAACATATTTATTGTTGTGGTCTATATTGTCATATATAAAGAATAATAGAATATTTGATCAAAATTATATGAAAGATAATGACTTTTCTGTTATATTTTAGAAGGTTGAAATATTAGAAAGAAAAGAATTAACTGAGATGAATATGAAAATAAAAATATAAGTAGATTACAGGACAAGATATCAATGTTTTACTAAACTGACATTTATCATTGAATAATTCACTATGGATATGCACTGTATCTTATGCATGAGGATATATAGAATACATTCATTCATATACATAAAATGCAATGTGCGTGTAACATTCTTCAGAGTAAACAGATAATATATTCTGATCCTAGCCAAAAATGCCAATTCATATGTATGCAATAGAGACCTCCCCCCGCCAAAAAAAACCCAGAAAAACCAAAAAAACATGATACCTAAGTCTTAAAATGAATTTTTAAAAATGAAAAATCTTTCTTCAAGCTTTCATTTTATTTTTAATTCCAGGCTAATAGATTAAATTTAATATTTCCAGTAATCAAAATTCTTTGATGTATTTCGAAAATTAATTTAAACTAATTTAAATTCACTGGAAGGAGTTTTTTTTTTGCTAAAATAGTGGATTAGTGCCATTTTTTAGTCATCTTTCATTGCAATGTATTTATTAAAAAAAAATTTCAAAATTAAAATATACTTTTCTGAAACTTTATTTGAGGAATATTAGCTGATTTAAAGTATAATTAATCTGATTTGAAACAATTATTATTTAAGTTTAAAATATCACAAAAGTGCATTTTTTAACCTGACAGTAGCTGTCTTGACATGTCGACAGCCTGGTAACAGGTTTAATTTTGTTCTATGAAGATTTTATCTGTAAAACATGATTGAAGAAAATGACACAAGCACCTTTTTTATATCATTTTGAAATACTCAGTAATCTTAAAAATTTAGGAAAATATTCTCTGTAACCTTTATTGAATATTAGAAATGTTGACTTTAAATTTACTATAGATATGCTCTTATTTCCTGATGTCATGTATGGTTGATTGTACTTACAAATATTGGCAGGTTTATAAAAAAAAAAAAAAAAAAAAAAAAAAAAATTCTTTTAAAAATATTGGTGTTTGATGATTTGTCCTAAGCTTTTCCATTTATGATTAGTAAATATATTTTTTACTTAATAGTAATAATATCAGGCTGAAATTACTACAGAATATTAAAATTTAAAACTTAATAAATGTTTCTAATTAAAAATTTAAAAAAATAAAAACAATTCTTGTAAAAGTTAATAATTAATTGAAAATTTTTTTCTCTTAAGACAATTGTGTCTTTGATATATCTTAAAAGCTTTTCTAATTAAGTAATGTCAGAGAATACAATAAGCATTTTTATTTTATGATTCAGAGCAGATTTTCAGTAAATGGTGTTTCTGTTTGACAAAAACAAATTGATGATTTAAATTATTCAATGAGTGCAGCTTTTAGCTAATATAAGTATAAAGTAGATTAAATTTTATTTTCTCAAAATTTCACAAAATTAAGTAGTGGTAACAGATGTAAATAAAATACTTTTATCAAGTTTGGGGGCTTTTTTCATTACGGTATGCTCTTTTTTAGAAAATTTTTAGAAGTATCTAGTATATAATCTTGTTGTTTTTGATAGGTATTATACTAGTACATATATAATCTATGTGGGCTAGTAAATTAAAAGTCTTTAATAAAGATTGCAAAGGCATTGTGAAGTGATTTGATTTTATGTCCTTAGATATATATATATATATAATACATAAGTAAAAAAAAAAAAAAAAAAAAAAAAAAATTCTATTAATAGTATAAATAAAAACTATAAGTAAATAATTTTCAAAACATTATTTTGAATATAATGGTAAGATAATAAATAGTATCACAACACAAAGTATTTTCAGAAAAGAATATTTAAAATCTGTGGATTCAAGTAAAAAATAAAATTAAAAAAAATCCTTATTTAAAACATAGAAATCAGATTATAAAATGATCAATTCATTTCATTATAAAATGCTTGTCATTAGATCATAATCTAGGTCTTAAAAAAATTATATTTACAAAAAATTAAGCAAGTGATTAAATGTTTTTGATTTTTTAAATCTAATAAATAACATAAATCAAACTTTACAGTGATAATTTTTCATTGATTTAATTTTAATATAAAAATTATTTAAAAGTTCTGAAAAAAACATCCTTATATAGCAAAAATAAACAACAGCTTTCATAATCAGTATTATCTATAACATTAGAATAGTCATTAATATATCTAACATAATTTTTATTTTTGCTATTGTCATCACTTTGATCTATTCTTCAACCCTCTGCAGGTGTAATCCACAAGAACCTCTAACTCATACTACCTGTTAGGAAGTAAAGAAGCTGAAGGAAGCAGCATATATATCAGCCTGTCAACCAAGACAGGCTAGGATGGAATAAAACTCTAGTGGTTTCCTCTGCTTAGTAATGTGGGTGTGAGTTTTGGAATCACCTGGACACTTGATGTACCTGTTGCTGTAAAAATAGACTAGTCCAAACAATATATAATAATGAACAATTTCTTCATCAATTGTTTCATGGGTTAGAAGTGTTACATCCTAATAAAATTCAATTCTCATTGTGATTAACAGTCATTTTTTTCAACATGGGCCTCTTCCCAAACCCATAATATAGGGTTGCCAACTGATTACAGCATGAGACATAGTGGTGAGCAGGTCATGTGGCCAAAGACTAAGCATTTTTTTTTTCGCTAAGTAGGTGGCACTACAGTCTGACACAGTAAATGCTTCTGTGATCCTCCAAAAATGTATAAATGCCCAAATTCTACATTCAACAGTTCTTCTGACAGTCCACCTACACACACACACACACACACTTCACAGATTAGTTTCTATCTTCACCTACAGCCACCACAGATAGAAAATCTATCTTGTGCTTCATTAGGACTACACAACTACAGCTGAATTACGCATAAACAACAGGTCTGCATACAATCCATGACAAGTAAATCAATTCTTTGAATACTCACCAAAGTCTTCATTATGATAGAAATGGACATTCAAAAAATATAAATTTTTTTTGTAAGCTTTCCTTTTCAAAAATCATCTTTCAAGATATATTTCACCACTTTAAAAATGCATTTGCTGGTCGTCCCTTTACTGCTTCTCCTACCCTTTGCCTAACCAGCAAATAATGTGGATTTTGCCTCTTTCTTTCTCTCTTCTTTTCTTCATTGCCTTACACTATATATGCATAGATAACAAGTTTCCTTTGTCTCAAAGGTTACCCCTAAGAACACTGAAGAATGAATCAGAATTGAGATGACAAAAATAAAAAAGAGAGATTTGAGCATCAGTATTGTGTGTGTGTGTGTGTGTGTGTGTGTGTGTGTGCGTGAGAAAGAGAGAAAAAAGTAATGTTTAAGGAATTCATGAATTAAAAAGTACATTAATTATTTCTTATTACTACAGTCTAAAGCACACCTGGGTTAAAGTTGGTTTTCCCAATGTAAAGAAAATGTAAGTTCAATCACTGCCAATTGTCTTTATTAAAATTTTCAATTTCTCAGGCCAATTACAATTACACAGTTAAAAATAAAAAATATTTCTACTCAAATGTGTATCTTATATATATATATATATATATATATATATATATATATATATATATATATATATATATATATATATATATATTATTATTATTATTATTTCAACCTTTATTATAGTAGTGGATACTTCATATTTGAAATAGATGTCCCATTTTTATTTATTAAACTGTGTGTATTATGTCTGTTGGTTTGCACATTAGAGAAATCTTAGTAAAGAAAATGTGTTCCGTAGCAGGGATCAATGGATTAAAACTGTGCCACCACTTGATCCAGCGTGCTTTACTGCTCGATGATAAAGAACATCACAATAAGCAATGCTCTATTTTTCCTTTTTAAGGAAATCATATATATAAAGAGAGAAAGAGAAAGAGAGAGTTAATATTGCAAAAAAATGACATGGATTCTAGTGTATGATCTACTTCTACAAAGTGTAAAACTCTTTAGCAGATCTGACAATAATTACAAATTATATAGTTTATTATTTGTGTTCCTTTTCACTGTCTTTGATCTTTGTAGAATTATTTAATAAGAAATACTATTATGATAATGGTTTATCCTGAAAACAAAATGACAAAATTATTCTTAATGAAGTTTAACTCACAGGAAGAATAAGTTCAGCAAGATCTGATCAAACCTGATTAGTAACTATTTCACTGATATTCTATGCATTCACATCTTTTCTGGACATAAATTATGAAGAAATTGTCCAAATGTTCTGTATGTCTGAGTGCTTTCAACTATTATTTTAGCTATTATCAAGGATTATTTTTACTTTTAACAGAATATATGGATTGTTTTATGTATGTATCTGGATTTATAGAAATTTTTTTTTTTTTTTTTTATTAATAATGCTTTCATTATTTTTATCCTTTTTTTGCATGTGGATGAGGCTATTACATTTGTATTATCAAGGAGTATGTTATAGATGGAGTTTGGTATTATATGCCTAACAAGAAATCTCATGTTGCATCTCTCTGATCATAGCTCAGTTAGGTCTCATTTAAATACACATGGAGACCTATCAAACAATGTGCTGAACATGTTTGGAAAATAAAACATTCCTATAACTCTAGATACATACATTAAACAATCCATAGATTCAGCTAAAAGTAAAAAATAAAATCATCCTTAATAATGAAAAAAGTATAACCAAAAGAGCTCAGACATACAGAACATTTGGACAATTTCTACATAATTTATGTTCAGAAAAGAAGAAAATTATAAGAACACAGGAAAAATTAAATAAAAAACTTAACTGCATTACCTTGTCAGTCATTTTTAACTTGTATAAAAGAGGGATTGCTGCCCAAATACACAATTGTATATATTATATATATATATATATATATATATATATATATATATATATATATATATATATATATATATATTGATCCTGTGAAATAAATTATTACCAATTGATTTCTAAGGACTCCACTTTCATCATTATTATATTTAGTCTGTTCTTACATTGAGCTCTCTTCAGATTTATATGCTCTTTGGAATTATCCCTATTATTTATCAACTAATACACACACACACAGGGTGTGAAGGGTAAATTTTTATCTAAATTACACAAAAATGAAAATAACACTGACATTTCATTTTAACAGATATATTTACCAAAATTACACAAAAATATCTTGAAATACTAAAGAGTAAATTTATTCAATAAAATTGCCATTGACTTCAACCATGGCCTGTAGACGATTTCAGAATCTCCTGCATCTATTCTGGACAGTCTCCTTGTTTAAGTTGGTGAAGGTTGCCATAACCTTTGTCTTCAGTTCATCTTTGGTTTTACAAAGAGTTTTGTTGGTCTTTCACACAAATGCACCCCACACATAATAATCATGGGGGTTGTAGTTTGAGGAGTTAGGTGGCTAGATGTAAGGGGTGATGTTGTCGCAGAAATTGTCTGATAGCCATGACTGGATTCACCTGCTTATTCCTCAAAGCATTTGATGTATGCCTCTGTGTTGGGTCTGGGACCCTGTGGGAAGATGAATGGAGGCATAATGTTGACAACACTAGTGAACAATCCAAACACCTTCGTAATCAACATTAAACATCCAACTCTTTCTGAATTCTCTGCACTCTCCTCAGATTAGCACCTAAATAATCTGAAATATTTATACTGGAGCTTCCAGCATGAATGACAAGCAGTACAGCATGTTGTTTCCAAATTTCTGATGGAGTGAATTGCGTCATGGTGCTTTATCACAGATGGTACCCATCTGACCCTACTATAGCGAGGAGTTAAAAAAAAAAAAATAGACACGCACATGCATGAAATTAAAAATATAAAAGGGTGACAATTTACCCATTGTGCTATATATATGTATATATATATATATATATATATATATATATATATATATATACACACACACACACACTGAAGAAATTCATAGAAAAATTAAATTTCTATATTTTTAATTATATTCCGTAATATATATGAAATATATATGTTAATATCAAAATATGCAAAAAGATTTTCAAATAAAAGAAAATGTTAAGCTACTTAAAATGTGATCACTGTATAAGGTCACATCTAACAAATATTTGTCATATTCCACCAGACACATACCTTACAGAAATCAAATCTTAAATTACTATTGAACTAATCATTAAAATTATAAAAAATAATTGTAAAGAGAAAATTCAAATATATTTATTAACAAAATATACATAAAATATGATAAGTTGTGTATTCTTTGAGTAGTGCTTGTCATGGCAAAAAAGGAAGAATAAATTTATACAGTTTTATTTCTATATCAATCAGTTAAGCATACAGTTGCTGACAAATCAATGTTATTACTTGAAATTACTTAATTACAACCTGTTTATTTGAATAACATTTTCCATAGAAAATTAAATAAAACCTTGATTTATTCTGGAATTGTAAAGAATGTGTTTTAAGCAAAGGTTTTTTAAACAAGTTACAAGTAATATTCAATGATTTTGGGGACTCATCTCATCATTGCTGCTTTATCAGTTTCAGTCTTGCTTTTTTTTTTTCAAGGGATTTAAACAATAATAGAAAGCACCTCATGAGGACAGTTCATTTGTTTCTATTAATGCATTTGCAAAAAATGATTTTAATATATATCAGTTTACATAATTTGTTTTAATAATCTAAGAGATAACTGAATCTCAAAATACAAAGAAATTATCCAAAAATAAGTATTTTTATTGCAGATTAGAAAACCTACTACAGCTTTTCTCATTTGTAAATGAATAACTTAGCAATAAACAATATAATGATAAGTTCATAACAGAAAATTGTTTTTTTTTTTAAATTTAAGTTTGAATCTAAGTCTGAATTTCTTCCTCTAGATTTACAACATTTCTTAGGGTAATATAATGATTTATAACATTTAATACATTAAAAAAAAAAGGTATTGAAAGTACAAACTTAAATTCTTTAATAAATACATTTAATGTCAAAAATTGACAAAGCAAATCACAAGTTATGAAACTGTGGTGCTACTTTGATGAATTGTTTTAATGTAAACACTCTGAGAGGAAAAATATTACTTTGTAGAAAAGAAACTAAGTAGCAACATTTGTCTCTTCAAAATGAATAATCAGATAACCTTTTCTATGAAATATTAGGTTGGTGCAAAAATAATGTCGTTTCCTCACATAGTAACATATGTGAGAAAACGACATTATTTTTGCACCAACTTAATACAATCTCAATAAAAAAGAGATTTTTTATACCTTCAGCTATAAAAGATTACTACCATTTGTAATAATTAGTCCAATGGTAAGTTCTCCTTATAAGTTGTTAACAAATCAGTTACTTACTGATAGAAGATACTTATATACTAAATGGGCTTCATTTTTCAAGTTTTATATTTTCTTTATCAGAAATATAGGTGTAGTATTTGTTTTTGTCAGTTCAATCAAAATACAGAGAAACTTTAATCATATATTTGAAAAAAACAAAAAACAAAAAAAAAAAACAGTAAATCCCCAAATAGAATAGATACACATCTTCAGTATTCCATTAGTGTATGTGCAAAGTTTCATATTTGCAGTATGCACTATTTTTAGTTAATCTTCCATGATTGACAGGCAAACATTTTTTTTATATTTTCACAGATACACGAATACATATGTACAATGGAAAATGACATATCTAAGTAGAAGAATCTTGCTGCAAAAACAAATATGAAATCTGAAAGCAAATGAATTATTAGAACCAGCAGAGTAGTCATAATATTGTTTTAGCAGATATAAAGCCATCCAATCAAGTTGGCTTAAGCCTTATCTCTTGTTTATGGCTACTGCATGTCCTAAAATTCAATCTCAATTCTCCACCACATATCATTCTTAAGTAAAAACAGAAGTCAAAATCAGTGCCTATAAATTATTTCAAATATAATAACTGTTTTCTTTTTTGTATTGAATATTCACAAGAAAACATAATTCTATTTCTCTGGGGTTTCTCTCAAGCTAAAGGCAAAGTATATTATCAGTTCATTTAGTTGAAAGAATTTATATTAATAAATGAATGAAAAATGAAAAAAATGCTATCTAATGTATTTCACACTTCAAACAGACTTCTTCAGATTAAATAACTTTTTATTTATTGATGAAATCATATATAAGGAGTAGGGAACAAAAATATAAACAAACATTGGTTATAAACATTAAGAGAAATGTTGAAGATGCTTTAAATTTAAAATTTAAAAAACTATTTTAGAATAATAGATTTCAAATATAAAGAATCTACTGTAAACTGTTATTGTTTTGATAATTTATTTAAAAAAAGTTACTTTTTCAGTATAATATTAATTAAAATAGATTCTGCTAAAATATAATTAGAAGAACTTGTATAATGATTTCTTCAAGCAATAATGCTTAAAACACAGAGTTTAAATTTATAAGATAATTTTTTTGTTTATAAAAATTAGACAACACAACAGTTATTCTAAGTGCATGATACTTGTTTTGGAAGTAATGTTTCTTAGATACAGTAAAGTGATAATAGATGAAACTGATAACTTATATGTCCACTATGAAATTGAATTTCTCCTGTACTGAGATGATTGCTTTTGAAATACTGAGGAAAGGCAATTATAAATACACTAATGTTAAAGTGACATTGAAATTTTGAAATAATGGAATGACTTGCTTTTAAAATTTCTGTAAGATAATTATTAAAATGATAGGTTTTGATTTGTAAATTACAATGTGACATTCAGAATTAAAACAAGCAGTGTTCAAAACAGAAATAAGCATTTAAAAATAGGATTATGATAAGTTTGAATTATTCCTTTTTACATTCTGAACAAATAATTTAAAAGGATAAGATGAAGAAGCTAATTTTTTATTTAACTTCTTAATCTTATCATCATTAATTCTTCTGTAATAATTAAAGAATAAAACTGTACATTAAAAAAAAAAATGAAAATAAACTTTTCTTAATATAATGTAAATTTGTTTGATCCATATAAAGAAATTTGAGCTTAGGTATAAAAAAGAAGTTGAGAATTGCTTTTTATTTGATATGAGAAAATTTGAAGAGTTAATTTAAATCTAGCATTTATAATTTCATAAACACACAAATATTGTTTCATTCAATTCTTCCAGGAAAGCAAATACAACAAGCAAATAAACAGGGAGTATTAGAGAGTAAAAGGAAGAAATTGTAAAAGAAAAAAAAAGAAAAAAGAAAATAAAATGATCAGAAATTAATAAAAACAAAAGTTAAAATGAAAAACAATAAAGGAAGAAAAATAGAAAATGAGATGGGGTGAAAAGCAGGTGAAAAAAGCAAAGTAAATAAAAAAATTTAAACAAGATGGAAAAAAAGAGTAAAGAAAGTAGGAGTGTAAAAAAAAGGAAAATGAATGATAAAAAGGAATGGTGTAAGAAATAAGAGAAAAACAAACATAGAAGAAAAAAAGAGATTTAAAGATAAAAAATAATCATGAGAAAAGAATAAAAAAGAAAACATGATGGAAAATAAAAAATAGTAAAAGAAAGAATTAGTATTCAAAGATGTAAAAGAAGAAACTGTATGAAAAGAAAAAGCAACCAAGAAATAAGGTTTTTAAAAAATGACCGAAAGAAAGAAAGAAATAAAGAAAAATAAACCTACCTCATATGTCAGTCCATCTGTGGTTGGAAGCTGCTTAACTGTGGCTAGTTTTTTCTCAGCTTCATTTAGCCATGACATAATATCCTTCAAGTCACAGTGGAACTGGCGCCACTGTTCAACAGCCTTGCTCCACCGCCTGCAAACACACAGACAATGTTAATGGTTAGTTACTGGCTGCATGGCAGTGGAATTGCATGGAAATTGATGTGCACATGAATCTACAAAGGTTTAGTTTATATGGGAGTGAAAGTATAAAACTCATAAACACTTGGTGTGGGGGGAAGAGAATAAAGGAAAAATACAAACACTAATGTGATAAGCAAAAGAAAAAAAAAACTTTTGATTTAGTTCACAACCATCTCAATTTCCTCAGTTTACTATTGCCACAATAAGAAAAAAAATACAATTAATTTTTATTTTATTTGTTATGTTTACTTCAAGAAACAAGAGACAATGCCAAGAGAAAATGCATTGTTTGGTATTATCCTAGTAAAACTTCATGATTAAAATAAATTGAGGTTTTGTGAATGTAGGTTACATGTGAATGCCATAGATATTATATTCAAACATAGCTTAAAACAAAGTACCAATTTAAATATATTAAAGCATTTTGCAATATTATATCTTTTCAGTTATTATTTAAAAGTGCTATAAATGTTTACATGAAAATCTATAATTTTTGTTTATAATCTATTAATTGTATTTCAAAAATTAAAGTCTAGAAATAAAATAAAGAACAATTTTTCAAATGGAGTTCAATTTAAGATTGGAAATTATACTGAGGTTAATTCTACATAACCACAAATAATATAAATTTATTTTATTTGAAAGTAATTGTTACCATGAATGTCATGTAAATTACTTATTGTTGTATTGTTAAACTGTTTTAAAAATGTCAATTTGGTAAAAAATATTCCCATCATGTAATTGTTATTTGTTTTCATAAACTGAAAAACTTCAAAAGAAATGAGGCATTTGACAGTGACTATGAAAAGGAAAACTTCAAAGCAAAAACCTGCTTTCCAAAGATATTCGCATGCACTTTTTAACCTCAAGAAACTGTTACCAGTATTTCCAATAATATTTTACTAGTATTACTAATTCAGATGCAAAATTTTGTGTAAAAATCTTTTTTTTCTATTAAGGATATTCAATTTGTTGCTTTCTGAAATTAAAATTTTAACTTGATATTTATTTTGTAAGGGGCAAAATGATTAGACTCAGTAGTTTTTATTATAGTTGTGGGGTAGAGATTTTCGAATTCCTTAATTTGATATCAGCCATAAGCATTATTTTAGTATAAAACTTTAAAAGTTAGGAACATAATCATATTTTTGCATTGATCAGCACCAGGTTTGATAAAGAATAATAGAAATAGGAGATATAATAAAAAAAATAATTGAAAAAATAATAATTTTAATAGGACATTCAGGTACACAGTAGAATTTTCCAGTGTGAGAAACTTAATATTTTTAAGCTACCATAAAAAATACTAACAACAAGTTATTGTAATGCTTCTATTGGTAACACTACAACAAATGGTATTATTAATAAAAACAGTCACATAAATTCTGCCTTAATTACTGTTGATTTAAGTAGTTGAAAAAAAAAAAAATAAAGTAACTAAAGATCAAGATGCTAGGAGATCCATTCTAACTAATGAACTTGTTTAGATCTAGCACATGTAAATATCAACAGTTTAATCAATATAGCACCAAGATACAAATGTATCATAGATGTTCATTATAACTAAAAGAATCTATAATAATACTAAAATAAATTTTTTGTCTGTTACAAAAAAGTTTAAAACTTCAATTTCAATTGTACAGCTAGAAAGACTTAAAAAAATGACCTAAAAAGTAAAATGGATAGAACAGTTGTCCTTTTTGGCATATATAATTACTTATCAATTATATATAAAACTACTTATCAATTCAAAGAGTGTTAAATGATAGAATAATATAACTAAAGAAGTACTTCATGTGCTACCAAAATTCACAAACATTAATTTCCCAAATGTAAAAAAATGTTATTTTTTACTGGAATTGCATTCAATTGAAAAAATAAATAAAGCTGAATTACATTTTCCAATAGTCATCCATGAATTGTATCAATGACATTCTGCTGGAGTTTTCAAATATTCAGAAATTGGTAAACTCAGAGGAACAAATTTTATTATTACTTCTATGGATTTACTTTTATAGATCAGACAATTTTATAAATTGGAAAAAATCCAATATATATATATATATATTATTCAATCAGGCTTTTTTACAAATAGTTTTATTTCTTTATTTAATCTGCAAAGATTTACATGTCAAATTTGATATTAAAATGTGACGCAGTAGTATTTTTCATTTCTCTTTTAATATTGGTGTGACTATCTGGTCTATCTTTTGTTCAGTAAACTACATTTATGCATTATTTGCCTTATCTTAAAATATTTAAAGAGAAATCAGTATATCTCAAATTTTACAATATAAAAAAAATGTCAGTAAAGGTGTGCATTCAATGTAGTGGTTAAAGGCAATGGAATCACTGGTCTAGCAGGAGCTACTATCCAGCTTTCTTTTATTTCTGAATTCTATTGTATATTATTTTTAATTTCGTTTTCAAAAATTCATCCTTACTGTTTCTAGCATCCTTACTGCTTCTAGTGGTAATGTTAAATCTTACATTCAATAAATAGGATTTATTCCTTTCATTTTATTTACTAGAAATGAAAATTCATGGACAAAATTTGAATATACCTGAAATACTACTTTTGAAACTTGAAATTCTCAACATAGTATTATCAATATAACAAGAAATTAAGTGTCTTTCAGTAACAATACAAAAGGTGTTAAAAGGTAACAGTGTATTCAATCCATGTTTCTAAAACAATTATAAATCAATGATTGGGAACATTTCTTCATTAAATGCAGCACCCTTGTAAAATGAGCCTATCAGATTCTGCCATGCATTGCAGCTATAAAAGCAAAATACAAAGCTGAACATGCTACAAATCCCAAAGATCAATGTAAATGTAAAATACAAATGTTGATTTTACAAACAATATTATATATATATGTGTGTGTGTCTGTCAACAAAATAAAGACCAGAAATTTGATGAAAGTTACTTCTTTATTTTTATTCTTTTTCTCAAAATTCTTTAAATTGAAGTATATGGGAAATATGGTGAATGTGTATGTATAATACACATTTTATTGTTCACATTATTTTTATCATTAGTTTCCAAATTGAGAAATATATGTTATCCACTCTATAGATCGACATGAATATTCATTAATACATTTTATAATAAAATAATATTAACTAAAGTTTTACATCAAAGAAACTTTTAATCAAACAAGTGTATTATGCCATAAGAAAATACTTCAGAAGTCTTGAGCTAGTAAGGTTATGAAACTGAATTGTTATTGTAAATCTTAATTTTTTAAATTAATTTTTTTTTTTCAAGGTATAAAACTTATATTATAAATGTAATGTTAGAATTAAAAAAATTGGCAAGACTGCATTCTGTACAAAAAGTTATTGGCCTAAGCCACTTCTTAAAGTCTCACCAAATAATCGAAGAACAATTTTTTTCTTTTTTATTGGAAGGCTTTCTTGGTCATGTCAGAGAACTTTTCTTTATCCTATTTAACATTACAAGTATGAAAAGATATAATTGTTTTTAAGAATACTCATCTTATAACTAGAAATAAAAATATTCCTATGATATAAGCAACATATCTGTTAGGTCATTTACATATAAGAATTATAATATTTGGAAATCTTATAAATAAACCTAAAACTTCAATATTTTTTGCCAGTTAATATAGTATGTAATTATTATTATTATTATTAATAATGATAATTTTTCTTTCTTAATATAATTAGCTAAAAATTTTATATTTTGTATTTATTATATATATGATATATAAAAATAAATAAAACATTTCCTTTCAGATTATTTTAATATTTGTTTTACCACAATTTTTCCTTTTTAATTAGATGTTTTGGTTGAAAGCTATTTTTCTTAAAAATAACTTTTCTGGTCTTAGACAAACATATACACTGAATATATTGGAGTTTAGTAATGAAAAGCTAGATTAAAGACACTGATAGCAAAATTTATTTAGGATCTGTTTACTTGTAAAATTAAATGATGAGTAGAGTAATTTGAAACATATTTCACATTTCAATTGAGATTATATAACTAGCAATGAAGTAACATTTCTCTTTTATTTGTTTGATTGGAATGGTTTTTTGTACACCCATTTATTTAACATTATGATTGTGCAATGAACACTAGAGCACAATTTTATTTACATTAATTATTTACTTGAAAAATCAACAAGCCTGTATGATGGTGGGAATTACACAGACTGCATAGGTTGACAGCTCAGCTATTTGTATATTGGTTGTATCATGCACTATATCCATAGAGGATTCATTCCAAGTGATCAGGTATTTCCAATGATTTTTTGCACTATGTCCAGATTGTGAAAGTCTGTAGAATGTTTGTAAACAGTTGACTAACTAAGTGTGTCTATCTGCATGTAAAGGCATTGTTGGTAGGCTGAACATTGACTATAAGCAATCATCTTTAGGCTATAGGTTTGAAGCAGTAGTCTCACAATCAATAGAGACTATATCCTTATTCTACTTGGCCATAAGCACAAGGAAGTTGCATGATGCTACAACTAGGTTTACTATTGCTACTTCTAGTATATTTAAAAGGGAAACAACACTGAGTTGTGTCGTATTGGTTGAGACTACATCTTGGCAAAATTATTGAAAATCTGAGAAGATGGTTGCTACAAACTAATCCCAATAATTTTAATATAAATTCTCAATTTCTATATTTAATCATCCATTCATGCCTAACAGTACACTTATAGTGAAATATGCTCTATTTCATAATGTTGACTTTCCAATAGTAAAATTAAGAATGAATTTGAAAGACTTTGGGAATGGGAGAGATAGGAAAGAAAGAACTGTTAAGAGTTTGAACTGTTTAATGTAATAATATTTTATAGGTTGAGCAAAAGCTACTCCCATTGTAGTAACACTAGCAGTAATAGTAGATCTTTAACTGAATGTAAAACAAAGCTGAGTGCTCAAGTGTTATCAAAAATTACTAAGTCAGATAAAGATATCCACGAGCAGTGATACTAGAATGATTTATTAAAAGACAATGATAAGAAATAATAATGAGTCCAATGTAGTAGGCATGACGACTTGCAAGAGATGTTAGCAGCAGCTAAAGCAAGAATGAATATGTGTGTATATGGCAACATTAAGTGACAAAATCAATAGGTTCAATTGATTGCATCAACAGTCATTCTGCACAAGTGATTCCCTAAATGGATGATAAATTAGATAAAAATGAATATAACATTTCTTAAACCCATGGATAATTTGTATTAAGGGGTAAAGTAATTACATTGAACCTTTACAGTAAATTGAAAATTTTCTTAAAGAGATGAAAGGAAGAAAAGAAGTGGAAAGTGGAAGAATTTCATTAATGATGATGAGAAATTCAGAGACTAAAAAAAGAGTGAATCAGAAATAAGGTTTTCAGGAGATTGCAAAAAAAGTACTGCTATTTTCACTGATTCGCAGACAAATTAGTCTGAATCAGGTTAAGTAGCTATAAACAAAAAACTTAGGTGAAAAATAATATCTACAAAAGGAAATAAAGGGATTCGAATATAGACGGGTTGAGGTCCCTAAATAGTGAACAAAAAAAAATTCATTTTAAGTTAAAATGAATTTTTAACTTGAATTTAAAAATAAAAAACGTCTATGAGTAACTTAAGAACAATTTATCACCTGTCCAATTTGTCACCATGTGGGGCTGGCAAAGAGGAGTTAGAGAACAACCAGATATACTTACAACATAAGCTGGGGGTCATACGGAATGGTTATGGTCCCCGACGAAAAAGTAGGCTGCATGGTGATCCGTACAGGGGTGTTGTTGATGATAGTTGAGGTGGTGGTTGTGTTTAAAGGGCCTTCAGGCATTATGATGCTTACTGACCGCTACCTTACTAACCTCCACAGGTACACCGAAGGAGGAGAGTAAGAAGAAAGATCAGGGTTGGGGAGGGGGGCCTAATAGACAAGCATGCACTAGAAGGGATAGCAGTGGCAGAGGAGTGAACCCGGTTGACTGAAAAGACTAAGCATCTTTTCTTTACCAAACTGCAACACACATGGTGGTTGTGATTATTATGCGTCAATATACACACACTTCTTCTTTTCTATATCCCCCTTTTTCTCGCTTTGTTATGCCTTTGTCTAAATGTATATCACTAATCTATATCTCCTTTTCTGCTTGGGTTAATTCAGTGACGACGTATTACAGTTGAGTAGTTCGTAAGACACCAGTTTATGAATCCAGTTCAACACTAGCGAGCCAGCTGCGAAATGAACTAAGGGAAATAACGAGAGAGAGAGAATGAATAAGTAGAGAGAGGGAGGAGGAGAAGAATAAGAAGAGGCAAATAAGACTGAGAGAAATCAAGTTTAGAGAGTAATTATAATCGTTAATTCTATCAAGGCTATTTTGGAGAAAAGATTAACTACGATGTCGAACGTTATATCAATTGTTTGTATAAAACAATGGAATAAAAAAAAAATAAGTGCGAAGTTGGGCTTTGTTGCTACACACCGTCTAAGGTTGAATGAAAAATATATTTCTCTCGTTGATTATTCCAATCCAAATCTAAGAAGGGGGGGCGATATAAACAGATGACGCATTCACAGGTGGTAAAAGACTTAACTAGTAACTCACGATTAGTCCTTACTCCTTCCTTAGTATTCAAGTTGATGAGGAGAACACGAGTAGCAACCTTGTTTTACATATCTGACCACCTGTATTTCTTTATCGCACGTACGCACACACCGAGTACAAATGCACGGAAACAAAAAGTAAACATTAAAAATTTATTTGAATACAGACATTTATTTACACATGAACAAGGAACAGACACACACAGAGATAGTCCACGCATAACTCTAAAGCACGGAAAACACACAGGTATTTTTCTCCACATATGCCTATTGAATTTGAAAGGCTTCAATCAACAAAACTCAAAAGGTGATTTGTCGATGTATGTGCAATTTAAATTATATGATGACTTGTTATACAGATGAATAGAATAGAGAGTATATGTAAAAGCTACTTAAACAAAGCTTGTTTTTTGGTAGCTTCATTAAAAAAAAACAAAAAAAAAACTCTTCAAAAATTTCCAAATTAAACGTTAAAAATAAAATTTCAATATTGCGCGCGTGCGCATACAAACTAGTCGCCAAAAAGTCCATACAACTTTTCTGCCCCGATCTGGGTCTATAAAATGTCATTTAAGCGTGTATTAGTCTGACACAAGGCAACAAGTATGGGATACCTAATGAAGATCACTCACTACTCAATCAGACGAGATCGCTAACCCTTACTCCGCATCAAGGCATTAGTTGTCAGTATTCTTGTTAGTTAGCCTAAGTAAAATCGAAGAATTTGACTGTAGTTTCAATTAAAAAAAAAAATTTCACACTTAATGCAACTCCTTGTATATCCATTAATTTAAATAAAAAAATAAGGAAAACTAAAACATTTAAAAAGTAATATTCAAAATCTTTTAAAGTACCTACTAATCTATTACATACTGAAATTAAATAATCAATAAAAAAAAGAAAAAAAAGGAAATAATCAATCAAAAAAAAAGTTACTGAACTTCATCCATATTACTTATTTGGCCCAGTTCGAGAAACAAATGTAGTAACCAATATTTTTTGTCATAACTTTGGTACAATTTTGTTTTTGTAAATAACTTTTTAATAATGATGAACTTTCAAACTCTTGCACTGCTAAGAACTAACAACTAGATAAGTTCCTGTCAAATCTCAAGTATGTAGTACAATTAATTTATTCCTATTTAAAATTTTAAAAGAATGACAATTTTATCTTTTTGCCTGTTAAAAAGTTGAATATAATATTTACTACTAAGTCTGTAAAATAAATACTCTTCAGACTCATCCACTTTAGTGTGCTAATGACATAAGTCAACTTTTTTAAGATATTTCTTTAAGAAGTTACTTTTGTCAACTATGTAAGACTATATTTAAAGAGTTGGTTTTTCTACACTCACTGCATAAACCCTTAGCAACACAGTTTCTAACAAAGAACATAGTTTTGTAATGACAACAGAAGTAATGTGGTATGTGCACTGTTCATAATTTTGAATTTTATCATAATTTGACTATGCCACAGGCAACACTTATCAAAGGAACTGAAACGTTTTCAAATATTTTGATTTTTAAATAATCTACCAAAGAGAACTTTGCAAAATGCATGATTTCTATGAATTACATTTTTACTGAGAGTATCAAATTAAGAGATATTTGAAAAATTGAAGAAAATTAAACATTGGGTTATCAAAATCTGAAGTTACAAAAAACTCAGATATAATCAGAAAAATATAAACATGACATGTAAATATGTTAAAACAAATACGTTTGGGACTGTAATTCATGCTTAGTTTCTGGTAAATCTAACTGTATGAAATTCATTGTGTGTGTGTGTGTGTGTGTGTATATATATATATATATATATTGCACAAATTTCAATGATACTGTGTTCAATGTTTTCAGATTTCAGATGAGTATTATCAGAGTGAAAAATTGAAAATAAAAAAGATTTTAATTAGTGAAAAGAAAATGTTTCTATGATTCAAAATATTTGTTGGACAATGTGAACTTGAATATAAGATCAAATTCAAGAAGCACTCTGAAGGAAACAATCTTACACTCATTAGTCTGTGAGGTAAGTATACAAATTACATCATTATAAAAGTAACAACTTGAAAATTATAGAAACTGTTATCTTAAAATCTATATACAAGGAAAATATAAAAAATAAACTTTTATGCAAATCAAGATGTGAATGTGTACTGTCTTCAAAATGTACACTTTAGTGAGCAGATTTACATCTGTATATATTAGGTTGGTGCAAAAATAATGATGATTTTTTACGTATTTAACGTCAAAAATCGTCATTATTTTTGCACCAACCTAATAACAGGTTATAATTGAAAATATACTTTTGAAACAAACATAGATGAAACTAATGAGGAACAACACAAAAATGCTTGGAATTTTAGAAAGGCAATATTTTAAGGAGAAAAGTTTCTACAGAATGCTAGCATAAATTTTATGGCCGAAAGTAAGTTTCTTTTTTGGCAAATTAAAAATTCAAGAATTCCATGAATAAAAGTAAAAATAAACAATAATAAGATGACAAGAGAAGTGTGTAGCTATGAAAACAGGTTTTTGAATGAGAAAGAGTTTTATATGTTGTGCTTAGCAGAAAACAAAAGGTCAATACTAATGTTACCTCAAATGTTGCAATAGAAATCTGCTCATTTCAATGCAGAAAAAGAGGATCTAAACAGAAAAGATTTCTACTTCTGATTTAATAAGCAACAAAGATAGAATCCACTTTATACATCGAAGGGACAGAAATAGCTGTTTTGACTAGAAAGGCAAATAACTAAAAAGATATTTTAAACATTTTATTTCAAATTAGGCAGGAATAAAGCAAAAATAGGATCCATAAAAATGATTCTTAAAATAGAAGTAATCATTTATCCTGTTGCATTAACTTTCCTTTCCAAGACATAAAACTTTATATATCTACATATTTGTGCCTATCTTCTAACCTAATCTCTGGTGAGCAACCATTCATTTGCAAGTAATATATTACCAGTTAAGTAATTGAAGCTTGCACAGGAACTGAAAGTACAACACTCATTTATTTTCTAAATGCCTCACATGACATAAGAGAAACAATAACAGAGCAATATTAGGGCAAGTTACAGTGAGGTCATTAATATTAAATGACACTTACACAAAACCTGAAATTATATCATTATTTTATAACAATATTATTTTCCATTTTCATTCTGTACCCATAATGAAATAATATATAACATTCCCACTTGTCCCAATATTTTCCTTCAAATTTTTAGTATTTAAATAAAATTAAAATCAATAGGAACCTTCTAGTTATAAAAATTCAATTTCCTTCTTCTTAATCTTCATATATGTGAAATAAAAATGTACATTTTGTAGCCAGATCATTAACCTGTAAGTCTGAAATTGCTAGTGAGTTCAATCTTTACTAGGTGCATTAAGAATATGGTACTGTGCCAAGGATGGCTGGCTTTAACACACATACACATGCATGAATATATGTGTGTGTGTGTGTGTGCATATAGCTCAGTGGTTCTCAGTGCAGAAAGCGGGATCAACATACTGAGTTCAAATTTTGACTGAAGATGCTGTGTTCAGTTTTGCAGAAATACCCTTGGAAAGGTATAAATCCATTTCTTTCCCTAGATACAGGTTAAATAGTAAAATGGACTGGAATTTCTAGCCTTGGTTGACAACCAGTCTAGGAGAAAGAAAAACTCTGAATTCAAATGTGAGAAAGACTGGAGAGTTCATGACACACTTCTCTGATATCCTTTCTTCCAAAAAGTGTTGTCGGTTCTTCACAAGCGTTCACTATTGTAATCAAATCATATGTGTGGGTATTCTGGAAATGCATTTCTAAAAAATGAACTGTTCAGCTTTCATTCATCAAAACCGATGAGAGAGTTCACCACATACACATATAAGCATCAAATGTTAATTTTTAATAATGCTATTTTTTGTTTCTTTTTAATGCAATTTTTTTGTATCTTCAATTCCAAAATATAAAATAGTTAATATTTTTACCTTAATTGTTTCCTTACATTTATTTTAATAATATTCTTAGCATTTAATAACATTCATAATACAAATATATTATTTGTATAATCCAGTATTTTCTGCTTTGAGAAGTGATAGATACAATCAAGTGATTGTACCCATTACCACTTGACCACTTTAATTTTTTAATGATCATGATGTCAGATCTTGACAGCTGAGTTCAGCAAATCAACGACCTGCAGACATCAAAAAAGTGAACTGAGTCAATAAATTGTTATTCAATAGCAAAGGTTATTGTTGGAAACTGTCAAAGAAACAGTAATGTAGGTTTTTGACAAAAAACAAAATTTATATTAAAGTTGATTTTATTGTCCTAAGCAATTAATTGGAGAAAACTCTGATATAAAAAGTGTGTCCACGATATAAAACAGGAAACATTTGGTTTAGAAAAGTTGTTTACACTTTATAAAACAGTGATACAATACTATGCATGAGAAAATTTTAAAACTTTCTCTCTAATATTTTTCTCATGCATACTAATGTTTTAAAAATCTGGTAAAAGCTGTTGCCTTGTTCTACTAGAAAATAATAGTACATTCATTTATGAATAGGGTAATTTTGCAAGAAAAAATTACAGAAAATCTTTTATTATTGCTCAAAGACCCTTAATTTAATTTTCTGAAATATCAAAATATCTTTTGAAACTAAAAATATTTATATTTCCATAAATCCCTGGCAGAATTAAATCAGCAGAAATTTAAACTGGAAAATAAAAGTATACCCTAAATCTGAGGAGGATTTTATTTTAATATTTTTATCTTCTATTTTCTTCCTCCTCAACAGTGGACACATTTGAAATGCCATTTGAAATTGTCAATGTAAAGTTTAACGAAATCTAATGGCCTGGAAATTGTAACAGAAAAATATAATTGTTTTTATGTACAGAGACTATGTAATTACTACATATGGAATGTCATTAAGTAATAAAATTATCTTTGGCTACCTTTGGCACTTTTTAATATATGAAATTGTATTTGAAAAGAAGTTTGTTATCTTTGGTCACCAATACTTCAACTGTCCTATGAGATACTTAGAAATTTAAGTGAACTTTTATCATGGAATAATCAAAGTAATTTCAGATGACTGACATACTGTCAAAAATAATGGCATATATAAAATTGATATTAAGTCATTACTAATATTATTAGGCTTTCACATGCGAGTCTTTAAATATTTTTTGCCGTTTTATTATTTCTGTACTCTAGTGCATCATAGTGTCGCTCCTTAAACCACTTAACATCATCAATGTCTTTCAATAATCTTCCATTGTTATAACAAAGACATTACCAGCTGGTGCTATCAGTACAAAGGAGATAACTCTATTACTAAAAAAGTTACATTACAAAAAAAATAAATAAATAAATAAATTAAAAATAAACTAGGTGTATTATATAACATTATATAATCAAAACCGACACAGAAGAAATGCCATGGTCTCAAAAAACACTTTAAATCACATTTCAACCATAACCATGCTAAATTAAAGATGCACAGAAAAATAGGAAATATATCAATATAATTCAATCATTACAAAATTCATCTCCAAACATAAACAATAATAAACCTAATGATAAGGAAATTAAGAAAGCTATAAAAACCTAAGGAATATTAAAGTATCACTTGACCTTGCAGTTGAACTGTTAAACTCCTCGAATTCCTAAGCAAGTTTCTCAATTTTATGAAATAAGTCTGGAATCAGAAATGCATTCCCCAAAAGTGGAGTTTATCACACATTAATGCATTATGGAAAGAAGTAGGTAACCCTCAAGACCCATGCACATACAGAGGAATCTCAATTGTATCCATTTGTGAAAGTGAAAGTATTAATGAATATTATATTAACTAGGCTCTCATTGTTTTATGAAAGTCAATTCCTCACTAACCAATTTGACATTTGATCTGTTCATGGATGTAATGATGGCATATATGCCATCAAACAACTCCAGAAAATTATATACCTGCTATATCAATCTCACAGCAGCATATGACCACATCAATACTTCCTCTTCTCATCCATTAGGAACAGCGTTCCAAGTTTCGAATCCACTGAATGCTTCAATCTAATAGAGGAACTTTATCAGTCAACAAAATCTTATATGTCTGGCAAGGACTCTAATATGAAAACATTTCAAACCTCATCATGAGTATGACAAGGAGGAAATGAAATCCCCAGTCTATTTGTCTTTTCTTAGACTATGCCCTGCACATCTATAAACACAGATGTAAAAAGATGGGTGCTAATCATTTAAGCATTCCCTACCACATCCCAAATGAATCAACTAATAGAAGACAATGATCTGATGGTGAGAGTGGAGATATGCCAATGACATATATACTATATTCATAGTTGAAATAGGAATTATCTGGAACAAAAAAATCAACATCCTCTACCAAGGGTTACAAGAAATAGGACTCAAGATAAACCTTTCTAAAACAGAAAATATGATCTGGAATTGGAATGAAAGCAGTTATAGATTTAGTAAATACTAAACACTTCAAAAACATCAATGTATGGATCAATTATAACAAACTTAGTATAGGAGATAACAAAATTTAACATGGAGTAGGCTGCACAAGAGGTAGTTTTGCCCAACACTGCAAATTGCTACAAAACCAAAATATTAACCTGAAAACTCAAGTTGTTCAAGTGTTGTTTTCAACTAGCCTCATCAGATCAAGACTTTCATATAGATGCTATGCATGACACCAAACTCATTCAGAAATATCTAAACTGTCAGTTGTATACAACCGCTTCCTAAGGTCAATGATTATAAATGGCTTTGAGTAAGTGAATCCTGTGGGTGTTAATGGAGACTACACTTTTTTGAAATTTGTGGACTGACACTACAAAATTACAAACAAAAACTGTTCCAGATAATGGAAACCACATCATCTGAGGACTAGCAACAGCTAAAATGAATAGCACATAATAGCATAATCAAGATGCTAATGTTCTACACTACTTCAAATAAAAGTTTAGGTAGGAAAGCTCTCTCAATACTGGAAAGAGCAATAACAGTTACTGGACTTGAAAAGAAACATTTTCCTGAAAAATAACTTTAAGATAAACATTTTATGAAGTTCAACCAACAGTTGTACTGGCTGCTTTATGAATGAATGCTAAATGTTTCCTTATAAGGAAACGACTAATATTACCATTACTCTTCAAATCTAACCCTGATTGATTTGTCAGCAAGGCAATCACATGTGGCACCTTTGAAAAGTGCTTGAAAACTACATCATTGGTTAACCGTGGTCTCGTGAGTGAAATTAGGTGAATGATACTGTTCAGAAGCCATCAATTATTGTGCTAGCACAAAGTCACAAATCGTGATTGAGGGTTTGACCATACTGCATTGTTCAAACTGCTGATTGTGCCAGATCACTGCTCTTTCCCAGAAAGGTTCACTCAACATACTTGTAGTATAGACTACAGGTGTTGAACACATATACATTTACCTAATCGGGCGTCTGCAACAGGGATTGACTAGCCTGGATAGCAGACAGATGTACTTGGAAAACGAGTGTAGTTGAACAGGCAATAAATATATATATATATATATATATATATATATATATATATATAGGTAACTGACTAGAAATATTGACTGACTTAGCATTGATTTTTAAATTTTTCATAAAAAGAAGAAATGACACAAATATGTCCCAGAAAAATGCAGTAATTCATCAATTAGCAGTTGTTACCAAAATTCTCAGAAACTTTTTTTTAACCCATATAAGTAAAATGATATTTAGAGGAGAGGCAAATGTGATTGACTGACCCACACTGAAGAAAGGTTTATCTTTTCACTAGTCATTGATTTTGCTGGGTTTCATCTGCATTCTCTCACTCCTTATGCATGGGTCACATGTTTGCATTTGGACGTATTTTTAGGTTCATTCTTTTCCCCCAAGCTATCCATTGGGTAAAATGCCAACAACATTGAATAACAAAAATCTACAACCTTTTTCTTTTTACTGATTTCATACTGCTTATTTATAAATTAAATACAATCTATTCAGAAAGAACCAACAGAATCTCTCTATGGAAATTTAATTTGCTTCAAGTCAATCTAGAGACTAAAAAGCATAAGAAAAGTTTAACAATATAAATTTTAAACATAAAATGTTTACCACACAGATAAGATGAACCTACCACAAAACAAATTTTTCAGAAAATATAAAATTATCCAGGTGATGTTAATGGTAATTATTTTTTGAATGATAAATATTAACAGAGCAGAGAATGTGAGAGACATTAGAAAAAAAATAGCATTGAAGTTAGACAAAGTTGTAAAAAGGTAAGGAAAGTAGTCTGCTTTACTTCAAATATTTCTGTTTGACAAGAACTTGAGAAAAAAAAACAGTAATAATCATACACAACAGAAAATAATTTAAAAATATCCATTGATAATCTATGTAGACAAGTTTTAAGAAAAATATTGTACTGATCACTAACCTCAACTTTTATAAAAGAGCTGAATCATCAATGTTATTGTTTAGAAAAAATAAATTGTCTTTTGTGTGATATGAAAATTTTTTAACCAAAACTGATATTTATATAATACTTTGCTTACAATTGTCATTATTTTAAAATTGATAACCAAAGAAATATTTCAATTAGAGCAAATCATAAAAATTTTTAAGATTGAAATAATGGTTACTTTAATCTACAGAAGATTAACAATTGCATATTCATACACTAAATTTAGTGATCTGTCTATATTTCTGAGATGAGGTATTATGTACACTATTTACATTATTATGCCAGTGACAGGACCCAAAGAGTGTGAGTTCAATACCCAGTTAAGACAGTGGAGAACTTGGGGAGGGGAATTAACAGGAGATAATTGATAACTGACATCCATTAAACATGGCACGTGGAACTAGAACAGTCTACCCTAGTGAGTGAAATAAAGGGTTCAGTTTGACATTCCAACCACCTGAAGAAGGCTGGAGAGCACAATAGTTGTAATAAATATGGCGACAAAAATGAGAACAATAGTCCAAATATATGTAATGTAAATAGTGTAAATTTAGTGACTATTTCAAAACTTGATATATTCTCAAGGGAAAACAAATTATCCAATATTTTCTTTTATTATTATTATCATTTCTTTTCTTTGGTTTATCTTACTCTTTTCTTCTTCTTAGGGTTAAACTTTAAACTTCTTTTTAAATAATGAATTATTTTAAATTTTTCTTCTTCAGGTTAAATTTTAATTTTTATATTGACGAAAGTTAACTTTTGAAAATTACCAAGAGAATATCAAGAAATTGTCTATTTAAAAAAGTAATTCTGAAAATGTGATTCCATCATTTTTTTCTCATCCCCTGACACACCCACCAATGCAGGCAAGGGTTGGTAGTCTGTATCACAATGGGCATTCTCTCAAGAGACTGGGACACCACTCAATTGTTACAATATCATAAACAAATGGGACATACCCCACCATAACCAGAAAGTGTGTGTGTGTGTGGGGGGGGGAAGAGAACAAAGTTATCACATCAGAGGAGAATGCCATTTCATTAGAATTGGTTGCTTGTGCCCACATTAGTGTATATCTCAGGCAGATTCTAAATTAAAGTGTCATAAAAATATCACTGTATACAGGATTCTTTTGTTTTGCCAGCACAACTACCACTTTAAAAAATGAAGAATGTTAGCCATAGATAATGTAGACCATTATCTTGACATTCTTATTGCTTAGTGTTTTGACATTGTTGTTTGGTCCATTAACTCAAATCTCATATCACTGAATTAACGGCTTATTTCTGGGCTAATGAACACTGACTGTTCAAATGTTGTGAATACATGAATATATGATGAGGTTGAATTTTTATCTTGCATTCCAACACTGTGATGGAATGTCAACAAAGTCTGGTAGTATTGTAAGGTACAGCTGAAGTACTCTGAACCAATGATAATAATACTTTTGCCACTCCCCACCCCACATCACAATCATACCTGGCCTCTTGATGAAGGCTTCATTAACAGCCCAACTGTTGTCTTTTGCAGCATTATGACTATGAAATGAATAGAAATGCTGTCATTGTCTCCATGCAGCATTTAGTAATTATCTTTAAAAATACACAGCATTAATCAGTTTGATTCAGTGACAGAAAACAGAAATAACATCTTGAGATTCTATTCAAAGATTTACAAACTCACAAAAAAATCAAAAAATTACAAGCTCGCAAAGAAGATCTTGTTTAAATACCAAATACATGTGTAACTAGAAAATTGTTTTCAGTAATAATAACTGAAAATTATTACTATTTCATGTTAATGGCCTTTAAAGAAAAAAAACAGAAGAAAACTTTTTATATATGATTTTTGCAACAATAATTTATTGGTAAGTGATTTATCACTTTCATAAACCTGTCAGAAGTGGAAAATACTTGAGTTATTAATATTTCACTTGAATTCCAGTATAAGAGGAGCAGTCATAAGATAAAGAGAATTTTATTTTTCATTCTTGACTAATCTTTACTAACTCAATAAAATTCCTTACCTCCAAAAATTAAAAAAAAAAAAAAGAAGCTTTTTTAATCTAACACAAATTTGCTCCCTCTCTTCCACTTTAGGAAACAGAAATACTTAACTATCTCTTTGAACCTTGCAATAAAATAAAAATACAGAAAAAATATAGAAATGTTTAAAAAAAAAAAAAAAAAAAAAGATTTAATATTTAATAGGTAGATGTGAGAAAGCATATCAGGCTAATTTTGTTCTGGTCAATATATACAAAATAAAAGATTATATGGCAAGTAATGAAAAGTAAACAAACAAAAGTAAACTTTCAAGACAAAATTTTAACAGAAGTCAACAGAGTACGACAAAAAATATAAATAAAGGATATAAAATAATTTTATTTTAATAAATTAGAATAGTCAGATATTGCCAGGAAATTAACAGTAGTAATCATCAAAGTTCTCCGTATGAGAGAAAAAGTCATCAGAATTATGTTTTTATTAAAACCTAACAGAAATTGATTAATATGTGATTCAGTACATAAAAGCATTGTTGGAATTAAATTCTTAGTCATTTATAACTTTGAGAGAATTAGAATTGGAAACCCTACCAGGATTTAGCATTGGTGGCCGCAATTTTACCAACATAAGATACACAGATGACACAGTACTGATAGCAGACATGGAAAAGAAATTACAAAAACTCCTACAGAAGATAGTGATGGAGAGTGTGAAGAAGGGACTAAGCATAAACTACAAGAAAACAGAATGCATAGTCATCAGTAAGAGGAAGAGGCTGAAATGCAATTTGCAGATCAGGAACACTAGAATCAAGGAGATGCAGAAGTTTAAATATCTGGAAAGTGTTCTAACAGAGGGACAGTAAATGCAACACTGAGATCCATAAAGGTATTGGGATGGCCAAGGATGCAATTCCAAAAGCTGGGCCGAGTATTGCAAGACAAGAGGATTTCTTTGGTAATGAAGAAAAGAATACTGAGCTGTTACATGACATCTGTCTTCTTTATGGCAGTGAATGTTGGACAATTTCCTCAAAGATGAAGAGACTTAAAGTGAGGGAGATGTGATTCTATAGAAGGTGCTAAGGATATCATGGATGAGCATGTGAGCAATGATGAGGTCTTAGAGAGGATAAAAACAGGGAGGAGGCTTATACTTAACATCAGGAAGAGGCAGCTGAAGTTCTTTGGACACATAATGAGGAAAGACGGCCTGGAGAATCTGATACTCATGGGTTGAATAGAGGGAAAGAGAGACAAGGGAAAACAGCACATGACATAGCTAGCAGTCTTAAGCAAGTGGATGACAGAATGTGGTTTGGGGGAGGTGGCAGAGAGAAGGAACTTTTTGAGAGCTGCAAGGGATAGAGGGAGATGGAAAGCCATGATTGCCTACATCCTGAAAGGACATGGCACATAGAAAAAAAGAATAAAAATTTTCTGTGATGAGTTTGTAATATCTGGCTTATATTGTTCTTGGTACTGACTAAACTTTGTTTATTATGACACAAGAACTTTACTTCATGCAGTTATAATATCTAAATTTTGAAAGGTAATCTTTACTATTATATTTATGTATAAGGTTATTAAATTTACAAAAGGTAGAGATTTACTTATTCAAAGAAGTACTTCTACCTACTTTTATCATGATGATTGTCCCTTCTTTGTAAAAGAACACCTTCACTTGCTAGCATTTTTGTGTTTTTCATTCAGAATATTATTATTTCCATCATTTTTACCTGGGCTAACGCTCTGCTATGGGCCTGTAAGTGATTCTTAAGACAAGCTTCACTTTTACAAGCTCTCTTACACATCTGGCAAATAAAGTTTGTCTATGTTACCTATGTTGTAAACTTGCCTGTCCCTGTATACAATCATGTGAGTCCCACAACAGACTTACAAAGCTTGTCACAAAACTCACACAAGTAACCTGCAGGTCTTTATGGTAGGGTTGCATTCACAGGAGTTTGTACCTGACCTCTGTGGTATGATCTCCTGTGACTGGCTAAACCAGTTGCCAAAAGGGGTGACTTTTCCACAAATACTGCAAGTTTGTTTATGGTGTCTTAATAGCTCTGGGACAGATTCTATTTCTCCATCCTAATGGTATGCTTTTTGCAGAAAGGCTTAATTCTCTTCTGCTCATAATTGTTGCAGTGTTTTCAAATCAACTTTCTCCAGCCAGATCTCTCACCAGTAACAGTTTTCAAGACTTCAATATTAATGCCAAAATTCTTTAGGTTACATTTAACTAAATCCTTGAAACATTTTTTGGGCTTATGAGCAGGTTGATTACCATAAAAAGTCTTTTGGTCAATCTGCCATCTTCCATATGTGTTAGATGACCTGTCTGGTGCATTTGATTATGGAGAAGTAGTTTCTCTATGTTGGCTATGTTTGCATGCTGAAGGAATTTTATGTCTGGTGTACCAAGACTGCCAATTGATGTCAAGATTTGTCTCAGTCACTGCTGGTGAAAACATGCTAAGAGCTTAATGTGCTTTCAATAGGTGCTTCATGATTCAGAGGAATATAAAAGAGTGGTTAGGACAACTTTTTCCTAAATGCTGATCTTTGTGCTTAAGAATATGTTATGGTCAGACCATAGTCTCTTTTCAAGTTGTCTGAATGCATGACTTGCTCGTTCAATGCAGTAATTCACTTTTGCATCCAGTGAGCCATCCTTAGAAAGTGCACTGCTTAAGTAAACAAAAGTGCCAACTATCTCTAGTCTGGATCTGTTAATGAAAATGTTAGGCTCTATATAAGGCCACCTAGGTGGAGGCTTTTTCAGGGTGATGGTTAGCCCAAAAGCTTTACAAGCCCCCAAGAAATAAGCTGTTATCACCTGTACTTATTCCACAGTAGTTATTACAATCTGATTTTGAACCCTTATCCTTGTGAAGAGAAATCACATCAACCTAATCTTGATGTATGGAGGCACCTTGACATATGTTAATTATGATGTGAATGATCGCAAGCTTTATAGCACCATGGAATAAGACTTCAATTGGAATGTCATCATCAGGTGCTTTCCCAGTGCCAATTGACTTTATGGTTTTCTGGATTTCTTCTAGCATAGGGAGAGCCAACATTTCATTTATGATGTCAAGCTGAGGTAGGTTGTTAATAATATCATCATTGACTACTGACAGATTGTTAAAAATCTCTGTAAAATGCTGGGTCCATCAATTTTTTTTACATCATTAGAAATTTAAGTATGACTGAGCCATCTTTAAACTTAAGAGTGCACCTGATGATGATTTTGGTCCAAATACTTGAGTCTTTACTATTTTAGGCTACTTGCATTCTGTTAGACAAGTCTAGCCACCACTGGTTTTTCATTCTGTGGAGAATTTACTTCCTCAAAGAGGTATTTCTATCTACTATTTACAAATATCTATTTATTTACAAATACTTTATTTTGTTGTATCTCATTTATACATAATAAATATGCAGATTTTAGTAGCATAATATGACTGTTACAAAATTCAATCTTCATGTTTCTGATATTAAGGTAGTGAATAAGTCAGTAAAGAAACTGTTTCAAAAATTGAATAATGAATGGCACTAAAAAAATGTCATGTCTGTTCTTTTTTAAACAATGTTTCATTGGCTTTTTAATTCATATTCATCTAGATTCATAAAAGAAACCCAGATATCAATGAAGAGCTATACAATTTTTTGTTTTATAGCATTTCATAAAAACTGTAAAATAAAAAAAATAAACCTTCTGTGAGATCATTTCCTATAGGAAACTTTTTACCAATACGTATTTATGAGCAAAGAAATAAATAAAGAAAAGAACTTTTTTAGTTTATTGAAAAGAGAAGAAAATATTTTTAAAAATCAATTTGAAAGTTGTAAATATAGAATAGAACTATGGAGAAAGAATGTCTTAAATGTGTGACCAACATAAACTCCATGAAACGTTCAGACTAATACCTTCATTTTTGTAGCAATGTTCAGTGAATTTTAAGCCAGTCCTCAGGTTTATGTAGCATCTGATAATTTTAAAAGGAGCTTTGAATTCATTATTTTATTCAGACTTTTTTCTAACTTTATCATTTCAGTGAGGAAAGTTTCCCCTATCTGAACAAGATAGATTTATGATACCCTTGTAACTTGTTCTTACATGATAAGAATGTTAGTCTTAATACTTCATGGAATAATAACAATAATATAAAGTTTATTGAAAGCAAGAAAAAAGAGTTTTATTTTCATTAAAGTTTTATTAAAACTTGTTAAATTTAGAAAGTATTTATTTTGTACAATTTCAAAAAGATGTATTCTTTATAAGATCAAATTAACCATCACTGTTCATTTAAAGACACTCAGAAATTAAAACAGGTTAATAAATATGAAATAATAACTGGCATAAATAAAGCTAGAATAGATAACTATTCATTCATCTGTTAAGAAACTTCTTTAAAGTATATTTAACTAGTAAAGTACATATAATTTTAATATAAGTACTAAAGGTAAGGAGAGTAAAACAAAAGATTTAAATTTACATTCTGAATATCAAACTGGTTAAGTTAATTGTTATAGACAAATTTTTCAGAAGGAAACTAAGGAAAATAACTTTTTCTCCATGAAACTAAATCTACCACTTAAATTGTATAAATGTTTATGATATTTTTGTCTTTACTGATTTGGTTCTGATGGTAGAGTAAAAAAGTTTTGAAATTCCATTTAAAATCATTTGATTTATGCACTACAAACTCACAAGAAAGAGAACTATGAGCAAAATAGAGGAATAAATTCTGAGTAAATAATCAGCTTAAAATGTGTAAGAATCACAACATCTCTATCTACAGTAGAATCCCTCATATCCGGACATGATTTTGATACGTATATTTGAACTATTTGGGTGATATGTAACTGATTTGCAATTCCTGTTTTTCAGGAAATTTACTTTGGATAATTGCTTATGCTTATTTCAGCCTAATGGCTTGTATTGGTGCAAAAGATGACGAACTTTGGAGTTATCACAAAAAGTGGAAATTTTAAACAGGTGAAAGTTCATTATAACTAATGGCCGAGTTTAACATAGGAAAGTCAACATTAAATGATATATAATCTTCCAAAGAAACTATTCTCCAGTATTCACACTGTCACAATGAACAAGGAAATAAAAAACATGACTGTGATGAAACCTTGACTGAAATTGAAAAAGCTATTGAAAAAGTTGTCAGTTTTATGGAAAGAAAACCAGCATTCAGCTATGACGATTGCAATAACACATGAAGAGTTAAAAAGTGTCTTTAATTTAAAATATTTCAAGAACGAAGTGAAATGAAATGCGGAAAAAGTTGAGAATGACATTAGAAGAGAAAGAATCATCATGCAACAGTGATTAAAAAATCCTCATTAGATTATTTGTTTTGTATATGTGGCATACTTAATTTAATGAATTTTCATTAACATTACATAATTTATTTCTTTTTCCTTAAAATTAATTCCATTATATTTCACTCGCCATTAGCTTATTTTGTTTACTATAAAACAGTGAAAATAAATGTTAAACCCGATTTCAGTTCTTTTATTTTAATGTAAATATAACCCCCCGCCCCATTTCCGGACTTTGTAACCAATTTCTCATATATGGGAGGCCTTTTTAGTCTGGTTGTCAGGGATTCTAATGTATATTGTTGATACCATAATACCAGTATCCATTTACCTTTTAGATTTATAAATTTGCAAAGAAGAATATATTTTAGAAGTATTTTATTTTTTGGATATTTCAAATTGAGAAGAATTTCCAATTAAGATTTGGAAATGCAATTCTAATGAGAAAATAAGTTTAATTACTAATACAAGTACAGGTGCATGAAATATGATAATGATTTGTATTTCATTACATTTTCCTAACTGTAATAAAAGCCTAACAAAAAATGTTCATTCTACCATTAGATGTCAAGATCAGATAACAGATCAGTTATAGAGCAATTTCCCCACCTTTGTTTTTCAGGAATAGTATTCTCAATATGAGAAAATCTCTTGATTGCAAATATTTCAAGTGGATGACTGAGTAGGAAAGAAGGAGTAACATGAAGACAGTGTTTAATATATGTACAAACGTTTTACTGTGCAACCATCTCAGCAAGTCTGGAGTAAGATTGTTTGAAAAAGCAAAACTCATTGACTGAATGAACAACAGCTGCTATGAGGATCAAGAGGCTGGTTTGAGCATTGTAAAACTGCTTCTTGATACTTAAAACTTGAATTCAAGGAGCTGGATTAAAGTAAGGATTACAAGCTAACTAGAGAAGAGGAACTAATAAAAAATTCAGTAATGTATTCTGCAATTATTCATAAGTGTTTAACATAGCAAAAGATAAAAGATTTACCCACATTCTCTGAACAGAAACCAGTAAGATTTGATTAAATTAAAGCATTTGACATGACAACTTTTATTCATCAAGTTAATGAAATTAAATCTCAAATTCTAATGATATATGCTGGTTGTAGCTAACCTCGATTAAAAATCTGTTGAATTTTAAGTTCACTTTATACAATTTCATTATGAAGAGAGATTGAGTAAGAATGTCTTTAAAAATCTAATAATTTCTATATGCCTGACTCAAGAAACTATTGCTTAACAAAATAATATTAAAGGCAAAAGATTTGAATATTTAAAAATTAAAACCATAAGAAAAAACAAAAAATAAAAAAAAAATAACGCAGTTTAAAATTTGAATATAAATTTTAATTTGCTAATTTCAACTGAAACTGTTTATCTGTCTATATTTTTAAGGTGAGGTATTGTAACTATTTATACTATTTACCTTGCTTGGACTGTTATCCTCATCTTTATTGTCATATTCACAATATTTTGGTCATTGTACTCTTTGACCTAATGCTGTTTGGAAGGGCATAAATCCACCTTGAATACTGTCCTATTCATAGATATCTGGGATATCATAATAGTTGATGGAGAAAAGACAAAATGAGTAAGCAAACCACTCTCTCATAACTACTTACTTAAGCAGGAGTAGTAAAAAGCTGTTATGCTTATAGACAACCTTGACAAAGACCAATAAGAGAATACAAGTGCGTCTGTTCAACTCAGATATTTTTACTGGATACTATTTGTATATTTGTATTTGACAATGTATCAATATTCTCAGAGTTAGTGGGTAATAAGTATTTAACAAATATATACCCTATGAAATGAATGCAGATTGTATTGTAAAAGGCTGTATTTTTATTTACACTCTTATAGAAGATTAAAAACTGAAAACAAAAAAGGGAAAGAAAGTAATTTTTTTGGCATAAAACAATAATTTTCATATACTTAAAAAGGTTAAAATAAAAAATATCACTATAAAAGAATAAAGAACTGGGATAATAGATTTCAACTAATTTAGTGATGCTTCAGATGTTAATAAATATTTCAGAAATAGAAAATTAATTCTTGTACTGAGTGAATTAAAAGTCATTCTGATTTATTTTATTAAATGACTAAATTTATTTTCTTTTTTTGATTTGGATCACTTAGTTTGGAAGAAAACTAAAGGGTAACCAACAAACTTGCTAAGCAGAAGAAAAGCTGTCTATATTTCCGAGATGAAGTATTATAATTATTTACATTGTTCAGAGAAAAGCTTTTGATTTTAACAGTGACGTATTGTGAATGCAATGTCCTGTTGGTATTACTCCCAATTTGCATGACATTTGTGTGCAAAACAAGTGACTTCATGTAAAGTTTCAGGATGATAATCCTTTGTTTTTCCATGAAAGTTTTGAAGGAAAATTTTAATTTCAAATTCTATACAAGAAGTTTTATCTGTTAATATCAGCATTTTTAATTTTTTATCAATTTCCCCCCCCCCCCAAAAAAAAATGTGGTAATTATAATAATTTAGGAAATGGTTATTTATATATCACATAATTATATAAAGGGATTATATTTGGAAAATTCTTTTTCATTATAGCTCAAAAACAAAATGTCTAAAAGAAATTCAACATCTAACAACAAATGAAATATTTCCATTGGTACAATAATGACCACTGCAAAGAGAAAAAACAGAAACAAATTTTATCACTCAAATAGGTTTGGAGCTTGACATTAACTGTGAAGGTAACATTGCACTCAATTAACAGGAAAAGAAACCAAAAATGAATTGCATAATATTTTTTTTCTTTTTGGCATTTTCCTTTTCAGATGGAATTACAAAGATTATCGTTTAGAGAATGGTAAAAATATTATATTATTGATTAACTGTATAATTAAAAAAATAAAAACTTTAAAAATAAATGTCAAATGCAGTTGAATTTATGGATATGGTTGTGTTTTAATGAGAATACATTTTATGAAAATAATAAAAGATACCAATTTCATAATTATTTAAATACATGGCCCGGCGTTGCCCGTGCTTGATTCAAAAATCATACGACTCATACAGCAATCACTATCACTTGACTTAAAATATTTTTACCCTTCCTTGCCTTTAACGGAGAGCCCTTTGCCGGGCTGATGTTGCTACATGCCTTACTTCTTGCCTATCTCACACTGCGAATTTTTTCTAAGCTCTATACTAAACATTAAATCTGTTACGAAAAAAGAACTAAACAAAATGAACACAAGACGATCAGCTTTAAAAAAGGACTCATAACTGGAAAAACCAAATGAAAAAAGAATGTTAACAACAAATACTTTTTCGCACCCAGCCCAATTCTGCGGAATCAGAATCAATGTTGAGTTTAAGCAAGCGAATGAGCCAATTGGAGTAAAGTGCCATGCAGATTTACATTTTTCCCACTTGTGACGAATGCAGCTATTGATTTTTTTTGCATGTTAGCATGCTAGTTAACATTCATGTCAGTCAGCTGTTGGCTCTCACGCTGGCCAATAGAATCTTCCTGCCTATTCATGGCAGCAAGCTATAGGCTCTCACTCTGGCCAGTAGAAAATGGCCACAAACTACATGAAAACTGCCATAGAAGCATGAAAAAATCGATTATTTCCACTATCGATGGGAGTTGGGAAATGCAAAATTGGTCTTGGCCTTCCCCACTAACTTGGAGCATGTGCAAGTAAATTTTGGTGCAAATCTGTCAAAAATTGCGGCCATGCATTCGTTACACACACACACACACGCACATCTTGCCTTTTATAGATAGAGATTTGTGAGAAACTAATGCTTGCATGATGTAGTTTTAAAGATTTCTCTTGTTAAAGATAGCTTATGACCACATCACATTGAAACACTAGTTCCTGTACGATCACCGAAGTTAAGCAACATAGAGTTTGGTCAGTTACATACATATATCCTTGAGAAAGGTATAAATCCACCTCCTCTTCCTCCAAGCTATGGGCTTAATTTTAAGATTTGTATTACTAAACCATTATCATCTCAAAAAAAAAAAAAAAAAAAAAAAAAAAAAATCTCATGCTCTAAAAACATTTTCTGGCTTTGAATAAACTGTAAAGAGTTGTTAAGTTGTAGAAAACAAATTAACCAACCAGAATTGTTAGAGATATTATCATTTTTTTTATTTCTAGAGTAATTTAAATATATTTTTCTAATAAACTATTCTTTTTGAACATAGTAGCCATTCATCATGACCTAATAGGCAATATTTTTTATAACCATGATATGGTAAAGACAAACAACTTCAGTGCATACAGCCAGTCATAAAATTCCACATGTGTATGATAATGAAGCATGATCATTGAAAAAGAGATATTCAAAACTAAATAGAGTAACAATAACCATCTTGTATAGGTGATAATATAATATGATAATATAATGAACACAAAAATGATTGATGTATTTGGTTCAAGTCAGATGCTCTTAGGAATATCACTTTCTGTCAAACTTGGTTTATTTCAAACAAACCCTAAATATCAGAGTAGCTTTCATAGCACACATTAACTAGTTGGTAACATTCATCATCATAAATAATTTTAATGTATATTTCTGTTTTCTGCGAGGTTTGCTTTTGTTTTTGTGCACTTTTGCAACATATGTTTTCCATTCAAGTGGTGCTTCATGGTAAATTTAGAAAGAGAAACTAATATTTTTTCATATACTTTATGTAGAGAGGATTGTCTAAGGTGCATGAGAAGAACCAAACTTGAGAAAACATTTTAGTATATAACATACATGACAGCTCCTATCAGTGTGTATTTATGTGTAACATCAAAATACTTACAAATGAGGTTTTATATTTTAATTATTAACCCCATTTTTTCAAAAGAGTTTCTCTGTTTAAGATCTTGAAAGAATTAAAAATTGATCCATTCTCAAGCAAAAAAGAGTATCTAAAAGAAAACTTTATCAAATATATTTTTACTTTATTTCATTTGGAGAAAAGACTACTACTTCACTTTAACTATACAAAGTTTCAGGCAAAGACTAATTTATATTTTTATTATGTCTGTTTTCTACTTATGTTTAAGTGATTTATTAATTGGAAAATAAGCCATTAAAGATTATTTCTGATGGTGAGAGAAATTTAAAATGATTTATTAATTGGAAAATTAAATGTTATTTATGAGGGTGGGAGAAATTTTAAGCAAAGCATTAAAGTTGCTAGTTTTATTCATAACTATTGTATGTGTAAAATCTCTGATAGTGGAACAATTTTTTCAGTCATGAAATATATAATATTTTAATAAAATAAACTTTAGTAGTAACAGTTAAATTAATCCTAATAAGTGCCTGCAGACATCATGCCATAGATGATTGAATAAAGCAATTCGTAAATTTCCTTTTAGAATTCTATTTTTGATTTAGTGTCTTTATCAATGCAAATAATGTTCTTCCCTAATTAGATGAGATTCCTACATATTTTTTTTTTTTTTCATCTTTTGAATGGAATGGTAGCTTTATGAAATATGACTTTATCATTTTTTAGCAACTTAGTTAAACGAATTTCAATGTTAGACTAAAGAGTTTGCTAGTTCAACTACACCATCACAGAAACTTTACAGAATTTGTAATACTTTGCAGTACCCTTCAGTAGACAAATGTTAATCAATTTCTATTTGTAAGGTGTCAGAATATAGATAAAAGTATAGTGTAACCTATGTGTATAATAGTTTAATAGATACAAATGATTATCAATCCAAGGTTGTAAATCAATTTAAGTTACTGAAGTAATTCTAGATAAATCAAATAATGACATTAACAGAAATACTTAATTGAATGAGAATACTTCATAAGTATATTGAACATGAGTTGAACAATAAATCTGGTTTATGCATGGTAGCCAACAGACATCATAGAAATATTTTCGAATTCAACAGCTCAATACACTTGATAACATTATATAAAATTAAATAGATCTTATACTGTATTGATACAATCAAACAAGACAAAAATTTTGATGATTTCCTCTTCCACTTAATTGCAATTAAGCTAAAAAAAATCATAAAATTCTTTGTAGAAGCAAAAACCAAATGTTAATGACAATTGCAATACAGACTTTTCACAATTTCCATCAAGATCCAATATAATAATTGTAAATCATGTAAGTTTAGAATTTTTATTTGCAAATCTTTAATGCTAGAATTATAAACGTTTGTCATTATTTAAACATTTCTATAAACTTACAAATAATCAATTTTTAAAAAAAGGAATATCTCAAATATTTAAACAAATTTTAGATTTCTTTTAAATCATTAAGAATCTTTGTTTTACTCTCATAAGTAAAATTATATACTGTATCTCTTTATATCCTTCAGGATTATTTTTGGTATATTTCAGTTAAAACCTTTTTAACAACTTTAAATTTAATTTGGTAAACTTGTTTAGCAATTAAAACCAATTCCTTTAAAATTCTTAAACTTAGATCCAATATAACATGTAAATGATCTGAAGAAGAATACAAGTCCATAAGCTCTTAATGGTTATCTGTAAAAGATTTACATTCAAACATACCAAATAAGATGAAAGTTTAACATTGCAGAAGTATTTAAAAAAAATGAAAATAGAAATAAAGAAATAATCCACAATATTGACCTGATTGTTTTGTTTTTAAATTCTGACGTGTTTCAATTAGTAATTTACAACCAGATGAAAAAGTATAACTATTTATACAGTTTTAATAACAAATGATTGCTTTCTGTAGCCTTGCTTTACTTCTTGAAAAGAAGAACAAAAATTAAGAAAAGACAATAGCAAAAAAACAATAAGATGAACAAGAAAATAATAATAATAAAAACAGCAATTTTATTTTTCCGTTTAATGTTCTATTTAAAAATATTTTCTCATTTATAAATATTTTTGCTCCTTTATCGTTTCTACTTTGAATTATCTTAAACTACTGGGCCATTTTATAATTGTATTCAATTGAAAGAAACCTGGTAAAAATGTTACAAATATTAAACAAAAAAAGAAAAGATAATGACAATGAGATTATCATGGTGTATATGTGTTTACTATTTACTTATAAAATATATATATTAACTCAGAACCATTCACAATATCAACTTAAACCTAACATTCCACATACACAAACTCAATCTGCATAATGCCAACATGCAAACAAAACTAGCATTTTCTATGACAGCCATCTGAAAAGTAGACAAACCTAAACAATGAATGAAATAGTTTAAAGAAGCCTTTAAAATATTGATCTTAAAATATAAAAACAAATCAAATGATAATACTGATTAAACAGAAATTAATGAATTCTAAAAAAAACTAAGATTAATTAACAGGAATGAAAAAGATGAATCATTGACATATTAAAATGATTATTAAACATCTATATGTCAATACTTACACAACAGTTTTTAATATTATAAATGTTATCATGAACATTTTAACTACCATAAATTTGATCATTACAAGACACTGATTATTTTAAAACTGATATTCAGTTTTTAACTCTCAAATGTACTCTTCCTGAAGGAACTTGTAAAAAAGAACCATTACAGATCTTGTTTCTAGGAAGGAGTCAACTTATTCATTTAATCAATCAACTAAGCCTATAAGAATATAAATAATGTGATTCATCTGCTGCTTTAACTAATCATAAGTGAGAAAGTCAATAAAAATACCAAACTATATTCATATCAGAAAAGCATGAGAAAATGTAATTATCTTTACATGAGTAAAGTATGAAAAATTATTAGTTTTTTGTTATAAATGGATTTATGGCCAGTTGAAATCTTAGAATGGAATTTCTCCTCTATTTCTGAAACCAAATCAATAAATGCTAGATTGTAAGCAAGTGACTTAACTAAAACATTGCAAAGTTGGCTTAGCAGTCATAAAACTGATCCCAGAATAATAGATTTTGTAAAGCTTTCAAATAGTTTTAGAAAAGCAATGACTCACTTGTATCTTTTGCAATAGGCATCATTAAGACTCTGCCATTGAACTTGTAAATGATCTGTTATGGTGACAATATTCTTGGCATCATCTTCATGACTCCGCTGGATAGTACCTTCTTTTAAAGCCAATACTTCATTAACAGACTGCTCCACACTGTCCAGTGATTCCTTGACACACTATAAAATAAATAAAATATAGGCAATATAAGTAAATGATCTATTTATAGAAAGAAAAGGTGGGTACATATCAAAGAATTATTTTATTTCAAACAGTCTTAATGAAGATGGATACAAAAAAAAAAAAAAGAAACTCTCTCACATAAATAAGAACATTTATAAATCAGTAACTAGAATTGAAAACCTGAGTGATAAAATATTTGTCAGTTATTAAGGATTATTTTCATCATTGTTTTTCTATTATACAAGCCACAAAGATAACCTTTATAAATCAAGTAATGCATTAGCTATTATTTGTGCAATACAGTGGGTACAGGGTTTCACACACATTATATATCTGAATCTGAAATATTATGTGTGTATATATATATATATATATATATATATATATATATATATATATATATGCACACACACAATTTCAGATTTTATTATACAAGTCAATAAAATTGGTATTAACTGACCAATGTTGGTAAAATGTTTTACATGATACTTATAATTGTAGAAATAATATATTGTGAGAGGTTCAGTGTATAATATTGTTTTTTTTTTAAATTTGGTGGTATGAGATTTTATTATTGTTCATCATATTCTAAATAAATATATACATGGTGTGATGGATAAATTGTCGTATAAATTATACAAAAATGAAAATAACATTAACATCTCATTTTAACATATATATTTACTAAAATTACACAAAAATATCATGAAATACTAAAGAGTAAATTTATTCAATAAAACCACCATTGGCTTCAGCCATTGCTTCCAGACGACTTCAGAATTTCCTGCAACTCTTCTGGATGGTCTCCTTGTTTTGTGAAGGCTGCCATAATCATTGCCTTCAGTTCATCATTGGTATTACAAGGAGTTTTGTTGGTCTTTCACTCAACTGTACAACACACATAATAATCAAAGCGGTTGTAGTCTGGGGAGTTAGGTGACCAGCTGTAAGGGGGTGATGTGATTGCAGAAATTGCCTGACAATAATTACTGGGTTCTCCTGCTTGTGTGGCATGATGCAGAGTCCTGTTATCAGACACAGGGTCTTCCAGCAGGTACCCTCTTAATCCAGAGCAATACTACCTCCTCAAAGCACTTGATGTAGGCCTCTGTGTTGAATCTGAAGCCCTAACCAACAAATTCAGAAGTTCTTTTCTTATTAGAATGATCAGAGTGAGTTTACATAGCTGCTGTACCTTTGTAATCACCATTAAACTCCTCCAACTCTTTTTGAATCCTTTGCACTGTCCTCAGATTAACACCCAAACACTTTGAAATGTTCATATTGGAGCTTCCAGTGTGAATGCCAAGTAGTACAGCATAGTGTTTCCAAATTTCTGGCAGAGTGAATTGCATCATGGTGCTCTTTTACTCACAAATGGTGCCCAACTGACCCTACTATACTGTGCAGCTGACAAAATCAAAAACAAACAATGCACATGTGTGAAATTGAAAATATAAAATGGAGACAATTTATCCATCGCACCCAATATAATTAATAGAATAGTTATGATAGTTACAGATTAATTTCAGATAATATAAAATTTGTCATGTGTTGCAATAAAGATATAACCTTAAAAGGAAAGCAAAATATACAGAAATGTTGAACAGAGATCATGGAAAAATAAAAAATAAATTGCAAATATTAGTAAAATAAGAACAAAAAACTAGTTTTAAGAATGTCAAAGAAATTGATTTGAAAAAACTCAAAAGAGCAAGAAAAGTGAATTGAACAGCAAGAAAATATTTGAAGTGACTGGTTTTTTTAATATAAATTGAGAGTAAAGATGCATAACATTGGCTAATAAAAGCAACAAAAATATCTTTAAGTGAACATGACAAAAATGAATGCATAAGTTGGTCAAAGAAGTCCATAAAAGATTATTTCTCAACAGCAATTTTCCATGATGAAGGTAGACCTACATGAGATGAACCTGATGTCAACTAGCGTCAGAGTGGGGAGCTGGGGTAATGTTTGAGTTAGTAGTGTTGATAGTAAAATTATTGGTCCCTTCAAAGTTGTTGTTGATATCAAGATAAATGCAGAGAATGTAATTCACTGGACAAGACAATTTTGAGTGTTATAAGTCAAAGACTGAATCTTTAAGGTAAACAATATATTTGTACAAGTCAACGCTCTTTCATATTCAACAATGTTGACCTAAAAAAAGGTTTCAGAGGCACCAAATTAATGAAATAGCTCCCAACTACTAGTAGATAACTAATAACAATTTTACTTTGAAAACATTGACTTGCATAATAAAACTGGACATAGTGAATGTATGTGAGTGTGTGTTCACAGCATTTTTTCATCTATGCACAAGTTTGTTGTGATATCATGAAAACAGGAACAAAATTATTAAATTATCAAAAACTTTATGGTTTCTAATAAACTCTATTCATGTACACACACACACACATATATCATAACCACAATGGTTAATTTTAAAATAATTGTAACAGCACATACACGTATGTTTACAAAAATCACCATCATAACAATTACAGTTACATTTAGTTTGTCTTTGCAATTCACCTCTGAGGATGATCTTTGAGGAGACTGAAGGTAGTTGGTTTAACAAAAAATACAGTGCCTTCCTTTATAAATTTCAATTTATCTAGCATTAGATACCTAGAAAGGATTATTATAAAAATAAATAGACATAATATGTCTATATTATTTAATGAAACATGCTTGAATGAAGATATGTTGCATATATATATATATATATATATATATATATATATATATATATATATATATATATATATATGTATGTGTGCGTGAAAAGTGTGTGTGTATATATATATATATATATATATATATATATATATATATATATGTATGTATAATTATTTATATATTATATGCGCGGTACTTATTAGAAAGCGCTCAATATCATAGATAGAGCTAACATATTTGGTTGGATAGATGTGAGTTTGTGATCCTGGGTTTCACGCTTTAGCGATCGTCAGACAAACACGATCGCTAAAGCGTGAAACCCAGGATCACAAACTTACATCTATCCAACCAAATATATATATATATATATATATATATATATATATATATATATATAGAGAGAGAGAGAGAGAGAGAGGGAGGGGAGTTTGCCAAAAAATGTATACACACTTCAGGAAAGGAAAAGCTTGTCTTTTGAAGTTTTTAGATTTCTACCTATACGGGACCTTAAAGGATCTTGTGCCTCACAGAAAATTGCCTACATTGGTGGCCCTTAGGCAAGAAATTTAAATTGTGCAGCAATCCCAGTGGGTACTTAGGCCAACATTTGAACTAAGCAGTAGTTCACCATACTAATAAATATCTGGAAGCTAAAGGCCACCGTTTTCAGCATCTCTTGTGATTGTAGAGTCCAAATGTAACTTGTATTAATCACATGACATTGAATAAATATAGTATTACAATATCTAAGCTTTTCCTTTCCTGAATCTTTTGGCAGATCCATGAGATGGACTATATGCACACACACACACACACACACACACACACACAATGCACAAAAATGAACATAAAAAGATAAATACAAAGACCTCCTTTCTTTGACCAATCCTAATTGTTTTATTACCCCTTAAACAGAAGAATATTTTCTCCACAAGTCCAAGAAAATTTGAATTGCTATTACACACAAGACAATGGTTAAATATGGGAAAACATAAGGCAAAAATGAATTCCTTTAAATAATATGTGGAAATAACCACTCTTCACCTGATGAAGTCATAATACCCGAAACACATTTAGCAAAAATATAGAAAATAAAGTATAATATATATTTAAAAAATTCACATTATAACCAAAAACTTTATGGCTTCTTTCTTCTCTTTAAAATATACACTTTTCTCTTGTTGGAACAACTATAATCTCTCCCTTATATATATATATATATATATATATATATGTAAGCAAATAATTAAATATATGGATATAGATCCGACAGTATGAAGAAAATATACGGAAAAAACAAACAAAAATCCTTATATGCAATTATGCTGTTTTAATGTTAATATGTCAACGTCAGACGTTTCGGTCTAATAAACCATCTTCAGGACATATTCATAAAATATAATTAACATTCCTTTATATTACACACACACACAATGATATAATATAATATATAATATAATTGTCATGTTGAATTGATAATGTTAATTATATTTTATGAATATGTCCTGAAGATGGTTTATTAGACCGAAATGTCCGACGTTGACATATTAACATTAAAACAGCATAATTGCATATAAGGACTTTTGTTTGTTTTTTCCGTATATTTTCTTCATATATATATATTTTGACACACATATGCATGCATGCACAAAGAATGTTGTCAATATAGAGATATAGAATAAAGGGTAACAGTTTGGCATGGATAAATTATTTTTTACAGATATTACACCAGCAAAGTGACTAGTCAGAATTCAAGTTTGTCGAGGAAAAATAGATACAAAAAGAGAGATGATTACTATTACAAAATATTAAACATAAGTGGACTCCACAAAAATAAGGATACCCGAAAAAATTATTGAAATAGCTACCATTAATCTTTTACAATGAAACTTTTGCAAATACCAGCATCAACCCTAACCAGATAATGTTTACTTCTTTAGTTATTTAAATAAGCAATGTAATAAACTGTATTGTCCATCCTATGGTAATTCTGATGATTTATCATTTTTATAGCAGTTTTTGCCTTTAAAAATATAGATCTTTTTTATTGTTAATTTTCAACCCAAATATTTTCCCTATTCTATATGTAAACCTGAATATGCTAAAAAATAAAATATAGATGGAACAACAATGTAAATTTATCAAACATCAAGTTAATAATTTTTCTTAATTTTTTTCCAAGATATAAAAGTTTTTCAAAAAGTGGGATTGCTTTAAAAATTAAGTATTTTTTAAACAAGACAATATAAACTGTAAAAATAAAACTAAAGGAAAGTAATATGAAAATATAAAATGAAAAAGATAAAAAATAAACAAATTGAGTGGATATTTATTTTGAAATTCAGCATAAAAGCAAAATCATATCCCAATGAAGTTCAATATTTTGCATATTCTTTTTAAATTAACAATTTCCTGTTGTCATCAAGAGTAAAGCAATTTTTTGTGCCAGTTTTTGATGTTTTTTCTCTACAATTGTCTCCATTTTTCAACCTGAAAATTGCAGAAAAATATGCCTTAAAAAACTAAATAAATTAAATGAAAATGATACTTTAACATTTTCACATTTTTTTTAAAAATCTATACAAGGAGAAAATTTTATAAACTGCTTGAAAAGCTTCATCACACACATATGCAAACACACACACTCACATGTATTTTTAAAATTCATAGTGAAAATATTAAAATTTAATGTATTTTTCTTTCTCACCCTCTAAATCATGCCAGTTTTTTTTTTTTACTACAAGTAATCAAATTTAAAGATACTGTTATATACTTGCAAGATGAATCAAACTTTTTTTTATTGTCTCTATTTTGACAATTCAACTGAGAAACAAATTAAAAAAATTGTGGTCAATATTATTTTGGAAATTTATTTGGATCCTTTCCATAAGTTGAAAAATATACTTATTATATTGGACCTGTCCAATATAATGGTCTTAAACATTACTACTCTTGACCAAAACGAATGTTGTAAAGGGAAGTAACTTTAATCGGTTTTGAAAATGGATTACGCCCCTGAAAAAATAAGACTTTTTTTTTTTTTTTTTTTCTCAGAATCAGGGCACTAGTATTTGAAACGATATAAGAAAATTAATCTAAAGTAATTGCTTTTTATTTTTAAGATCCGAAAAAGTACATACCGTGAATAAAAAATCTTTTTGATGATAACCGAATGTTTTATCATTTAAAATCATTTACCAATTTTCAAGAGTTTTACTTTGTGTGTTAGGGATATAATGTAGCTTGCTCAGTTTTTGGTGTATTTTAGATGAATTATCAAATGTTTTACAAGATTCTTCAGATTAAAATAATTCTAAATATCTCAGAACGTAAAATAACAAAGAAATGTTTCATCTCCAAGAAGATATTATCCAAAAATACTCATAAACAGTTTGACTAACTACAAGGTATCACTTTTAATCTTTTTTTATAGATAAATGTAAAAATATCTTCTGCTTTGTAAATACCAATGTTTTTATATGAGAAAGTGATTAAATTTAATTTATTATTGTCAAGATAATTTAATTCATTGAGAGAAAAAGAACTAAGATATTTGAGTAGATAAAGATATTTCTTAAGTAGTCACAGTTATAAAAAAAAAATAAACTTAAAAAAATAAAACAATTCAAGTAAAATATCTTTATTCAACCCCATGTTACAATCACTAAATATTTCTTTTTTGTGTTAACTTTACTTCTGCTAGCTTGCAAAAATATATATATATATATATATATAAATAAAGGTAAATAAAAATGCTGAAAGCTAATTTTGAGTTTAATAATTTCTCATATGAGTGAATATTAATTTAAGGTAGGTCAAAGATTTGCTAAAAAAAGGAGTATACATGAGGAAAAAATACCCAAAACCTAATAAAGTTTCATTGTCAAAAATTTTATGTTATCATTAAGAGAAAAGACCAAAGGATTTTTGTTTATTAAATTATATTTATTAATCCTTTTTAGAACCTTCAAAATTTTGGTTAAAAACTGTTTTTCTTGCATCAAAAGGGGATCATAAATTGTATCAGAAATTTGAGCATTGTTTTGCAGTGAAAAACACATTGATTTGGAACCTATTGCTAAAATCAGTCATATTTACAAATCTGTCAATACAAAATAATTCTCTTTATTAAAACATCTTTCAAAAATAAAATATACTTTTCTGAAATTGTAAAAATTTAAAAAAAAATCATTCCTTCCATTCAAATATGGTCTCAAATACAGCAAATATTTTTCTTATTGGAAATATTAAATTTAATCAATTATCTTGGAATTAAAACTAAAATAAAAGTATCAAGAAAATTTTTTCATTTTTAAAATACATTTTAAACCTTAAATATAGTTTAAGGTGATTTTGAAAAGAATTATGTGTTTAAAAACACATGGCAACTGATGTCTAATTTGAAGTGTGAAAGTGAAAATAAACTTTAAATATAGGTTCCTTCAAAAATAGTAACAAGAAACAAATAAATGAAAGAAGAGAATTGAACAAAAATATGTTTCAGCTTGAAGCAGAAGAGAAAATTCAGCTTGAAGCAGAAGAGAAAAGATTAAGGAAATTATCAATAAGATTGACTTTGATGGATTCTCTAAAAATAATTTTTTAAAATTTAACAAACATGAACTTTTCAAAAGACTGTAAGTTATCAGTTAATAAAACAGAACAAAATGCATTTTATAATGATAAAAAAAATACTTCTCCATTTTCAAAACTGTTAATGTGACTGTGTTAGATATTATATCATTAAATTATCTTTAAATGTATTCTGTACACAAGAAAAAACTGAACTCAAAAGATACAAGTAGCAAAACCATTGAATCAAAAAATGAAAATGAAAATAAAACAGAAACACAATAGATTTTTCTGCAAGGTGTGAATGCCATCTTCAATCTACTCATTATGTAGAATAATAAATTACACTCCTTGTCTAATTCTAAACTCATGGATTCTTCAGCAGATGCCAATTCTTTATCTTGAATTGTTTCTCATTTGAATGAAGTTTTAAACAAAACAATAGCATTAAAAAAAAACAAAAAACGCTTGTAAATTTCTGTAATTTACAAAATGTAACATCTTAACTAATTAATGAAGGAATTCATATAATATGTTTTAATGTAATATGAGATAACTATATAACATGAATGAAATAATGTTCAAGTGACATACTCAATGCAAAACTGAATGTATTGCTATTTCTATGTATCTATCATAGCATTGCATAGTAAGTTACTAAATCTTATGTCCTTTTTGATTTCTGAGACAGGTTTGGAAGATAATCTTATTTTGCCACATTAATTGTAAATAGAAATTAACTTTAAAAAGTTAGGAAAAAATGAAGAGAAGAAAATAAAATCCATTTTTTGTTTAATGAAAAATGAACAAGGTAACAATGAGTAGCAATTTGGTTTCACTGAAAAGAAGGAATTAACTAATTTTTAATGAGATGTCACAATAAGTAGCTATTAAATATAAAAATGGATTATGTAATTATTTTTTCAATTTTATAACTTAAATCATTTAAATGTTATGAAATTTTGTCTGTATATAATGTCTATGACTTGTGACTTGTTAAAATGTTTTAAAAAAGAAATACAAAATGTTTGAATTGTATCAAAAAAGAAACTTTTTGAACAAGAGTAGAGGTTTATTTCTTGTTGATTATTTCTTGTTCCTTCTAAAGTTACTTCAACTTTATACTTCTAATGTCTCCACCTAAAACTCTGAACTTTTATTTACTATTAATCTACTTTTTTTCATTAACAGGAGTAGATAGGGTCACCTATTTTCTGGTTCACATTTCTCCCCAGTCTTCTGAACTATAGTAGAGGTTTATTCCATGTTTTCTGTTTAGGATTTGGTTTCTGGTTCCTTCTAAAGTCTTTTACTTTTCTTTCACTTCTGGTGGCCCCTTGCAACTTGGTGGCATTATCACCTTGCTTGGAATGCTACCTCTTACTGTAACTCTCTACCTCAAGTGGTTCTTGGGCCTTGTACAGAATGAAGATCATTGTAATAAAAAAAAAAACAACAAAAGATCAGAAGTATTTACAATTCCATCCAATGTGTGAATGAAAAATCTGTTGGAGATTATAATGAATATATTGCCTGTTTTAACAAGTTAAACTGATTTTTTTTCTGGTGGTGTTCTTTTTCACTTCTTTTCCTCTAATGCTTTTGTTGTTGCTTTTCATCTATGGCTCACTCTAGCAGATTCATGCAAAGATAGATCAAAATACATTTAGATGACATCATTTTTCTACAAAACAAAAACATTATAAAAAGAAAATAGTAATGTTTCCCAAATCTTCCTTATACAAAAGATTACATGCATAAGATCATTTTGTGATTCACATGAGACCCTTTGATAAGAGAATTATAATGATAAGTTTTTCTCTACCATATAACTGGTCCCTCCCTCAATAAATTAATTCCTTGAAAATTGGGAATAAATGTTTATCATCAACAGATAATTCTTTGCCAGGCAAAAGAGACATATATCCAAAAAATATTTTAAACTTGAATTTGTTCAGCTATCAATAATTCCTATAGAAAGATTGGTAAGAAATCATTTTTAGACTGTTAAACATATCACTACAGAATAGATACTTTGAGCACCTTTTTTTCTCATTAGAAGCAATATTTAAAGAAATAATGTTGCTTTAATATTTAAAAAAAATACTAACATTAATGTTCTTGGGATGAAATAAATAAACATCCATATATTACATACATACATACATACATACATACATACATACATACCTTTCAGAGTTATATTCACCTTTTATATTTTAAACATGCATGGTTTCCATTATGTCTTTATGAAAAAAGACACAGTCTTGAAATACTCATCATTTAAGAGAATTTCACTCAAAGTTTACATGATACTTATAAAATGAAGATAAAAATAACTAAAAGCAATTATTTCAATGTTTTTTAACATCTTTATTTTCTTCGTTCTTATATGGTTATTATGGGTTTTATGTCTGATAGATGAAATGAATGTTTTGACATCTTTGTAATTTATTTAAATTTCTTTTAGATTTTTTTTTTACTATTCTCTTAACTTGCTAAGCTCTTCAAGTTGTTTAATCCCAAATTCTAGAACAATAATTAGTTAATAATTAAATATTATCTTTATTGTCTTGAACCATTCTTAAATATTTACTACATGAAATATCAATTCATTTTTCCTCTGAAATGTTGAAAGTTAAAATTTTATCTTTATCTCAGCAAAGTTAAGAGTAAAATGCATGTTCTTTTCCAGCTAAAAGAAATAGTTTTATTTGCTCCTTATGAATATATCTACAAGAATATAAATCTTGCCATGGTCAAAGTTGATCCCTTTTATTGACAAAATCCAATTTTAAGTTTGATGTAAAGAACTGGAAAAATCTCAAATACAAAAAGAAAATCCAAATGCATATTGCTAGGATTTTATTGAACAATGTTAAAAACCGAGTATATATTTATTCTATAATTAAAAAAACAAACATATGAATGTCAAAATTGATTATTAAATTTCTTTAGTTTTCTTTACATTTTATTTAGCTCTGACCTGTTGCTGATCTATGCTGGTATTCGTCAGTAAGGAAAGGAAGGAGCTTAAACTGCAAACTTATTGTGCTTTCAAATAATTGTTTCCTATATTTGCTATCAATAAGGTCAAACACATACAATAAAATATCTTTGCAATATAAGTGATAGTAAAACATTATTTCTAAAGCCAGTTATTTTTTTAATATAATTGTTTTATACTTTTTGGAGGAAGTATGTATGCTCAAATTTTATTGAATACATAAAAAATAAATAAGCAAATGAAAGAAGGAAAGTCAACCACTCTTATTTAATTATTGGCAAGAGTATTTTTCCTATTTTTTCTTTCAATGAACTAATCAAAATGAATATCCTTTACACCCGAGAGAGAGAAAAGAAAACAGAACTGCATTCTCTTGAATAAGTGAAAATCTTCAGGCTTTAGATTAACTTCAAGCACATTTTGAAAGTACACAGGAAGAAGATGCTGCTGTTTGTGATTTCCTCTTTGCTGAGCAGCCACACATTACCAGGTTGAATAAAATCAATGCAAAACATTCAGATACATTGTTCCTAAGTAAGAGAAGCCAATGAACCTTCAAAAGATAACTTCAGGGCATTGGACAATTGATCCATTACACAAAACCCAAAGAATAATTATACTGATTGATCTAATTAGTTGCTTTACTTTGCTTGATAGCTAGCTTTACTTTGGTATTTTTTCCAAAGTTTTTTCAGTTGTTTTCAATGTAACACTTAACAATGGTCTCTTGTCTTCCCAGTAAATACATGTTACTTTCCCATTCAAATTTAATGTTTCTATGATGAGCTATCATTAAAATTTCAATTGTAATATCATTTTTTGTGATTGAGTACATAAACTAGAAGTTTAGGTATTGTTTGGATCATAAAGTGCCTTATATCTAATTCAATTTATCAAGTCATCCCAAAGTAATTTAAAAAAATATCAAAGATTCAGATTAAAATCTAGTAGCACAAATTCCATTATTATCAATGCTGTCCAAGTCCCATAATATTTGTGACTGATCAAATTGTGCTTCTTTTTCTTCAAAGCAGTGTTTAAATGCTGTAACCACATCTATTAGCAATCATAACATTGACTGATAGTAACTCAAAGCAGACTACATTGACACAATTTCACTAAACACTTACTAAAACATTCCTTGGATTAAAGTCGTGTTGTGCATTAGCTGTTTGTATCTAATACACTGTTGTTTGCATCACTTCCTAGTCTTGTAAAATATTCATTTTTCATCACTAATTTGTCAAAAATCATAAGATGTATTAACAAGAATGCAGAGAAGTGCAGATGTTCATTCTTGCTTTATAGTTGGCTTCTGGAGAACCCATTTTCACTGTTTAGGCACCTTTCCAGGTTGTTACTAATAACAGTAAACAATTAAATGGCTTGAATTTGGTTTTTGGGTTAATTCTTCAGCGATAACAGCATTATTTCTATTGAATTTGGACAACAGCAAGTTACTCTTAAGCTCAACATGATGACCTGTTTGTAATGCATCATTTAAGATGAAGTCATCATAAATCTATCCTATAAAATTTCAGGTTGCTTCTATTTGCATTATTCCTTTTCTAAACTAATAAATAGAGCATTTTATGTCTTATGTGCTCTCTGTAGTTATGTACTTTTAAAAAGTCAAGTTAATAAGCAATTTGAAGCAGATTCTTAAACTGTAACAAGTTTAAAACTGTATGAATATGTATAGTTATCATTTAGACATTTTGGAGCATTATCATTTAGTCTATAGCTATTATATTTTAGACATAACTTATGACATTTATACATTTCATTGACTATGAAATGTTTAAAAAAGAAAAAAAAATGAAATCTTTTCAGGCAGTAGATTTCAATAAACAAACTCAAAAGATAACTTTAACAATTTTGTATTTTTTGTAGGCTAAAGAGTTTGAACAAAAACTCCCATATTTTTACCATCAAATTTTCTGATGTTTAAGTGCAAAATAATGCTGACTAGAATATATAATGTTGATTGATTTGTTTTTATGGCTTATCAACTCTTTGTAGGTTATTTAAAGCCAGAACATATTTTAGATTGTAGATAGTTGCTTACAGAACCCAGTGTTCCCAAGCAGTCCCCCATCAAAATACTGACTGGGCTTGACACTGCTCAAGTAAGCAAATGGGAACTTATTTCTTTTTCTCCATGATTTGACTGTAAACAGAATATATAACAAACAAAAAAAGGTAAAAAGAAAATTGTTAAATATAACATGTGCAATTAAGTGTTGTCATAAATTTATTTATTTTTTTGTTAAAAATAGTCACAAATTTTATTTCATACACAACTAAAAGTAAAATGATCCATTCATTTTATAAGCAGGCTTTTTTTATGATAAACTATTTATTTATTATATGTTTTATATTATGAGAACAAAAACAAATATATTCCATATAGCAAATTCTGACAGAGAGGTTCAAAATCTCTATACAAAGACAAAATGAAGAGTTTTCTAACAAACTGTAATGTCATTCACAAAATATGTTCTAATCTTTTGCCATGTGAAAACCTATTCAGATATACTCTTGCAATTATGGTGAACTTGTGTCAACACATTGTCAAGTGTGGTTTATTGTCTTACCCAGGACACGGAAAATTTATGAGTGACTTAAAGGATTCACATAATTCTAACATTTTGCACAAAGTAATCAACTCAGAAGTGAAACTATTATATGCCAAACTTATAAGCCACCAAGTTATTTTGTACATCTATTTATTTTCTTAGTTTACAGCAAAAGTTAGTAAATTTACCTGGCAACAGATTCCATGGCAACTGATGATGACTGATCAAAATATTAAAAGAAAACAAGATAAGATGTTAACTTGAACAATTCTCTGATTTCTGCTATTTGTTTTGTGAGGCTGTTGACACTTAAAAACTATATGAAGCTCCACATGTGCTGAAACAATCTGCTAAATGAGGCAAATCATTGAAAGCACAGAGCAGCAGAAACAGACAAAACAAAGCAGTAGGATATAAAGAGGCCAGGACATATAGAGATAAATGGCTGTCAAAAGAAGGAAATAAAAGAATAGGTTATACAAAAAAAAAATACATGGGGGGCAAGAAGGATATATATATATATATATATATATATATATATATATATATATATTATATATATATATAAATACATACATACATACATATGGCTCGATCAGTTAAGGCATGTCAGGCTATATGACGGTTCTGTATAGGATACAGGTTCGATTCCTGTCAGAGGACGAATATTCTCTATGAAAATTTCTCGGACATTCAAACTGGTAAATGTTATTAATACTGTTAATAGAGCATTTACTTAAATAGTTGTATCTATGAAAAGAATGTATAAGCATAAAAATGTCTTAAAATATATATATATATATATATATATGAACAGATGAATTATATAGATTGTAAATAGATAAAATAGACAGAATATTACAGAAGCAAGTAGATACAAAAATTATATGATAGATAAAGACCAACAAAGTAGACATATGGGTGAATATAAATAGATTACAATCAGTATAGTCAAAAATAGACAAAGAATTTTCTGCTATGATATGATAGAACCATTCTAGTGTGACATACAATTTTCAATCAACATGAATATTCTTCCATTCAACATTACAAATGCTGGAGTTAAAATTTTATAATAGCACATATATTTTGTGTGTGGGTGTTTTTATAGAATGCACTATGATGTTGAAAATGAATTTGTAGTGAGAAAATATAACAAATATATAAATAAGAAAAATTATCAGCAGATATTGAAGAAAAAGATGATTAAATGCATGTAAAAGGATGTAAAAGAGAATCATAGATATTAAAATATATATGTATGTCTATATATATATATATATATATATATATAAAAAGAGAGAGAGAGACACACATACATACACAAACACACACACACACATATATATATATATATATATATATATATATATATATATATATATATACACACACACACACACATCTGTTGCTAATATCCCATGATGAGTGAATGGAATAATTGATAGAGGGTCTTGTCTATGAAACTCTGGAGTCATGGTGCTAAAGGCAACATCAATCATCAATCAGCTAAATGGCAAATTTTATATTTTTATTAATATATATATATATATATATATATATATATATTAGTTGCATAATACATTTTAAATACATCAAGGGTGGTCTTCAATGATACACTGTCCTCATCGCCAATTTCAGGTTTTGTATCATATCAGCTCAAACAGAAACCCCGACCTGACTCCAGATGAGTCAGGCTGCCTCCTTGAAAAGGTTGTGCTATGCACCTCAAAAAAAAAGTTCCAACATGGCTAGGAGTCCAACCATTCTTATTGACAGATGTCAGTCAATGTCAGTGAATGAAATAAGGATTTTCATGCTACCCTCCTTTATACTGTTGACTTTTTAGTTCATCCAGTTTTGATTCAAGCTACTTCGCCCAGATTCCTAACTCAGTAAGATGGTCTCTTTCTTGCATAGTTTAATCCGATGTTTTAGATGTTTTAAATACTAATCCCATAACAATACTAACTCTTTAACTAAACCTGCATGCATACTCAACCCAAATCTATCTAGCACTTATGCTTCCCCCAAAATTAGTCTAACTTACCATGTATAGTAGTGTTTCTAAAAAAAACAAATATATATTATTCGATATTCTTATTATCAGATAAATCTTTAAGTCTATAATTACCTTATACTCTTAATCAAATGAAATCCTACAAAAATTCCTATACATGTATGTATGCCCACGCATCTACATATAAGTGTTGCAAATGACCTCGCACACACATGCATGGACACACATACATAAATTCTATCCACCATTTACATTAATTTACTTTTACAAAACCAGTCATTGCAAAATTAACTTGTACTATTTATTTGAAGTTCCTTCCAAGTTTTGTGGTTTATTGACTAAAATAATTCCATGGCCTAATGTAAAAAAAAAAATTATTAAATAAAAAAATAAGTTAACTTCTCAATTAAGTAACCTATACACATATTTACTATCTGTTAAATGTTACTCTAAATAAATCTAGCCAATTAATACTAGTATCAACACTCAATATTTTCAAAACTATGATTACTACTTTACATCTCTGCCCTCTGAAATTACATTTATAAGAATTAGACAATTAGGCATTGATATGGAAATAAAAACTGTAATAAGCAGAAACAAATGGCAATCAGTAACCGAAAAACAAAAAAAATTCCCATCCATGCCCTCCCTCCACATACACCAACAATTCTCAATCACTATCCATAATAGTTCAACAGCCTTAATATTCCCTTATACCTTGTAACCCTTCCTCACTATTCCATAAGTACATTTGTGAGGGTGTTTTGTTTTTTTTTCTTCCCTGCTTATCGTCCTCATTAGTTCTTCCATGGTTCCAATTTCTTAAGCCAAATCCACTTGGAAGCAGTTAAAACTGCATTGATAATGTCCTTCAGCACTCTAGCTCTCACTGTCCCCACAATGCCTATTTTTGCTAGAGCTCTTCACAACAACTGTCCTACAAAGTCCCTGCAACCAACTTCTACTGGGTCATAATATATTTTCCATGACTTCTGCCGATATTGTTTGATCAGTTCTTCATATTTTAACCTTTTTCTCTCATTTTACAGTATAACAGTTCCTAAATAATGACAGTTCCCAAATAATGCACTGTTTCATGTTGTTGGAGTACAATATCAGATCTGGTCTGAGTGATGTTACGGCGATGCATCTGGGGAACTTCAGCTGGGTCCACTATCAACTGCCAATCATCTGTGGAAAATAACAGTCTTGTTCTCTCTTTCCTCTGTTTCTGTATCTTTACTTTAACTTTGAGGAAATTAATCTGATTTAACTTCTTTTCTGATTGATGCTTACTCGCCTGTATAGCTTTAGTCACTTCGTTTACAATTGCTTTAAGGGCTTGGTCATGGCACCAACTGTACCAACCATCACCCAAAGCTTTTGGGCAACTACTAAGAATGTGTTGTAAAGAGCCTTTCCTTGCACATAGTTGGCAACTGGGGGGTTTTCTCTTCCCACATATATGCAGGTCAGTTGGGCTTTGTAGGACATCATATACTGACTTGATAAGAAATCGAACCAACACTCTGATGAGGTAATTTTTTTCTGTTCAATGTTCTCCCAATTCGTCCAGGCTCCCTACTGATTTAGACTGACCATTTTACAGCATTGAGTTTCTTCTATGCCCACATGGACTTCATCTTGGATGAGTTGGTGTCTTTCTTTGCCCGTGGCAATGTTGGTTTGTAGACTGGGAAAATACCCCAGCTCCACTTTGCCTTTAGCTATTGATCCCAGTGTAGCTTTATGCTTAAGTCTCTGTTCCACCACTTGCAACTCTCTTTCAGTGCTCCATTTCCTGCCAGATCTTGTTTGAATTCCAGCTGCTGCCACTTTTGGATCTTTGGATTCTGCATACAGCAGCTGTTCTCTCGTTCTTACAACTTTGAACTCTTCCACAAGGTTACTAAAGGGGAGGTGCAATGTGTTGCTGTTACCATAGAAGGCCACACCACTTAAGCATCTCAGGAAACCTAGCCGCCTTCTCAACCAATTATTAATTGCTCTCTCTATGGTAATCAAAGCATCATAGATGAGCAGTAGCCAAAATATCCAGGGCAATACTGCATGCTGGAAAAGCCATGTCTTGAAACGTCCTGGCAATCCTGGTTTGTTGATCTTGGTCAGCCACTCCTCAACATCCTTTATAGTCTGCTGGATTGTGTCTGTGTCTTTCAGACTACTGTTGAAATTGCCCAAGCTTAATAGGCTTTTTTAACAGGGTAGGAATTGTTGCTCCTGTGACTGAAAACCAGAATTTCTTCATGACCTTGCCTTTTTTCAATACAAGTGACCTAGATTTTGCTGGCTTGAAATTCATTCTGGTCAAAGTCATGTTTTCCTCAACACCCTTTAAAAGCCATCTGCCTCCCGTGACAGATGTTGTTGTTACAGTTAAATTGGCCATGTAAGCCCTTACTGGTGCCTGGCGAACTCCTGACCCAGACACAGGTCTTTGGCATTCCACTTTGGCTGCCTTTACCAGCATGTTTATGATCAATGAAAATAGGACAGAAGACATTGTACAACCTGGGATGATACTCTTTTCCAGTGTCTGCCATTCAGATGCGGTTGTCCCTGAACCTACTCTCAGCTGGAAATTACCATAGTAGTTTACTATAAGATCGTATTTCCTATAATAATTTATATACAGTCACTAGAAAAACAGTTTTTAACCAAAATTTTGAAGATTCTAAAAAGGATTAAAATGTATAATTTAATAATCAAAAAAACCTTTATTGTTTCCTTTTAATAATGTCATAAAAATTTTGGTGATAAAATTTTGTTTTTATTAAGTTTTGGGCATTTTTTCATCATGTATTTTCATTTTTTAGCTAATCTTTATATATATATATATATATATATATATATATATATATATATTAGATAGTTATTTTTAAAGAAAGTGGGATGGAATATGGGTTACAAGTAAATAGGAAGTAGCTGTCAGTGGTGATAATATTTTGACAACATATGTCAACACAAAACTCAAGGCTGAATGAAACAGTAATGATGCATCTATAGCTACAAATAGTGTTGTCTCATAAAAGAATGGTGTGAATCATAAGCAAAAGGTAGGAAAAAATAATAGTAAATACAGAATTTAAACAATTATTTGTACAGTGTACTGTTTGCTACAAGTATTCCAAATATAATATTCTATCTTTTGATATTTTTGTAACCAAGGATTCTTTGTCATGTCTATTATAGACTTGATCAAAGTATTAAAAGATGATCTCCTAAAGGAGCAAATTAAATCTATGAGATACCTATCAAAAACAAAAGGCTCACAGGAACTGTATGTATTAAAAACCACAGAAATTTATAATTTTTATATTTTTAATTGCTTTTTTCTTTGTAAAAAGTATAGTGATGAAATTTAAACTGTTCACATGTTGGGTGATAAAAGAAGAAAAGATGCTGCATCAAAACCAAGAGAAAATTCTGGCACTGTTGATAGCAAATAAAAAAAAAAGCTATTTGGCAACCCACAAATATTTTTTAACTTTCTTGTATTCCTCAGAGACAAGCTTTACTATTGGACAGAAAGGAAATCCAAGATGGCAATCTTGCTTGCATGTTGTAGCATAACAGATCACATACAAATGAAAGGAAGAAAGATACATGGTTTAAATAATAATCACTTATTATTATTATTATTATTATTGTTGTTATTGCTGTTAATACTATTCATTCATAATCTTTAAATCATTGTTACCTAATTGTGTACTACTACTAAGTTAAAACTTAACAGTCATAAATCAAATAAAACTTTTGCAATAAAACCATGACCAGAACTCTAATCAGCTATACTTTCTGAATACACTTTGAATAGAATCGGTAACACCTATACATTCAGTTCTACAGCATAGAAGAAGATTATCTATAATCTCAGGACCTTGCTGTCATTGTCTCACTGTGTTGGACAATAGCACATGAACAGCTGGTTTAAAAGATGGGGTCTGTATTGTGCATGCCACTCTCCACTTTAAAGACTTTACTAGTGCAAACTGGTGCACTATGTCTATATATCTCCTGGAGCAAATGAAGGAGGTTCTGCAACAGTTGTGCATAACTCTACAAAATTTTTCTTGGCAAATCCAGTACTTACTAGACATCACCACTCAACAGATTTCCTATCATATTTAATATAATATTCCAATAAATAAATATATAAATATCTGAGATTACCTTCTTTACAATTACAATTATTACAATTATTGTTTACAATTATTATTTATTTACGTGTAGATAAATCCTATATATTTTGCAAACACAATGCTCAGTGCATTACACTTTTTTTCTGTATACTACTTAAAGGTATCTTCTATCATAGCACAAATATCTAATTGAAAGAATCTGTTTATATATAATATATATTAGAGACAGTATAAGCAAAAAAATAAATTAACTGCAACAGGAAATGCCATTTGCCTGGGAAAAAAGAAGGCTCTTTTTCTCAGTATCTATTTGTTGTTGAGCTTTAAGTCTCCGACACAGGAGACTGAAATTTAGATCTATGTTTTGTTGAAGATCATGTGGATTGTTCAAATGCAAAAGAAAAACATGTTCATTCTGGTTTTAAATTATATATATATATATATATATATATATATATATATATATATATATATATATTGCTAAATAAGTCACTCTTGTATAGGAATAAAATATGGATGCAACAAATGCTTAATGGTTCTGGAAATTATATTTCAATACTTGTCTTTAAAATCAGTTTCATATTTATAAACGAAATTTACATAATTCTGTTGTCTCTTATAAACAATGTCTGTAACAGCAAATAACAAAAGTTTATTGTCTCATAATTATTGTTTTCTGCATTTAGCAGTTCTAGAAAAATATCCTATTATAATTCTGATCCTGTTCATTTGTTAGTTTGCACAACTGCTACACCCTGCCACTATCTCATAAATAATGGACTATTCTGTTTTGACCAATGAAAACACATAACATATCAGAGATACTACTTGGTTTCAATGAAGGAAGGAAGGAAAAATAGAAGTGTTTAATGGCTGTTTCAGTGAAATGAAAAATGTTGTCAATTTCAAATCTTTTCATTTGTATCCACTTCTTAAAATAACAACCACAGCATTCATATTTATGTTTGTTATTGCAATATTTTATTAAAGTTGTTAAGCTCAAATATTTAATGACGTGACAGGGGAATTTCTATGGATATTCTATTGTTGTATAACTTGCCACAAGCTTATTCAATCATTAACTTAAAAGTTAGGATTAATCAGAATATTAAAATAGGAAAACTGTGAAATTTTCACAGGTCTTTCTAGTTAGAATAACTTACAAACAAAATAGTTTAAGCAACAAAATATTTCTTACATGTTCATATCATTAAATAGGTAAAAGTAATTTTTGTTTTGCAGAAAACACTACTTCATAGCATGATTTGAAACTCCACAAGACTTACTTTTATTTTTCCAAAAAGTTTTCCTTGTCTGGTTTATATTAAATGCTAGAAAATGGCATGATAGACTTTACAGCAGAGATTTCTATTATGTTTAAGTGGTTATCAACAATGTAAAGTTAGCAAAATATTTGGCCTTGAGCCAATCTCCACATCGGTTCCTCATTTCCTTCTCTGATTTATAAAACAAGTAATTCTTTTGCTTCTTGCAAACTTTTAGTAAGCTCAAAGATTAGACACACTGCTTTTTATGATTATTAAGAAGTTGATTTTAAATATTAGCAGAAGTTACAAAGTTTTGTATGAAACAATAATATCCTAGATTATTCATCTTTATGTTCACTCAGTTTATTTGGACACCCAGAGAGACTTCTAATTTTAATTTACAAAAAAAAAAAAAAAATAAAAATAAAAATTGAAAACTGTTTTTTAAGAAAAATTAACAAAGCTTTAAAATTGTTTTTAATGCATGTGTAAAATTTGATGGGAGATATGATACTTTGATACTATAAGAACAAAATATCAAATCATGGTTGACATTTTAGATATGTATCTAGCTAACAAAATGTTATTTCTGCAACATTATATAGAGGTTGCAAAATATTTTTCTCTGCAATGTTACCGTGTAATGTTGCAAATATGTTACCATATAACAGTACATTAACAGAAAATGGATAATAAATTTCAGGAAAATATTAGAATGTGCATTCCTCATTGAAATTAGTGATTCTCAAATTAATAGAAATTGAAAGGAAATCTTATACCTTCTATAGATATTGTTAAATGATGAAAAACTATTCTGATGTTATTTGGTCAGTAGCAAATTTTTCAACGACAGCACTTTGCAATGTTAACAAAACACTTGTGACAATGTTGTGGATGAATGATCAGATTGGGATCAGGAAAATAGCTGATTGCAGTATTACAGTAATGTCACCACAATGTTACATATACCCAAATTATAATAAATTGTTTGCAATTTGTAAGAATGTCTGTGTTGGATGGGTATAAATCAAGTATAATTTTATATAACTTTAAATTATATATAAATGGGTAATTGAATGAAAAAATGGAAAAAGTTGTTATGCATATCATCCTTCAAAAGGATGAAATTAATCTTCAGACAAATGTTTTTTCAAAAGAATCATATATATGTAGAGGGAGGGAACAAAACACAACGAACACTGGTTAAAATTGCATGTTGGGAAAACACTGAAGATACAAAGATGCTTAATTAAAAATTTTTGACATTCAATGTAATTAGATGTCTAATCTAGCCAATTTTATTCAGCTTTCTACTACTTTTTTGTTTTTATTGTAAATTGTTTTTAATTATCCCACATTGTAATAGAAGTAGTTTTGCTAGAAAAGGGGAGATGTTGCATGATCTTGGATGTAAATTTACAAAAATATGTAATCAACACATGTGCAGACAAACATTCATATGAACTTTAAGTAATTTATAAAATAATTTTATGATCACTATTTGAAAACTTCATTAACCTTTGAGTTTAACATAAACAGCATAATACATAAACAATACACTAATCATTAAACAAAGCCACAATCAAACTTCAGACATGTTGCCATATTTATTCCATTAATGCATATATTTTTGTTATTCAATTAAAATAATTTTAAAACTTTATGCTCTCTGTTTGAATAAAGATGCTATAATAAATGATTCAACTTTCTAAATTTACCAACTTAGAAGATCTCATTAAACAATCCCAAAATAATAAAGAAATGTGAAAGAAATTTCTTACAGATTTTATAAAGCTATGTGCCAAACTGCAGGTAAAAGAATAGGCCAAAAGTAAAAGAATCCAACATGTCAGCAAGTCATAATCTGTTTGCTAATTGATTGCAGATGTTATTAGATTGAGATGAAATAGAGAGTTTGTTTGATCATCAGCTGAACACAAATAGATAATGTTAGTCATCTAGGACCAACCAGATGGATTTAAATATTCTCCAGTCACTAGTTAAAAAGCAACAAAATAAATATCTTCTTTGTATAAAGATGATAATTCAGAAACAAGATTTTGATAAAAACAGAGAATTCCAAGAGCTTAGGAATAAATTTCTACTTGAAATTTAAATATTCTCATAGAAGTCTGACTGAATAATTAAATATATCAAGATGCAACATCATCAAATATTGCCAAATATCTGTATTGCAAGTATGTCTTATTGTCTAGTTTTATCAGCTAATAAATAAAACTTCATTTAATTTTACAAATATTTTTCATTTTGCACTTTTTGATATAATATTGTCATTTTTATTATCAATATGGTATTATCTGATTCTTTTTGGTAACGAAATTCTAAATTTACTTTATTTCAAGAGTGGAATCATTTGATATTTTTATTTACTTAGATTATATCTACTTTGGTACAAAAACAAGTTTAATGATAAGTGGGGAAAAAATGACTGAATATTCAGTCATATTTTTAGGTTTGCATAAATCCTGTGAAATGTTTCCTTGTTAAGATTCCCTTGATCTGTTTAGCTTAGATTTATACTCAACATAACTGTCTATCAGAGGTTACCAGTCAAAAATGTTTGGTCTAAAGTCTCAGAAATTTGCAAGCCTTCAAATGTGGGGTATTTTCAGTAAAAAAAAAATGTGTGTGACATGAAATTGCCTGCACAACCCAAAGTAAGGTTAAGTTGACTTTTTCCTTTCAGGATTTTTATCAGTTTATTGCAAGAAAAATAATATTGAACTGGATTGTTTTTGAGTAATTTTTTTATCAAAATTTTTAGAAAATGACTGAATATCCAATAAGATGTCTCTACACTTGAGATACTGAATTTTTATCACTTGACCCCTGTTTTTTAGAGGCTTACCTTCATTTAAAAGCCCTAAAGTTGGGAACAAAATTACCTACTGACTTCCTTTTTAAGGTTTATGTAATGTGCCATGCAATGTGAGTTTAGGTTCCAATGGTGGCCCTTAATTTCTCTGATATTGGGTATATTGTATGCTCAGTCTGTCATAAATTTGTGAGAAAATGACTAAATATTAGGTCATTTTTTGAAACTCTTTGGCCATTTCTTTGAAGTTAAAGAATTTATTTAGCATAACATTATATCAGGAACTTTTTCAATTAGAATCAGAAAAACCATTGTGCATTAATAACAGAAACTTTAAGAAAACATTTCACACTTAAACAGCTTTACTAGACCTGGTTGGTTTGAATTTGACTGAATATTCAGCCATATGGAAGGATTTTTTTTTATTTGCTACCAATAAAATGCTTTGTAATATTTTTCAATTTTTATTAGACTTAAATTAGATACATAATGGACTGCAGAAGAAAAGATTCTAAGATTGTTTACAGGGAGTGCAGTACAGTCTCTGTGGCCCCCGATTTCTTTGGTGTTGCTGTTTGAAAGGACAGGTACTTTAGGCTGATCAAAAAGATGCTATACAATGGCCACCTCTATTACAGAAGTAATACAATACAGATGCTATACATTGGCCACCTCTATTACAGAAGTCAACAAACTTCTACTGGAAACATAAAAGCCTGAGAAAGATGTTTCAAATGAGTTACCTTGTTGCAGCAAGAAAAAATTCAACCTACATCTCAAGCCAGCATGCCTTCTACCACATCTGTCTGATGATGAGGATGCTGTTTGTGATTCAGATGTGTGTTTTGAAAAACAAGCATGGAGTTCAACTCCTGGTAAGATTTTCCATTTAGAAAATTTGTTTACTTCTGAATTAACAAAGTTGATTTTGAAAGGGGTAGTGGGGGGGTCACAGTCCTATAACTTGCCTGCATTGGGTATCTGGCAATGAAACATTTCTCAGATTCATTTTGCCATATTACAAGTTCAAGATGGTTGCTGCAGCTACTCTCGCTTCTTACAAGTCATGTAGCCTTGTTGAAACCAGAAACTTGCTGAACACTACAGCAGACTCAATCCAAGAGCATCACTTGGTAAAAATAAGCACCTCAAGGATGTGCTACGTGTCATGGTTCACTTGGACGAAAAAACTCAAGGATTTCTACAACATTCAAATGTGGTACATGTGAGGTCTCACTCCGTAAGTCTAGCAAGGGGAACTGCTACAATGAACATCTGAAAGGCCTTCCCAAAAAGACCAGGGCTGTTAAAGACTAGAGGCTAACAAAAAGATCAGAACTGGTGAAGACTAGAGGCTAACTGACCAAAAACCGACTCTTGAGTCATTTACTTTGTTGATATTTGTAGATTAGGTCCAAGTATATTTTGTGCTTATTATGGGGAGAGTGATGATATGGCAACGTGTATTTTTATGGTCCACCTGTCTAAAATATTAGCAAGAATGTAATCTGAGCAAATCATACATGAAAAAAATGCTTAGTTGACTCTCTTGTAAGCATAGAGAAAATGAGTGAACATTCAGCCATTTCCACAAAAAACCCTAGTCAGCTTAATTTTTGCTAAGAACTCATTATCATCATTGCTTTGAAACATGTATGCCCTCTGGATGCAATATGGATCATAAATCAGTAATAAAATATGTTTAAAATTGAATTTGATTTTCACATAAAAATGACTGAATATTCAGTAATTCATCTGTTTTTAATGATCAGGTAAAAACAAAAATGATAGTTGATTCACATATAGCTACCAATGTGAGGGATGAAGCTTCATTGATATTAATTTTGGTTCACATAAGTATTTGAGTGTGTGTAGCCTATGTTTCTAAATTCTGTGCTCTTAATTTTGCAAAATTGATGAATTTTAAGGTGCAAATTGTTTTAAAAAGCCCCAAATTAATCTAGTTGACTTGTGCACACTAACATTTTTGCATAAACACATGCCAAGTTAGTTAATAACCAGTTTTATAATCAGAAATTTATGTCAGAACCTCTGGGTCCTGGTTCAAAGGCCATAAATAATCATTTTAATTTTAAAAACATCCTGCATATTTAATTTCTATAAACAATGCCATATGATTTTGAAAGTGTGAGAGAATAATCAAAAAGTAACTATTCTCATAAATGTCTGGCCCTTGTCAAACATGATAGACACAAAAACTAACCTGTGAACTCATTTCTTACAAAGAAAGGAGGTGAGAGTTTGAAACCATAGCAGTTTATGACTGAATATTCAATCATTTTTCCACTTATCATTAAGATAAAAGTTAAACTTACTATAAATGGCTTGTGAGAGCAGTATAATACCAAACAATGAGTCCTGTAAACACTGCTTATTTTCATATCATAATTAGCTGGTTTTATTTTATACCTCTTAATCCTTATATACTTTGGAGGTTTTCAATACGTTGTGTTTTCAAAATTTCAAGAAGTACATTTGGGTGTGTTTTTCTTTTCATTTTATTTCAGTAAGTTTTCTCCATCATTCTTTCTTTTTACAAATACTAGCAGAGTTGTGTGTCATTATTTGCTAAGAACAACCATGTTTAAAACAAATCAAACAGAAAAAGAAAGATTTGTTTTCTCTTAGTAATGTCATAACATAATCAAATCCTTACAACCTCCTGTTTTTCAAATAAAAAATAATAAACAAATTTTGAAAGACTCATTCCTTGTCCACTCTATGTTTAATAACTGGTATTATTCATCAAGTAGATTATATACTTATCTTATGATTAATATGAAATATTTTCCAAACATTTAGAAATTGATGACAAAATGTTTTATATTTAGCCTATCTACAGTTTAGACAAAAGAATATACAGCATGAAAAATATTTAATTTATTTTTAAATAAATTACTTTATTGTATCAATGTCATTTTGCTTCTAATTTAATAGAGAATGAGAGGGTGCAGAAAAGTTCTCATTTATTGTTTAACATACAAATTATTTAGTGTTCTTCACAAACCGAATATAAAAATTCTTTTGAATAAATATTATTAACGACTTAGCAATTACCTGTTTTGCTTATCATTATTATTTACTTAATATTTAATGTTTTTTATCCCATTAAATACAGTAAATAGTTTATAATGCATTTTATAAAAAAAGATATTTTAGCAATTCTCTTCAATTTCTTTCTTTCTGTATTTAATAAAAAATATATATATTTTCAAAATACAAAATTTAACTCTGTATAAGTTCACTTTGATCTTAATTTTGAATTATTTTAGGTGACACTGAAAAAGATATGACCATCAATATATGGCCTTAAGAACAGGGTATTTCATAGAGGTGTAATGGTTAGAAAGCAAATTACTAGTAGGTTCAATCCTCACTAGGTACTTTTAACATTGTGCCAAACTAAGCTAAACATAGTAAAGAACATGGGGCAAGAATGACAACTAAGTCTCATAACAGTTGTATATTTCAAAGGGATGTATATAAATTGATAAGATTGCTTTGATTATGTCAATTTAATGGACTTAATGAGCAAGAAAAAAGATTTGAGTGACTTTGATAAACTCTAAACTGTTACAGCCAGAAGACTATGTTAGAACTTTTTGAAATGTTCTGGTTTGTGGGATGTTCACATACAGTTGTGGTGAATGATTCAAGGAGTCACCAACTGTTAACAAGACACTGAACACTCAAGACTTATTGAATTAAGAAATAAATGGTGCCTTTCTTATCCAATATAAGTCAACAAAAGAGCTATTATGACATAAATTGTAGACAGTTTTAATCAATTATGTCAAGAATCTTATATGATGGCCATGACATCTTTTCACTCAGACAATGCACTCTGATACAATGTACAAGATATACAGAAATGGATTCAAGAACATGAAGAATTGCCCTGCTGATATCTGAATCATTTAAAAAATATGTCAATAACTAATTTAAAGCAGATAATAGCAGATTATTTTATTATAAGTATTGTGATTTGAGAAATAAAGAAGTAACAAAATGAAAAAATTTATTAAGAGCTACAAAGGACAGGAAATTGTGGAGAGCCATGATTACCTATGTCCTGAGAGGACATGGCACAAAAAGCATGTTAGAATAAGTAATATTTTGTTTATCAGAAATTGTGCAGTGTTAATTCATGTGTTCAGTTAAAAGATAAATTCTAAATAATCTGTAATTGTTAGTAAATTGTCATAGTCACAATACAGTAAATAAATTTTCAGTAATTGTGATAAAATTTAAAACTATAATTTATTTACATTTTTACAATAAAGTTTTATATATAAAGCTTAATAAATTTATTATCTGAGGATCTTTTTATAATAAATAGTTTTATTATTTGATATGCTTATAGAAATGGACATGTGTCTGAAATAGGAAAAGTTTATATATAAATGAAGTACAAGTATATTGATTTAGAGAAGCTGGCATGTAGTTTCAGTTGTTAATGTGCCTTTTTATATATTTTCTTTTGAAAAGAGAATTACTTGACTAAACAAACTAGCATTTTTAGGCTGACTGACAATGACCTGTTGCAAGGTTTTGTATTTTTCTGCTTTCAGAGGATAGAAAATCTAAAGCTTTTGAATTTACACAAGCCAACAGTGACTGGTTGAAATTTCTTTTTTTATATTTTGCAATCTGTTTACTACTTATGACAAATTTCTAATCTTATTTAAGATTTTATTTTTGGTGGGGACATTTCTTTTTGTGGAGAGCCTATCATTTATATCTGTCCTCTTTTTGTGTGGCTTTTTAACAAAATTCTAAAATCTTTATACATCTTTAAATTAAATTCTGAATATTACTACACATCTATACTTGCCTATAGAAAAGATAATTTTTGTTTAAAAATAAGCTAAATATAAAAAAAATATAACTAATTCAATTCTAGAGAATTAATTTTTGACCAAGCATTCTCAGAAATAAAAAAAAAAAGAAAACCAAATTATTTCACAGGCTGAGTGGTTTAATGTATTGATATTTGAGAAAAGATACAGAGTTGGCAGGTGATGAAAATCCAAGTAACAACGATATCAACTCAAGAATCAAGTTAGTGGGTGCGAACAGTTATTGTACATGAGGTGGCGAATACTTAATCTGTGTAAAGAATGAATTAGGCCATGAAAATCCCAATAAAATTGATTTGAAAAGACAGTATTGGAAACCAATATTCATGATTCTCTTGAGAATAAATATTTTTCCTACATATATAGAAAATATGATTCTTGAAGAATTCTCATGGAAAATCTTGCTTTATTTTTAGTTAGAAAATCCAAGAGATTAAGAGATTTGCTTAATGTCAATAGAACTCCCAGTCAGTAACCTAAGAGAAAGCATACTTTCAGATTAAATACATTCTCAAAAAATTAGAAGCACAATATGTAAAAAAATAGTACTTTCCAAATAAGAAATCCTCATTTATCAATTAATATATATATATATGTGTGTGTGTGTGTAAAAATATATAGAAAATAGGAAAGAACTCGTTAGGTAAATAATCCAAAGTTCTTTAGTATTTCTGTTATTATTTTTAAAAAACAGTGCTCAATACAAAAGTAGAGCCTAAATATAATTATCTATTTAAAAATATGATTCCAACTCTACATAAGAGTTCTCATGTTTCAAAACAAGAGCCGAAAACTTCAATATAATTATTTGAATTAAATTGAATTAAAGTACTAAGCTCTGTTCCATCTTCAAGTGACATTTTTTTTTGAATAACTAATTCCTGAAATTTATGCATTTTATAAGCATAGTCATTATTAAAATTAAAATTACTATGCTAACAGCTAGAGCAATTATTTAAAAAAAAGGGGCGTAAGGGTTAATAATTTGTATCAATATCTCAGTTACATTCAAAGAGGTCAAATTAGGGTAAGGTTGGGGTGTCTGAATTCAAAGCAGAAGATGACATCGTCTAGTCTGGTTAAGTGTCTATGGAGATTTATTTATTTTTTTATTTTATTTTTTATTTTTTTCCTGAAAGGGTTTTGTGTATATAAAAAAAACTGTCATAATTCACTAACATTTGTTTTTTGACGACTTTATAAAGGTTTTTTTTTTTTTGTAGGGCATTTAAACTTTTTATTTAGACTATGGAGTTTAAAATTTGTATTTATTGTTTGTTTGTTTTTTATGCTAATTATTCAATGCGAAAATTTGATGATGTTGGCAAAAAACTGTTAATAAATTTTTAATATCTAGAAACTTGATAATGTGTAGTTTTTCATGTAGGCATAAAGGGCATGGGTCATCCCAAGTTTTACAAGTTCTAGTTTTGGTTTTGTTTATAATTTTCCATTTTATTTTTGGTGTTTTATTCATTTCCTTCAAATATATATATATATATATATATATATATATATATATATATATATTATGCATCCGGTATCATCTGCAATATTAATGCTTAAAATTGTTCTGAGACTTAATTATAGAATGAAAATTACTTTTTCATAGGCTATAAACTAAAAAGTATCTCTGGATGGCAGATTAAAGCAGTTACAAGAACAAAGAGGAGGGAGAAAAAATGAAGAGGAAGTGAAGGGAAGAAATGAGAGGAAGGAAGAAGGAAAGAAAGAAAGAAAGAAAGAAAGAATTCTCTGATGAAACTGAACACTCTGAAAAAAAATTGAGTGTCAAAGTTTTTAAATTAATTCAACATAAAAGCACTTGTCTATTTCCTACTTTCATCCCCTATACAATGAGTGACCCACTACTATACTCTCTACCTTTCAGGTCACTCTATGAGTGCTATTAGTACCATGTAACTCAGTACTACCTGCTGTATGGTTGAGTTCTCCAACCATGTGTGGAAAGTGGCTAAACAGCCAGCAAGATAAAAAAAGAAAAAAAGAAGCAAGATCTGTCAAAAGGTGGATAAACTTTCTTGCAAGGTCAATAACCAACTAACGCATAAAGTGCACAAGGATGCACAGAAATACTGGTGTTGGTGCCCAAGCACACATTCAGATGACTGAAGTAGACAGGACTCTATAGTTATATATGCAGCCAGTCTAAGAGATGGAAATCTCTTAAGAAACAATTGAGGTATGCTGTTATTGTTTGTGCAAATTTTTTGCAACAATCATTTGTTATCAGCATTTACAAAAAATGTGGATGCTCCTACACAAGCCTTCAGCACTTTAATCAAATCTCTGTGTAGGTAGTTTAGCAGTCTGTTCTGTTTTCTCTCTGTTCTTCCTCTGTCCACTGGCAAGAAGGTAAAGGTGATGGAGACTGGCAACGGATATTGCTGGAGGCTTCTTACACAATGGTAACCATTATGTGATGACTGTTCATGCACAAATCTTGCGCAATTGTGTTGTTTGTGCCCTCTGATGGTGATAAGGCAGACCAGTTAAGGTGTAGCACTGCTTTCCCAAAATCAAGGAGGGAGCAAAAAATAAGCTGTAAAAATTGTTCTCTTGGTCTATAAGCTTAGCAGCTAACCCCAGATACCTGGTTATTCAATATTACAGTTGGAACAGGTACATGGATCATAAACCTTGGATCCAAAAATGTAAAAACCCTAGAGGACAACAATTTGAATCCAGAAAGATGAACTGCTATCATTTCTAACACCCAAAGTAGGTATAACAGACATCTCTGCAGTTAGCGAAACATACATTACTGGTGCCTCTCAAATAGAGGAAGTTGGGGAGAGCAACAGTAATTGTTTTGTCTTGTAATGAAAAATTGTACCAATCTGGTGCCAGGTTCATTATAAGAGCTAAAATTGTTAGATCATTGTCATTTCTTCCAAAGTCCATCCCTGATTGTATTATGACACTCAACTTGCCAATAGCTCCTCTGTTGTCCCTGTAAGTTGTTATGCTCCAACACTATTCCTTTAAAGCTTAAATTGAAGCATTCTATGATCAGCTAAGCAATATCCTTTCAGATATTCATAATCATTCTGAAATTGTCATCATGGGAAATTTTAATGCTCGTGTTGGATGCAAACATGGATTTGTGTGATTGGTCCTCATGGTGTTGTTTCAGTAAACAGTCTGTAACTTCTCTCACTCTATAAAAAGTTTGATCTAAGGATTAGAAATACATTTTTCCAACACCCTATAAAGCATAAAATGATCTGGATACATCCCTGTCAAAGGTCCAGCATATGATCACTTCTATGATTACTTGCAAACACTATTTCAGGGATTTCAGATGCACTTGTTCCTTTCACTCTTCTTTTTTCTTATGTAACCATGCTGTGTTACATGGTAAAGTTGATTTCCACCAACCATCCAAGAAGCATCATTGTAACACCTCTATTCCAAAGAAACTAAATACTTTATCTTTAAAATCTGTTGAGAAAGGTGATGCACTCTCCTTTAAACTTGATACTGCTCTTGATGTTGTTATTTCCAGCAATAAATCTTTTAGGGAACTTTCTTTATGGAAGTAACAAGAGCAAATTTGATGAGAACAACCTTGAGACTCAACTGCTTATTGAAAACATGCATCAACTGCATAAAACCTAGACAGAAGACAGTAACTCCATTTTGCAAAATATAATGTCTTACAAGGAACACAAAGACTGTGTGCAGTCTTCATTAAGGAGTATGAAGGAAGTGTAGTGTCAGCAAGAGAAATTGGAGAAAGCTGCTAACAGAAAGGATTCTAAATCATTCTACAATGGCCTGAAAGCAGTGTTTGGCCCAAAAGAAAATAGATCTTATCCTGTTCTATCCTCTGATGGACAAGACTTGGTAACAGAAAAGCAAAATATTTTCATGCAGCATTTTTCCATGAAAATGAAAAAAGTGCAGATATGGGCTTTTGATAAGATCTGAATAAGAGAATGCATATTCTTCAAAAGAGTAATTGAACCTTGATGGGCTGTGATGCTCTTTGTTGAACAAATGGTTTAAAGAATCTTCTACAAAAGAAGCTACAGTTTCAAAACCTAGCTGGAGAGCACATTTTTTTTTTATTAAAATTCCCAAATGTACAGACCAATAGACATAATTCATACTGTTTTAAAAAATGGGCATCTATTCAAACACGGGTATCCACAAAATAATGTTTGGAGTAGTAAGAAATCTTTCTCTCTCTCTCTATATATATATATATATTTTACAATTAAAATTCAGATACCTTTAGTAGATGACCATTTTCACCTATGAATTTTAATTTTAAAATTTGCAGGATTTTTCAAACTGTCTATGGTATCAGTTTGTAGTGTACTGTTTATTTGGAGAAAGAAAGAGAGAGAGCATGTTATAGGGGACTTATTGGGAGGTATAGAGAGAAGAAGAAGGCACTATCTACAAAAACCCGATGTTAGGATGAAATTTTTGAAAGGTAATAAGAGGAGTTTAGCTAAGTTAGAAAAGCCCAGGCATTAACCTAGTATAATTATACGGAATTACCAGACAAAAGTGAGAACAAATTAAAATTATTGTTCAGTACAAATTTTTTCCTAGATATATATAACCATTATATACGATTCAGCATATCCAATCTTGAATAATCAAGTTTTACTACCATCAGAAGAATTCATAATATTTAACATATGGTACATAAGTTAATACAAGAATTTAATAGGTTGTGTTTAAAGGTTCACTTAGAGATACACATTAGATTACACACTGAGGTGACCTAAGAATATATATATCTAGGAAAAAATTAGTGATTCTACATTCGTACCAAACAATAATTCCAATTGTAAAGAAAATTTGCACTGTTTAATGAAAATAAACATTGAGCACTCTTTTGTGAGTCAGTTTTAACATATTTCAAATTTTATAGTGTGTTAATAGGACTTGTCTGGATTGTACCAACAGACTACTATATATATATATGTACCTTTTTTAACAATAAAGATTATTGAGAAATTAAAATTTTCAGACACACTGGGTAGTATATTAATATTTTTCTGTTTTATTACTTCAATTAGATTCCTTGACTAGTTTTGGCCAGCATGGCAATCATCAGGAGAAAAAACATTTCTGCTTGTTAGTAGCAGTGAACTACAGGAATGAATGACTGTCTCTGAAGAAAATGAACTTTATCTATAATTTTCATTTGTTTTTTATCGTTAATTCTGGTCAGTCCTTGTGTTGGTTAAACGGCCTTTTTTAAGTTGTTTTTTAAGAGAGAGGCTGGATAAATTCATGCTACTCTGAATTCCCTTGCTCATCTTGACAGTTTTATTGGTTCCTGGGAATGAGATGTGTCTGTGTTAAGTGTGTGTTATCATTTAGTTCTTTGGGAGTCTGTATAATGTGTGTAAGTGTATATACTAGTATGGGTGTGTGTATAAGTGTGAGACCTCAACACCTCCACAACCATGTCTGTCATGTGGGTGAGAAATATGGGTAGGGCTTGATTTATGGGGTTATATATTAATTCTATCTATGTTGTTAAATTTGTAATTAAGCCCATCTGGGTGGAGTGTTTTAAGGTGCAAAATCCATTTGCTTCATAGTCTTCTAAAATTTTTTTAATGTTATCTTTTCTATACTTTTCTATTTTTTCAATTATAGTGAATTTGGCATGGTTTTTAAAATCATGTTTTTCTAGGTGGAAATGTTATTCTATAGGTAATAATCTTTTGTAGGAAGCTGGCATAATTTGATTATGATAATTATTAATTCTGTAGTGAAAGGGCCATTCAGATTTTCCTACATATTGTTTCTGGCATAGTGTTCATTGTAGGAGGTAAATTATGTTATGACTTCTACAGTTAGAGTCGTGGTAGATTTTGAAAGTAGATTTAGTGACTGAGCTAGTGAACAACTTGGTGTGTCTAATGTAGTTACAGTATAAGCTCCTTTTGTTGTTACATGGTTGGGAAAATCCTGTTTTTTTTTATTATGGTTTATTACGGATTAACTTATCCTCTGAAATATGGTTACTACCTATAAGTTTTTAGGTCTATGATATGCTAGAAGGCCCGGTTCCTCAAACAAAACTTTTAGGCTTAGTTTGAGATGTAGTATTTCCCAGTGACTTTTGATTATCTGGGATGGAGAAAGAGCAGGGTTGAAAATGGTTACTAGAGGGATGCGTGTGGATTTCCTTTTAATCTTGTACATTAGGGTGTCTTCTCTAGGTGTGGAAATTGCTTTATTTATTTGTTCCCTGATTAGGTGTCGTTTATAGCCACGTGTTGTGAATTGATGCTCGAGATTTTGAGTGTGTTTATTTAGTTCTTCATTGTTGGAATGTATCCTCCTGAGTCTAAGTGCTTGTGAATAGGGAAGGTTCTCCTTCAGGTGTTTAGGATGAGAAGACTTAAAGTGTAGATAATTGTGGGTGTTGGTGATTTTAGTGTGTAGTGTTATTTTTAGTTTTCTGTTTTTATCTATGTAAATGCGGGTGTCTAAAAATGTTAACCATCTTGTGAAATTTTCGTAGTTGAATTTAATTGATTTGTGTATCATGTTTAGGGTCATGAGAAATTGAGTGAGTTTATCCTCACTGCCCATGTAGAGAAAGAAGATATCATTAATATATCTTGCATAGAATACATAGTCACTACTGATGAAGGGAGAGATATGGGTCTCCTCAAATTTTCCCATGAAATTTTGTCCATGGCACAGCCTCTTACCTGTAGGTAGTGTGCTCCATTGAAGTTGAAAGTATCCAAATTTAAGAATATGCTCCATGAGTTTTATGATAACTTGGGGGCGGTGTCTTATTTTCTTTCTTAGTAGGTGATTCCTTATGGTGGTTAGTCCTTCGCTGTGTTTAATGTTTGAATAAAGTGATCTTATGTCCATAGTCACTAGAATAGCATTTTCTGGCACTGTATGTGAATAATTTTGTTTAGTAGGTCTGTTGTGTCTCTGATGTATTTCACTTCCTTAGCTAGGGGCTAGGTAATGGTCTACGTATTTGGAAATTTTGGTCATGTGGCAGTTGAATGATGAAACAACCAGCCTTCTTGGGTTGTTGTTTTTGTGTATTTTGAGAAGTAGATAGAAGCGGGGAGGTGTGAGGTTTGTGGGTGTAAGTGTTGTGCATGTTTCCTTGTCAATTAGTTTGTTGCAAAGCATCATGTTTAGTGAGCTTGTTAATTTTTTGTGGCATTTGGGAAGAGGGTCTGTAGGTAAGCTTTTGTAGGTGTTTTGTTGGATAGCTGTTTGTTGGCATCTTTAATGTATTCTTTGATTCCTCAGATCACTGTGGCACCCACTTTTGTCAGCCTGTGTAATGATTAGGTCATCTCTATGTGTCAGCATGTCAAGGGCCACCCGTTCTCCTTCAGTAATATTGTTATGTGGCAGCTTACATGCTATTGTTTTCTTTATGTTATTTGTTACTGCCATTTCAAATGTCTGTATAGTGATGTCTGTGTTTTGTGGAGTGAATGTATAGTACTTCTCTTTTAATGTTTCGGTGAAACTTAATTGAGTTGTGTAAGGGATTTGTGCGTGTGCATGCATATATATATATATATATATATATATATATATACACACACACACAAATCCCTGACTAATAGCATGACTCAGAGTTTCATGTACAATGCAATCTTCAGGTGCTGAGTATTTCATTTTTATTTAAGCTTAATCAGAAATTGTTGGAAGTGAGTTATGGAAGAGAATGTTCCAGCATTTTGTTGCTTGTTTTTCATTGATCAGGTATATCTCGCATGTTTTTGTGTGTGTGCGTGTGTGTGTGTCTGTGCTTATATGGATTCTAGTAGGCATTTTTGTGTCTTTTTGTTACTGTCTGTTTAATTCCGATAGATGGTAGTGGAAGAAAACTGGAAAGGTGTGCGTGTATCAAACTCTAGGGAATTGGTAGTTTTTGTATGCATGTTTACTGTTGATTAGATGTACTGTATTAATGTTAGGATAAATTCTATGGTTGAAGAAGAAAAATCAAGTGTATTGGGAAATTTTGTTTGGGGTTATTCAGTGTGGGCACATTTCGGTTTAATTCTATTAATATTATTATTATTATTATATAACATAAAACTGGTATCTGAATGTTAGATTCTTTAAGCATGGGCTTTATGAATGTTGGTAATATGAAAAAATGCTTCTGTCATGTGTTTATCGATGGAAGGATATTAATTAATATTCCCTGTAGATATTTTCCTTGTAATAAGATATATATATTTTTTTTTCATGTGGTATTTTTTTTTTAAATCAAAGCTTAAATAAAAGTAAAACATTTATAAGCATTTCATTTATATATATATATATATATATATATATATATATATATATAATTATTTAAAAATATGATTCCAACACGCTACATAAGAGGTCTCATGTTTCAAAACAAGAGCCGAAAACTTCAATATAATTATTTGAATTAAATTGAGTTAAAGTAAGCTCTGTTCCATCTTCAAGCGAAATTTTTTTGGGAATAACTTATTTCTGAAATTTACCTGTTTTAATAGTATATTCACAATTGAAATTAAAATTTCCATGGTAACAACCAGGGCGAATTGTTTAGAATAGTTAGGGGTGTTGAGTGTTAATAATTTGTATCAGTATAGAGTTACTTTCATAGATGTCAAGTCAGGGTAAGGTGGGGGTGTCTAAATTTAAAACGGAAGATGGAGGCAGCATAAGTGCTCTTTCAACAATATAAATAAAAGAAATCAGACTTCTCTATCTAAATATTTTTGGCATCTGAAGGAAATAAACAGGACACCTAAAGTAAAATGTAAAATTATAAATAGGACTAGAACATACTTAAAACTTGGGATGACCCATGCCCTTTGTGCCTCCATGAGAAACTGCACATTATTAAGTTTCTAAATAATAAAAATCTATTAAACAATAGACATGAATTAACGGTTTTTTGCAGACATCATCAGATTTATGCACTGAATAATTAGCTAAAAACAAGCATACAATAAAATAACTTTTATAATCTATAGCCCAAATAAATAGTTTAAATACCCCACAAAAAAAGATAACCCTTTATGAAGTCGTCAAAAAACAAATGTTATGGCAGTTTTTATCTGCACAAATCCCTTTCATAAAGAAATAAAATAAAAAAATAAATAAATTTCCATAGACACGTAAACCAGACTAGGCGAAAACATATTCCGTTTTAAATTTAGACACCCCCACCTTACCCTGACTTGACATCTATGAAAGTAACTCTATACTGATACAAATTATTAACACTCAACACCCCTAACTGTTCTAAACAATTCGCCCTGGTTGTTACCGTGGAAATTTTGATTTCAATTGTGAATATACTATTAAAACACATAAATTTCAGAAATAAGTTATTCCAAAAAAACTTTCGCTTGAAGATGGAACAGAGCTTACTTTAACGCAATTTAATTCAAATAATTATATTGAAGTTTTCGGCTCTTGTTTTGAAACATGAGACCTCTTATGTAGCGTGTTGGAATCATATTTTTAAATAATTATATTTATGCTCTACTTTTGCATCAAGCACTATTTTTTAAAAATAATAACAAAAATACTAAAGAACTTTGGATTATTTACCTAACCAGTTCTTTCCTATTTTCTATATATTTTCACACACACACACATATATATATATATATATATATATATATATATATATATATATATGCACACACAAACACACATATCCCACCCTATAATAGCTACAGTTCTTACTAGCTACATGTGTAAGACAGTAGGTAATTATAGAAAACAATGTGCAAATGTAATAAAAAAAATGTAAGATTTTAATTGAAAAGGTTGAAAATGAAATACTATACACTGACTGGTAAAGATAAAAATGTGTTATTTGATCTTTTTTCTCAAAGAATTAATTACAAGTACCATGTTAAATTCATATTTTATAAACTCCATTCAGCAGATTTAAATATTTAACTTCAACATTTTTAATTCTGTTGAACTCAAAGAATCAATATTAAGAACACCTTATCTCAGGAATTCAAAATTTTTTTGAATGTTTAAATAAAAAAACATCTTAATAAAAAAATCTTTTTACTCATAAGTTAACTTATAAAATGTCTTAAAAGATAATATCCTAAAAGTGTATCAGATTTTACTGATGCAAAATAAAATGCACATAAAAAATGTTGCACATCCCTCTCATATAAAATTTTAGTGTAGTATCTCAATGAATGATCAGCTATAATGTGAATTTATCTTAAGATGTTTTTGATAACAAATCTTCATTTGAAAATTCAGTGCTCCTCAGTATGATTGCTTAATAATTTAAGAGGTATTCATAGTTAAGTAATCCACTTGAAAAATACATTTCTTTTATTCACAGTACAATATGATTAAAAAAAAATTCTATTGGTCTTAGAGTCAATGGTCTAATGTGTTGCCAAATTACTACTATATTAAATGCATGAGGGTTTTTTTTTTATAAATTTCAAACAGATGAAACCTTTCTTTGCATTATTCATTTGAACAATTCAACATTTTCATAAAAAGGATACAACCTTCTACCATTGTGAATGCAATGAAACATTACAAGTTACACACATTACAAACAAACCATATACAAATATACTTGATATACAATATAGTAAGATTTTAGTATATATTTTTATGAAATTCATTAAAAAGTAACCAATTAGTATTTGAATGTTTAGTGCTATAAGCAGACAGGCAGAAAACTAAATTTAGATATAGTCATAGGTGCAACATCTATAGATCCAACAGTACAAAACTCATAACTAAGAAATAGAGTAAAGAACTAATGTTTAGTTTTGAACTTCAAAGTTCGCTAACACTTTTTCTCAAGTGCAAATATTCTTTTTAATCATGTTATTCAGTACGAAGTGTAATTTTATTTTTAGTTTCAAGTAGATTCCTACAAATTTTGTAAGAGAGATTGAAGTGCCAGAAGCTATTTTCTACACAGACAAAAATCCTTGGATTTTAAAAATTTCTATAACAAAGGAAAAAAAAATAGTTCACTCCATTTTTATCAATCCTAAAATAAAACAAAAATGCCTGCAGGCTTGATCTGTTAAATTGCATCAAAATGCATCAAAAAGAAAAATTAAGTTAGCATGACATTATCAGCAAATAGAAAATGCTATTTTTTTTTCAAGTGGGTGAAGACATTTACTTTTCTTGCTTTTTATAATAAATGTTTGATGATTTATCTTGAGTCCAATAAGCATAGAGGAGAAACATCTATTGCTAAAATACAAAGATAACTTTTGCATAAGGTTCTAACTATTTAAAGGAACACAATTTGATTAAAATATTTAGTTTTTGGAAAATGTATCATATTTGATGTTGTTTACTCCTCATCCTATTTACATTTGATATTACATCATTAATGCAACTAAGTAATTATCATAAAAAATTTATAAGTCAATCAGATTCTAATTCATAACGTACAGAAATCTAAATTTAATAATTATCATATCTTTTTAATTATGAGATATAAAGTTGCTTAAAATCTTGAGATGAGTCATTATCATTATTTCACAAGTTGTTTTTTGATTAATATTGTTATTCTCTTTTACAATGTAAGAATATTAGTCTGAACAAGGCATGAAATTATGATATCTAGCTTTCAAAGAAAGTGATTTCACAACAATTTGTTGATTTCAATTATGTGTCAGCACAAATCTGTAAATAAAGAGCAAAGAAGAAATTTATGGTTGGACCATGACCCACTATTAGGTTTTAATGTTTTGGTCCTTCCAATCTGTTCTGAAAACTCCATCAACTTTTTGTGTAAGTTCTCATTAAATATTTATATTTTAATGACTAATTTAAAAACATAAATCAAAAGATTACAATTAAAAAATTAATAAACAAAATATTTTTTCTAATTTACAAGAAAAATGTAACTTCCAAGCATCCTCACTGTTACATAAAATGAATTCATTATGAAAAAGCTTATCAATAAAGCTGACAAATCTATCCATTGATACATTTAATAATCATTTAAAGTGATACACATTCTCAACTTTTATATAAAATTTGTATTGATCTTTAGGCAAAAACAACAATAACAAAAAAGTTGCATTATTCATGATACCAAAGATTTTTTAAAATCAATTTTGTTTTGGCAATAAAAAAAATCAAGATTAACTGATAAAAATCAATGTTTTCCCATTGAAAAATATATGAAAGAATTACTTTTTCTTTACCTTATTAAGCTATCTATATCCTTATCTATCTTTTACCTAACATTTCTTATTTGAATTTATCTTATCTGTATCTGTCACTATTCAATTATTTCTAAGAAATATTTTAACTCACTTTTATATATTGCTTTCTACATTAATTTGACGACTATCATTCAGTTAAGAGGTTTAATTAAATGGGATCATGAGGAATTGTTTGTTTCTTCTAATAAAAGGAAAGAATATTCCATTATATCATAGACTGCTTCTCAAAAACAGTGTTTTTATATATATATATATATATATATATATATATATATATATATATAAAGTGGACACTGAGGTCAACATCAAGCAGTTATAGTCTGTTTCATACTTGAATGCAATCTTCAGGGCATATATATATATATATATATATATATATATATATATATATATATATATATGTGTGTGTGTGTGTGTGTGTATTTAAACACTCTTGACCTAAAGATTGCATTCAAACATGAAACAGATAGTTGCCACTTGGTGTTGACCTCAGTGTCTACTTTATATATGAATGATGGTTTTCAGTTTCATACATGAAGTAATTGTCAGACCATGTGTCACTACTCCTTTCCAAGTTCCATATATAAACTAATAGGAGCCCAGTGGGAAGTGCAAGAAGAAACTGGTCCTTCCATGTTCACATGTTTAGGGCTAATATTTTATGTCATTTATAGTAATTACTTTGAGTTTGTTTATTTTAATTATTTATTGTTTTTATTTTGTATAATTATTTAATATTTTTTGCATATTTTCCTCATTTCCAAATTTCTGCATTTGAAATAAAGTTTATTGCATTTTAATTATGAGATATCATTCAGGCTTTTTAGTCATGATGCAGTTGTAGGTAACATAGTAGGAATTTGTTTTCATATCTGCATTTGGAAATGAGCTCCGACCTTTTGTTTAGGAGTTAATTTTCTTCTAGAAAAGTGATTATTGCTATTTTCCCCTTTAAACAAAGTTATATTGCTTTTACATTTGTAACCCCTTGTGTCTTAGTGGCTTTATTGTCAGAGTAAGGGTGAAATGATTAAAAAAAAAAATGTGCTGCTTTTCTTATGTTTTCATGTTGTTTTTGGTGTGTTTTGGCCTATTTTTAACATTCCATATATGCTTTGATGTGCTGTTTGCATATTTTTGTTACTAAATGATGTTTTGTGTGAGTAGCTTCTCTATTTCTTGGTTGACTGTATGCAGCCTGCACAAGAAATAATGACATGATCTGAATCAGTGATTGAGGTGTGAAACTGACAGTCACCATGCAGTGTTCGTTTCTACACCCACAGTGTCTATATTGACAAATGCCCTATCTCTGATATTGAGCGATCTTCTTTCATAAACAGAAAACTTCAAAATACAAATAATAAATATAAATGAATATGTAAGGGAAAAAATTAGGTCAGTATATTGGGGGTAATTTCTATGAATTTAACAAAGAAAATACAAATCAAATGCTTATAAATTGGTGCCAAAACAAGAACCACATGAAAAATACTTTTGTCATGAAGCCAAGATTACTAGTATTAAAAACGTTTTTTCTTAAAAGCAATACTTCAACACATCATTCAGTTTGAAAGATAAAAATTATTTTGCAATAAGTAAAACAAAATAGTAAAAAAAGGAAAACTTGAAATTTGATATTTCAAGTAGTTTTGTCTTTGTGTAATTTTTCCTGAGAATGTGTGAATGTCTGAGGAGTAATGATAGAAAGACATTTAACTGAATAACTACAAATTATTATCAGCTGCTAGAATTATTTTGTAACATCCCTGGCAGATATAAACATAACAATCCCTATACACCCACTAAACACAGCTTTTCATTATTTTTTTTTCCTTGGTTTTTCAAAACAGAAAAAATAAGTTATGGTTTGACACAAAGTAGGAAAATTAATATTATTAAAATAATTTTAGAAATTGGTATCAATATACAAAAACAAGAAAAAACATATCTAACATTTTTGTAGGTTAAATATCAAATAAATTATTTCAAAAAGATGTTTATAATATTTCATATGAATTTTTATAAGAATATAATATTTTTCAAAAATCTGATGTTAACAGGAAGTAAAAAAAATTAAATTTATCATTACTAACATTAAAAAATATTTCATCAAGTTAATAGAAATGATCATTTGAGACAAAAACACTACACCAAACTTACATCATTGCATTAAAACTATTGAATATTGTAAGTGCAAGAGAATTCTACAGAGAGTTCTACAGGTAAGCAGTGCAAAAAAAAAAAAAAAGAAGAAACTACTAGAACAGAACTTACAGTTACATTTATAGCTAGTTTAAGAGTAAAAGGCGAGACCTGTTTGCCAATTGAGTAGTACACTTAAATTCATGCATTCAATGTAACAAGGACCATCAGAACAATTGCTATGAAAATATTTGTAGAAAAGACAAAGGGAAGTCCCATCACATTAGTGAAAGTGACTGGTTGAGATATCAGGTCAGGATTGATTACATTACAGACCCTTCTTTGAATTTTGTCAAGAATCTCCAGTAAGAACACCAGACCAAATATGGCAGCAATAGTCCATGCATGGGTAAATGGTAGATTTATAAATATACAAAATGAATTCTGGTGAGAAAAATTATTTGGTATGTCACAGTGAACCAACATTCTTAGCAGTAGACCTAGCAGTTGTTTCAATATAATTATACCACTTTATGTCAGTGGAAAACATGAGACCAAGGAGATGCAAAGAGTTGCTCTTCTGGAGGTTAGCATCAGCTATGCTGATGGCAGGCAGAAAATGTTCTTTATAGTCATTAAATGAAAGCAGATTTATTTTTGAGGCACTAAAATTTACAAGACATTTCTTGCCCCAGTTAACTACTGATTGGAGGTCCTTTTCAAGAGCAGTTTCCAGTTTTATGGATCCTGTTGGATTTACTACTAATACAGGAGTAAATAGTCGTGTCATCAGCATAAATATGTAGTTTAGAACTGATGACATGGGGCAGGTCATTGAAGAAGATAAGAAACAACACAAGGATACAGTCCTGGGGAGCCCTGCATTAATGTGAAATGATCTAGAAGCATATTCGTTCAACATTACCTTCATTACATTATTTGTTAGGAATGACTGGATTAAGCAAAATATTTGTCCAGAGACAGTGTAGCCCTTGAGCTTGTGGAGAAGGCCAGTATGCCAATCCCTTTCAAACTCCTTTGCGATATCTAGCCCAAAATTTTGTTAAAACTAAAAGAGATCAAAGAAAAAAATAAGGTAAATACAAGTGTGAGCCTGAAAAATTTTCTGACTGATCAAGAAACCCCCAAAAAAAATTTTTTTTAGCAGAATCAAATTAATTTCGAACTTATTTGTGATAGACACTTTGGACCATACCTAATTTTAAGCATGAAAAAAACATTTGTAATGAGACATGAGTTAACATATTTTTAAGCTGTTTTTTTTTTATATATATTTTATATGATGCCCATACTGTGTTATAACTATGAATATTTAAGACATGATGTATGACATTAATCGTTATAGTACAGATTCTGATAGCTTTTTATACTAATAATTGCCACTTGAATAATCTTTCTTACCTATGAATATTTTAGATATTATTAATACATAAGTTATTCCCAAATTACAATGAATATTTTGAAAATATCCAGTTGTGTTGATAATTCAGAAATTTAAATCTTATCAATTTAATTATGACTGAAAACACAAAGGAAAATTATGACAAAAAATAATAGTCCAGAAACTATTATTTTTTAAAAATTATAACCACTTGTAAAATTTGTGCATTAAATCTGTCATGACTGTAGATTCCAATAACATTTGAAAAACTTTTATGTAAAACATCTTCATCCAAATAAAATTTTAAAAAAATCAGTGTTATCATTAAAATAACTATTGTATAAATTTACATCATTCTTGATCCGATTTAGTATATTTTGAATAATTTTTATTTTTTTTTATTTATTTATATTTTTTTTTAAGCCAATCAACCCAAAGCAAAGCAGGAGTGCCACTAGCACACAAGGTGTTACAGAGAGTGAGAGTAAGAGTAAAGAGGAGTCTTTGGGAAAAGGATAAAGAGAAGGACAGGGATCAAAGTCAACACATCAAAAGGTGTCAATTGACATTACATTTGAATATTTGAAGATTATAGCTATCAGGGAAGTAGAGGTTAGGAAGGGAGTTCCATTGATGGGAGGTACAAGATAAGAAGCTGTTAGAGTAGAAGAAGCAGTTACATTTAGCTGGTTTTGACTGTGAAAGATGCCAACCCAGTAGCACGCTTAAATTCATGCAGTTTGGGAACCAGTGAAAGTAGCTCATCGGAGCATTTGCCATAAAAGTACTTGTAGCAAAGACAGAGGGAAGCTACAGCTTGTCTGTGAGAAAGTGACTGCAGATGGTATGCCAGATCAAGACCAATCACATTGCATATCTGTCTTTGAATTTTGTTGAGGACCTTGAGATGAACTGCGGGAACACCAGACCATATATGGCAACAGTATTCTATACAACGACAAATGGTTGATTTATAGATTTGGAGGATGGACTCAAGTGAGAAAAAGCTTATGGCGCAACACAGAGAACCAACTTTCCTTGTGGTAGATGAAGCTATAGATTCAATGTAGTTGCTCTACTTCAGGAGAGCATGAGACCAAGCAGGCACAGAGAAGCGCTCTCATGGGGTTGGGCATCAGCCATCCTGATGGGAGGCACAGAAGGTTCTCTATGGTGGGTAAATGAAAGCAGTTTTGTTTTAGAGGCATTAAAGTTTACAAGCCATTTCCTGCCCTAGTCAACCACCGATCTGAGGTCCTTTTCGAGGCTTATGGCCAGGTTAGTTTTATCAATGATGCCAGATTTACTATTATTTAAAGCAGGAGTAAGTAGAAGTGTTGTCAGCATAGATGTCAACTTCAGAGTTTATGACAGAAACAATGTAGGACCCAGGATAGATCCTTGGGGAACACCAGTGTTCATGTGAAAGGGACTGGAAGAGAACCCATTTAGGATGACCTTCATTTCACGATTTGAAAATGATTTCATTAAGTCAAATAATCGTCCTGTAATGCCATATCCTTGATGTTTACGAAGAAGGCCAGCATGCCAAACTCTATCAAATGCTTTAAAGATATCTAGGGTTACAGCTCGAGCTTCTCCATTATTGTCAAGTGCTTGGTATATAAATTCAGTTATGGTCATGAGCACATCAGCAGTGAACTGGACAAAGCAGAAACCATATTGCTTGTCTGAGAGCAGGTCATGAGATATAAGGTGCTTAACCTCTTCGGCATTGATTAAAGCCTCGAAGACTTTGCTGAAGAGTGATAAGAGACTGATAGGATGGTAGTTAGATGGGTCAGAAGAGTCATCAGGGTTCTTAAAGACATGGACCAGATGAGGACTTCCAACAGGCTGGAAAGCAAGAGTCAGTGAAGTATTTAGAGAGGACTGGTGCCAGTTCAGGAGCACATTTCTTCAGGACAACGGCTGGTATCCTGTCCCCACCACTAGCCTTATGAGAATCTAATTTTGAGATGATGTCCAAAACCATCAATGGAGTTGTGTGTCACCCAACAGAGCCTCAGGTGTCTGTCACCCAACAGAGCCTCAGACCTAAGGGAAATCTGGTGTGGGTACTCCAGATGAATCGAGCGTTGAATTCGATGAGAATTTTCAAGCAAAGCATTCAGCCTTATCAGCTGAGGAAGTCAGTACCTCAAATTGATTGAATAGAGAAGGTATTGAGGATGTGCTGTTGTTTAGTGCACTCTTGCAGAGCCGCCAATAATCTCTAAAACCAAACTTGCGAGATGCAATACATTGTTTCATTTTTCCAGCAAATAGTAGCTTTGTTTCATTGAGGTCACGCTTGCACTCATTATGGGCAGAGATAAAGAGATGTCTGTTGCAATCAGACATGTCACTTCTGTACAGATGGAAGAAGTGATTCCTATGGGCAATAGCAGCTGAGCAAGTGGCTGTGAACCAAGGAGATGAGCATGATTTAACTTTATATTTTCTTGCAGGGATGAAAGCCTTGATTGCAGTTTTTACTCAGGAGGAGACCTCAGATGCACATTTTTGAACAGGAAGATTAAAAACCACATCCCAGGGGATATCATGAAGGGAATCATAGAATAAGTCCCAGTCTACATGCTGATAATAGAAAGATATTCTATTAGTAGGAGGTTCATTGCTGGGAGAGAAATAGAAGGAGTGTGGATTTTAGGGTCCTTACTAAAGAGAGGGAGATAACCAGAAATTGAGAAATCAGAGGAGGGGATTGATGAGTTAAGGTTGGCCTCGCAAAGGGCTTGTATATCAGGAAACTTTTCAATGAGGAATGATTCAACAATGCAGAAGTTGGACTGAATGCCGTGGTTGTTGGAAAAGGAAATGTTAAAAGGTTTAGGCGATTTTTTAGAGCTGGTTTAGGTCTATTTTTATGATGGTTTAAGGTCATTTTGAGTCATGTTGGTAGTGAAAAGGCCTAAAGTAATAGTAACAGAAGGTCATTGTATGTTACATGGGCAAAAAGGAGCTGGCACAGACTACAACATAAAGTGGTCTCAGAGTTGCTCACCAGAGGTATGTGCAGGGACACCCTTCCATGTGTGACTTGGCACTACAAGCACCCAAATATTATGCAAATGTTGATTAGAGCAGCCACTCAAGATGCTATACAAGAGTTAGGGCTCCTAATTACCAGATGGGAACAACAACCAGAGAACTGTCAACCTGGTAGTCTCAGTATGAGGAGACATTGCCACAGGCAGCACATATCACAAGAGATTCACAACAGTACTATTAAGGAGGGTGTAGAAAAGGAAAAGATTCGAGAACCCCTTCCTAAACAGGAAACAAAGAAAGAGCCTCTATACTTGTTCAAGAGAAGGGGGGGGAGTATTGACCAAGTGAAAGGCAAGCCTATCTACTCCTACTACATGTGCACAAAGAAAGAAACACAGGAAATAAACTAACAAACAAAAAGACAAAGACAAATAATTAGAATACGAGACGTCCATGAACAATGTGTGTGGCATACAGAGTTGAAACCTAAATATAAAGTTTCGACTTAGTTGAAGTTCTAGCATGCACTTCTTGTTGAATAAGAACACTCTACATTCGTGACCTGGACTTCCCATGCTGTCCATTTGCATGAATTAGCAGAGAGAAAAAAAAATTCAAAGAACTAATATTCAAAGTTTTCAAAAAAGAGGAAGATTAGATTCACTTCCATTAATAATATAAAAAGAAAAATTTTAAAAAAAAGAAAAAATGGTAGAAGGAAATATATTTCATAAAGTAATGGTACCAACAATTAAAAAAAAAGGTAATAGGTAAATAAGAGAAATTAGTTCCAATAATAATGTTTTTGGAAACTTGCAAATTGCCAATATCTGCAATCAACTAATAATAAATGTCTTCAGCAACCTTTTTTACAGTGCTCATATTGCAATTTTTGCTGTTATCATTGCATTTTTTTTTTTTTTTTTTAACCAGAGCTCATATTGCTTATTATTGCTTTTCTTTGGCACTCCTTATTACTGGTTCCCATATTGTATTCATTTCTAAGCTTGGTCAGCATACATAAAAAAACATGCAATAATAACAGCAAAAATTGCAATATGAGCACTGGTAAAAAATGATAGCTGAAAACATTAAGTTTATAAGTCCCAGAAATTTATACACAGATGTCCTCAAGGACACATGGCACAGTGGATAATATGCATTGGTTAGATCCAGTGACAGGACCCAAAGAGTGGTAAGTTCAATACCTGGTTAAGGCAGTGGAAAACTTGGGGAATTAGCAGGAGATAACTGATAACTGGCTTACATTAAACATGGCACATGGAATTAGAACAGCCTACCCCAGCCAGCAAAATAAAGGGTTAAGTTTGACATTCTAACCACTTGAAGAAGGACAGAGTGTACATCGGCCAAAAAAAAATGAGGACAATAGTTCAAATAATCTAAATAGTGTACATAATACCTCATCTCAGAAATATAGACAGTTACATTTTTACAGCTAGAGTATTACCATTTGAAATATAATAAAAACAATGCCGTAAAAACTTCATGAATAAATCCTTTATTTCAGTGAATCATCTCCAGATAATTACAAAAAAAGAGAATATGAGGATCTTAGACTAAATGAGGAACTGCACAATTCTGTTTTCTAGTAATTAATCAATTACAAAAGCCATTGTTATATTTCTTACTGAACCACAGATAATGTATAATAAAATTCTTGACTTTAAAGATGTTATCGAATTTATATGCTTTATGTATAAAAACTTATAGTTTCTAATTTACAAGACCAACATTTAAACCAATGAGTTACAAAGGTGTTAACTTTTATTGAATAAATAATGAAAAATTTAAATGATATTATTTTAAATTTAATTTAGTATGAAGAAATATAACAGCAATTAATATATTAATACTTTGCAGCTATCTGTTTGGAAACAATCTTTAAAAGGATACTTTATGATTTAAAGAAGTAACTACATTATTTGCACTTGAATGATTTCCAGGAAGTAGAAGATTCCCTCTGAAGAGAGAGAGAGCAAAATAATCAAAAGGTTGATGTAAGTGAATTAACAAGAGAAAAGAATTTCTTCCTTCTCTTGACATAAAGTTGAGTTCTGAAGAGGCAATGTCTGAACAATTTGTATTATCAGGAAAAGTGAATAAGAGACAGATGTGCTTTTCTTATCTTACACAGAAATGGGATGGAGCCAAACTGTACTAAATGGAAAGTAAATAGAAGCACTAAAAGAGAAAATCACAGTGAAAGAAGAAGAATGAATAGAAGGAAGAGAAAAGAAGGTAAAAGTGGTAAAAATAGACAATGAAGACAAATGATAAGACCAAAAGTAAAAGAAAAAAAAATGAAAGAAGAAAAAGAAAATGAATATAAAAGGAGAGAAAAGGCAAAGGCAGAAAGAAGAAGAAAATATCAGAAAAGGAGAACAATGGAGAGAAGATAAACAAGTATAATCAGAATGGGAGATTCATTGAAATAACAGAAGAATTTGGAAGAACAAGATAAAAACAAAAAAATTAAATGAAACTAGTGAAAACAAAACACACTTATAAATGAAAGTAAGAGATAAATATTTTGGGCCAGAATAGTAAATGGTGGTCATAAAATAAATCAAAGTATGTAAATACTATTTCAACAGGTTATTTTCACATAAATATTATCCTACTAGAGAAAACAGTTTGGTAAAATTTTGTTTTTCATAGAGAATGAATGAAAATAGATTTTCATTATAAAATGCTCAAATACTTTCACTACTGTCTAGCTTGAAATAGCTTTTAATATTATAAGCAAGTTATATTTGTTATCCAGATTGGCAGTTAAAGTTGGCTACAAGTCTCTATACTAATGAAAATATAAAGATGAATTTATTTAACAATTCTTATTCCAAAGTTTTAGCAAAGAATTAGAGATTTTGTCCTAGTTTAATATGGTATAATTTTCAGTTTGAATTTCAAACATAAAAATTAATCTAATAAACTTATTATATATTAATCCATATAAATTAGTGCTCTTATCTTGGTTGTTACAGACACATTATACCTTCAGCCCTTTTTTGGATATCTGTAGATTTAAAAACATCCTAAAAATTTCAAACCAAACCCTATTTCAATCCACTGGAGTAGATTGTTCTCATTCCAACTATCCATAGAAGACAAAAATTTCATATCAGTTAATTCTTCCAAGTTAATTCCTCCTTGACAGGCAGTTCTTGCTTTTACTATCTAACCCAGTGTTGGAACACATGATTTCCAGACAACTAGATAAAATTAACCAACATGTTTTACCTGTAGAACAATCATTAAAATTTGATTAAAAAAGACCAAATTTTAGTTTTATGGCTACAAAATCTCATTTGTTGCATATACAAATGTGAATCAGTAAGTCTGTAGCCTAACATATAGCTATTAGCAGAATATTATCTGGAATTTTTAATATATATATCGTGTGTGTGTATTTAAGGCAAATATTATTAAAAACAAATATTTTGTGTTGATTAATTTTACTGATCAATTTTTCCAAATTATGAATAATCCTTCTCAGATAAGGAGAGAAGTCCATAAGAAATTGTTCAAAGTTCATTTCGGAAGAAATATGGTCCAAGTTTTGTAATTTGGAAAAATCAATCAGTCAAATTAATCAACACAAAATGTCTGTTGTCTTTATTATATACACATACACACATGTATACACAACCAAAAATGTAAAACAAATTGCTTCTTGTAATTAGATTTAATAACTTTCTAATTGGTAACAAAGTTCATTTTTTTAATATAAAGTATATGTAATTGACTCCAAGAGATGGGTCAAAATATTTTTCTCATTGAGGTTTTTTTTGTAATATATTTGATATATAACACTTTGTTCTAGAATCTCCAGAAACTTATGTCAGTTTATACACATTATTTATAATTATACCTTTTTTGTTTAGAATCAACAGTTGGTTATATTTGAGTTTCCACAGTAATTATCTTAAGTTGAAGACTGATATCATGTTTTTCTTTTGATGTATATTCTTCAAATTGTAATGTTTATAAAATTACCTTTTCTTCTTAAATTTACACTGTTTTCTATTGTCAAGTTTTCATAAGTTTCTTTTATTTGAATCTACAAATTTTATTTTGATATAATTATAAAATCTTTATTATTAAGTGTTACCATAAAAATAATGAGCAATGTAAGAGTTTAATGGCTATCACTAAAAAACTAGAATAAATTTAAACAACGTTCTAAACTTTTCATATTTATTTTTTTAGTAAAAGTATAAAACAGAATTGAAAATCCTACTTTATACAAATATAATACTTCCATTCCAAACACACTGCAGATATTTGTCATTATCTTCAAAGTAAACACCACCATGACCACAAAAAAAATTACATTTTCTTTACCAACTAAATATCCAGATCTACAAGTATATGTACTTGATTTTTGAAAATAAATCTTGTTGAAAACTTAAGATAATACTTTATGTAAAATTAATCCAAATATCTCAAACTAATACATAAACAAGTATTCATTTGCGATATTTGTTTATGGAATAAAATAAATGACATTTTAGAGTATTAATTCAATAATTAATAAAATCTTAAAGACTAACATTAAGTTATAAGGAAGAACTTTTTTTTACTTTCCATAAATAATTTAAAAAAAGAAAAATTTATACTATGCTTTCCTGAATTCTTTTAAATACCTGCCAAACCTTTCGAAAGGTTTGGCAGGTATTTAAAAAGAATCACCTGAATAGCATATGGAAAGAAAAATTATTACTTAAGTAGGAAATTCTTTTAATACAAGTTTATAAATGAAAAGATAAGCAAACACGGAATTAAGAAAAGAATAAAAATGAACAAAGAGATTATTTAACATAGCTTGATTCAATGCTTTGTTGAGTTAGAAATCAATGGATTTTACACATATATTATAGAACAACTAGGCATACTTCAACCATGGGTACAGACAACAGCTAGTATTTCATTTATAAATCAATGTTTGTAGAAATCAAATCCCAAAGAAGATCAATATCATAAAAACCGTCTTCTGTCATAACAGCTGTCTTCTCTCATCACATTTTAGTGTATGCATTAAAACAGCTCATCAGAATCTTGCATATATAACAATAATTTTTAAAGATATTCACACAACTGCCACTGAAAAAGTTTCTTCCTCCCTATCATATTACTATAACAAAACTTAGCAATTATTTTTTGAGCAGTTCATAAGTTATTTAAAAAAACAAAAAAACAATTCAAAAGTTTTTTTTTTATCAAAAAAGAAATAATTTTCCAAATAATATACTGAATTTTACAATTCAAGAAATTGACTTTTTTAAGAAAATCATTACAATTGGAAAATGATTTACTAATACATCAGTAATGTTTATATTAATTCTTGACTTTTAATGTATAACATACAGACAAAATAATAAAACATTCTCAAACAAATTTTAGATTATAAATTACAAAATCATATTATAATTCTTTTTGTTCCTCTGTTAGTATGTGCATTACACCCAGCCATTACCTCAGATAAATAATGGACCATTCTGTTTTGATTGTGACGAAAGATGGAAGAAATATTAGAGATGATATTTGGTTTTAGTGAGAAAAAGAAAGTATATATATAATAATAATAATAAAAAAAGAAAGAAAGAGAAGATAGAGGCGGCAATAACTCTCTCATGAATTTAATGTCTGTTCCAATGAAATGGAAAAATCAATTTTGAATCTTTTTATTAGTATATTCATAATTCTTTAAATAATGACCTGCATCCATATTTATGATTGTTATTGCAATATTTTGTTAATATTGTTAAGCTGAAATATTTAACAAGTCAGTACATGAATATGCATGAGTATTTTAAAGTTATGGAACTCAGAGTTCATTAAATTAAGAGTTATGATTCATTAGAAAATTCAAATAGGAATACTGAAATTTTCACAGGTACTGTTTGTACAGCAATTATTAACTGTTACTATTATGAATGATTTGTATGCATTGTATGAATGACATACATTTTTTAACCCAAACCAACACATATGTAGAGAACTTGAGTAGGCTATTCATTTATTCCTTTTTGTTGGTGGGGGGAGAAATTGTTTCTTTATGCTCTGCACATGCTTCTGAAGTTAATATTTTGCATTAACTTTTTCCAGCAGAATTTCAATAAATATTAAATAAACAATTTTTTTAAAATTCATATATACTACATCTGTCCACATGTTAAATCTACTACAGAAATTTTACTGTTTATTTCTGATACATGATTTTAGTATTTGTAATTATATAATGTAGTTAATTATTAGAGTGAATGAAAGTTGTCTCCTTTTAATAAATCATACATCACATATTAAATAAATAACATGCCAGCACAAATCTTAACATTAAATAAAATATCAACAATGAAGCATACTAATTTTATATTAATAGAAGCAAAAGAATGTTATTTACAGAATCAAGATGTTTTCTTTTCTTCATGTAAACAAAAACTGAATATTCCAATAATTATTTTATATTATAATAAAAGTTAAATTAATAAATAAAACTATACTTACCTGATGTTAAATAATTTGCAATTATATTTAAGAAATTTAATACCAAGTTTTCATGTTTATAATGTAGAACAATATAATTGGTAAAAGAATATGAAATCAAGAATGAAGCAAAACAAAAAAAGAGGGAAGAGAAAACTGATATTGGCTACTTTTAATTTTGAAATAATATTGTAAAGATATGTTACAGGTAAATTTTTAATATTTTGGGGATGTTACTCATATGAAAGGAAACTAATTATTTTACAATTTCAAACATATCCATGTACATGATTGAAATTCTACACACAAACATACACTATTTCTGAGAATAACTTACAATAGAGAATAGTTATAAAAACATGCTTATATGTGCTAAATCAAAAGTTATAAAGGTTACATGATACCATAAAAAATGTTTTTGACTGATGCTATATTTGATTAAACTTGGTCAATAACAAATTCAAAAGATTGATTTCAACTCAAAATCAAAAAATAGCAACCTAGTAAGAATGATTTTTCTTAAAATTAACAATTTTTTGTTGTTGGGCAATCAAGAAACATTAACAAAGGCATATGTATACATGTACTAATCTCTTATTTGTATTTTTGCAGTAAATTAAAACATGGAAGTAGAGAGAAGTAATAATACAAACTAGAATAATGTTAAATGAACAGAGAAACTTTTTCCTTCCACTACTGATGTGTTGCATACTCAAAAAAATACATACGTTCTTCATCAACGACATAAAACAAATGTCTTCTTTAACAAAAAATGACATTATTTCATTGCTCAGGAATACAAGGCTTTTATTTTTTTGACAAAAAAAATGTTCACATTTACCTAGAGCAACTAATGCAAGAATAAACAGATACAAACAAAAAATATATAAAACCCCAAGCCCTAGAATCTCTGAGATGCCAGTGACGAAGTAGTATTTTTTAATATGTTGGCTGACATGGCACATCTACTTGCCAGAATTCCTATTCAAAGCAATAAAAGAAAAAAGACAAACTTTTTGATGAATGGGGGAACAACAATTAGTGTCATCAGTTGGTTATTGTTCTAAAAATCTACATTATTCAAGGGGTTATTCTTGGAATAAGAATAGGCAAATATTCAGTTCTGAGAGAAGCAAATATACATTTCATACAAATCCTAGCAAGACTACACAGAACAGGTTAAAACAGCTTCCCAACATCAACATTAGTTTCTAATGGATAATTTCACAAAGTTGGATAACATGTAAAGTAGGAAACAGAATAGAATATATAAGAATGAGAAAGTAAGAACATTTTACTTATTTTGTATTTCATTAAAATATGTATTTTTATTTCCTTCAGCAAAATTATTTAAACTTAGTTGAGAATAGTGCAACTTTTCTACTTTCAACTGAAGATGAAAAATATCCAAATAAAGATGCCTTTATAAATTTGTACTGAAATATGATCATTTCTAAAGAAAGAATATATTACACACAATCTTTCTTTTGTGCTGTCTAGCCTGTACATTATAATGTAGATTTTATAATATAAACCAGCAGTTAGTTGATTCTGACATATATTCATTTTATTTATACTAAATACAAAGCAATCAATCAGAATTGTTTATAGAATCAATATATTGAAGCTGTTTAAATATAATCTACAGACAACCATTTTCTCAGATCAATGATGAAAAATGACTTCAAGTAAATGAATTCTTTAGATCCTAAAGAAGCAATCCCATGGAATGGTGCTACATAATCACAAACAAAGAGTTTTACCAAATAACACAAAAAAAACATCACTTTCAACAACTAAAATGGATAGGAGATGAAATTAGAAAGGATGTAATGACATAATCAAGATGCAGACTTTCCACATGAACTTAAAAGGTTTGCAACTCCCATCAATACTAGAGAGTGCAATAAAAGTTAGTGGACTTAAGTTTAACTTCCTGAAAAACTGTTTCAAGAAAAAGGTTTTATAAAATTTAACCAATAGAAATTCTGTTTAGTTAATGAATGCTGTATGTTTCTTGTATGGAAACAGCTAATTTCACCATTACCATTATAGAGAATAATGGATTATACAGTTTGTTATTTTTTTGTTTTAGATAACATTTTACAAATTTCACTTTTTCCTAAATATAAAAAAAAACCTCTGCATTATTTACAAGTGAACTGTTGTCCTCATTTTTGTTGTTATTATATGGTAATAACAACAAAGATGAGGAAAATAGTCTGTATATAAAAATAACAATAACTCCTCATCCCAGAATTGCATATAGAAAAAAAAAAGTCTACATTGTAATCAATTTTAAAAGGCAAATATAAACTTGATAGATAAATCTATACTTGTGGTAGAAGTGGGGAGAAAATTATAGAAAAATGGAAATGGGAAAACAAAATATTCTTTACTCCATAATTTTAGATGCTTCTTAGCAAATGTTAAATCCTTTAAATAATCAGCACATCCATCTTAATTGTTCTCATTCAGTTTGGTAATCAAACCATAAACAGTTTCTGCTTCTTTATTTGTATTGGTAAAATCTATGAAAACACCAAGTCCTTTTCTAATTGGATTATATTTAGGTCATAATAGATTATTTCTATATAATAATCAGATTCAATCCTGTTAAAGGAATGTTGGTATTAATGTCTGAAAATTGCTTGATTTTTTTAACATCCTTAAAATTGCCTATTTTCATGACATCAGCAGATCCCATGTCTGAAGACATATATCTTGTTTTGTGCACAAACTTCTATCTAGGATTAAATCATATTTCTCTAGAACAACTTGTCATACCAAAATCATGGTTTTGTTGCTTTGGGCACCTTGTAAATTTGATATTTATATCAAGCTGAAAATTGGTACTCCTATAATTATTTATGCAAATAAACTATTTTTGCCTTCAATTTACCCTTGTTACAAATAGTTTCGATGCTATGGACTCTTAAATTTTTTTTTCAGATGATCTACAAAATTTTAACTGAACAAAGAAACTAAATTAAGGACATTAAAATAATGATTCCACTAGATTATTTTATTGCATCAAACCAAAATAATAAAAATGCATCACAATTCATTAAATATTAAGCAGTTTTACTGATACTCAAAATATTTTGAAATCTTCATTTCCTTAAAGATCAAAAAAGAATATGAGTAAATTAAAATCATCTTTAGTAGCAAGAGAAAAACCAAGACTGGATTTTATTAACATGATTCTTTTGTGCACTGACAATTCTCTTGGACATGCAACATCAAGCATTACTTCATTTCATCTTTAAGAAGAGAGGCAATTGATGCATAGTTCTTATGATAATTTAGATGAAATAGGAATGCATTTTTATGCACCTGTAGTTATTAATGGACACAAAATTGTACGCATGACAAAAAGAAAATACAAATATTCTTACAAACTAGATCACCTTGCAGCTAAAGAAATAAATAAAATGAAACTAAAAAGGACATAATTCTTTAGTAGTAAGGACTGACATTTTGAAAATAATCCTCACTAATCAAAACTGACACATCACAAGAAAGTAAATGAGATAATGATAGTCTATCTACTTACCTCCTCTTCTAATTAGTCTCAATTTGTCCAGCGTGCTGCATAGGGGCTAATGTGACAGTTTTGCAGCATCAATTGAGGAAACATGAACTACTGCTGCTTCTCTGTCCAGAATCATTTACTCACATACAGCAAAGTCAGAGCTCTTTTCTTTCTTATGAACACAATGTCCTCATTAAATGTTGGCAATTGGTAGGAAGGGTGATGAAGGTTGGCAGGAAAAGCATGTAAAAAGATCTTTCCTTATTGATAGGACATGTAATGCTCATTAAGCTGAGCAAAGAGAAATTAAATAACATACTTGAGAACGCTACAGCTTGATAAGGAAAAAAAAAACTTCTAAGAAGATCTGCAATCACATAATAGAGACAATGATCAGAGTGAATTCATTAAGCTATAAACCTCTACTAGTCTGCTGTAATGTTAACTTGAAATAATCAAGCACATCTTACATTTCTATAGGAGTGGCTCATTTCTAATTCAATCTTTCTTGCTCAATGATAATAGAAGCAATGGTTTTATGGAGAGTTCAAATACTGTTACTTTTAGTGTCTAAAAATCATATAAAAATTAACAGATTTAAAATGTATCTATCAAAATAATACACATTAGGGATGTTTTGTTCAGATTAAATTCAACATCAAAATATAATTAAAGAGATACAACCAAAAATATACAACCTTGCTTAGGTTTACCTATATAATAATAATAATAATAATAATAATAATAATAAAGTTTGATTTTGTTTATTTCTATGTAACTTTTAAGTAGCTGAGACACTGTTGCCAGAGGTACTCCATTAAGATACCCTTAAAATGTGCTAATTTAAAGCAAGCAAAAAATATTGCGGTATTTTCATATATTTGGCAAATGAGAATAATATGAGGGTGGTGTCAGTGTGATCAACTGAAAAGAAACACAAAAACAGGATTTTTCAAGGAAGATAGCTATTAAGTTGGTGCAAAAATAATGACGTAATAATGTTGTTTTTTGACGTATTTTTTAACGTCAAAAAACAACATTATTACGTCATTATTTTTGCACCAACCTAATATTAAATTCTAATTATAGAGTACTATCCTTTATTTTCATAAAAATCTAGGAGCAAAAAAAAAAATCTCTTTTTGTACATAGAAGTTAGTGTGTATCTGTAAGGGAGCAAATTCAATGATAATATTCTTCCATCATAATTCTCTCTTGAAGGCTAACCCAATGAGTCATGAGGTTGTTTACTTAATATCCAATATAAGCTATAATCACAAGAGTTCACTGTGCTTTGTATCAGTTGCTTTAAAAAGTTGCTGACAATTTTTACTTGATTCAATCAGAATTGATGCATCCAAAATATTCAGAAAAATAGTTCTATTTTACCTTTATAAACTTTTGCCTTGAACATAAACAAATATAGGATAAAATATATTAATAGAAAAATGAAAATCTACATATTTAAAAGTATGGCCTCAATAAATTACACGGTACAATAAAATGTGGTCTAATGTAACCCTGTATCATTTAGAAAGATGGTTCATTAACTATCTTCTTAGGACGAAGTCATAATTCATGAAGATATAAGCAAACAGAATTTTATTATTCTTCTATTTATGGAAACTAACTGACAAAAACATTACCTCAAAAATTTACATCTCATTATTTACTCTTTTCTGAAAAGATTTGTTATAATTAATTATATTTAAATCATTCCAAATAATTTGTTTTAAAGTGAAAATTCAGTAAAACTTAAAAAAAAAAAAAAAAAAAAAAAAAAATTGACCTACACATAGAAAGATAGTTATGCAGCTGTAACTTGAATTGACACATAAATCAAATTTTAGCTCGTTAAGCTTGTGTATGTTTTAATTATCTCTAAAATTAAAGGTATAAAATGAAATAACATTTTGATAGATGCATTGCTAATCATTTTTACAGACAAAAATAACAACAACCAGAATTGTTATTTTAATAATAATGTTCTTTTTAATCATTTCACTCCAAGCCAAGTGAAAAGACACAAAGGGTTACTGTGAGTGAAAGAATGTGAGAAAAATCATTAAGGAGAGAGGATAATAAAAGAACAAGATTCAAGAAGATGACAATTGACATTGCAATTAAATTTTTGATGAAGGTGAAATTTGATTGGAAAGCAAGAAGTCAAAAGAGAGTTCCACAAGCAAGAAGCACAAGAGAAGAAACTGTTAGCATTTGAAGTTATGGTTACATCTAACAATTTCAACTCTAAAATGGTGAGACCTAACTACCAATTTAGCACTATGCTTAATTTGTAAAGACCTTAAATAATATAAACAAAATGATAAATCATAAAAAATACAAAGAAAATAAAATTGCAATAGCTGTTCCTACTTTTCAGAAACTGACATTTTATACTGATGAAACATTTACTTATATTTGAAATTTTAGGTTAAACATAACTTTATAATTAATTGCTGATAATATCTATAAATCTGTTCACATAAGAGTAGAATGCAAAGAATGCCTATGTTATATATATTAACATTAAAGTATTTATTTGTAGTTTTAGATAATATATATTAATGTTGATAATAAAGAAAATGATACTTGTTAGAAAACTGGTGATTTCATAAATTTTAAGTTCATTTGAATATCTACAATCGATTATTTTAAACAACTATGTGAATTTTTGCTACAAATATCTATGAAATGTGAATAGTTATGATTTTAATATAATTTGTAAGAAAGGAAAATTGAGGTTTCACTGCTTTGGCCTAGCAGCCAAGGTAAACATAAACATGGCTGAAGTGCATAAAAAATATAATTTGATATTTTTTATTATACATCTGAGTACAAAGATTTTATAAAATTGCATAGCAAAGATAAGTATACCCTATTAGATATTTTGCAATTCATTATGATGTTCCTCTCTTTCTCTAATAATTATATATATATATATATATATATATATATATATAATCAATCACAGCTCATCTTGGTTGTTATAGTTACAATGTTTTGGCTGTTGTACCCTCCAGCCTCCTTCAGGTGTCTGTCTTTTTATACATTGACCTTCTTGGAATTTCAAACTGAATACTAAGGCAGAATGAGAACAATATAACCCTGTGGACTGAATAAAGGGGTTAGTTTGAAATTCCAAGAAGGTTACCAAGTGCAATGGCAGACACCTGAAGAAGGCCACGTGGGTTGGGGAAAACAATTGCCAAAACATGATTATAACAACCAAGATGAGCATGCCAGTCTGAATAGCAAAACATATAATAATAATAATAATAATAATAATAATAATGAAAATTCCTCATCTGAAAAATTCCGACAAAGAAAATAAACTACTTGAAAAGCTGCTGAAATGAAGCACAGTAAGTTAAGTAGATAGAAATATGTAAAAAGGGTTTGATAGAAAGAGTTAATGTGTAAGATGAGGTGGAATTTATTAGTAGATAAAAAGAACAAACTGGTTGGTATTTCTGTCTTATGATCTTATCAACATCTACTGCTTTCTTTTTTTTTTTTCTAGGATTTTCCTATGTTAGAATGTAGTAAGAAAGAATGTGTCAGAAGCAAATAGTGATGGTGAGAAAGAAACTGATGGTTTCAAGTCTTAGAGAGTGAGATCATAGTTATAATGTAAAGATGAAAGAAAACTTAATTGAACATAAAAATATGCACTATGAATAAATGACACGACTGAAGCAGTGTAAAAATGAGAGAGAGAGAAAGTGGGGGGGTTAAAGGTTATAGTGATAAAATTGAAGAAGAATTCATCGTTTGAAATCCAAGTAATAATTTCTGAAAGTTTTGAGATACAGTGTCCCTTTAATATGGTGACAATATGAACCCATTTTAAATTAGCTTTATGCTAAGTAAATGTCATCAAGATAAAGTTCAACACTTTCTTCTTGAAAGTGTAAACTTTAACAAATGTACATTGACAATGATTGATATACAGCAGATTTATGGGAAGATCAAGCAAACCTGTTCTAAAATATTTGGAATTAACTCACTGAAGAAATGGTTTGTTAATTTTATAACCTTTTCTGCCATCTATCACCAAGGATAATGCTAACATCTAGGAGAGTAACTGATTGTGTCTTCTCAAGTCTAACATTTTTCACTGACATGAAGGAGAACAATTATATTGAATCGGCTGCTAGATCTGCTGCTAGAAAAGTTGGCTCAGCATGTCATGCTAAGCAATTTTTCTTGCCAAAATGTATCTTACACCTTTATAAGGTTGCCATTCACCTATGTATTGAATATTGCTGCCACATCTGGTCTGGTGCTTCTGATATGTATCTAGAGAATTTTAACAAAATCCAAAGAATCTGCAATGTCATCAGTCCTGACCTGGCATCTTGACTTCAATCCTTTCTCACTGCCTATTCTATAAATACTTTCAAGGTAATTGCTCTAATGAGCTTTCCTATTTGGTACATTGACTTTATGAATTTAAGCACAGTACTAGATTGGCAGTTTCATTATTTTACAGTTGAAATTGTTAAGTATAAGCTTAATTTCTATGTTAACAATTTCTTCTCTTGCACTTCTGACTTGTGAATCTTTCTTTCAGCTTCTTGCTGTCCTGTCAATTACAATCTTCAAAATTTTCAATGCCACATCAATCATGATCTTCTGTCTCTTTGAATCCTGGTTTTTAATGTCCTCTTTCCCATCAAAATTTTCTTAGTTTCTTTCACTCTTAGTAACCACTTGTGTCTTGGTGGTTTTATTCCCTTGCTTGGTATGAAATGGTTATATATATATATAAAAGATTTCTGAAATATTCACTGAATTAATGCAAATCATGAACAGGATCACATTTCTAGAGTAAAAAATTAGATTTTTTTTCCATTATTGCTATTTGAAAATTCTTATTAAACAGAACAAAAAAAAAATTTCAAAATTGTTATTTTTAACCAGAATACTCTTGTAATGTGTAATTTTTTTTTCTAGAAAATGAAGTAAAATAATTATCATAAAATTTCACAGCTTTAATATATTGGCAATATTCTTTTAACAATGGCTATTGTTAATTATACAATAATAAACAGAAAATTTTCCAACTTTTTCTTTCTACAAATCTTAAAAATGATTGAAGTATTTTGCAGTTAAACTGTCTTATTGTCATAGAATAAAAGTGAAAGCATAAAGGTAAGAATACAGCTAAATCCAAAATAAATATTCAAAATATACACACTTTTACACAAAATCTGCCAGAACATGACTATTAACTACAAAAATGAGCATGCTGGTCTGAATAGTAAGTTTAACTTAGAATCTGAATAAAATTAATTTTGCTATAATATTTAAATGTGTTTTATTTCTTAAGCTTAGAAATTTTAAATTTGTATAGTTGGAAATATATTTCTGCTATAAACAGTAGCGCAGACATTAAAAAATTACTAAATAACTTGTCAAATGAAAAGAGAAGAAAAAAATATGAAATACTCATAGACATTTATAGTAATGCTAATTTCAAATGAGGATTTGAAGAAATGAAATTTGAAGATTGTATAACAATATCTGCAATTGATTTACATCAAAACTAGGATATTCTGGAACAAAATATATTGAAGAGTTGAAGTTTAACAAATTCAAAAATATTTTTTTTAAATATTGTTTTTCATTTTCCTGTTTTCATCAACTTAACTGAATAAAAATATCAAACTTCTATTTTAAGATTATAAATATGATTAGTTTATTACTCATCATGTAAAATATATAATTTAGTTTCCTTTAAAAACCAAGAAAGTTACAAGATGACAAGTAAAAAATATTTTTAATGAATTTGATAACCATTTGATGAAAAGAGAATATTCAAAATCTATATATCTTTTCTAATAATTAAACAAAAGTCAACTAGCATCTTAAAAAAACATCTTCAAAAGCTGGCAACATAAAACTGAATACCAGTGGATACCAAATAAATTTCAATCAACAAATTTAATTCTAAGACCATTTTCTTTAATTTTGAGGAGAATCTTATTTAAAGAAGAGTTCAATATTGCTAAAGAATTTGTCAAATATTTACATCATTTTTGTTATACAAATCACATAGGCTACTTTACATCTAACTTGAATTATATTAATATAACAATGTTATGTTTACTGTCAGAATTATTTACAATAATCTTTTTACTAAGAATTTTAATTTTTTTTTTCAATCTGTCTCACCCCATGCAAGGGGTATGTGAGAATTAGGAAGAGAAACATTAATGAGTAGAAAGAAAAAAAAAAGAGTAATCAGGAGGACAGTAGATAGTGATTGACATTGCATTTAGATTTTTGCTGATTAAAGTTGGTTGGAAAACATGAACCTGGAAGGGAATTCCACAAGTGAGAAATGTGAGAAAAGAAAGTGTTAGCCTAGAACTTATGGCTACATCTAGCCAGCTCAACTGTAAATTGATGAAATCTCGATAGCAGTCTAGTACTGCACTTAAATTCAAAAAGTCTAGTTACCATAGCGAAGAGCTCATCTGAACAATTACCATAAAAGTATTTATAGAAAAGACACAAAGAGACAACCTTATGGCGGTGGGAAAGTGACTGAAGCCGAACTACCAGATCAGGACCAATAATATCACAGATTCTTCTTTGGATCTTATCAAGGAGCAGGGGCACCAAACCATGCATGGCAGCAGTATTCTAAGCACAGACGAATAGTAGACTTATAGATATTAAGATAGATTCTGGAGAGAAAAATTGTCTCACACAACACAGTGAACCAACTTTATTAGCAGCTGACCTAGCAATAGATTCAATGCACTGACATTGCATTTAAATTTTTGCAGATTAAAGTTGACTGGAATGCATGGAACCGGAAGGGAGTTCCACAAGTGAGAAAAAGAAACTGTTAGCATTGTACTTACAGCTACATCTAGCTAGCTCAAATGTAAATTGATGAGATCACAATGCCAATCCAGTACTCCACTTAAATTCATAAAGTCTAGGTACCATAGCAAAGAACTCATTTGAACAATTACCATGGAAATATTTATAGAAAAGACACAGAGAGGAAACTTTACAATGGTGGGGAATTGACTGAAGCTGGGCTGCCAGATCAGGACCAATAATATTTCTGATTCTTCTTTGGATATGTTCGTATATATATATATATATATATATATATATATATATATACACACACAAACATTATATATATATATATATATATATATATATATATATATATATACACACACAGAAGTGGACAGTAAGGTCTATACAGAGTGGTGACAATCTGTTTCATGGTTGAATGCAATTTTTAGACAAGGCCTGAAGTTTGTGTTCAAGCATGAAACAGATAATCATCACTTAGTCTTGACCTCATTGTTCACTCTTATATTTTACACATGCTCAATCCCTGATATTGGCCACTTTTACCCATAAATATAACATACCACAAAACTATATTTTCATATGTATATGCACATGTATATAAAGATAAAGTCTGCAGTTATATATGGAGATTTGCACATGTACACACACACATGTCTGTGTGTGTCTTAGAAACACTACTAACAATTCATTTAAAAGATTTTGTTAATGAAAAAATTCAAAAAAAAAAAAAGAAGTTATTTAAAGAAGGTGAACATGCAGAGAAGGAAAAAGTAATTATCAAAAGAAGATGGCCAAGTGAAATTAAATTACTTTCCAGAGGAGACATGTTGTAAAGCAAAAAGTAATGTATAGCCATTTCACAAGAGATTGCTGCTTTTACAATGTTGTTAATTTTTTGAATAAGTCCAGCATTTAATAAAAAAGTTTTATAAGCAGAATTATGGTGAAGATATTTTCATATAAATTATTGATACATTTTCATTCATAACTTATAATATTCTTATGTTTGAAATAGATAAACAAAGAGTAATTTTATTTTTTTCAGTCAGTATTTCCATTTTTATTTCAAAATAGAATTTTATGACTTCTCTTATTCTGGTAGTGGAACTTTTTAATTTCCTTTCTTAATCAGAAGCTTCCAGATGATAGTCATCCCTATGCTATGTCTACTGAAGAGGTTGTCAGTGCCTAACAGATGCACTGATTTTGTCCTTTTATCCTCCAGTGTGGTTCTCTAGCAAATAGGTATATATTAAGCATTAACAATTTCCTCAGTAGACCTAGCATAGAGCTGATAGGGACTCCAATATCCTTGAGTCTGGTAATGCTGAAAAGTCACATACTCTGGTTCATTGGAAGAAATGGGCAAGCAAAACAAAGGTGGATAAGATCTAGTGAGTATTAACTGATATAAAATATCCTCTAAGCATAGAAAGTGGAAAGAAAACAATCTAACCCTACAGAATGAATAAAGGGTTTAGTCCAACATTCTAAAAAGGTAACCAGATATGATGATAGATATCTAATGAAGGCAATGGCCCAAACATTTTGAGTATACAAAACAAGATGACGGAAAGGTATATAATAACAACAATAATAATTTCTCACTGCAAAAATTCTAACATAAATTCTATCTATTATTATGTTAATCAAATATTGGCTTCTATTGCCTATAGTGTTTGGATTTATTTATAAATTAAACGTATATTGCACTTTGTATAATAAAACCTGACACACCCAAAACAAGTTATCAATATTTTTAATAAGGACATATAAGCTGAATGTCACACAATATATTTCTCATTTAAGTATATATAAATATTCTGAAAATTTTACCAACATTGGTTGTATAATCCCAATTTTATGAAAACATTAACCTGTATAATAAAATCTAGCACAGTGTACTTGTATGTGATTATTCTTATTTCACTTAAGAGATACCTACAGTTGAACAGTCAAACTTGATAAACAAGCTCAGCAGAAACATTTAACCCAAACAACAATGATTCAGTTAAAAATATGTGTTACTACAATAGTATCTTAATAATCTTGCTATTGCTACACAAGAAGCATAGAAAACAATTAGAATATCTGTGAACACAAACCCATATTTTTCATTTAACCTAAATGTTAACACAGAAAGAAACCCTACATTTTAATGTTAATGATCCCAGCTTACAAACAGCCAATTTATTTTGTATGAAATTATACATAGTAAATCCAGCATTTTCTTTACATCATCAAGCAAATGCATGTTGCTTTCAGTGTAATGTGAACCAATAGTTTGTAGCTGGCTTCAGCAGATATAATGGACAAATATCATAAACAGTTTATAAAAAGAAGAATCTTTTCCCTATTTAAAAGCAGGGGTTTCTCATAAAAATCAAGGAAACCCTCCATTGATAAATGTCTGTTAGTATACAAGTTAAAACAATATTATATAATAACATAAATATATTAAACATTTATTGATATATGACAAAGACTTAATCAGCATTTGTAATCATATTGTTGTGAACATGTGAGCAAATATTTCTCAAGTCTCTTCATCCATGTGTGTGAAACCTTACTAACTTGAACCACACCTGCTCTACATAGACATATTATACCTTTTTGAAATCAGGATGATCATGGGATTGAAAATCTGCTCTTTATCTGGTGCTTGAACATCCAGCCAATACTGGATTTGTGTCTGGATGAGGAAGGAACAGTTAAAAATTCAAATTTTAAAATAGCTGAAAAAAATTAGTGATTTTAAAAGTTTTTAATTTATATTGAGTTTAAAGTAACACAAAAACTTTGTGAATTTAAACATTTTTGTTTTAAATTCAGTTTTAAACGTCTCCAAAACTTTGTGAATTGAAGAAATATCAATTTTATTTCTTCAAAGTGCCAAGGAATCAGAATTAAAGTGAGAGGTTTCATGACATGAAGTTTTAAAGTTTCACAGAGTTTGTGATTTGAAGAACTCAATTTTTGGCCTGAATTCAGCCCAAATCAGAATTCTAGCCTAAATCAATCTTTTGGCCTGAATTGGACTTATAGACTAAATCAGAGTGAGGTTTTGAAGTTCCATGGAATTAGTTGAGGAATTCAAAGTTATCTCTTCAAAATTATCACTGCTATTTTCTAAGGTGAACCAGAGGTTCCTTTAGTTTTGGGGCAGATGCTCAATTAGCCCTCCACAGGAGCTAGCTTAACCTTTAGCAAATTTTTGCTATAGAATTCTCTCCCTTTGTATGCTGTAGGCACATTCTGTCACCTCAAGAGGGTTGCTATAAATAAACACTTGTGAACTGTTCTTTCTAGAATATATGAAATAAAAGCATACATCAATTGGAAATTTACAAGATAAAGAATATACTGCATATGAAAAGAATATCTGATTTCCATTGAAACTAAAATCTAAGAGTCATGTACACTGAGGAGAACATGACTAAAGACTGTGTGTATGCTATCCTGTGCAGCTGCAGAAAGAAATATAAAGGGGAGACAGGCCACCCCCTTAAGTTAAGGTTTCAAGAACACCAGAGAACTGTAACACAAGGGGAAGTTGAAAAAAATCAAGTGTGGCTAACCACATATGGAGAGAAAAGGGAGATCACCACCCTCTGTGGGATCAGGTTGAGATCATAGACAAAGAACACTATTGGAAAATTCGTAAACTTAAGGAATCAGCATATATGTTAGGCCACAAAAATCTCCTGAGCCGACCAAGCATAAAAATAAATACAATATGGAAACCAGGAGTGCCAGAGAAAAGCAATAACAACAAAAATTGCAATATGAGCACTGATAAAAATTGCTTGCTGAAGACATTAGGTTTATAATACCTAGAAATTCATACACAGATGTCCTCAAGGACACATGGCACAGTGGATAAAGGCATTGGTTAGATCCAGTGACAGGACCCAAAGAGTGCGAGTTCAATATCCGGTTAAGGCAGTGGAGAACTTGGAGAGGGGAATTAACAGGAGATAACTGATAACTGACATCCATTAAACATGGCCAGTGAGCGAAATAAAGGGTTCAGTTCAACATTCCAACCACGTGAAGAAGGCCGGAGTGTACAATGTCTGAAACGTTGTAATAAATATGGCAACAAAGATGAGGACAATAGTTTGAATAATGTAAATAGTGTACATAATACCTCATCTCAGAAATATAGCCACATCTTTTACTTGTGAAATATTTTTTAAATGATTAATTATGCTAAAAAAATAATGCTGCTACAAATTAGCAATAGTGAATATCATTAGACAAAAAGAAGTTAATTATTTGTACATTGATAATGAAATTGATTATTTGAAGCATGCAATAATTAGTTGATAAGTTAGACATTTTGAAATATGTTCATAGTAAAGTAATGAGATTTTGAAATGCTGTTGTGTTAAATTTGTATGAAAACCACTTATAGATTTCTAATGTAAGTAAGTGTTACATGAAAGCTTAACTATAGATATGAGCAAAAATATCATGGTATATCTTATTAAGATTAAAAATATAAAATAAACAATTTCACTGATCACGGAATCATTTTCCTAATTCAAAGAAAGAAAATTAAAGTAAAAAAAACAACAAAAAAGAAAAAATTTGGCTGTGAACTAAGAAGGAAAGAAAATGCTTTGAATTAAACCTATATATTTACATGAGTTTGAATTAAGCTGCCAAGCAAGCAGATAGCAAAACAAACAAGAAATAACTATCAGAAACAAAAATGCTAACACATCATTAGTGAGGCAAAATTTTACACTTCCCTTCCACAAAAATTACTGTAAAGACTAGTCTTGTTACCTCTCCCCATGTCTGCTACTAACATTTGTAACTATCAAAATAATTATATATATAAAAAAAAAAAAGGAATCACCATTAGTAATTTCAGATTTTATTGTAATTTACATTAAATATATTAAAAAAAAAAATTAACATCAGAAAAAAATAATTAGCTATTTCCTTGTTAAAAATGCAGTTAAGAAATACTTATTCATTAATACTTACAACTATACAAAGTTATACCTGGAAAGTTCAACAAGAATTCTTTCTGTCTTTTCCTTTAGTGGAATATCATTACTTAATTCCAGAATACAAGAAATAAAATGATTAGAAATAATTCTATAATATTTTAAAACTGATAAAATATTGCTGGATAGCATACAACCTTTATGATTTATATTATTCTAAGATTGTTTTTAACAGAAAGCTAATGTATCCATTTACATTTATTACATAATAAACAAACTGAAAATGGATTTGGATCAATTTTTCCAAGGATAGAATTTGGGTTGAATTTTTAAAGTGATTCAAAAACACAAACCTATACAGAATAAAGAGATTTGTGGGGAAATAATATCTACGTACATTGTTAATGAACATCTGTTTAGTAGCTTCACTGTTTGTAAGTTTATCTACAGTTTTAAACCCTCTGTAAATTGAGAAATATCAAGATAAACTAATAATAGTGTGTTCTACACTAAAATGTATTTCCTTAATTTCCTTTGGCTTGCTATATGTCTAACCATAAATTTGTTCTTATTATGTAAAACTCCAACTAGAAATCATGTAAACAAGATGTGGATTGGTTGAAAGGATGACTGGAAAGGTTATTTGCCTCTAAAACCAACAAACAAATGAGGAAGAGATGAATGAATGGAAAGGATTTATATTCATCTTTTTCATAGACTCTCTTCTCTATATTTACCTTTTTTTAATTTGAAAATATAAAAAAATACTTGCCTTTGTTTTCAAAAGCATATATTATGCTATTTCTTTTCTAAAGATTATCAAATAATATTTAAAAATTGTAATCTTTTCTTCATTCTTGATACATCACTTCTTCTTGCCATGTTACCATGTATAAATTTGAATGACATGTTTGAATCTTCTGCTAAAGTTTACCCTGTAAATCATTATCGCAATATCTCACAAATGAAACCAAAAAATGTAGATATCAATGAAATGAAAAAAAATCAAAAAAGATGTCAGTGAAAGATCAACAAAAATGGATGTTTATAAGGTTTAAAATGTTGATTCCATCAGAAACTGAGTTGAATGTATTCAATGTTGAATGTTTATAGTAATTCTTAATGCAGGGATAAAACAAAAAAAGTAAGAAATAACAATATAAGATGTTTCTAACAAACTATTTTACATGAAAACAATCATTTATGTGTGTGTGTATATATGTGTGTATATATATATATATATATATATATATATATATATATATATATATATATATATACACACACACACACACACACACACACACACACGTACGTTATTGTTTCCACTGAAATATCTTATGAATAAATACTTTTCCAAAATATTTACACATATAAATCTGATAAAAATACAAGAATATTTTTTTTATTTGTGTGTCTATATTTGTTGCATAAATTTGTATATATTTTTAAAACCAAATGTTTGCATTTTAACCAAAAATTTTTTAAATTAAAAATATATTTTGGTAAAATTTATCAATAATGATTTTATAAGTTAGGAGAAAACTGGTCAACTTGAAGCAGTGAGGTGGAGAACAAAATATTTTAGGGCAATAAAAATGAACTTGTCCCAAACTGACTAATAGGTAAAAAGACACTTAATAAAATAGGTTAACAATACTTTGATGTGTGTGTGTGTGTGTGCTTTTAGCCATTCATCTAAAATTTAATTTACAATTATCTATTGATAATCTATACTTTTTCTAAGTTTGGCCTTCTTATTCAAGGATTAATTTACAATTATATTTAAACTTGGTTATAGAAATATTTTCTGGCTTTAAAATAACCTGCAAAAAGTTGATAAGCTGTAAAAAAACAAATCAATCTTGAAACTCAATCAATGGTTATAGAAGTCAGACTTCATTTACTCCAGTTTTCTTCCCTTTTCACATTGACATGTTAGTGACAAAACTTTTTGCTATCCTCTTAATCCTTCCTTGCAAGATAGTTGAAGATGAAACAGAGCACAGGGAATGTTGGGTTCATGCTGTACCAGAAAGTATTAACACAAAAGTGATAATTGGTAGTCATAATTAAATTCCTTTTTAGAAGCTATTGCTAACTGAATAAATTTATTGAATCATTTTTTTGCTCTAATTATTCTGATTTTTTTTAAATTCAGTAATGATCATCACAATTACCAATGTTTCTGAATTGTCCAGCAGGTAAATATGTGCAACTATGCAAACCTTCATGCACTCTCAATAAATCCAACAACCAGTTTAATTTGATTTAATATAAGTAATGTCAACTACATATAAATAGCTCCTGTTATTCTTTTTCATTTTCAAATTGTGTGTGTGTGTGTGTGTGTGTGTGTGTGTGTGTGTGTGTGTGTGCGTGCGTAATCATACAAAGAGACATGTATAAATACACAAAATATTTAATCAACTCTAAACAGAATGATTTCTTAAAAAAAGAGCATAAAATATTTTTCTAGTATATCTACGTTGTAAAAAAGAAAAAAAAAGTAATTTGTTAAGGGGGAAAAAACTAAAATGCATGTGAAGAAATGATTAACTGTCCAGAATAAATATAAAATAAAAAGATATTTATATGAAACAAAAATAATATACTTAGCAGATTAAATCTTCACTTACTTTTGAGAAGATAAAAATCAACATAAAAAAAATTAAATGTTAAAAAATAGAAAACAACAAAAGAGATTGCAGTTTTTATCTGTACAAGTAAGAAGAAAATACTTTGGAATCAATGGCAAACTTTGGAAAATTATAGACCATTTTTTGAAATGAATAAAGTCATCATTATTATTAATAACAGAACATGAATTAAATTTTATTTGAAATATTCTGAAAGATTTCGTCAGGTTAGATGAGCTTAGTCTTAAAATATGAAGACTGCCTTGTGTCGAAAGTGTAAAGTGAATTGAGTTTACAAAATAAGATCAACAAGTCTTATTTTGCCTTTGCTGGACAAATCCAGGGAATCATTTTGACCAGCAAAAACGAAAGTAATATAAACTACAAACAAAATACAACTAATAGGATAGACACTTTCTTTTCTTACAGTTCTTCTACTATGTGCCATGTCCCTTCAGGACATGGAAAATCGTGGCACTCCACAATTTCCTGTTCTTCATAGATCTTAGTAAAATTTGTCTTTTTGCTATCCTCTTAATCCTTCCTCTGCCAACCATTTATACAAGATTATTAGGTAGGTTATTTACTATTTTGTGCTCTCCCTCTTGCCTTCAATATACCCTGGGAGTGTCAAATTCTCCAAGACTTCTTCCCTTATTATGTTCCCTAGAAATTTCAACTGTCTCTTGATTCCAATTACATTAAAAATTCTTCATTACATGTTCAGTTTGGTATTTTCAGCCATCTTCTATAGAATCACATTTCTTTTACCTCAAGTCTTTTCTTCATCTGCATGGAGATTGTTCATATAGGATAACCAATATTGCATAACAATTCAGCATTATTTTCTTTGTGTCTAATGAAATTTTCCTGCTTCTTAATACTTTGCTTGGCTTTTGGAAGGCATCATTTGCTATTACAATGTATGTTTGGATTTTAGTGTCACATTTTCTGTCCTCCTCTGTTAAAACACTTCTTGACCTTGATATTTAAATTTTTCTGCTTTCTTGATTTCAATGTCTCCAATTCATAGCTTTCATTTTGGACTGTTCCTTTTGATGACAAGCATGTAATCGATCTTCTTAAAATTGATGTTTAGCCCTTTCTTTTTGCTTTTCTTTATTACCTTCTGTAGGAGTTCCTGTAGTTTTCTTTCTCTGTCTGCTATCAGTACTGTCATCTGTACAGCTTATGTTTTTAAGATTGTGGCCATCAATAATGAATCATGGAAGGAATTTCAGGATTGCTTCACTGCAAATGTTGAACAGGTCCAGTGAGAAGACTAACCCTTGTCTTATACCCTTTTCTATTTTTGTATATTTATTAAATTCATTTTCTATCTGTATACACAAAGTTTTCTCCCAGTATAAATTCTGGATTATTCCAATACCTTTCTCAAATTATCAAATGCTTTTTCATAATCTATAAAACATAGCTATACATCCTTCTGTATTTATATTGTTCTTTCTGATATCATTCTGAGCTTAAATTTAGTATTTCTTGTTTCAATGAAACCACACTGTCCTTGTCCTATATCCGGTGAAATTCTGCTTCATGCTCTATTCATGAGAATTCAGATAAGTCCCTTTTTGTGACTTTCATTTCTGATTGTCTGATGGAGTTTGCATTCAATTACATCTGGCTTCTTAAGCAGCACTATGAAAATAGATCAACTTGTGTCTTCCAATATATTATCATTGTCATATGTTTAATTTATTATTTCTGCAATTTCAATGCCAAAATCTTCTAAGGCATCTCTATTACAAAATCTATCTGGTCTTGCTGCTTTGTTCCTGTTCAATTTGGCTAGTGCTGATTTTTTATCCAGACTTTAATATATCTGGTTCTTTCATATTTTTGTATATTGCAGATTTTCCTTTCATCAAGCAAAAGATCTCTTATGTATTATTTACACCTTTGAGGTATTTTTTTTCTTTCTCTATTATCAACATTACCTCTTTTGATTTTATGCACCCTGTTGATGCCTTATCTGTGATGCCCATTTTTTTCTATTTCTGTATATTTTTCATTAAGCTATTCTTATTTTACCTACCTGCACTTGTTTCTAATTTCTTTGCGTAATCTACTATATTCTGTAACATACCTTGGCATTGTTTGCTGTCTCTTTTTCATCATATAAAATTTTTTATCTGTCATCCATTCCTTTTTCCTCGTCTAGTTTTCTTTGGGAAGATCTTGTTTGTTGATTTAATAAAGCTTCTCTTACTGTGCCTCACTTTGAATTTCCATTCTCATTTAGTTCATTGTATTTGCTTTAAATGCTGTTAGTATACAACTCTTTGCAATTTGGATTATTCAGGAGTGTGTTCCATTGCAATTTGAGTGCTGCCTTGACCCTCTTCAACTTCCATAGTTTCACTGAGATTACATATTACTGGAATGTAATCACTCTCATAATCAGTACTTGGGTATGTTTTGCAGTGTAAAACTACATTCTTGAATCTCTTATTAATTGTTATGTAGTCAATATGGTCTTTCATTCCTCTCTTGGGCTTCTCTATGTCCATAAGTGTCTTAGGTGTTCTTGAAACCAGATGTTGGCTATTTGCTGTGCATCATCAACCCATTTTTCTCCTGATTTATTATGAGTTCATAGTCCAAATTTGCCAACTATTTCACCATCTTGTTCTTTCCCTACTCTGACATTCAGGTCTTTCATGAGAATTCTTCTTGAAAATACAGTTTATCCTCTTTCTCAGTACAATTATGCTATTTTGTAATAAAATGAGCTATTCATGAATCATTCAAAAATTGGCCCTCGTGGCAGTAGGGATAGAAAGTACTTTGAGATGTGGTTGTTAATTAAACTAACTCAAGAATATTTGTCACTGCAAGTAAACCATAAAATCACTTTCAATGTGCTCTAAATTTTGCCTTTTGTTTCATCTTCAAGTTTAATTCTGTTAACTATATTATCATGATATTAAGTTATAATTATTTTAGTGGTTATGACAAGCTGCTGCATAAAAATCCTAAAAGTAAAACAACTTAATAGTAGTAGCAATATTTGTTATAGGTTTTGCCAGTGTTTTTTCCATCCATTTTTGTTGATGGATAAGTAATCTTACTTAATGGTTAAAAATGGCTTTGAGTGAGTGAAGTCAACACTTCTTCAAACCTTGTGGACTGGCACTACAGAATCACAATTAAAGAAGTGCACCAAGTAACAGAAACCACATCATCTGAGGACTTTCAACAGCAGCAACCACTAAAATGGATATCGCATGTAACACAAAGAGAAAATAAGGACATAATCAAGATGAAATTCCACACTACATCAATACTGGAAAGAGCAATAACAGCTATTTTATTTAAGAAATGTATTTTCCTGAAAGATTGTTTTAAGAGAAAAGTTTTATAAATTTCAACCATTAGTAGTGCAAGCTACTCAGTCAATGAATGCTGAATGTTTCCTTAAGAAACATCTAATATTATCCAAATATACTGAGTTTGAAAATTAAAAAAAATAAAAATAAATAAAATGTCTTCTCTAGGAACTTTAATATATATATATATATATATATATATATATGTGTGTGTGTGTGCGCGCTTATACAGAAATGTTTTTGATCAATTCTTCAATGCAAATATAGATGCACAATATGCTTGGTTGATTACATTTGCTTAAGAGAAGAAAAATAAATTTGAATTTAACTGTTTCACTATTCACTTTCATAAAACCCATATTATCCAAATGAAATTGTGATCTTATCAAATATAACTGTGTGTGTGTGTGTGTGTGTGTGTGTACACCTATGTCTGTGTGAGGAGTATCATAAGCAAAAGTGAACAGACATGGAAAATTGTTAACTATACTATAAAAATTCCATCTTCAATTATTTTCTATTTCATCAGAAACTTTTAGATGAAATATGTGATATACGAGGAAGAAGGAAAAATAGGAAATATAAATTTTGATAGATAAATTATTTACCACAATCAACTAATACGCTTGTTTATATATTAGAAATTCATACATATGCGTCTCAGACAATAAGAAAATTGAAACTTCAAAATAAATGCAAAAAGTAATTACATGATTAGAATAATTACATGTCAGCAATTTTTGATAAAAGAAACTTATGATAATTCTTTTTAAAATAAACTAAATGTTCCTATTTTGAGATTAATAGTTTGTTATCATCTTCAAAGACAGATAATAAAAAAATATAAAGGACATAATACAAACTTCAATGTAAAGGACACAGTGGAAACTATTGAAAATTAATTTTCTTATTTTCTTTTTCTAAAAAATTTTCAAGGAGTTGTGTAAGAAATCAAGGATATAGGAAATATATTCTATTCATTGCTGTTAAACCTTTCAGATTTACTGGAATAGTTCCAGGAGGTATATTGCTCAGAGCCAATCAGTAAACGGCATAATGGAATGCACAAAACTGGATTATACATTTGCAATGTCAAGCTTAAGTAATGGAAAATAGAAAGCAAAATACTAGTATGTCTGCCAGTTAAATATAATTCTTTAAAAGACACAATGGTTGTTATATCAATAAAACTAGAAATTATATTCTGATTTGAGCTTTCTATTCCCAATGAAGTTGATATATTGCTTTAAACATATAAGAGCTTGAATGCCTGAATGAATGTATATGTATATATATATATATATATATATAAATTATAGATACACAGACACGTGGATGTCAAAATCTAAATTGACATGTTGGGATAAAATAGTTACTCATTACAGAGTTATAAAATACTTCAACCATGAATCATTATATTTAACAAGAGATATAGAGTATATAATATATTTCTAAAGCAATTTAGAAAAGAACCATTTTGAAAGAATTATTAGTTTATGTGTTATCTCTCAGACTCATTTCAACAAAAAGATTATGAAAAAATATGTCTGTTCATATAAAATACAAGGCTAGAATTTTCAAATATAATACAAAATAAGCTGCCTTTATGAAAGTAAAGGAAAATAAGTTGTGTTTATGAAAGTCAATGTTTCAAAAAAAAGAAATAGGCTGTCTTGTAGCATATGCTGCAGATACATCAGTGTTATCACTATTTAATTAGCAACCTGCAATGATAGATTAAAATGATATGCAAATTTTAACAGATAAATTTATAAGCCACTACTTTGTTGGGTCTTTTATTCTCGCTCATGTATATGTTCGAGAGAAAAAATAAGTAAAAGGCATTTTGTTTTTATTGATGACAGACTATAAAAATTGTTTCAAAGAAATGTTCTTATTTGTTCCTGTTATTATTTTGTCAAGTATTAATATTGGTACTTCTTTTATCAATCATAAATCTACTTTATAAAAATTCAAATTTACTTTGATAGTTGAAACATCTGTATTTATACAAAAAACCTCATATATCAATGTTTACTCAAGTGAGTTTCAAGTTTAGGGTTCAAATAATCAATTTCAATTTCTCACCAAAATACAGATTGGCTGGAAACATTTAAACTGAGCAAACTGTAAAGAAAATTTATATTTTTGTTTGTTTAAAAGCTACATTTGATATAAGTTTTGCGTTGTTATGTTAATTATTTTTTTCTTGCATATTTATGTTTCCTTCTAATATATGTGGATTTTCATAAAAACACAAATACATGAAATTTTAAGCAGAAAATGGGTAGATAAAGAATACAGCCTTTTTCCATGCAGAGGTTTAAGAAAAATAATATCTTTTAATAGAAATCATTGGATAAAAATAAATTTCAATAAATCTGTATCAGTGAGAGGTAATTTTTGAGAAACAAATTGCCAATAAATGATTCACAAAATGATGCAAAAGGGATTTTCTGAAAAAAATAAGCTTCTTGTCATCTTGGGTTAGGATCTTATTTATAAGAATGTTAAAATGCACAAAAATCTCAAGTATTTTTATTACTGACTGGATAAATTTAATTACATGTCAGTCAATATCAGTTATTATATTAAAATCACAATTAACATACGCCATTTTGGTCAGACTCTGTCACTGATTTATGAAGATTAACCGGAAATTAAAAATATCTTCCCAGTGATTTGAAGCAAAAATATTAAAACAATTAGGATAATATTTTCAACTTCTTGGTTGACAATGGTCGTTTTATATTATGAGCAGGAGATTCATTAATGGATTTGGTTGTCAACCTAAAAAAAAAAATCCAGAAAATATTTTTCCCCAGAGATACTGAATATTGATTGATGAAACTATTGTTTCTTTGCCTTGAGGCAAAGGGCCAACATCATTATCTAACACTGATGAATGATAAAACAATTTCTAATTTCTTACATAGAAAGAGATGCAAGTTTTCTTTCATTGATAGCCTGACAAAAAATAACAATGGAACAATGGATAATTTGTAAGTAAATATTTGATTAAGACAATTATTGATTGGGAAAGTAATTTTAAAGTTAAATGCAATGCTGATAACCTATTATTACAATAAATCCATCCAAAAAATACATATAATTGTATGTGTGTGTACACACACACACTAACTGAATTACTTGCACCTTGCAGTGTGTCACACATTTTTTGTAAGAAAATGAGGATTGATTTTAAATCATTGTTATAATTTGTGGAGAAAAATGCTGTATTTCAATATTACTCAATGATCTTGCGAATGTGACATCCATCTACTGGCTTTCTTCTTGTATGTTTTGGATAGGAGTCATTCCCTTGTTCAAATTTAATTTAAATCAAAGAGAAAAAAAATTTCAGGGGTATTTTTTTGTACTGAAGAATGCAATCAATATTCAAATATATGCCTCAGATTAACAGAGTTTTCTTAATTATTCCAGTTATGTCAAAGCATGCTCAACATATTCAGTCTTTTTGCACTAACCATTAAGTTCATTGTTTTCAGTTCTGCTAAATTCATCCCCAATTTCCACTACACTACTCCTTAATCTCATCATTACAGAGGTAACAGTTGGAGGCTGGTCTTTTCCACATGCTGCCCCTTTTTAAGGGAGCAGCTTCTACTTCTCTTCTTCAGATGAAATGTCTTCTGAACAATCTTCAATTGCACTTGAATCAGGCTCTGAATCAGATGTAATGGCTGCAAACAATACTGTAATGTTTGAGTGTCAGGTAATTTTTGCCACCATAATGAATGATATACATTCATAACCTACTTCAAGTCATACACATTCATTCTTCCTTTATGCCAATGCACTGGTTCTGAACTGACCTATTTGTCAATGTATAGTCATTATTTGACTGGGACCTAGCTCATTTCCTGAAACATCACAGACTACCTGTATAAATTCAATTTCTTCATCATACTGAATCATTAATGTATTGCCATAGTCAAATTATAGGCTCAGTTTTGGTTAGTTTTGATAAGTGTCATATTTATAGGCAAACAATACTCTCTAAGTCCCCAGGCATGCTGAGCTATCATCTTATCAGTAGCTAATTTGTTTATTTTTGCTTTCTTCATCAAAGTGACAGATCCACTGATACAAACATGCTGAATTAGTAATCAGGTACAACACCTTTGCCCACCTTTGAAGTGTCAGGTTAATGCGTTGCAACACTGCATCACACTAAGCCAAGTTGATATGCCAAGTATCATTCACTGGGTACAATCAACACACATCCTCAATGATGGCTCAACTGGCCTCTAGTGAGACTCTGGTGACAAGAAAACTTGTATCAACCAACACATTGATTTCACACCTATTTATGCACCAATCATTTCATGCAGGTTCTTCCTAGTATACCCCCTAATAATGGTGTTCATTATCATCCATTTGAAGGAGGCATTATTTATTGCATCATCCCAATTGCATGTAACTACTCTTGGGCATTTTATCATGTGGAGCCAGTCACATGCACAGGCAAATGTTATGTGACTTTTCCACACATTAAAAAGATGATTTGGTGAATGATAACATTAAGGATACCTGGAAGCTTTATTATTAATTAATGATACCACATTTAGTCTAACCCACAACCTGTTCCAAAACTCCATCCCTTAAACATCACTGTTTGGACCAGCCATAGTGACTTCTGCATATGTACCTGTAGGCAGACTCACCTCTAATCAACTATTGTAATATTAGACCCTTGCTGCTACCACTCCCTCAAATGTCCACACTGTGTTACACTCCTATCTAACCTGCTTAGACACAGGATATCCCGAGACACTAATCTGCAATTTTTCTGGCTTTTAACCATCCAACCACTTCCACAATGCAATCCAGATCTTCTTGTTTCAGTTGAATTGTATGCCGAAATTGGATTCATTGATCGTAATGGTTGTGCATAGAGTTACATCATCCTTAAGAAAGTGTATGTTGTTAGAATAGGTTATTCGATTTCCACACACTTCTTTAAGGCCTCAAATTCAAACCAAAAGTCAAATTCCAACAAATTTTCATCTATGATTAAGATTTGAAGATCAAAAGATTCACATTGTTTACAAAGGTTTAACATTCCTGACTCTAAGTAACTTAATCTTTCTGTTGACAATCAGTACATCTACTGTCTTTTCCTAAAAGTGACAAACTTATTTGTTTACAAGTAATCAAGAATAATTAGCATCCATCAAGACTATGTTCTTGATTCCATTGACATACACTTCAACTATATGTAGTACCTCATTCACATCTTGCTTACTGAGGGGACTGGCACACATGATTTTTTTTTCTACTGTCTTGTTTCTTTGGCATTCTGAAAAAAAAATGTGGCCTGTTTTATAATATTTGCTGCATTGCACTCCACCTGGCTGAATATTTTGTGCTACAAATTGATCATAGGCCATGAATGAGTCCATTGTGAAAGCGCCATATGTAGGACATTTTTTTTATCTGCTCAATGTTTCTCCTCTTCACTCACACTTAAATGGAAAATGTTTCTCTCATCAAATGCAATGGGAAAATTTGCCTGACTTTCCTTACACCACATAAATTGTACACAAGTTATATATTTTTAATCCATTTGGATTGGCCAGTTGTTAAAGCATCAAATTCAGGAATCAATTTGGAGTTGAACTGCTTGTCTATCATTCTTTTAGGGAAATTAAATAGAATTTATAATACTAAAGCTTTATTTATCCTCTCCACTGAACTTGATTTGCCTTCACCATTGATGAAAATGACTCCTTTTCCCAAGTTGGTGTTCTCTTTTATACTGAAGAATGTGCAAGCCCACTTAGTATTTCTTTTGATGTGGAACAATAACTTGATTGTTTTTAATTGTTCTGTTACATTCAAGTTCACAATTTCCACAACAGCAACAATTAAACTTGTGATCAGTACCTGAGTAGTTATTTTATAAGTACAAAATTTAACATTATAAAATGTTAAAAACAAGTACAAAATTCTTAGAATCATATTTTTTTAAAACAATTGATTTTATCATACAAGAAACAGAACTGGTTGCTTTATCCTATGACATATTAAGGGAGCTGCATTAAAAAAAAATCAAATATATAGTTCATTAATCTACTTTTTTAACAGAAAAAAAGGAGTGAATCTTTTTATGCTTATTTTTTATAATTTCTTATTAAGAAATGTTCAGGTGGCAGGTCTACAAAAGTGCATATTATAATAATTTGAAAAAGTACTGAATCAAATAATTCCATATCTGATTTATAAATTGTATTTAAATCTCAATTAATATATTTAAAAAATTGAATATCAAAATTTCTTCTATATAAATGCAAAATATTTGTATACAAGATTTCTCCCACTTAATAATGTAACCAATTTTTTGATATTTGTTGAAATGATAGGAAAAAGTAATGTCAGAAAGGGATTCTAACTTTAGCATCACCAAAATTGTCATCTTTTAGAGTTTATCAATATATCTTTGTGACTAATGTCTGGAGTGGTGCCCAAAGAGTAAGTAAAGAAATGTAACATCTGGCATCTGTCAAAGTGTCCAAGACACCAGAACTCCTGATAAAGGAAGTGGGGTGAGAATGGCAACATGATTCAATGATTACCTGTTTTTAGTACTTGACATGATTGGTCTAAAAATGGCACCTGTGGTTAGAGAGAGGGAAAGAGGAGGAAAAGTATGAGAGAGTGAGACTGAAAATAGAGAATGAAAAAGAAAATGATAAAAAGAAATGAGTTGGTGAGAATAGAGAAAATAATTAAGAAAAAGTGAAAGTATAAAGAAAGAGAGAGAGGGGGAATTATGTAAGAGAAAAATAGAGATAACAATATATAGGAGAGAAAGGAGGGAATTCATCTTGGAATCATTCCAAAAGTGTTTAAGATTTGTTCTATTTTTTTTTCCTTTTTATTCTTTGTTTCTGCACTGATGATTCTTACCACCCAACAGGTAAAAGATTGTGGGAAGCATCACATCTACATCTGCCAGTAAAACTTCAGTAATGCTGCTGGGATGCAATTGTGTAGGCCCAAGCAAAAAGACTGGGTCCATGTACATGTTTAGGATACATCTCAATTGGATGAAAAAACAAACATTTACACTGTCTCTACTAATACTTCTGTATAGGATAAACTACAATAAATTAAAATGAGGGAATATGTAACACAATTTATTTTATGGCCAATAACAGAAGAGAAAAAAAGAAAAAAGAGTTCCAATACAATTATATTAACGAATCTAATACTTTTACTCTCCAAAATAAATTAACTTTGCTTACTAACTACACATATGCACTTTTGTAGAAAATACAAATGAATATCTAAAAGTTAATATATGAAATTTTGAAAATGATTTCACTGAAAGATATGTGATAGATTAAAAGATTCAAAGTAAAATATAAATAAGCAGATATTTAAAATAAAAATCATTTTATAAAATATTTGAAATCTTCAAGTTTTCAACAATAGCTAGCATATACATTATACATCATTAAAAATATTTATACTGAAGTTGTTTTCATAATTTCTTATGAATATATCATGGGTCATCAGGTAAAGATATTGATTCTTTGGTTTTTGAATGTGAGTATAAACAAATTTTGTTTGGATACCGTCTTTTATTTCTTTGCTGTCAAGTAAATTGATAGCATTAATCCATTAATGACCATTCTAAAATCCAGTATTAATCAAAAAAATAAAAATAAAAACCTGGTATTAATTATAGTTTGCTACCTATAATCCATTAATGCCCAGCATCTCATTTCATAGAGGATAAAAAAGCAGTTTAAAGATCTTAAATAAAATTGAATGTTTGTCAAATGTTTGGAAAATACGAAACCAATATTAATACAAAAGGAGATATAAAAGTAACCCTGTTCACATTAAAAATATCATCAGAGCTGAATTTAATTAGAGCCTGCAGATTTGGAGGTTTAGATACAACAACAAAAGAACAATTATTTGCTATTTCTGATATCAGCTTTACCAAATGTAAGATAAGAGATTATCATTTTTTGATAAAACAAAAATGAGATGTTTTAGGATTCAAAATTTTTTTCCAATATATTTTTGATTTTATTTGATAAACTGAAAAGATTAAAAGAACTTGTTATTTTCCAATCAATCTTAATTGAAAAAACTGCAAATTTTTAACCTGGTCAATGTTTTTTCTCTTTTTGACTAGCATCAAATTGTGCAAACAAAACTCCTTTAGCTATTAACACACAATGTAAATGAAATTAGATTCATGGGATTATGAGAAAGCATAAGCAAGATACAGTGTTTGAAATTAAGCCCTCACCTGAAGTGTGGTTTATATTAAGAAATTACATAATCATTAATCCCAAACTAATTTTGTACAGGTAAAATGACTCACATAAGTATTGATATTTTTTAAAAAAATGACATATTGTTTATAATTTTTTAAAATTGCCAGTTAACAATTTTTTCCCTAAAGGACGTAGAACTTTCAACAGGATTAAGCTCAGGTACAAGAACAATAATTTTGTTTACATAAATTATTAAGTCATATAGTAATATAACTAAATATAAATTTATTAGACCTTACACTGAGAAATGAAACAAAATAATTAAAGACAAGGAACAATTCAAGTACATACAATCTGCCAAATATATTCTAGGCATTAAAAAGAAATGAATCCAAAACAAATATTTACACCATCCCTAGTAATATTATAGTATAAACTACAGTAAATGGAAGTGATGAGAGAATATGTAGCAGTATTTATTTTATGATCAGTAATGGGCTTTCATTTCAACAATTTTAGTTATTTTCATTCTTGACACCAGAAAAACATTGAAAATTATATATATATATATATATATATATATATATATATATATATATATATATATATATACACACACACATATATATATACATACATACACACACACACATATATATATATTTGTGGATTTTCTTATGTTTAGTCAAACTCTAAATATAAAATGTTAAAGAATGTAAAAGAAATAAAATAGAATATGATTAAACATGATAGTCTTGTAGTTCTGTGTTTATCTGGTTAAAAACCTATTAAAGCAATTAAACAAAATTTTTTATTAAAAGAAAATTAGTTCTCGAATAATTATATGAAAAATAAAACTCATATATGCAAAAATCAACAAGGAATTTTATAATGAGTAAAATAATGCATATTTGAATTTTCCCAGTTATTCAAATAAGAAAAAAAAAATTTTTTTCATGTTTATAGACAAAAGGGAAGGATTCAGAATGTAAGGTTTATTATATATTTCTAAATTTGTAGGAAATATATATATATATATATTTATATATAAAATATTTTGCAATTGAGAATATCTCAGTTTCATGAAAAATTGAAAGCAAATCTATGCAATTCTCTATAAATAAGATTGTGGCATAAATGAAAATTAACATAATTGTTTTTAGTGTGTGTGATTTACAAAGGTAGAAATACTTAAATAGAAAGAGATAAGCAAAGCAAAAAAGATAATTAAAGAGAATTTAGCCAAAGTTGAAAGTATTTAGTCAAGGCATAAAAGATTCATTGCCAGTATGGAATTTAACAAGATTGTTATGAGTTTATCAGCAAAGCGATTTAGTAAATAAAGACAGAATACAAATAGTTTTCAAAAAGGCCTATAAAGACAGTAAAAAGCCAATTAAATTGTACAAAAAAAGTTGATTTAACTGTGTACTGAGAAATACTTTTATTTTTAAAAAATACTTGAAAAATAATTTAGACTACCCATTTATATTTAGTTGAAAGCTTAATGAAAGCTTGATGTCTTTGCAATCATTTGGAAAAAGAAAGTCAATATTTATATAATATTAATTGATACAAAAGTAGCAGACATATTCCCAGTAAAAAATATTGAAAGATTCATTTTATATATACTTGAATACATATCATAAATATATTTGTTCCAGACTATTGTGTAATTTTAGTGTTATTAAATCATCTTTCAAAATCTAAAGCAGATGGTTTTCAATTTATGGAAAATATCAGCTCCAACAATTTAAGAAAAAATGTAAAGCAAACATGTTAGTGTACAATTACTAACTAAATTGATACACAATATATACAGAAGGTCCTCAGGTTACACAGAGCAGATGTACAGCATTTCCTGGTTGTGGTGCCATCTCCTATAATATGTCATCATGCAGCACTATATGAGAAAGCAGCATTTTTTCTTCACCAGCTGTATGCCATATTGGACTATGCTACATTCGCTCTTGTTTGTGTCATTTTTTGGGAACTTTTTGCCCTTCATTATGGCTCCCAAGCATAAGGCAGACTCATGGGTGCTTATGTAGCTGAGTTCTGGCCTACACAGGTTACATTATGCCATAGGAATGGATCTCTCTCCAATGTAAATCAAGGGCCCCGTGATGTGTAACTGTCTGGCAGAGCCAAAGATATATGACTAACTTTTTTGGTTCCAATTCTACTGAAAACATACAAACTTTAGAAATTACAGTAAATTCGGAAGTTTTTGAAATAATAATAATTTCAGAAGAACATCAGCATTTTAATAATTCCAAAACAAACAAACAAAATAATTTACCTTTAGCTTATCCTCTTGTTTCGAAAAATCCTCAAAATCTCTTCCTGTGAGTTCCTGGGAATGTAATAGTTGTTGAACCTTCAAAATATCAGTGAGTACCCCCTTCACCTCATCAATATATTGGGAAGGAGTTTTAACACCTGTGGCACTTTTCGAAATACCACTGGAAACCACAGATGCTGTAGTCCTGGAGATCAGACTCTCTGATGATGTTGCTGCAACTACAGCAGTTGAGTCTATAGGATGGCGGTACAGCAGACTCTGTGAACGGATATCATGCCATCGCTTGTTCAATTTCAGCAATTCAGGTTCAACAAGTTCCAAAGCTTCTTTGTCCTTTAGCTCTCCACCAATTTTATTCAAACTATCCACATCTCTTTGTCTTCGTTTTAACTCTTCTTCAACTGCCTGAAAATTATAAAACAGAAAAGAAAATAATACATAATAGTCCATGAATATTTGCATGTGAATCACAAGACTTTTTAAAAATCTAAATTACAAACAAATTTTTATTCATATAGTTCTGATACTTATTTTTTTGTTTTTTGCAAATATTTTTTTTTGAGTTGAATAAATCTAATAGATTCTGTACATTAAAGAGATGGTTTCTGCACAAAGCAAATGAAATTTACTTAATGGAATATTTAATGATATTAGTAGCAGTTTCATTCTAGATGGATATGGGGAAGAAATTATATACCTGGGTAGTAGACGAGGTGTTGAAACGCTATCCTCATTATTTTATTTCAGTAATAAAAAAATTAGAACACTGGTTTAAGAAAATGGGCTAGCCAAAGAACTATTCAACAGTATATATATATATATATATATATATATATATATATAGAGAGAGAGAGAGAGAGAGAGATCTAGGTTTTCCAAAGCATTTACACAAATTTTACTGTCCAAAACTACAAAGTATTTATTTTCTAGGTGTTACCAATTTAAAATAATAGCTGAAACTAACCTACGCTTTGCAGAAAGGAAATTTATCCATTGCTTACATTAAAGATAAGTTTGAAGCAGAAAGAAACATGTAAGATATCAACAAGCATAATCCCAGAAGAACACAAATATCAATAAGAGAAAAAAAAACACCAGAAATCTCCAAGAAAATCTGTTCATCAAGAAATTTGTGAGATTGGCATTTCAAAATACATATTTTGAAGCATGCTCACTGGAAAAATTTATTACAACATTAGACCACACTCTTAATGAATCTAATCCTTAATGAAAATGTGAAAGCACTCACATCTTTATGAAAATTTGCTGAAAAAGTGGATTGTGCAAAGAGATAGCACCAAATATCCCTGTTTTGTATTTAACATACTAAAGGACTTTTTTATGGCAACACAACAAAGAAAATGTTGATCACAAAAAATCAACAACAATCAATGAAATGAAAGTGGCCACTGAAAGGGAATGCACCCAAATACCAAATGATCTGATTTTTGATGTACAGAATTCCATTGTTTTTTTTTTCTGTTAGCAGAGCTTGAACTAAAAAACTTTCAATAAGTCAAAATTATTTTACATTTGTTTTCTTATTTGGAATTATAAATCTTGTGACAAGATAGGTGATAACCCACTCATGCAAAGCAAATAGAACCCCAAAGATGTTTGGCTGTGGTCAACAATGTAAAAAGGCTTGTTTTTATGTTACAGAACTGGGGAAAATATGAAAAAAATTTGATTGTGTTTAATGCTTATTGGAATTAAATTGATGGAAATAAAATTACTACATTAGCCAAAATATGAAATAATCTTGTAAAACCTGAGAGTAACTTGTTTATTTAAATATCTATCAGATTGGTGCAGTTCCTAAAGTAGAATAACTTCAGAGAAAGAGTCTTTTCAAAAACATGAGATTAATTTGATCAATGGGTTGTGTGGTTTGCTTACATAAAGACATATTCACCAATAGTCTTATATGAAGAATATTTGGGGCAAGTAGGTTATCAAGGTTCAGTCAAGTAGCTAGCTCACCATGTGATTCCCAAAACAAAGAAGAGTTTCAGAAAATGTAAATTAATAGTCAAATCATATCAATACATCATTGGTAACAGGCCAGCAGGTTGAATTCTATATATAGATTTGTGGGATGCACTTTAGGCATCTCCACACAGAAGAAGAAAGGTGCAAGATACAGGAAAGACAGATCCTAGCAGCAACCATAAGAAAGACCAATACATTATTACACTAACCTTTGAAAAGTAAGAAAATGAACAAACACACATACAACTGTTATTGTATCATCCCCATAGTTGCAAAATAATTAATTCAAAGTGTAGCCAATAGCTAAAATGAACACTGTTTTGTTAAAATCTTGTAAATATAAGTAAATATGAATGAGATTTAAAAATACAGTAATCTTTGACAAGATTTAATGGCTCTGATGAATGATGTATCAGTTATATTCTAAATGCAATTTGAACAGATATGATAAAATGCAACAGAAAAGTGGTTTCAAACACTAATGTCATTTCCTGCAAAAGGTAGAAACTTGATTTTCCTTTTGCATTGTACATTATCAATTAACTAAACTGGTCTAATCATGCTGCAAGGAAACAAAAGGGTGATATTTTTCTGATAAAATCACAAATACCTTTTATGTATACAGAACATCACACTTATGATCAATTGATTTTTAAAAAAGTAGATTTGTGTGAGCAGAATGCACATATATAAATTTGCTAAGAAAGTTGGTTCACTATATTGTACTGAACAATTTTTCTTGTCAGAATTTATTTTGCACCTTTATAAGTCTACAATTTGTTAATGCATTTAATATTGCAGCCACATTGGTCTTTGCTAGGTATTTAGAGATTCTTGACAAAATCCAAAGAAGAATCTTCATTGGTATCTCAACTTCAATCATTTTCCCCACCACCATAACATTGCTTCCCTGTGCCTTTTTTTTTATAAATATTTTTATGGTGACTCTTCTGATTAGCTTTTGAATCCTGTTCTTTTATTGTCATTTATACACAATAATGAATTCTCAGTTCCTTTCACTTTCAGTAACCTCTTGCATCTTAGTGGTTTCATCACCTTACTTGGGTTGAAAGGATTAAAATAAATTTCTTATTTTCATAGAATTTCTTACATTTGACATTTTGATCATGCTTGATCTCATACACATTTCAGCAGAATCTTTTTAGCAAGTGTAAAAATATAAAGCGCACTTATATTGTCACTCATTTATAAATATGTAATCAATAAATACACATAAAGAAAGAAGGAAATTTATCTTTCTTTTTTTTTTTTAAAGAATTCTAAACCAGAGATTCATCTCTGATTGAAGAAAGTAATAGAAATGGTTTGCAAGATTGAATCACAAAACTGTGTACATGTTTACAAAAATGGATTGAAACAAGGTATCTGAAGACTGGCATGGAACATTGTCTAGGAGGTAGGTAAGATGTCGAACAGCTCAATGGGGAAGAAAAGTAGTAAGAAAGTAAATACAAAGATACAAAGTGGCATAAAGTAGAGCATAATAGATAGGTAACACCTGGAAAGCAGAAAGTGATTGTGGGATAGTAGGATGGAGAGATACTTACCTGTTGAATGATAACTAATGAGTAAAAGAAAAAGAAGCAAAAATAGAAAAAAAAGTGAAGGAGAGACAAGAGAGATGGAAAAATGATAATAATTTTAAAAAGAAATACTGGAAGTGAGAGAAAATGGAGATGATAATTAGGAAATAAGCATAAAAGATGCAGATTGGAAATCAGAGAGAAAGAAGAAAAAAAGAATTGAAAGAAAAAAAAAAAACATATGAAGAGAGAAGGAAAAAAAGAGATAAAGGAACATTAAAAGAACAGAAAAGAAATGCCAAGCATTCCAAATTAGAGAACATTCATTGCCATTTTTATTTTTTTTACAAGAGGGTGCTGAAAATTTTTTAGCCTGACCCACTTCACAAAATCTGACCAAATGGCCAAAGATCAAGTATTTTTTTTTGAGTCCCTACTTAGGCCAAAAACTTTTTCAGTATACCTTCCTACAATCCCCAAAAACATCAGTGACACATATTGGGCGAATGAAGGCAAAGCATAAAGAGGAATAGGTGGTGAAAATAAAAGAATTTGTATCTAGAATTTAATTATAATATTAATTGACCTTCCTATTAATTGACTCTAAATCTAAAAATTTTTAGTTTAAGTACACAATGTTACAGCTCTCTTAATAACACTATTTTTTTTAATTTACCATTAATTTCTTATAACTCAGTTTAAAACTGAATTTATAATAAGGATTGTTTATGGCTACAAGCTGCAAAGAAATAAGTATTACTTTTTGTCAGTTTACTGAGATTTCTTTAATGTGGAATAGTACTTTTTATGAACATTTAATATCTTAAGATCAAGATTGAAATTTGTCTTTTGTTGAGAACTGATACCTTCATTGTTAATCAGAGATAAAATGCATGAAAACAGATTTTTCTGATGAAAGAATCAAAGAAACAAATCACATTTCAATACACAATTCAACTAATCTTTTAATTTTATGAGGCCATTTTATAGTCATGTTTTATTTTTAACTCAAGGTGAAATAATTCAAAATGCCCAATCAATTATTTACAAATTGGAAAATCAAATTATTAAAAATTTGAGAAAGCAAGTGTGTAAAAATTATTAGGTAAACTGATAGTCAAAAGACATTTTATATATATATATATATATATATATATATATATATATATTTATTAAAGACATTTTTTATGTTTAACGTTCTTTTTATAGATACAAGTATTTAAGTAAATGCTCTGTTTATAATAAACAGTATTAAATAACATTTACCGGCCTGAATGTCCGAGAAATTTTCATAGAAAATATTCGTCCTTTGACAGGATTCGAACCTGCATCCTATACGGAACCGCCATTTAGCCCGGCGTGCCTAACCAATTCGACCACAAAGGATTGTTCGGTTGGCAAGGTCGAATTTACTGCTTATAAACTTCAATCTTCCATGAATCTCACACATTCATAAATAAATATTTATTGCTCTATTTTTGTATTGAGCCTTGTTTTAAATTAATGTTTTGAACATTGAAATTTTATTCTTCGTTCTTTTACATTATATATATATATATATATATATATATATATATATATATATATAGATAGATATATAGATAGATAGATAGATTTTGCATTGCCAGTTACATTTTCATTTTATACCAATAATTCCATCCTTTACTGAAAGTTATATGACAAAAAATTCTGTCCATTTGTTACATGCTAACGAACTGAAAACAAAATATGTTAGCCACATCCTATTGGCATGTATGTAAAGAAATATATTAAATTAAAATGAAAAAAAATAAAAGTAGGTCAAGTGTGTAATGGTCACTGAAGGGAATGGTATATATGATCCCAGTTTTAGAAATTTTACAACTTAGTAGCAGTATAAAAAGAGTTAAAATTATGAGAATAATTTTAATTTTGCATAAAAATATCTGCTACCACTTGACCCCTTATGGGAAAGGAAACTACCAAGTGTTATTTAGCTACTGTCATGGTCAAAGAGGCAATATGGTAATTATCTGTTCTCTACAACTAATTCTGAAATTCTCCTCAAAGACACCATGTGACTCCTTTATCATTTTGAGTTTGCTTGTTTGAAAAGAGTTTTCCTTGTTAGCGTATTTCTTGAATAAAAGGATAACATCATTATGAGGTGTGCATCTTTTTCATTGAGACCAGTGGCCAGTTACAAAGTGCACATGCATATAAATATAATATGCATTAAAAATAATTGATGGATAAATAATTAATTCTTAATATTAGGTGGGAAAAAAAAAAGAAACATTTTGAAATTTGCTTTCACCAATTATTTGATAGGATCCAAGAGTATTGGTATAATGTAAACCAGATAAATAATTCTTGGATGTATAACATTTCAGAGAGAAACAAATTATAGCAACACTTTTCTTGTTATCAATATATTAGTACTTGTAAAGTTTATAAAACAATCAACAAGATCAAGGGAAATATAAATTTCAGAGATTTCTTTTTAAATTTTGAAAAACTTAAAAATTCATCGTCTTTTGTAGGCTATGTTTTGTGATGGAAAGCAGAAGGTGATTTGTTGATATTCAGTTTAGATTAAGGAAAATCAATTTTTAGGTGACAGACTGGTGTAAGATTTAAGGAGACAGCAATTGTTTGCAAGAAAGATAGTTTATAATATTAACATTATAATGTGGACTGAAAAATTAAGGGAACTGATGAGATTATTATGCAGATCACTTGAATTTTATGAAAAATAAATCTACTGTGAAATCATATAAAACATTTGATATTAGGATTATAGTGTCTGATATGAACTCATAAGAGACTAAAGATTGCCAATTTGAACACTTGGACCACGATTATAACAAATGAGTTAGACTCCAGAGGTTTACAATGTAAAATTAGGCAGAGAAATCATGACTTCAAAAGATGTGGCATCAATAAGGACTGATTTTATAAATAAGATATTTACACACACAATCATCTCATATGTACTTGCTATATGTTGTCATAAAAGAATGTTATTATGTTAAAGCTTCTGAGGTATTACAAGTATTACAATTAGATGCATCAAATGCATATCAACACAAAGGACAAGTAGGAAAATAAGGGATTTGTTTGTAATAATATCATATATGTTAACATTTATAAAGAAAAATAAACCTTTCTGATTATAATAATCATGTTTCTCCACAAAATGAAATATATCTGATAATGTAGAAAAATGCTGGGAAGAAGTCAGAAAAGAAAAACTTATATAAACATTATGAACAGAATTTTCCAACAGATTAAATGTCAGTTGATCTTATTCCTCCATGAAAAAGGTGGAGTTTTTGTTTGAATAATCAGTCATTGAATATTGAAAGACTACCAAAAAGACTCGCCTGCAGAATGGACATTCATTTTTCTGAAGTGATATTCCTCATGTGCACCAGAAGCTTTGAATGAATAGTGTTACAAAATTTATGTTGTGCCGTGACTTTGACAATATGCCTTTAGTAGCCTATAAATGGATGACAATGGAATGTTACATAATAAATTCACATTTTTCTTTCAGATATATCAAGAACATTAACATACCAGTTTGTAATATGATACAGGAAATGAAAAGTCATGCTCTGTTCATAGTACCAACTGTCAACAACAGCAATAGGCAAGTTCTTGAAAGTGTCCAGTTGGAATGACAGTTGACTGTGTGGACCCCTCATTGAGGCACACCAAGTTCATGTCATGTATGATGGTCTTAGGGGCCATGAACAATGAGAGCCTTGTCATGCTACTCCACACCTTATCACAACTCAGGGTCATTGCCACTGCCTACATCAAGGCACTAGTCATGGTAGTCAAGTCTTGAAGTACTGTCTGTACATGTTCCAGCAGAACTCTGCCCCCCTCCCATATGTCCTACATGACCCAGGAATGGCTGGCAGAAAATTATCATGATCCTGTGATCTCTAACAAGTGACCTCTTACATATTCTGATTTGAATGCCCAAGACTACTACATTTGTGGTATTGTCAAGATGGAGAACAACTGGAAGCTCTACAATACCAAAGGACTCATAGACATGATAGCCAACATAAATGAGAACTGTCTGATTTGTTATTTCTAAGGTTGCATCAAAGCCATCCTTGAAGCTAATAGTAGCTTTATTGAATAGTCTTTCTAAGTTGAACATTTAAAAATCTTTTTTGAAAATATATTAATTTTTTTTCTTAAATATTTTTGTTTTTCTTTATATTACAATTTGTTCTCAATTACCTGGTATACTCTGTGTATGCACATATGCATAACAATTTAAGAGTTGTAATATTTTTTTTATGAAAATATTTAATCTCTCTCTTGATGTTGTTGCAAGCATGAAAATATTCATTCACTAAACAAGAATTAATATGTGTATCACTATGTAAGCTCACTTTCATATTACTGTTATATTTTGCCAAACAAAGTTATTTGTGCACAGCATAATTTTCATGGATTAAATTTTGAAAAAAAATATGATTACTTACAAAAAATTCTGTTATGAACAAATTTTAAAGCATAAACCAAGGAAAGAAAACATTAAGGTAAAAATTATAACTACAACTATTAAAAATACTAGTTACACTGATATGTACAGTACTTCTTGAAGCTAAACTTGGCACTGATCAAGAAATAGCAATCAAGGCTCTCCTTTTGTTACTTTGAATGAAAAGTTTTGGGGTTTTATTTGAACTACATTTGTTTTAAATGGTATATATAATTTTCTATTCATGCTCTCTTTTAAATTTTGTCTGTATGTCAAGTAACAAAAAAGTTAATAGCTAAATATTGAATTAGATAAGAAAGCAACAACAAAAAAGCACAATTCTACTAAAAAATTTTATTATAAAAAGAAAAAATAAAGAGACTAGTAATTTCAAGAGAATGTAATAAAAAAATAATTAGATAAAAAATGCATACATCTGTGAAATTGAGAGAACAGAAAATAGAATATCCAAGAAACAATAAATTATATTAGTTGAATGATGCACAAACTCACACACACACACACACACACACACACACACATAATAAAAGTAAATGGATAACTATAATTTCAAACAACACCTTTCATTCAAATGTCTAAACAATTTCATAATGCAAATTTAAATATGATGAAGTTTGATATGTTTCTCTTAACAAACATTAAGTTTATCAATCTATTTATGTGATATTCATTTGAACTGCATTAAAAATTTGAAGCAGATCTTTTGGAGAAAGTTCTCTGAACATTTTTCTTTTTACAATCCAAAAATACAGTAGAAATACACTTTAAATTACTGGATATTATTTCATAGGATTGAAATGAAATGATTCAATTTAAAACTTACAAAAGTACATATCTTTTATAAATGAACAGGATGTGTTCAACAGGATCCATGTGATAAAAGTTGACTTTTGTGACATTTTTTTGTTAATGGCATGGAATTCAATCCGCCAGGAAAATAATGCTGTTTTTGTTCAAATAAATGCCAATCAATATTGAAAGAAGTCCCACCTGCAGAATGGACATGATTTTTTTTAACTGATAGTTTTCCTTAAAAGTGAAAATTTGCCAAATCTAATAGTGGTCTGTAGATGGTTCTAACAGAATCTTAGCTAAAATCAATGTCCCAAATTGCTTAGAGACAAAAATTAAAAATTCACCTTGTTTCTTTATGGGTTGCAGAAAATTTAAGAGGAATTGTTGGTTAGGCAATCTTCAGACTTATGAACTGTTTAGAAATTGAGCAAATGAAGGCTCAACAGAGCACGGTAGATGCGATGCTGAGATCCGAAGGATGCATTCCAAAAGCTGTGCAGAGTACTGTGAGGCAGGAGGATTTCTTTGGTGACAAAGAAAAGAGTACTGAGCTGCTATGTGACATCTGCCCTCCAATATGGCAGCATGTTAGATGATCCCCTCAAGGATGAAGAGGAGATATGGTTCTACAGAAGGATGCTAAGGATATCATGGAGCAAGCATGTGAGCAACAATGAGGTCTTGGAGAAGATGCAAAGGTGGAAGCTTATACTTAACATAAAGAAGAGGCAGATAACATTTCTGGGACACATAATAAGAAAGGAGGGTCTGGAGAATTTAATACTCACAGGTCAAATAGAGGGAAAAGGAGACAAGGGAAAGCAACACATGACATACCTGGTGGTCTTGGAGGAGGTGGCAGAGGTACGAAACTTATTGAGAGCCACAAGGGATAGGAGGAAGTGGAGAGCCATGATCGCCTATGTCCTGAAAGGACATGGCATGGCACATAAAAAGAAAGATGTCAAAACTGAAAGGTCTGTCCACCATTTTGGGTATAACACTGTGTTTGTTTTCAATGATGATTAATTGAAGATACTTTTTCGATAAGATACAATTGTTTTCATTTCTTTTATTCATACAGTTTAAATTGAAATTTCTAATTTTGAATTTATTTCATAATTCATTTCACTTTTGGATGTTCCCTTTTCAAATCTGATGATTCTTATACTTCTGGAGTATAAGGCATTTCTTTTGTCCCTTTCTTCATTCCATGTTAAATTTAGATAAAATAATGGTGTCTGTTCAATTATATCACATTTATCACTCTCTCTCTCTCTCTCTCACTCTCCATTATACACACACATAAATGAATAAATAAACACATAGACACAAGAAAATATCTAAATTATACATATCTACAAATAACTGTAGATATAAGACTTAAGACTTAGCCTCAACTATATAGGTTCATATCTTATCATGCATATATACGCATATGTGGGTGTACATACATTAGAGAACTTTACCTTTGCACATATATACGCATGTAAATGTGATAGTGGCTAAATATAATAAATGAAAATGAAATATACCAAATGTTTAGCTATTCTTTTGCAACAATGTATATAGATATTGCACATTTGTATGCATATACATATTCATACATACAAACTTATAAAAATAAATAGTAATAATAATGTGTGTGCATGCATGCACACATACATACTATTATTTATTACATTATTTTATAGTATTGAAAATTATGAAGGCAATTGTATTTTGAGGAGTTGAAGAAATACAATAGAAGTTAATTTTAAATTACTGGATATTATTTTGCACTACTAAAACTGAATAAATCAATTGAAAATAGATAGACATTTGCAGCCACATATGTACACCAGTACACTTAGATAAGAGTGCTGAAATTTTTATGCTCAGAAGAAACCCTAAATTAAAAGCATTGAATTTTAATTATCAAAGAAGAATACAGGTAATGCTGAAATAAACACTATAAAGGTTATATTTCCTAAGATGATTGGTTCTAATGTAAACTTAGAAAATAGTAGCAAAAATGGCAATGAACTTTTCTGTTAGAAATGATGTTATTACTGCAACAATACTTTGTATTTCCAAAAAATGAATTATAAAAAAATGTGAAAATGAGTGAGAAAAACTATCAATTGTATATGTGTATGATGAATAAAATTCTGATGGCATAAAATGATAATGGGTTGTACTTTTCACAAATGATACTTAAAAAAAATGTAATACTACTTTTATACTCAACCTCTCTAATGGTAAATTTAGAGGTGATAATTTGTAGAGCAACAATGGAAGGTTTCAAGGAGATTCTTTTTTACTCCTATTATTTTGTATTAAATTAATACCTCTCTCAAATGCACTAACACAGGTTATGGATATATCATATATTTCATAATTAATCACTTTTTCTACATGGCTGATTTGAATTTGTTTGCCAAAAATTATATTGAACAAGAAGCAGTATAGAAATTCAGTGACAATATGAAGATGAAATTTCATCTTGACAATTGTGCAAAGGCAAGTTATAAAAGATGTAAATTGGTTCAGACAATGGTTATCAAACTTGATAATGAAAATGTGATCCATGAACTGGAACAGAAAAAAGTGCACAAATATTGTGAATCAATGAAGGACAAGGGATCCAACTTGTCGAAATAAAAAAAAAAAATCAGAAAGAAAACAAAATGTACAGAATAAGTTTGAAGCTATGAAAAACTTAGCAATAACTATTGTTACATATTCTTTTATGCGGTAAATTGGAATTTGGAAAATGTACAGAGAACAGAGAGAAAAATAAGAAAAGAAAACTTCTAGCCATATATTTTGAATTATATATTAGGCTTGGCTAACATAACTTAAGTAATGAAAGAAGGTATTTTTAAAATGCATGTTACCAATATCTAAAATTTGAAACCCTGGTAGTGATCAATGGTTATCAAAGTTGTCTAATACTTTGCATGTGAGTTTGGTCCTAATAGGTAATCAATTGTAATTTTGTGATAGAAGAATTTTGTAAATAAGATATAACAAATATTAACTAGATCATGAATGGATGAAAAGTATTTTTAAAAATCATGTAGAATCAAAAGAAAACATTACTAAGTAGTAAAAACCTGAAAAATAATTAACAATTTTAAAAGATTACAATTAAAATAATTTTTAGTTCAATAAAGTAATTTAAATGTTTACAAAATTCATATGAAACTAAATAGGGAAAATAAATTGTCATTTCTAAGCTGGTACAACATTTAAACATGGCTGACAATAAGATTTTCATAATGGCAATAGATAAGGGTTACTAAAATTTTTCTTTAATGAATCATGAAAACTTTATATTGCATAAAGAAATTGAATTTTTTTTTCCTAAATTCGCTTCAGATAAAAAAAAAAAAATGTTCAAAACATAACTTAAGGGAAAGAGGAATAACTTAAGACAGATACACAAAATGATTACTGCACACATACCTTTTTTCTTAACAAGTAAAAAAGTATTTAAAATAAGTCCAGGTGAATCAAGATAACAAAAGATCCCAAAACAGAAATAGTATGGTATGACAAGAATAGAACTTTTTGACATTTTCAAGAAAAATACAGTATCAAGCAGAAATACTTTAAATATTTTTAAACATTAAAATGAACAAAGTTGGCACTCACATTTTTAATATCAGAATTACAAATAGTAAAGAAAAATATACTTAATGGTTTATAACAAAAAGAAAATTTAAATTTACTCATATATGGTAACACAGAAAGTTTTATTACGCAAAAACAATACTGAGTAAATAAGAACGAAAATAATAGAAAAATAGCAAAGTATGAGTTATACAAATATTTTTCACCAGCACTGGATCATGGATCAATTATTTTGCAAGTCACTTTTAATATTCAGCCACTAAAGCAAAAGTAGAATAAACAGATTGATGCCATCAATTCACTCAGATTTACACATTAACTTAAACATTTAATTTGCTCAATCTAAAATTAAAAATAATTTCTGCTAACTTTGATTCTGTTAAGAATACTTTTAAAAAAACAGTTACATTTTAGTAATTAAAATAAATTCATAGACTTGTTAGTTTTTTCAAATTGATATTATCACCCTTAATTTCAAAATTATAAATACCTTCTTTATAGCAAAAACAAAAACTTAATTTTTGCTATAAAATATACTCTGATAAAAATGATTTCAAAACTTATTTTGTTACATTACTATCATCATACAAATATCCACAGACTTTTTTAAAATTAGCCAACACTATTGCAGGGTTCATTAAGTGCAAGCATAAGTGGAAATAACTTTGATAGCTTTTGGTGTTTTTGGATATGTATATATGTGTGATATTTGGATCAAATTAAGTCTACATCCTAAATAAAGGTTTTCATATTTGTAATAAAAGTTTAAGGCTTATTCACCAACATGAATTAATTTAAGTCACTAGGATTTTTATTTGATCCTAGTGATTTAAATTAATTCATGTTAGTGAATAATTTGCTCATATTTGTTGACTAATTTTATTTTCAATGAGTCACATTTGACCTGGTAATATAGGAAGATTCTTTCATCGAGATATGTTTAAACAGCCCATAATATTTATTTTTCATGGTGGATCAAATCAATTTATTTATCTACAGCTATCATTGAATCTTTTAACCAAAGAAACTTGCACGAAATAGCTTAAATGTTGCATTCTCTCCATTGTTCATACCAGCATACTTGGCCGCTATGGCACACAGGAACTACTATTTTTGGCAATACCAGCGTGACAGCTCTCAAAACAGGTGTGTATTCATTGTTGCTCATAATAAATGTAAGCAAGTCCTTGAAGGAGTTAAGTCCCCTGTTTGCTGAGAGAATGAGGCACTTCATAGCCTTTAACAACTTTGGCTTTTGTGATTACTGGTGGCTCTGTAATAGGGTATTAATTAAGTGTAAGTTTTCTATTCCTCTTCTCTTCAATCAATTTAAAGTGTTATCATTCTCTGGAGATAAAGCTAAATGCTTTGTCCATAAATTCTCAAACTCTACTCTTGATTCATTTGGAGTATCCCTGCCTAACTTCCCATTTAGAACTGAGTCTCTGTTGAGTGATATGCATATAACCCCTTCTATCTCTAAAGCATATGAACCCAATGGTATCCCTGCAATAGTCATTAAGAAGTGTGCTCCCAAACTGACTTTTGTTTTCTCTAAACTGGATAATAAATGCCTTGCTTCCTCCTGGAAGTCATCAGCTGAAAAGTTACAGTGTTTCCAAACACATTCACATGATTCAGTCTTTTCTATCAAAACATGAAATGAAAGTTATCTTGAACAGCCACTCTTCCAGTTCCTTTTGTACTAATGCAGTTGTCCCCCAGGGCTCCATCCTTGGTCCTACTCTGTTTTTAATTTTCATTAATGACCTTCTTGATGACATCAGCCCTCAACTTGGCATCTATGCTGATGATACAACAATTTACTCCTGCCTCGATAGTAAGGCTAATCAGTCTGACAAGGTCAAAATGGCTGCCAATATCATTAACTGGGGGCAAAAGATAGCTTGTTAATTTTAACACATCCAAAACTAAACTTCTCTACATTAATCATTTGAGAGACCTCTTTCTGCTTTCCATCAACATAGCTGATGCTAACCTCCAGGAAAGTGATTCGCATGTTCTCGGACTAATGTTCTCAGCTGATATGAACTGGAAAGACTTTATTGAATCCATTACTAGGTCAGCTGCTAATAAAGTTGGTTCACTGTGTTGTGTGAGACAATTTTTCTCTCCAGAATCTATCTTACATATCTATGTCTACTATTCGTCTGTGCTTAGAATACTGCTGCCATGCATGGTTTGGTGCCCCTGCTCCTTGATAAGATCCAAAGAAGAATCTGTGATATTATTGGTCCTGATCTGGTAGTTCGGCTTCAGTCACTTTCCCACCGCCATAGGGTTGTCTCTCTGTGTCTTTTCTATAAATACTTTTATGGTAATTGTTCAGATGAGCTCTTCGCTATGGTAACTAGACTTTTTGAATTTAAGTGCAGTACTAGACTGCTATTGAGATTTCATCAATTTACAGTTGAGCTGGCTAGATGTAGCCATAAGTTCTAGGCTAACACTTTCTTTTCTCACATTTCTCACTTGTGGAACTCCCTTCCAGCTCCATACTTTCCAACCAACATTAATCTGTAAAAATTTTAATCCAATGTCAATCGCTATCTACTATCCTCCTGATTACTTTTTTCTCTTTCCACTCATTATTAATCTTTCTTTTCCTAATTCTTTCACAACCTGTAATCCTTTGTAATTTAGTGACTTTACTGCCTTGTATAAGGTGATACCGATAAAAAAAACCCCCAAAACTCGATTTATTAATGCTACACACTCTTAAAACAATATTTGACTTTATCAAAATTTCACATAATTTTTTTTCAAAGACAAGAATTCAACACAAAATCCTTATAGCCAAATCAAGTTGAATTTCTATATTTTGCTGAAAAAATCTTGAGAAAGCAGCTAAATTTTTATCTTATTCTTTATTCTTTTAATTTGGGGTATATGTGAAAAATACAAAATAGGCTATATAATATTAAAAAAAAAAAATAGAAAAGAATATGCAATTTCATAACATCTTTGATACAGTGATTTAAAATATCATCCACTTATTCCATAAGTGTCAACATTTTCTCTCTGTCAAAAAACTAAGAGATCATTCTTCATGAAATTTTACATGCAAATTCACTGAGAAATTTTAATTTAGAAATGAGTTAATATTTTAATTTTAAACCTGAAATGGGACTTGAGAGTTGATGTATATAGAAATGAAAATAGAAGTCCATTGTGTTAAATTACAAATGAACATGTCTTTTCTCTCTGCATCAATTAGACAAAAGCAAATTGTAAGAAAAAAAGATCTTCAATATATTTATTTTTTATGCCTTTCTTACACTGGATGATTCTTTTCTAATTAATATTTAATCATGTCATCTTATCTGTGAATCTGTAAAGTTAATAATCATTTTAGAAGTTATTTCAGCACAGAAAATCCATGTAGCTTTGAATGTAATTAATGTTTTTCTGTAGAAAATGACTCTTAAATAAAAAATATCATTGATCTTCAGTGTACACTCCAGCAAGTTAATGAAAGTAATTTGCTTAATTAAACAATAAACAAGTAAAAAACAACCAAATAATTGTGAATCTAATAAATTATACCAGCTGAAAATTTATCACCAGCAAAGGTACCAATAAAATGGTTCATTATAACAATATTTTATGTACATGATTATATATTTTAACATAGATGTTAAGAAACTGATTTCTTTAATGCAGTAAACAAATTTAATCATATTCGGAAAATTCCAATATACTTGTAAACAGGGTGAAATGCCATTGACAAGATTAAGATACTGAAATTTATGCATTAATTTTTATGTTTAATGCATAAATTTACTGATAGTTAGAAAAACTGAAATATACAAGAAAACCTCTTTAGTCATTCCTGGATAGTTTTTTTTTATTTTTATTTTTTTTTTTATTATAATGCAAAATCACAATAAGAAGCAGAAATGACACCCTAATAGATAAGGACTTCTATATTTTTAATAAGCTTTCATGAGAGATATGCCTCCTAGCAATAATTGAGAAAAACATCCCCTTCAAATTGTACAATATAAATTGGTTAACTGGTAATAAAATAAATCTCTAAATGTAATTAGAAATTAAAAAAATTATTTTAAAAATGTTTCAATAGGACAACAAAATTATACTTAAGTTCTAATTATAATTGCAAACCTTTTTGCAGCTAAGAATTAGTATGCAGAAAAAAAATTACATATAAACTGCAATTTTAGAGAAGATCTGCAACATTATTGCACTTAAATACATAAGGCAGAATTTATTTTATATTAGCACCTATGTAAAATCCAAGTCCATTGTTTTTATAGTAAAACTTGATTTATATATTTATAAAACAATTAATTTTTGTCTCTTTCACAAATGAAAATGATGCCCCCCTTTTCATCTGTGTTCTCATCACAATAAAAGGAATAACCACTGGAAATGGGTGGATGAAATAAAATCCCATGTACATTACATCTCACTTTATTTGCCACTTTTAAATTTTTCCTATGAAAAATATCCACAAAAATATTTTTATTTTTAATATGTAGTAAATTTTATATAATACATACAAATTATAAAAGATTACAGGTCACTCTTATGATGCAAGGTTTATGAGTTTTATCAGATTTTCAAAATTTCCCATTATTAACCAGTTTACTGAGACTTCAAGAAAAATTGTGTTTTAATTAGAAATTATAATTATGTAAAATATTCTAATTTTCCAAAGACAAATGTTCTGAATAAAAATTGAAAACAGTGTCATTATATAGACAGTTATAAAGACAACATTAATGTGAAATGTATGTTCAATGTTCTAATGTCATTCATTCATTGATTTTTATAAGCTGTTTTATTTCTTTATATGAAAAACTTTACAGCATCCAGAATAGTATTCCAAAGCTCATTTTTGCTGGTAAACTCCCATCTGCCAATGCAAACCTTTCTTTTCAGAATGCTATACAAGTTTCCCATATGGATAGGATTCAAGCAGACAAGGCAGCCATTTTGAAACTCATTTTATTCAGACCATTCATTAGTTTCTTTTACTGAAATGTAATGAAGCATTGTCATATTACAAAAATCTCTCTGAAAGTATTTGGTATCTTTTTTAACCATGGCTTCACAAATGCATAAAAAAAACAATGTTTCAATTATCATTTTAATACCATAAGGAACTTGCCATGAGCCCATCACATATAAATCCACCCCCAAACATTACACTTCTTCTGCTTGTTGACATCTTAACCTATGAGAGCTCCCCAGCCTTTGCTCCATTCATCTGGCCCATTGAGGGTAGCACAGTATTTATTGGTGAACAAAATAGTTTAAAAATCAGTTTTCATGTATTCTGTTACCAATTTCATTCAATTTTCTTTAAATGAATTCCCAACATCAATACTTCTTATAGCCACAACACCTAAAAATTTCATAACTTGGTAAAGGCAGATTTTTTTTTTTCCAACTTTTTTTCCAACACAAATCAGCAAAATAAAAGCTTCAAATTGCTCTTATACTTGTTTCAGAATAGTTCAGTAGCTTCAATAAACTTCTTCAGTTATGTGGCACCTGCTGATTATTTTTGTAATTTCTATTAGTGTTTTACTGTTTGCAAGCTCTGAAGTTATTAAATATTTTTCTTCAACCATTAAAATAGCTTCATGGCACATTTTAAAGCTTTAAACTTGCAACACTGCTATTAATTTGAGATTTTTAAATTCAGAACAAATGGCTACAGGATGTCTACATCAGCACAGAATCAACTGACTTTTATCCTAACTGCATGGATAGCTGATGCCCTCATTCAGCAAATAAACCTTTAGATTCCAATAAGTATTCATTTTGTACAGCAATGAAAAAAAATGATGTGGTAAATAATGTGAGATGCATTGTAGTGTGAATTCATGAATAAACAATTTTACACCAGGGCCCCAAGGTAACTTATGCCACAAAAGTGCCAACCTTCATATAAATAAATAATTAAAACAAAATGTAAAATGTAGGATTCAAAAATACATGTGGTTACTGAGCCAAAATACTTCATAACATATCACCATTAAATACAGCTATAACAAAACTCAAGTAAATGGAGATCAAATTTCAAAAACAGATATGTTTATTCAAATTATAAGTTTAAGCCATTTTTAATTTTTTTACAAAAACCTAGACAAATTGTAATAATATACACTACTTTTAAGTGAATTTATTGGATGTGGTGATTTATAAATCCTGCAATGTATTTGTAATTACTAAAACAAGACTTTATGAATATAAAACACATGGAACTCTTAGTTAATATAGATGGTATTCTAGAATAGAACCAAAATATTTAATAAGAGTTTTCCTTTATTTACTACCTTATTGTTAATATGAAATGAAGTGCCAAAAAATTAAAGACAGCCACTTATGTGTAGCTCTCTCTCTTTTGCCTGAATAACTACATGACATGGAACATAATCTATGAGGTGTTAGGGTCATTGCTTTTGGTAAGTATCTATCCAGGTATGTTCCACGGCTATCCTTAATCAAGAAGTATTTGCTGAGTGTAGTAGCAGGGAATTTACTCATGTCCACAACGTGTATTGTCTGGTTGGAACAAACCATCATCACTGGGAAGCATGGTGAGTGTAACAAGGTGCAAATGATCTGCAACAAAATCAGTATTTATCAGAAATGTCACTCCAGTCCATGTTAGTCCTTATGAACACCAATGAAACACACCCACCTCCAGCTTGCACAACTCTTATTGACAAGCTGGATTCATAACCTCATGTATTCTCCTCAAGACAGAAACTTAACCATCTGTGTGAGATAGCTTGAAATATGATGTCTAACTAAATTCTGACATGGGATCAGATATTCATGGGCCAATGGCAATGTTTTAAAAAGATGAGGCACAATAACATGCTTTGGTATCAATAATTCTACAATTGGTGGTCAATGACAATAAAACTCCATGGAATGCAAAGTGAACTGTGCAGTTTGTTGATTTATAGGTTGAGTAGCACAAGCATTAAATTAGGATGATTTGATGCAATGTTTTTTTCTGTTTGATAGTTAGCATCCTCTTCAGACACCAGTGGTCCTGCTTCTTACATAACTGTAGGTATCCAGGTTTCATGTGCTGCTCATTGAATTTGTAATAATTTAAATTAGAATACTATTTTATTATGATTATAGTTTGTTATGGTAAACCTCTACTTTTACAAATCTTTGTGTTTTTTACTCAGTTCTTTCATTGTTGTCCCTTAAAATGATAAAATAATTTGCAGTGTTTTGATAAAAGACAAAAAAATGTATCATTTGATTATAAACTATCCATAGTAAAACATTATTTTACACATTCAAATTCCAAAGATAATCTTGAATAATAAATGATCCCAGACTTGTTACTAGAAAAGTTAACTAAGTTAACATTAGTAATAAAAAACAAAACAAAAAATGAATTTCCTTTTTGATCAACTTTCTCTAAAGAAATTAAAATGTAACAAGTCTTTGGCAAAGCAAGTATGGTGCCAATCTCTCATCTTTGGTATCATTTGATCAGATCAGAAGGATTTTGTTTTTATTTTGACAAATAATTTTGTCATCAAAGATAGGAATCTTTTCAGCCTGGCATGTCTTTGAGGGTAAACAAGATCACATTATTTTTGTCTGATTTTTTTTAGAAGCAATGTTGAAGCTATTATGTATTGGTTCATTTGGAAAGATGAGGAAATTAGTTCAAATTAATTAACACAAATCTACACTACTTACAAAAGATGAATATAGCACGATTATATAGAGAATTGGGAATCTTAGGGACTTACTGTTGAATGATAATTAACAAATTAATCTTGCAAACTGATGCTACTGTATAAAGTTCAAACCTCACTGTATACTCAAACAGTGTAGACCTATAGTAGAGTAAATTAGCTTTTGCAAATATCTACAAAATAGAAGATCATTGATTCCTTATGCCTGTAAAGAGACAGATTTAAGATGATAGCTTTTGTCATTATCTTTCTTCAAGTTTAGTTACAAATAATTATCAGTCAATTCAGAGAAATATATTAATAATTACCTTTGTAAATTATCTGTTAAGTATAATTATATGCATTGAAAATTTTGAATAAAAACTTTAAATTTTAAACTGTGCTTATGATCATCTCCCAAAATGTTGAACACATAAAAGGTATTTACCTTAAACAGTCCTTATAATCAAATGTATAAAAATCTAATCAACCTGCATATAAAATAATAGGATAATATAAATGAACACTATATTTATATATGTTATGTATGTACACACACAAGAACAAATATATCCATCTATTTTCAAACAAGAGCCTATATTTATGAATTAAGCAATTCAAGAATATTTTATGCAAATTTCATGGACTTGCATTTCATTCATTATATATTTTATTCAAATTTATCTGATTTGTGTGATGTATTCAAAGCACAAATCTTTTGTTGAAGATTTTAAATATTTTCCTATATTTCACAATTCAAAATAAGATATTTTCAATAGGATTCATATTAGAAAACTGGCAGCTGAACTGCAATAACTGTTGCTTTGCTATGGATCTTTAAAAAAAAAAAAAAACTGTCCCATCTCATCAGCTGAAGGCAATTTTTTGATGGCCCAAGTTAACCTTAACAAAAGTCATTGATTCCATTTTTCATTTTTTAGCAACTGTTTCAATCATACAACTGACAGTTAAATATTTTCACATCAAGCAAGAATACATGACTTTTTTTTTTTTTAAAAACAATGGGTTTCTTGAGCATTAGTAAAATGATTGTGTAGTTATTTCACTTTAACTTTTAGAGTAAACTGAGTAATTGTTATTAAGTTTTTGCTAAAAAAAGAATAAAATTAATTATTAAAAATCTAATTCAAGAAATATTTGTAAATATGATTTTAATAAGTATTGTGGACCTTTTGGTAATTACTTAAAAAAATGGTTTAGACTCAATACAGGTATCTCCTAGATTGTAGCCACATTTTTATGTCTTATGCTGTCAGTAGTTATTAATACTTGCTTACTAATGGTATAAATAATAAAGTGACAGATCAAAGAAAGATATGTGCAAGTCACACTATGATATATATAGATTAATTATCTAACTTAAAACTTTTTATGAATATTTGTTAGAACATAGAAAAATCCTTTTTACTAACCTTTCACTGAACTGTCTAAAGTATTAATTCTGTATAATCTCAATGTTTATTTTAATATTTCTCTTTTGTTCAATATAAGAAAGCGATAAGTCCTTATTTGTAATTCTTAAAATATCCAGTTAAAAAAATCCCTTAAAACATTTAATGTGCATATATAAAATTTAATGAAAAATGGTTCTATTTTTGTTGAGATTTTAGCATTAAAGACAGACTGAAAATGACATTCATAGATTTAGTTCAGGGCAACTCCTGAAAGTCAGTAATTTTGGGAATAAATTTTTGCAAAAATGTGCATAGTTATGCTCATAGATAAATATGTGAAAAATTCATCAGTAAATGGTAAAATGCGTGCAATGTATTCTGTTCTAAAGTTTTAGTACTAGAAGAATTATAAGAAACCAAAGTCATTCTTGAAATAAGCAGACTCCAAAGACAAAAAAAAAAACAAAACATATATGTACATAAACTTTAGAAGAGGAAAAAGTTTCAACATGGTTTCAGAGTGATGAAGAACACTGGTATTTTTTCTCTTTTTACATGGATGAGCAATCAGTGTACTTATGGTGCAATGGTGGTGGAAGCCTGATAAATGGTGCTTCTGTAACATTCAATCAAGCAGTCAGTGCAGGAAATACATGTTCAGGTTTCATACAAATGGGATAAAAATGTACACACATATATAGATGAAAAATAAGACCAACACCAACTTTCCTACTGCAATTTGATGTCATAAATATTTACTTAGTTATTTTTTATTTAATAACTACATCTATCATATTTTATTTTAGTACATTTCTCTATTTTATATGTTTTAAGAAGTTATTCTATGAAATTTCAATTCCCTTGACTGAGCAGCCTTACTCCTGACAAAGCACAGGATTGACAAAACACTGCTTTTGTCAAATTCATTTCAATAATCAAAATATTGAAACTAAATCCATAACCATTATAAAAATAATAAAATAAAAAGAAATCTAGAGATTTTCATTTTGCAAAGTTTTCTTTTCACAGCTCAAGTTTTAAGAATATCTAAGCTTATGTCTAGCCTGTAAAATCTCCAAACTCTTCCAGTTATTGGTACACTGGATTGTTATAACTAAGATTAAGACTTTTTTATCTTTTTGAGAAGAGATTCTTTAATGTTTTATTTTTTAATGAAAATGACACTAATTTGGGATGACATTTAAAAATGCAAATCATCATATAATATATGTTACTCTCTTAAACTTGAGATGTAACAAATATATTCAAACAATTTAATAAAGATAATTTAGAAAGATCTTCAAAAAGTATTTTGATTATACCAAGTTGGTGTTACTAACTTCCATAGTATTTCTTTTTAATGCTAGGATCAAAGGATGATACAACTTTGATGAATATCCAAAGTCAAATAACAGTTTCAATTATCAATATTTTGTCATTGTTGATGATTGTGCTATACATCTAAAATAAAGGCAAACTATATTTGTTGGAACTTAATTTTTAAGACATGAAGAAAAACATAATATATTACAAAAATTATTCATAGTTGGTTTGGTTTGTTTTGTTTTATGGCATATCAACCTCAATGGGTTATTTAATGCAGACAAAATTTTTTATTGTTGGTAATATTTTTTTTCAAAAAAATGTATTGCTGGTAATAATTTTTTTTTACAAAAATGTTTTGCTGGTATTAAAACCTATTTTTACACATTTTGACCCCAGTTTTTTTTTTTTTTGGCGGGGGTAACTATTTGCCAATAGCTGGGACCCTAACAGGTACTACCACTCTGGGTCAGGGTTGACCTGGGAACACTAGCAATTAAGAGGTGGTTACATGTTCCACAAAACCTCCTGATCAGAGGCCTTGCTGCTGGATGTAGTTTATCATCTTACCCAGGACATAAAAATTGTTCATAAATTAAACATATATATGTAAATAAAACCAGTGTAAAAATGATAAACAGACATTAAATAAAAACAAAGAGTTAATGAAATATAAGTTTCCAACTATTAACAGAATATAACAAAGAGGTTTGGCTTTCAACATATGTATGTACACTACACACAATGTATACATGATATGTATTCAAGTGTCCATCAATATATAATATTGACAGAAAAATTTAGAAAATACTAGCTGATATTGATTGTGAATTTATTGAAATATGATCTGATAAAACTCTTCAAAGTGTGCTCATTCTTCTGAATTTATGCAGAATGTAAACAAACATGAAACTATTTTTGAAAGGATTTTTTTTAACAAACAGTAAACAGCTACTTAGAGGATATCAGAGGGATCAGAATATCAGGAATAGCTAACCTTTAGCACCAAAATGTGATTACATCATTCAGCATGAAGATTACAATCAGAACCTGGCAATTGCCAAACACAAGACAGAACATCAGAGCAGTCATATAACCCAAACAAAATTCCCTGTAGAAGGGATGGGAAATGGAATAAGAAAGATGCTCAAAGATAAAGGCTCATTTCTCAGAATACCCCACACCTGTATATCTGCAAAAGGGAAGACAACCCTTTTTTGAGACTTTGTATATGGTCGTTATTTATCAACACATTAAGTGCTGAATGTTCAATAAGTTTTACGAAATACATAAAATGAATAGAAAGTTTTTCTAACTATAATAATTGACTAGTAAAGTCAATTTCATCAATCAAATATTGATAATAATTTAATTGAAGAATAATGATTATTTTTAACATTTGATGGTAACAAAACAGAACCACCACACCATTTAGAACAAATTAAATTTGATAAATGCAATAAGAAGAAAAGTCTGTAGATGATACTTGCAAAATGAATTGTTAGATTTATGAAAATATTTTCAAAATATGTCTGTTTTATTCATAACATAGAGGATATGCTTATTTATGTTTTAATCTATAATTTTTTTCTCTGAAATTTTTAAGCAGTTACAAAGAAAACCCTGTTTTTTATTATTGTTAAACAATTTTGCAAACAGTATAACCAGACAGATAAAGTTTTGTTTAAAAATAAATAATCTTTCCATATCAATGAGCAACTTGATATTCAAAATTTATTGTAAAACAAATCGTACATCGATTACTCTTATTTACACCTGATAGACCATTGTTAACTTATCCAAAATCATAAAAAATTATATTCATTAAAGTCATGTCATAAACTAATTTACTAGTGAAGAGAATTTCATCTTCACTGTGTACCCTATTACTCTGGCTCTCTGTACATAAAAAAAATGTACTCTGTTTAAAAAGCAAACTACATATACATTAAAAAAGAACATTTTGAGTGAGTTATTTACAGAATAAATTAGAAAGCTGCAGAGCATTAAACATATTTAGTAACTATAAGAATGGTAATTATACCAAATGTAGAATGAGTGTTGAAGGTATCAAACAATGCTAGTTAACGTCCCAAAAAGGCCTAGAAGCAAAAGCAGGATAGAGTTGGAAAGTCTGTAAGCAAGAAAAGATGGGCTTACTGACATTTAAAATTAGTATAAACATCAACCATATATAATACAGGAAAAAAATAATCCTAGAATTATTTTGGGCATTTCTACAGAGTTTAGCTATGCAAAGGGGCTTGCTTTGAGAGTTCAATATAAAACAAATATTGCAAGATGTTTCATTTGTCTGTTACACATAACAAAATAATAAAAAAAAACCCAGAAAAATCTATAAAACAACAATAAGTGATTCTGTCATAATATTTTCATAGAATTCTATATAATTATTACTACTCTCACTATGATTTCATATTGAAAAACTGTGCCTGACATTCTGTTACTCTCATGTTCAAATCTTTCTATTTTGAAGATATGAAGGACAACAGTACAATTGTCTCAAAATTAAAATGATTTGAGCATAAGTGTATTAAAATTTAAAAGACACTTTTTGAATATGAAGTTGAACTGAGAATAATACTTATTTATAATAAATCTAATTCTATGAAAAATACTTAAAATGAACCAAAGGATCCAAATAATTCATTTTCATCTATGCTAATATGAAACCAAAACTTTCAAATAAATGGTGGTAGTGGGAGTAGAAGTAAAAAATACATTTGGTAATTTAGATAACAGTTACTTAAGAAATACTTCTCTTAATTGCAAATTATCTTGAAAAATCAGTAATATTTTCATATTTTGATATGTTTATTAAATATATTAAACATTTGAAAATATTTCTTTAAATTAAATTATAAACTTACATAAAATAGTTCTAAATATTATTAAGTCACTAATTAAGAAAAATATTAAAACTTTTTTCATCTATTAAAATTAATTTTACATGTTCTATTGGGTTGGTGTATAACTATTAGGCATTTTTGTAGGCAAGTTATTTGTTAATAAAAATTGCTGTTTTGCTTACTTTTTTAATAAAAATATTTTATTTTTAGGTTATAAGAGTGTGTGTCAATAATCATATGCCCAGGAATAATCATTTAAAAATGTTACTGTTGAATTGTTATGTTACTTTTTTCATAATAAATATTGTTTAAAAACGCCTGATAATTATGCACCAACCCAATATTTATGTATGTTAATTTATTATGAAATTAAAACAAAAATGTTCCAACAACAGTAAAGAAAAAGCTTAAAAATTTAATCTGTTTGTAATGTTTGTTTGAAAAAATTATTAACTTTAAAATAAACAATGCAGTTTTGTTTAAATTACAAAAAAAGAAATCCTTTGAGAAATTTATTCAAAACCTATTAATTAGGAAATAATAATCATCTAGTGTTGTTATTTTTGATACCAGTTAGAAAAAAAAATGAGTGTGTGAGATATTAAAAATACATTTTTTTCAGACTGAGTAAAATACCAGGGGTGTGGAAAAGTTATTGGTCAGACCTACTTCCTAAAATCAATAGTACAAAGAGACTAAACATCAGAATACTGAATTTAGGAAGTGGGATGGGTTAAGAACTTCTCAGGACCTCCCACCCCTGCATAAAGAAAAATTAATAGATACAAATTAATTGAACAACAAAAAATGCAGCTTATATGAAAACTATATAATGAAATTAAAACTTTTAAAAATAGTAAACTTTTACAAAATTCATAATCTTAAAAAAAAAGAAATCCCAGAAATTAATTTAATTAATCTTGTAAACGAAACTAAAAAATATAAATCAGCAAATATATATATATATATATATATACTATTTGTTGGATTAAAAAATTAAATTAATGAAAGCATACAGATGTTTGGATAATAATAATTATAGATTTTTCTTTTCATATTTTTTTAAAATAATTATCAGTGAAATATAAAATGGAATATTTCATTTTAACTTCACTCAAAGAGTAATTTCTTAAAATAAAAATATATAATTCTTAATAAATTATTCAGTCATTGTGAAATTTCAAATTGTTCACTGGCAATTATTTCATTTTCATCAAAAGTGGATAAAGTGAAAAGTAAGTTAAAAGAGAAAGCAAAAGTTTCTTTTTGGGTAAAAGTAACCAAACGAAAAAATTATGAAATTTCCTTTGAGTTTTTATGAATATTGTTGAAAAACTTTGGAGAGAAATAACAATTTAACAATATTTAATTTAAGAAGTTTTTTATATTCATAAATATGAAGTTGGGGTAAGATCAGAAAAAAAAGGAAAAATTTACAGTGAAATTTAGAAAAAATATCTCATTACTAAGTTTAATTCTTGCTTTGTAAAATTATAATTTAATATTTATAAGTTTAACATGTAAATATCTGTTATGATTTCTAAACGTTATCACTAAACTTTAAAATATGAGAAAGGGAAAATGAAAATGATTGGCAAAAATCAATATTGTGCATAAAATTGCATGCAATGTTATATCTGATAATCATATGAAGTAAAGCATTTATTTATTCACTGCATATTTCGGACTTGTTGACTGTATCCAATAATACAAAATCTACTTTTAAAAGAGTAACAGCTTAAAATTAATTAATTAAAAATGAAAGAATTCATATAAAATAGTTAAGAGAAAAATACCTGAAAATAATAATTGGTAAAAAATTGAAAAAAAAAAAAAATTGAAAAAAAAAAAAAATTGAAAAAATCAGCTATTAAATAAAATTTTAATTAAAACAGTAAACTTTCCTATTTTTAATACAATATAGACAGAGTTGAGGGAAATGAATGAGATTTTACTTGTGAAAGGAGACATTTTTAAAACTAATTTTTAGACTTTTAAATCCACATTATTTTAGAATGTTAAGCTAATACTCATTCTCAAAACTAGAGAAATAAATGAAACTTAAAAAATCTGAATAAAAGCAAAGTTTATTAAAATAATGAAAATATGCTAATTATTATCATTTGAATATTTTTTAAGTGAAAATAAGTTTTCCTTTGAAGTGCAAAAGAATAAAACAAAAATTCAAGTGTATATATTTACATTTTTCAGCACCCACATGCCAAAGACAAGTGCTGCTGCGATGAAGCAGAGAATGGCCAGGGAGATGAGGATGGTCAGGGCGGCCACCAATGTCACCAAGTCATCGGCCATGACAGAGAGCAACACAAGCACTGCAGCAGTCGTTTCAATAACTGGGAACATTCAAAGTTTTTGGAGAATTCAGCAGTGGGACACAAGTGGGTAAGGAACTCTGGTCAGAACCAGATTGAGTGGAGGAAAAGGAGGACACATCCAACTGAGGTAATAATCCCTGCTTGAGTGGCTAAACCAGATACAATAATGTCCTGTAGAAAGTACTTTTTTTCCTAGTTTTATATTTTGCCTTCCATTTAAGTAATCCATGATAAACTTTGCAGTTATTTTAAAGCAAGATGAAATGAATATGAAAGTTTTATTCAAGTTTAATAATTTAATACCACTTGTAACTTTCACTAAACAGTTGCAATTGATTGAAGGTAGCAACTTTTTCACAGCATTTTTATCCAACTTAGTTCTTTCATAAATGTTACAAACAAAATCTGCTGTTGTATTATTTACACTTTCTGGCAATTTTATGAATAAAATGAATTTTAAATAAATTCTAGAATAAGTAAAGTTAAATAAAAGAAATCACTTTTTTTTTTTTCAATGATACATTTTCTCTCATTTGTATTTTTCATTGTTTCTTTTCATCACTTTCATACAGAATATTTCATAAAGATAAATGAAGCGCGACTATTATTCCAAGATTACCATAAATTCCTCAGGTTGCAGAACAAATTCTTCGGTTAATCAATGTTTGATTTTTTCTTCAACTAAACATACAGGTAAGATATGATGCCAAGAGAGAAAGACAGGTAGTACTTGTAGTTGGTTCTTTTTATTTGATTCCACAAAATAATAGGTCAGCAGGTAGACCTATGAGTATCCAAGGAACCTAGTAAACTAGGTGTCCATCTGATAAGACCCATAAGTTAAAAGTGACAAAAGACAGGAAAAGACAGACATAGGGCAAGAGAGCTTTTACTCCAGAGTGATTAATATGCACTTGTGCAATCTCCTTGTTGCTGGTAACAAGTAACACTTTTCTGGGTACAATGCTAGCAACCCTTGTGTCTGTCAAGTATGGCCAAAGACTAGAGAGAGAAAAGCAGAAATTGCAGCAGGATTCTCAAGTGGAAAGTTTCCTCAAAGTTGGACATGCAGGGACACTGCCAGCTATGAAAGATCTAGGCAGGTTAAGAAGCTATCCATTCGAAACTGCCATGCTGACAACTGTAAGGAACGATGCAGGCAAACAGACAGAGGTAGATGTTTGGTCAGAGGAATATACTGTTGGTAGAAAGAAAAAAAAGAAAAAAGAAACTGGCAGCAATGTCATAAGTGGTAGGCTGGCAGGCAAGCTGACTGGCCCTACTTCTCTTCACCTTCTCTCTCACCCTTACAATACCTCCTATAGGTCCCTCCTCCAAGAACTGCTGCTATTGCTAAGCTTCCCTACTATCATCTAGATACCTGATACTACCTCCAAACAGCTGAACAACACACCTTCTTAATTTGCTTCATCCTTTGCTAACTTTTTCATACTCTTTCTGGTTTTACTACTTGATGCAGCTGACAACAATTATCAAATGAAAAGAATAAAAACTCATTACTAGGGAATTAGAAAGATTTTTAAATAGGCAAAACTTTATCAAATCCAGGCAAAATAAGGGTTTTGCTGGATTCTTTCATTTGGATGCTATGGTAGCTCTTTGGAATGTCCTGAGAAGCAAAATGTTTGCAATAACAGAATAAGACTTTTAGTGATCCGTAACAGCTATTCCTATCTACATCAGCAGAGAAAATAGAAAGATGTCAATATTTTGTTTTTCTTTTTTAACCATTTTTTCTTTTTTTTATAGAACACAAGCAAATTTCTAAATGTGCAAAGTAAACGTCCGTTTGGCTTATGAAAATCCAGAGATAATACGTAGAGCTCTTGCATAAACTTAAAAAAATATGTTCTATATGCATTCATGTGTGAAAATAGCTGTCATTTACTAAAGAAGTCCTATTTAAGAACATTATAAAATCAGCTAAACTTGGAAAAAAAATCAGTAGAAAGTAAGTGCAGGTTAAAATGTTTTATTACATAAAATCAAAATATGAACACTCATCTCTAATAATCATTTTAGTTACAATTTTTTAAGGTAAAATCTGAACAATTTATTACACTATCAATAAGTAATAATTGTTGGTTATAATTCTATTAAAATGTTTTTTATGGTTTGCTTTCTTTAAAAGGTTAACATATATTTTTTAGTCTCTTTTTTGTGAAATCCTTAAAAATATCCAAAAATTAGTTAAAAACACTGTGTCACATAATTCAATGCTGCTTATAAAAGACTCCAGAACTAAATAAACCTTACATAACAGTAAAAAAATGTAATGTGACAGACATGAAATCACAAAAAAAAATGCAAACTGAAGGAGGCTGAAAGAGATATAGTACCATAAAGATTAATTTATAGAATTGGATAAATTAGTAAAAAGTAGTATGCTGATCAAATTTAGCCTATAAAACAACTTCAATAATAAAACAATACACCTAAAGAACACCAGGAAACAGGCACAAAAATCAGAAGAAGATAATTTTTTAAAATCACTGAACATTATAATCAAAAGGTTTTTTTGGAAAAAAGAGCTGTTCATTTTTTTTTTATTGCTTTAAGAATGAAATTACAAAATGAAACAGTCAAGGTTTTTTTTATCATCATTAATTGTTTCACATCTGCTTATAGCAGCTAAAGATAAAATGTCTGAATGTAATAAAGAAATAAATAGGAAAAAAAACTAAGTCAGTGTGCAGTAAGATTCTTTTTCAGGGTTCAGTATTATTTTCCTTTCCAGTGACTTTCTAATTTGGTACTTGGAGGTGTTTTTCACTGAATGCAACAAAACATTGTAAGCTGAAAGGGTCTGCAGTTCAATTGGGTAAGTGATGCTAATCATTATTATGTGTTCTCTGTGGAATAAAATTAACTTCATCCATCAATATAGAATGTGTAAAATCTCTAATACTCACAGTCTTAATTTAAATATTTTAAATTTTGCAGCTAAACAAAGGAATTCAATATGAGTGAAACCATGAAAAATCTGATTCAACATGTAAGATTTCATGGAAAAAATTCATTTTTTTAAAAGAACTTGAGCTTTATGCACAGAAAACAAATGTGGAAATGAGATGTTTACAGTTAAATTACATTGGATGAATAAAATTGTAAATAGTATTTGGGGAGAATTGTGTTTATTGGCGGGATTTTTTTTATATGAGTTTCCAATTTTTTAAGTTGATTTCTCTTTGAATAATAGTCAAAATTTGAATAATGTTTTTTTTAAAAAGATTTTTCTGGTTTAAGACAGAATACAAAACAAAACTGGTGTTGGCATAAATTCAGAAAACATTTGACTGTGTGAGGAACCATAAGCATTTTTAGGAAATTATTTGTAATGAAGTTTATCCTAACTACCCAAACATATGTTCAAAAATAATAGTAAAAAGATTATAATAATATCAATAACAAAATCTGTTAGGAATTACTATTACAAAGAATGTTGAGAAACATTTTAAATTTTCAGCAAATTTATAAAAAAATTTAAAAAATAATTTATATACATTTTTAAATGTATATTTACATGAATTTTTAAAAATGATTAGGAGTTAAAAATCATAAAAGTAAGATTACAGACAAAACTTTTTAATATAATATAGAAGTAGTCATTGATAAAATAAAAATCAATGTGTATATTTCTATGTAACACCTCCCAAATATTCATAAAGATATTCTACTATGGCTTATAGTCAGTTGCTGAAACTCAATTAACTGTTTAACACCAGCAATTAAGAGGTGGTTCCATGCTCCTAAAAACCTCCTGATCCGAGGCCTTGCTGTTGGACATAGTTTATCGTCTTACCCAGAACACAGATGTAGTTTATTGTCATACCCAGGACAGTGACCTGCATAGTGTTGCATGCTTTTATCACATCCATATGTAACACAAACATTAACAAGATTTAATAATGATGCAAATACATCCATTGTACCTGTTTGCAAAGTTCTGTTGTGTGATTTAGTGTGTCGGACAAAAGGTAGGAAATGATGAAAAGCTTTTGTATTTAATTCTCATTTCCAGTTTGTATATTTACACAAAATGGTCTCTTATTAGAACATGTCAGAAACTAAACTTTTGATTATAAAACTTTTATGAACTTACAAAAAAAAGTGGCTGAAGTGTTTTTTTTTTCCCCAGCTTATTAATGAATTCAAACCAGAAGACTATTATGTGTGTGTATAACCATGGAAGTGCACAGACAAATATCTGTATTTCTTGAGACTTGAACAGTATGTCTTTATGTAATCAATTTCAGGTAATGATGAAATATTTTTATTCAGGTTTCATGCTGAGGACATAAAAATTGAAAGGAGGTGTCAAGACAACAATCTGACTATCATCAAAATTAATTCTTTTCACTTCATCAGTCTTCAGTGACCACTGTGCTCTTCTACCCTTCTTATATATATTATCACATTATGAACCTTTTAAACAACCCATTGTATATTGTGTCATAATGACAGAAAGCTAAAACACACTAGATTTAGATTAAAACCAACCTTTCTGCTTAATTAAAAGACTGATTTATCACCTTTAACATGGAGCAGTAACATTCTACACTCAAACACCTAATATCTGCAAAATAGCATTATGCAGTCTCCTCACATACATATGAGAAAATTTATAAGTTCACAATAGATGAAGGTGAAAATATGTGAAAACATTAAATCCTAGAGTTAAAGAACATAAAATAAACATAATCTAAGCTGCAACCATAGCTGACTAATCAACTAAGAGAATCAAGATATGCTTGTTTTTTTACAGTACACAGAAGTGGTTTTTCTCAGACTACTTGACTGGCACTGTCTGCAGGAATCTTTGATATTCAAATTTACAACTATTTTGATATTTTGACTGATTTCAACCCAACTGATAATGACCGACTGACAAATTAAGTTTTACAAAGAATCATTTTAGAGACACTTTCATGGTAATACACATATATAAAACATGTGTATCTCTATCTCTTTCTCTCTCTCTCTCTATATATATATATATATATATATACACACACACACACACACACATGCGCGTGCACGCACACACACATGATGTGCCAAAAGTTATAAGATAGCAATATGTAGACCCCAGTTATTAACCAGGCACCATGCAGGCTGATGGTAGTTCCATAATAATGTGGGACATGTTCATGACATGGGTTGGATGCATTGGTAACTACTACACTTCTTCAAGTGGCTTGTTTCAATAATGATTAGTATTCTACTCTATCTGCTTAATTATATTAAATAATTAGAGGAATATAGAGTTTAATGATAAATGCAGTATTAGGTTGTTACATATATTCATTTTTTCTGATGTTCTGCAAATGATCTCAAAGAATAATCGATCTAACCAATGCCTTTATCCACTGCGTTATGTGTCCTTGAGGACATCTGGGTATGAATTTCTGGGTATTATAAACCTAATGTTTTCAGCAACCATTTTTTTGCAATATGAGCACTGGTAAAAAATGGTTGCTGAAAACATTAGGTTTATAATACCCAGAAATTCATACTCAGATGTCCTCAAGGACACATGACACAGTGGCAGTGACAGACCCAAACAGACTAGTGACAGACAGTGTGAGTTCAATACCCGGTTAAGGCAGTGGAGAACTTTCAGAGGGAAAATTAGCAGAAGATAACTGATAACTGACATCCATCAAACATGGCACGTGGAACTAGAACAGTCTACCCCAGGGATCGAAATAAAGGGTTCAGTTCGAAATTCCAACCACCTGAAGGCCGGAGCGTACAACGGCCGAAACGTTGTGACAAATATGGCGACAAAGATGAGGACAATAGTCCGACTAATGTAAATACTGAAAAATAAATTCAAATTGTTATTCCTATAAAGACCAGATACAGATAACAAAATCAACCAGATGCTTGTAGAATCATCTTTTTTATCTCACTTAGACTTTGGATGCAATTACTTTCAATGTCATTACATAACAGTATCATTTAGCAAAAGCCATATTCTTTTATTGCTGACTGCTTGTTAAAGATCTTCAACCAACAGTTACTGCATTTGGAGCATTCAGCCTTACCATATACCACCTGCCAGCCATACTTTCTACATCACTGAGCCACACAAAAGATGAAACTGTTCCTTACAATAATCAACAGCTGTTTGAATTGTATGTCATCATAAATGTAGATTCACACACATAATATTTACTGATTTGGCTTTGTCACTAAAGAGCACTTGTTATTTGACTAACCAACATTATCAATATATTTTTTTGTCATGTAAATATAGTAAGTAAATATTTGTGCAAAACCTTCATTTTTCCTTAGCTGAAAGTAAAAGAACATCTCTTCAGTGAATCACACATTTGAAGATAAAGATGTATTTAAAAAGGGATTTTTATCTGAGGGGATAGCCTTTATGGAAGGAAATTACTATACTCTGCTTTTGTGTTTCATATTGCTTTACATGTAATGGACATTTAATATGCAAAGTGCTTTGATAATAAAATTAAATGATAAATTGATTTGCGTGTGTCTCAAATTAGTTTAAATATCTGTAACATTTTCATAATCAGCATTTCTTGTGCAACCTCAAGTAACAGAAATAAGAAATTTAGAAAATAGCAGAATCAACCATTTGGCAGAAAATGAAAGAATAATCATAAAATCAACAATAAAATATTAATTGATCTTGCTGATTTTATATAAAATCTCAAAAAGCAATTTTGAAAAATAGAATGGAAATGTTATAAATTTTGGTCAAAGAAAAATATGCATTTCTACATATATTCAAACAAACACAAAATAACCAAAAATTATTCAGAGCTAGTCATACTATATAATTTGAGTAGCTTGAAATTGTCAAAGTTGTGGAAACAATTTTAAATTCTAATTAAAAGAATTATATTGTTTATGTTGCTTATATAGGAAAATAAACATTTTCCAATATAAGCAACATAAACAATATAATTCTTTTAATCTTCTTGTTTGAACTATACTGGTATTTTAAAATATTAACTGCAATTTCAACTGAACTTTTTTTTTTTTACTAAAACTTATAAAATTGTTAATTTCAAGCACAAATATAAGAGCCAAATAAATTAATTTAAAATCTCATTGCCAAGCAATTTTTTTTATTATGGCATTTTTGTATTGTAGATTTAAAAAAAAATATCAATTTTAACTTAGAATAATAAAGTTTATCACATCAGGAATAAACTAAGTAAAGATATAGTTTTGAAAAAAAAAAATGATTTTAATCTCTTAAGTATTAATTTTGTTTGCTAACTTTGAGTCATTACTTAGCCTCTTTCCATTATTAGTTTCAATAACAATTTACTGCATTTTCTGATTTTAATTTCTTCATTAACAGATAAGCTTTCCAAAATATATATATTTTACTGATATTAGTTTATAGTTATTTTTGCACTTTTCCTTTGCAAGCATTTAATGAATTAGGTTAATCTTTGTGAACTCAAGTAAGATAATTATCATTAGTTGATAGTATTATTATAGAGAGAGTAGAATAGTAACCATTATTGAAACAAACCACAGAGAAAAGATGAATAATTATCTCTCAGGTACACAAACACACTTAGTCACTATAAATAAAATGCAAAATTTTTCAATAATAAATTTTCAGTACTGCAATTTTGTTTTATCCCAAAGAAAATTTTAAAGCATATAATTAGGTCTAGAAATAAATTTTCCTTGCTGTAACAAACTTTCAACGATAACACATTTTAAATAGAGTTATAATGCATAATCATTTTAATGGATTTTATGAAATTTACCTACAAATTTACCTACAAATGAAAATTATTGCTTCTTTCTTTAAATATTCATAAAATATATCCTTCCTTTCATCAGTCTGATTTATGATATTCAGAAAATGTGGCAGAGTTAAGCCATTTTGGAAATTTTTGTTTTACTCTTTTTATATGATAAATAAATTCTGGTTTTGAATAAATACATACATCAATAAAATCTATCAATTGATAATAGTTTTCAAGAAAACTTAATTTGAAGGAATAGATGTAAAAAAGAAGGCCATCATATAAAAATGTGTATCTGCAACAATTTATAACAAAGAAATATTGACAAAGGAACAAAGAAAATCTGAATATAACAAAACAATTATCCTGAAAAATTTTTATAAAATGTTATTAATATTATGAATAATTATTATTCAAGACATTTTATCTTTTTAACTGCGTGGACATTTTATTTTTTTAACTGCATGGATAATATATGTTTCTATAACAAGCCAATTCAATTTCCTCCTTGCTAAATAGCTATGTAGAAAACTTGATTTACAAAACAAGGAACTCATTTCCTATAAAGAATATAAATAAACTTGATGCTAGCAAGTTTTGATATATATAGAAGAGCAATAATTGAAAAGAAATTATTTCAAGACCTTTAATTTTAGATGTATCTGACATAATGTTATCCTTAACCTATTAACTATAGCAGAAATGTGTTATTCTCAGATAAACCATAAAACCTCAATGACAAAAATTCTTGCCATACACAATGAATTAAATATGCACCATAAGTCACTCTTTAGATACTATATTTGAAAAATAATCCGAATAATGTTATTATCTGATATGATTTATGGTTTAGAAAACAGGGTTAAATGATGATGATGATGATTATAATAAACATTAAAATCAAATTGATTCTCATACTAAGTAGTACTGAAAGTGTTATTTACAGTATTTATATTCAGACTATTATCCTCATCTTGTTGCTATCACAATGTTTTGGCTGTTGTACACTCACCAGCCTTTCTTAAGGGGCATAACAATCTGGGATTCAGGGAATTCTAAACTGAACACTTTATTTAATCTATGGGGGTAGACTGATCTCATTCTCCTACTCATGTCTAGGAATATCTGTTCTTATTTTTAATACTAGTCATTTATTGCTTACCTGCTTCTGCTGAGACCAAATACACACTGCCTGGTCCAGGGATTGCATTCACGATCACTGTCACCAAATTCGGGAAGGGAAGGCCAGTGGGTACAAGGGCCGAAATATTGTGTCAACAATAACAAAATTAAATAATAATCTGAATATAAATAGTGTAAATAATGATAGAAATTTAGACAGAAACTAAAAGTGTTGTTATCTTTTCACAACAGTCCATAGTAATCTGACAATTTCCCAGTCTAAAATGAAGCATGCAACTACTCCATCTTATGGTTGAATATGTGCACTCATTACTATGGATTTCCTCAGGATGAACAAAAATGTAATTGAAACAAAAAGAATAGGCTTTTCTTTTTATTGCATGTGAAAGTCTATATATATATATATATATATATATATATATATATGCACACAAAAAATTGAGGCACAGTCTCACAGAACAACATAGAGAGTTATGCAAAAATTGTACAAAAATATGTATAATAAAGCATGAAAGAAATAGAAGTATGTGTGATAAGGATTAATTTAAGAATGAGGAAAATGGTACTTCTGGCAATTAGTTTGAAAAGAAAGTTTCACAAAAAAGAAGAGGAAAATGTGGCATTTTCTGATGGTATGGAGTGATTTTACCAATGTGTAGTTATTATGTCTGTTGCTGGCAGCCAGCCAACATCAGATAATTATCAACTGTCCATTATGACTTGAGGCTAATAATTAAATAATGTCTAACAAAGCACATAACAACATAGTTAACATTCCAACCAATTGCTGTATAAAAAAGCATGTTTTCATTATCATATAGCATGATAGCAGCATCATACAACAAAGAGATGAGAATGAACATAAAAAAAATCTAAGAAAACATAACATCTATCCTAATATAATATATCCTTCTAAGGATAAATGAAAAAATATATGACAAAAAACTTTATATCACACAGATGTTTATAGCTATCTCAACTGATAAGATTATGTTTAGTGAGGTACTATAGAGTCAATCAAAATGGACATTTCATAGGTTGTTTGCATGAGTGTGAATATTCTCAGAAGTAAAAAATATTGTAATAATGTAAAAGGATTTAAGATTCCTCATTTTTTTAAATTTATCAATCTATTAGATTTCTTAAATTAGTTCTGGATTCATTATTAAGGTTATATTAAGGTTTTAACTTTTAAACTCTCTCTTTCAACCAAATTTAAGATAAAATAAATCATAATAATACATAGAATATAAGAGAAAATAGATATTCTCAGAAAATATATATTGTAAGCAATTAAAACATTTAAATGCAACAAGATAGTTCATTTTAATTATATTCTATTAATAATATTAATTATGTGAATTAACTTTTCTTAGTTTATTGATATCAGACATTAGAATATTTTAGACTTGCAATGAATTTGTTTTAAAAATATTAAAAAAAAATTTACAGATGGACAAATTAAAAATGAATAATTTAAGTACAGGAAAAAAGTGCTCACAATATTTAATTAACTCAGATTAAACCAAATCCCTCTTAATTGAATATAAACTAAAGAGTCCCAACAAATTCAACAATCAAGTCGTTGGTGACCAAAATATAAGAAAAGTAGGTCAGATGCAGTTAAAATATAGTTACTAGTAGATAATACAAGCACTCTTTTAATAAAAATAGACTAACACATTTCTGAAAGAGCGAAACAGAGGGAGAAATAAAGGTGATGACACCTGTACCATAAAGAATAAGGTGAACACAGATTTGTATGCAGCAACAGACACATCCTTGAGAGCATGAGGCCATAAATGTTTAGAGCTTTGACACAGTAGGCCACTAATATGTCATCTAAAGCAAAAGGTTTGTAGACAGGCTACTACAGGTTTTGATATTCTGAGAAATCAACATGAAGCCATAAACAGATCTAATCATATGGTGAAGTCATCAAAAAATAAAGATATCTTTGAAATGATTTTATGATCATCTTTGATGTCAAAAGAAGCCACCAAAATTTCTGATCCTTACATTTTTCTCTTGCTCTGTATTATGGAGAAATGAAAGCTGATTATTTGGAAAGTATCTCTAAAAAAAAAAAAAAAAAAAAAAAAAAAAAAAACTCATTAGGCCATAACAAAAGGTTATATTCTGAAATATTATTTACTGTATGGAAAGAGCACAAAAAATGGTGGCTTGATCCAGTTTCAAAAAGATTGATGGTAAAGATAAAAAGAATTGATGGATAATGTGATCACACCATTATACACTATGTCAGATTTTCTTAAGCAAGTCAATATTTTCACAATAAAACTGGTATTAACCAACTGAAGTTGATAAAATTTTTCAGAATATATACTGAAAAAAAGAAACTGAAAGTTATGTAGCATACTCAGTCAGTCAGTTATGTGCCATACATGATACATGCTTAAGCGATTATGTATCTTTTGATACATGACTGATGAGGCAGATTTTTTCCCACAGTAGGTTGCCATTCCTTACTGTGGGAGACCAGTTGCCATCCAAGGCTATAGAATCAGGTTTGTTCTGCTAAATACCCATAGCTGGGTGGGGGGAGGAGGAGAAGAGGAGGATTCATACCTTTCCCAAGGGTATTAGCACGTAAATGAATGTAATGGATGTGACTGGAAAGTCAGTCAGTCAGTTATATGCCATGCATGATACATGCTTAAGCGATTATGTACCTTTTGATACATGACTGACGAGGTAGATTTTTTCCCGCAGTAGGCTGCCACTTCTGTTTGTGGTAGGCCAGTTACCATCCAAGGCTATAGAACTGGTCTGTCATTCTATTTACCCATAGCTGGAGGGAGAAGAAGAGGATTCATAACTTTCCCAAGGGTATTAGCATATAAGTGAATGTAATGGATTCAACTAGACTTTGAACTCAGCTCTCCGATTTCTCAATCCAAGCCACTATCTATTATTCCACACTGCCTCCTTTAATGATACCATATGAATTTCAGTTTCTTTTTATTAGAACTATGTACAAGAATTTATTTCATAGTATGAGATTTTATTATGCAAATTGAGGGTTATTCATCATACTGTAAATAAATATATATATACATAGTTATTGATATTTTTTAATTTCACATATATAAAGATTGCTAAGGGTCAAAAGAAATATATAATTTCATAATATAAACAACATATTGTAAAGTTATTGTGTGTTGGGAATACAATATTTGAAATTGTGAAAAAGTTGAGAATAGATTCAAAGAGAAAAATGAAAAGATTAGCAAGTAGATGAAAAAAAACCAGTTCTTAACAATGTTGCTAAAATAAATTTGAGAAAAAGTAAAAGAGTAAATAATAAAGAAAAGTAGATTGACTATCAAGAAAACATTTGTGGGAGCTTGTGTTGCAAATGTAAACAGAAAGAAAAGATGAAAAATATTAAGAGTTTCAACTAAAGACCTGAAAACAACCAAATTAGTACTTTTAAGTAAATATCGCAAAGAGAAATGTGTCAGTTGAACAAAGAGATACATGAAAAGTGATTTCTCAACAGTAATTTTTAATATGAACATAAATCTACATTGCATACACCCCATGACTTGGACAGAGATTGGGTCCTTTATGTAAATCGACAATCAACATAAATTAGAATGGTGGGGAGGTGGAGTATTGTTTTCAGCTAATATTGCAGGCAGTTCCCTTCAAAGTTGATGATAATATCAAGATAAATGCAGAGAATTATTGTAAGTTCTTGGACAAAATATTTTTTGAGTGGTATGGGCTACAACCAAGAAGGTTTACATTAAAGAGTAAGATAATAATAATCTTTCACTTTTTGCAAAGCTGACTACTATCTACCATGTCAAAAATTATACCAAATTAATGAAATGACCATCAGACTCTCCAGATTAAGTTTTCTATTGGATTAATATCCAATAGAAAACTTGTGATCTGTCATTAAAAGAGATGTTTATTTATAAATAAAAAATATTATACTTAATGCGTTTGTATAATATTTAATATCATTTGTCAAGATGTAAAAACTAGTGTTGCTTATAAGCTTATTTGGTGCCTTTGAAAATTTTCAATGTAAATACAAATCATTCTTTCTTTAAGCTATAAATATTAGATGCAGAGGTATTTTTATCTTGGAAAAAAAAATTAAATTTAACAGTAAAGTTATTGCTAAGTAGAATAAGAAAATGTTTGGTTTTTATAGAAAGATACTCCTAGTCTTATTCTATCAGCAATGACTAAATATCTAAGAATGTTACAGAATGTTATTATCAATGGTTGAAAGGTTTCTATCTAAAGTTAAGATAGTGTGTGTGTATAAAAGACCAATTTTGAAGTTTTGCCAATATTTTCTATCTTAACATTTTTCTCCTACATCTCTGTTGTATATGTCCCTAGGATAATTTTTCAATTTTATTTTTCTTTTACAAACAGTAGGTGGTGGTGGTCGAAATTTGTCTGCCTTGTGAGTTTGTAGTCCATTTACATATTCTGTTACCCAGAATGTATTCAATATTGAATTTAGATAGATACATTATATTTTACGATTATATATTTAGGAAAAAGTTAATAATATTCAACTGATATATTGCTTTTTAATATTTTAACATTATTTGAATTTATAATTGTATATATTTAATTCTGGAGTCATTGGAAAACTAATGTATCAAAAAGGAGTATTTAGGTGTTAGTTTTGATTGGGGAGTAATCTGGAATAATGGATTGAGGAATTGGAGAGTTGAGTTTGAATTCCAGTTGAGTTCATTACATTTGCTTATGGGCTTATTATCCTTGGAAAAGATATGAATCCATCTCTTCTCCACCCAGTCATAGGTAAATAGCAGGACAGACTAGGTTCTATAGCATTGGTATAATAGGAAAACTCTGAATTCAAAACTGTATGTAGCCTTGGTGAAGCATATACTATGCAGCTAAGGAAAAGATCATTCACATGGACTTGTTGATCATCCCAACTATGGTCAATCCCCTTTTTTTATTCAACTATCAGTGTATCAAATTTTGAGAAATATTTGGATGATTTTTAAAGTGTAGATTATATAGCAGGAAATATGGTATATATATATATATATATATATATATATATATATATATGAGAGGAAAAGAGAGAAATCATTTGTCCCTTAAATAATCAAAATGTTGCAATGAAAACTTAAATTTTGAAACTATGAAGGAGGATAAAAACAAAATAAAGCTACTGTTTGTGTATTCCTTTTGATCAACACATTGTCTTAAAGCATAAAGATAGAAGTAGTAATAAAATAAAACAAGAGTGATTTATGGAGCTTAGTATATAAGATGGCCTGGTATCTTTTCCAAACAGAAGATAGATTTCACTACAAATCACGCAAACTGACTGCTAGTAACGCCCTGCTGTGAAATAACTTAGGTTTTAAAAGTTGCGACATAATTATAGAACAGAAAAGTAAAACAAGAAAATTAAATATTTTAAGTTTAATGCTTATTTGTCAAAAATAATAGGTGATAAAAATAATCTGCCTGATGAAATATGTTTTTCATGTTTAAAAAATTGTCTTTTTTTGTTATTAATCTAAGCGTCATCATCCACAAAAAGAATTATTTGTTGAAAGATTTAAGAGCTAAATAATGCAACAGATTTTGTTATCTATTTGATTAGTTCTAACGGAATATTTAACAAAAATACATTTTAATAATGATAACTTGTGATATATCTTAAGAGAAACAAAAAAACATGTATATCCCTACATGCATATAAAAGCAAAAAACGAAAAGTATATATATCCAAAAATTATATCTAAATAAAAAGAACATAAAATTTTACATGTTCAAATGAACCTAATTGCAATGACATTACAAGGGTTTCTCTTAAGGTTCATAAAAAATATAAGAAATCAATTATTCTGTATGTGCATTTATTATAAATATAAATCGAAGTAAAAGACAATATAGTAAAATGCAAAATCTAAAAGAAACATTAAACACATGAAAAATAAATGACATACAATAAAACGTTCAAAAATAGTTCTTCATCTTCAGAGAAAAGATTGAAAAGGTTTTACCAAAAAATTGTTATTTTTACTATTTGTACAATACTTTCATTTTAATTTAAAGTGTTTACATTAAATCTCTTTAAATGTTATATTACAGATCTTTTGTTTATAACTCACTTGGCATTTGAAGTATTCATTTAAATTCCATTTTAGTACAATAATCAAATGAATCTATTTTTTGTCCTTTCATGATTGTTCTGTGTAATATTGTTTCTTCAGCAATAATTAAACAATTATGATAATGATTTTAATATTTAACTGCAATATTTTATTTCAATTAAGGTAAGTTGAAATAAAGTAATTGTTTTATAAAGTTCTGAGAACAGTTTTCATTATTCTAAATATTATTTGAACTATTGTCTTCATCTTCATTGTTTTTAATACAATGTTTTTGCCAACATATTCTTTGGTTTTCTAACTTATGTGCTTGCAGTCCATTTGTAATTTCTGATACCCAGGGTGTGTTCTTTGTTTCAATATTGAATTTAGATGAACAGGTACATTTGACCTGTTATATGAATGATATACACATTATTTGGTTTTCCTCAGGTGATTATTTTACCTGGTATTTACGATTAGTACTTTTCAGATTTTAATGTGAACATATTCCAACAGAATCATGTTCCTTGGAGTTAATGTAGAACTTGGAATTAAAAAATTGCAAATGATTTATCCTTTAGTAATGGAAGGACTAACAGTACCCATTGACATGAATTTAAAATTGTGTCACTGAGGATGGACTTATTGAATCATGTCATGGAAAGTACTGTATACTTGTTATGTCGATCTCACAGCAGCATATGACCACATCAACAGAGATTTCCTGGTGCTACTATAGTATATCTATTGAGGCATTTGCAACTTACTATAAGTGACAATGCACTCATAATTGCTGGAAATACTCAGGAAAAACGATGACCTGTTAACTGTTTTTTTTAAGTGATATCAAATCAGTTTACAAACATTAAAATAACTATTTGAAGTTTTTTTTTTTTTTAATTTTTTGTATAAAAATTATTTTTAATGATTTTTAATATATAACCAGTTTGCTGTTCAGTGCCCTTTAACCCTAACCCTAACATATTTCATACTTCCAACAGTTGGTACATAACATACCATAGTAGAAAATGAATAGTAGATATCATACAATAGTAGCACTGATTTCCTCTTCCTATCTATCAGCAATCATCTTTCAAGCTCTGACTCCATTGAATATCTTGATCTGATAGAGAGACAATATTGGTCCACAAAGTCATATATATCTGGTGAAGACCCAAACATGAAATCATTTCAAATCTCATCAAGAATACAACAAGGAGGAAATGCGAGTCCAAATCTATTTAATCTCTTCATAGATTATGCTTTGCATGTACGCAATCACAGATGTGAATAGGTGGGCATTGATTATTGAAGCATTCCAGACTAGATACCAAATATACAAATAGAAAACAGTGTTTATGTTAGCCCTTCAGGAGACAGTGTAATGATAACAAGAGGGGTTATGCAGGGACTTCAGATAAACCTTTCCAAAACAGAAACTATAGAATTGAAATGAAGCAGTGAGGGCACATAACCTGAACTCATCATAAAAAATCTAAATGTGGAATTAATAAATACTAAACAATTCAAATGCCTTGGTGTATGGATCAGTTATAATAAATTTAGTATAGCAGATAAGGAATTTGAACATAGAATAATTTTGTTCAACAATGTATGATGCTACAAAGTCAAAACATTAATATAAAAACTTTAGTTATGTTCTTGTCAGATGGAGAATCTCATATGGATGTCATGCATGGTATCCAATTTGTTTAAAAATGTCTCAATTGTCAACTATATAAAACTGTTTTCTTGGATCAATGATTAAAAATGGTTTCAAGAAAATGAAACCTGTGTGTCTTGAAGGAGACTGTTTTTTGTCAGATCTTGTAGACTGGTGCTACAGAATCACGAACAAAGAATTTTATCAAATAACAGAAATCAGATCACTTAACAGTCAACTTGAGAAACCTATTTTCCTGAAAAAACTGTTTTAAGATAATTTTTATAAATTTCACCCAACAGTAACATTGTTTGGTCAATGAATGCAAAATGTTTCCTTATAAAGGAGCTGCTAATCTTAACATTGTTGTTAAATGCTATAATTAGTTTCTCTGAGACATGCTTTTCATATGGTGTTAAAATTTACACTGTGTTTGCATTTATGTATTGACAAACTCATGAATACAGCTTATTCCACTGGAAGCAGTTTGCTACTTTTTCTTTAAATATCTGATCTACTAAGCCTGATTTGGTTGACTGGCCTTCAATAATGGATTCCCAATGCTTTACAATTCTGATTTTTAGAACACAGCTTTTGTGATTTCATTATATTCTTTAACACTATTGCATAGGATGTTATATATGCAGCTTCTCCTATTTTTCCAGTGGGAGATTGACATTTTTTTTAAGAATGTTGCATAATGAAAGGTTACAAACCTGATATTATATTGATTGGATCATTTGGATCTTTTTGTTGACCTTTTGTGTGTTGGGTAAGGATACTCTTATTTTTCAGTTGTTGTCTCCAGAGACTTTTAAAATATTTTTTTTTATTTTGAATTTATGTGTGTTGTTGAGCAAATGTTTTTTGAAGTTGTCTTTTTTTTTTTTTTTAGTCAGTGTTTTTTCATGTTATTTCTCTTGCTGTTTATTGCAACTATCAAATCATTCTACAACTATTAAATAAGCTTTGTTTTTGACACACTGTTACAGCCAATACATTCTTTAGTTTTGCTCAAGTCAATATTGCATTTCATCTTTACAAATCAGTTCATGCTTTTTTCTTCCACTTTTTCATTTTTCATTTAATCCAGAATATCCCATTCCAACAGAATCATGTGTCAAAGTGTTTTATTCATGAAATAATAAAATGAAAATAAAATTATAAAAACTAAAAAAAAAAATTAAAACTAATTCTTTTTATTCAAACATTGCTTTTCATATCATTTTTATAATGTTGATTTGTTACAATACATTTCCTTTTAAAATAAGAACTCACTTTTAGCTCAGAACAAAATTCTCTTTTTTGAACTATTTTCTAATTCTGTAGTAATTTTCAAATGAATAATGTTATATCAAAATATTCTTTAAATGATTTGAGCTCCTACCTGAATCATAACCAAAATGTTCTTAGTTCCAAAATACATTAGCTAATTAAATTTTAATTAAACTACTTATTCTTGATTTGCTTGGAGATTATTCCCAAATTATTATTTCAATTAAATAATAACCACAAAAAACATTGTTTATTTTTTTCTCTCTATTTTCAGTCATTGATCTCAAAACAGTTGTCTTTGTGTCACATTTGTTGCTGCACATTGTCTTCATTACACAAGATACAATCAAGATATAAATCACCTTCTTCTTGTCTAGAATGTAACTATTTTATTCTTTCTGTCTTTTACAAAAGAAAAGAAAGTTAAAAAAAAATACAAGAAAATATTAGTTGAAAACAGCAAATGTCAAGTGGCAAAGTCACTGCTGATAATCTGAATTGAAAGCAAATCAATATTTACTGAAAATTGAAACACCAACTATTGTGGTGTTAACACATGAGGATCAGTTTTGTTGTCTCAGAATTTGTTTTAAGTGATGATAGGATTAAGTTTTGAGAAACAAAGCCTAAGAGAATGTAAGTTACAACTTGCAACTACAAAGCTATTTTAAGGCTTAGCTTACTATTGCATTTATAGCTCACTTGCAAGCAAATAATATATTTACAGAATTTAAAATTTTAGATAAAAACAGCATAATATTAAAACATTTCTTAAATATATGTATGCAATTTTATTGATGTGAAATAGAATAACTATACTTCTTACATTATTTTACTTGTACACTAATCTTATTTATTATTAATTAAGAAGTTCAGTATTAAGCTTATAAGAAAAGTAAATTAACAAAGTATATCATACCTATTTTATTGATGTTAAGCTCAAATATCATAGGAATTTTCTTTGTAATACTCAGGATTTGAAATTATACAGATAAATATGATTGCAAAAAAGTATTAGTACCAGATAGATGCCTTATGTGAGTGTAAAACAAAACACATTAATTTGAACTAGTTTTATTGTTTTGTTTTGTCTTGTGGCATATCAATCTCAATTTAATGCCAACAAGATTTTTATTGATGGTAATATTTTTCCAAAAAAAGTATTGCTGGTATTAAAACCTATTTTTATACTTTCACAGTGTTTTGACCCCAGTTTAGGGGTTAACTATTTGCCCATAGCTCGAACTCTAACAAGTGCTACCACCCCAGGTCAGGGTGAACTTGGGGACACCAGCAATTAAGAGGTGGTTCCACACTCCTCAAAACCTCTTGATCAGAGGCCTTGCTGTCATATATAGTTTACCATTTTATCAAGTAGTTTACTTTGGCTTGGAGACTGTCTTCAATACTTTGGTGTAAATAATGGATTTTTTTTAGGTGCAGATATAATTCTACAGACAGTATCTTTGTGGAGATTAATTTATTCATCTCTAATTATATTTTTACTTTTTTTTTATTAACCATTTCTGAATAACAAAATCTCTTGTTTTAAATAATATTTCATTAAAAATATTTTTTAAGAATTTTGTCATTAGTCAATGAAATGCCTGACAATTTACTACTGTTATCCATATATGGTAGAGGAACTTCATATAATGATCATGAATTTTATAAATAACTATTTTAGAAAAAGATAAGCCTGGACATTTCTGGAAATATTTAATTTTATTGTATGGTACAAATTAGCTAAGAATATCAAAATAATTGTGAAAATAAAATTAACAGAAAAGTTTACCATTAAGGAATTAAATCTGATTGGATGATGTTTCATTGTTTCTACATTAAACATCCTTTGCATACACAGAATATAAACAAGTATGGCAACAACAAAGTGGAAGTCAAATGCTGGCACACTAATTAATCTACTGACTAATGTGAACCAGCTTAATCTTTTACTTCTCTTAGTTTATATTAATATACAGTAATTAAGAACATAAAATGATCACAAAGTCAATCGGATTAAGAAAAACTAAGTAATTATACAAATGACGACAGGTTTTAATAAATTCCAAGATTACAGAAATTAGCAGTTCATTACCATCTTATGTTTTAAAATATTTTTCCATTCTTCAACCCATGCATTCTAAATATCAGAATGGTTGATAAAGATCTATATACTGGATAAAAGTTGAGAATTAAAAGTACATCATTTAATTTCTTTTTATTTCTTACACTTTGCTTGACTAGCAGCAGCAAGATAACTGATTCTGGTCAATAGCTGTTTCAAGAATCAATACATTCTTTTGATAAGCTTCAACATAATTTGAAACATCAAGTCCAGTAATAAACTCTTTAGTAAATTTAATAGCTTAAGTACTGTATATAATCCTATTGCAATATACCTTTGATTCAATCTTTTAGTCAATCAATCATATACATAATGAAAAGAAAGATCATGTAAATTTAAAAGAAAAGTTACTTGGAATTGGTCAAATTAGGGTCTTGAGCATCATCAGCAGACATTAAAAACTCTAATGATAGATTGTTGCATCCATTCAAAGTATTCTGAGTATGATACCAATAAACACCAATATATTAACAAAACTATTACTGAATCTTGTTTTTTTACTGAAATATTGATCAACTACAAGCATTTCTTTTGGAGCAACATTCATTGTCTACATTTGAACCTTGATTGATAGACAAGATTTATACACCACTCCATAGTTTGTTCTTGATATAGTCTAATTAGTTGCATTGCATCAACATTTTACCTGACTTTTTCTTACTATTAAAATAAAGTTCTACTTCACTATGATGAATTTTACTGCAAGACAAAAGATGATGCATGGTATCAGCATACAGAAAAGTAAACACAAAAATAACTTGCTGACTTCCAACAGTAATGAAATTGGCAGAAATGTTATGCATTAATCAGCTTCAAAAATTAGAAGCAGGCATTTGATTAAAGTTAAAATACAGTATTTTGGCTTGGAGAACTAAAATGTTCAGTTAACTTGTCACTCATATCTTTCTTCACCATGAAAATACTTTAGCCTTGAGCTCATAAATATGAGCAAGAAGGAAGAGGAGTATTCATAGTGAACTCTGTTTTAGCTGATGGCAATTCAAGGTTTTATTAAAGCACTTTCTGACTTGCCTAGATTCATTTCATTCTAAGCTGATGAGTCTGGTTGTAGAGATGAAGCAACAACTATCCCTTCTTACTTAATGATCCACAAACTAAATTAATGCTTTTCACATTTGTTTTTAAAATAAAATTATGAAAATTCTTTCATAATTGCACAAACATTCCAAAATGAATTTGAATTAGTTTATTATTTTTCATTTTATATTTGTAATAAAATATCTAAAATATCTTTAAGTCTTGCACCCACTATGCACAGAACTTGGCATTAGCTATTCATGAATATTATCGAAATGTCACCTTTTAGAAATTGTTCTTAGTATTCATTCAATATAAACAACTTCCTTTTGTATGACAGTAAAGAAAATGAAAAAAAAATCAAGTTGTCAAATAAATAAGCTTTTAGCAAAATTCATCATTCATTTTGTGCATAGATAGATAGATGGTTACTTTAGTGATCCATCTATTTAAATAAAAGAATAGAACAAAAAATAATTTTATAACAGCAGTTTTGAAAGGAAACAATTTTATTTAATTTTTCATGCATCTAGCTTGTGACTAAAAATGTAATTCATTAAACAAAAAAAAAAATTCATGATACTTTTGAATTATATAGAATTCATAGGCAAGAGAAAATATTAGGTTGGTGCAAAAATAATGACGTAATAATGTCGTTTTTTGACGTTAAAAAATATGTCAAAAACGACATTATTACGTCATTATTTTTGCACCAACCTAATATAAACAAGCCAAATTTTGACCTGAAAAATTGGACATTTCTCCTCATGGCCAGGATATTTAAGTAGGTGTTTCCTCTGACAGATTGAGATGTTGGGGGTTGTAACACAAACTGTGCATGCTTATGCACTCACTGAAAAGCTTGGTTGCTGATTGAAAGGGGGTTATATGTTTGCCTTATTGCACATGGCACACATAAAAGAACAGATTACATATGCTTCTCTGAATGCAAAGAAAATTGTAGTTGAAAAATTTCTAAAATTGATATGATGTACCCACATTACATTTGGTAATAGAATGATGGCTGTTTCTACCAGCATATTATGCCTAGAATAAATAATTTTGTTGTTTTAAATGTTAGCCCATATTTCTAGTCAATTTTTCTAACCTGATTAACACAATGGAATAATATAATATGAAGAAAATCCACTAGCCATGATCAACAATGGGACTCCAAATAAGACCCTCACTCTATAATGATGAGATGATTTGTATTTGTTGAAAGCAAGGTACTACCTTCTCTAATTATGGTATGTTTGGTGCTGCAAAACACAGAACATTCAAATTAGAATACTGAAGAGTATAAAGTAGGTAGATACTGGTTCATTTTTACTCGTTATGGCCTGGGTACTCAACAAGAACATGTCAATATATTATTCTGCCATTCTCTTCATTTCTTCTTAGCATAACACAGAATAAAGACATTATTTTATTTTGGTGCTGTTGTATCTTTTCAGTATAAAGCTTTTTAGAGGATTTGAATTTCAAAATTCAAAACTACTCTATAAACATATATTTTGATCAAACTTTCACTCAAAGTTTCATCCAATTGCCTAATCATGATCAAAATGAACAGCATTCTAATATAAAAGATCAAATGTGTTGTATGTAAATTAATCAAATCATGAACACTGCCAAAATTAGAAGAACATTTGATTAAAAGGTTAGAAATCTAAAAATATATAACAAAAATTTTGATCTTAAATTATCAATTCTCAACACTTCATCTAATAAAATCTAGAGTAGGATCAATAAAAAATACAGTTAATCTTGCAAAAACATAACACTTTTATATAAAGAGAGCTGATAAGATCTTTCAAAAAAAAAAATCTGGTATTCAGTCATTTGGTCTAATTTTGTCAAGTGGTTCAGGCTGAGAAATTTTCAGTATTGTCTTATAATTTGTTACTTGAAAATGTAAATGATACTAATAAGTTACACAGGTTCTACTGCTATATAAATAGTGTTGAGTCATTAAATATTGGAAAGATCACATAGTTCATTCTGTTTTATTAACTGGCATAAATTTAATTTACTTAATTAAAAAATACTGTTTTTGATTGTGACAGCTGTCATATTAGTAAACATTTTTTTTTAAATTTGTCAAAATTAGCATATTTTTGTTTACTGATTCTAAAGCTGGAAATAAGCAAAAAAATCAATCAACATTTTCAGCAGATTATGCTTTTTTTTAACTGTAAGATAAAAATGATTATGTTAGTTTGGCTTGTGGCTTCTACATAAGTGAAAAAACAAACTTGGCAATATCTAAATGCTCCACTTTTCTTTAAAGAAATTGTGATGGGAAATGAAAAGTGAATATTTTACAAAAGTAGAGAATAAGAGAAAATTGTGACACATGCAAAATGAAGAGCAATTATGCCAAAGCCAATTCTTCATCCAAAGGTGACACTGTGTATATGGTGATAGAAAGATCTTTATTGTGAGCTCATTCTGAAGAAACAAAAAATTGTTTCAAATTAGCACAAACCCCAAATAGATTAATTAAAAGCAGCAGTCAGGGAAGACTCTGTTCAAAATATGTAATATTTCATTAAGATGGTGCTATGGTAATCAGGAAACTGTTACAGCAAAGTTTTCGCCATATTCAACAGATATTGCACCTATGAATTACCATTTATTAAAATTTATATAGAATTCTCTTAAGGAAAGAAAATTTCAATTTTCTGGAAGAGTGTACAAAGCATCTAGAGCAGTTGCTTCCTGAGAAAATAAAATGTTGGGGAAGGATGAAATTATGAAAGATGGTAGAAAATAAGGAAATGAAATTGTGAACTTATTTAAAGTTAATACTGAAAAGAAAATATGTTTCTTTTAATAAACCAAATGAAATCTTTGGACAGCATATTCATTTATTAATTTACAGTTTAGCAGAATTGGCAAGCCAAGTTCAAATTCCTGACTAGTCTATTGTGTTCACTTTCACACATATGCCCTTGGGAAAGGCATGAATTCATCAATTTTCCTTCCAGCTATAGGTTAAACAGTAAAACAGGCTGGACTCTCTAACCTTGGGTTAGCATCCAAAAGAACAAAAAAAGACTACTCTAAATTGAAAACCATGAAGAAGGTATGGCAAGAAATTAAATTTGTGGAGAACCATGACTGCCAGTGTCCCAAAAGGACATGAAATAAAAAATACAAACACATTATACACACACATGAAAATCTACAAATATATGCATATGTTTGAATAATAATTTCTCAAAGGCTTTAAAAAAATATGTATGATAGAAGAAAAATTGAGTGAAGCCGATAAAGTAGGAAAATTGTTTTATTTTTCTATTTTTGATTGATTTATAAATTCACTTCCAGATATTGATACTCTTGATCTTAGGAAATTGATGAATGCAATTTCTGCTAAATTTCTTTGGTAATGCCATATTAACTTTGTATATGCAATAATAGGTTTGCTTATTTTTTTAATAACAGTATTGAAATGATTGTTCTAGCAAATATTATTACAGTCAGCTCTATTTTTTACATTTTTTTCTTCCCTAGGAAAGCTAGATAATGTATCTGTCAAAATACTGTGAAAATGCCAACAAAAATAAGAATAAAATTTAGAATTTTAAAAAATTTAGATAAAAATGTAACCAAAGTAAAACATGTTGGAGAAAGAAAAATCACTTTAAAGCAAGTTAAACTATTAGTGATCATGGTGTTATTACAAAATTATTATGATCATGTTATATGAGTTCGTAGTGAATAAAGATATTTTTGTTACTTCATGAAGTTAGGTTTGAGATGCTGATGTTTTTCTATATTATTATAACATTATATTCTTACTAGTTGAATACTGATTTCTAAAACTGTCTTAAAAATAAGGTCAGTTATAGAGAAATAGTTTACTTGGATAAGCTGGCTTCTTTAACTAACCAACTGTAAGGGAAGTTATAATAAAGAGTGTTAAATACTGCTTCGCTAAGCAAGTGATACCTCCTTACTTTTCTTCCTGAGTCCATGATATTCTTAAACTTAAAGCCAACTAATGGTTCAACTGGACGTCTATTTTAAATGCCATCATTCTACAGGGAGCAAGACATTTTAGTTTTGATTTAGGCTTGTAATAATTTTGCTGCTGTTGTTGTTTTAAGATATTCCTTTTTACACTTGGAAGTAAGTATGAGATTTATTTTATTTCCTTTGGACTTGATATATTATTTTAACTTTTTCCTTGATTCTGTTTTACACTACAAAATTTATTTAAAAATACTATTATTTGTCACAAAGTTAAATTAATTTTTTTCTCTATATTGTTATTCATAGCAGCCAATAAATTGATAAAATGTGTAATTTGTTTTTTCTTTCTAAAAAGTATGTTGGATCTTAGTGTATCATTAAAAATATAAAATAGGAATAAATGGAATATTTTTATACTACAAAATTAATGAAAAAATCATTTATTAATAATGTTATTATATAAAGTTAATGTCATAATTAAATTTAATAAATTTAATCCAATATTCTAACCTTAACACTACTGCTAAACCCCACACTATTAAGAGAATTTTTTTCTAGGTAATTGTTCCATGCTCAGTATTGCCTATGGCCAATGACGCTCGACCACACAAGTTGACATCTTCACAGTAATCCATGTTAATTCAAACTGCCTACATTACTACAGCACATGATTGACTTAGCCTATGTAAGTGGTGTTTCATAAAACAAGTTCCAATGAAACAGTAATTCTCTAATCAGAAAAAATATATTTATGACAAACTAAGTCAGCCTAGCAATAATTACTTCATTTCAAAACAATAAAATAAAGTAAGTTACTTTCATGTTTATTTTATTTCATATCATATTTTTGTTCCCAAATTCATAGTTTTGTGTAAAGTGGATAATTAATTTAAAGATTAAAAAGCATATAACATTTTGTACACCCTTGTTAATAGGGTGCAAGGTAATGAATTCAAAGCTCCAACAAGTTATATACTAATTCTAATAAGAACTTACTAAAGAAAAAATGTAAAAAGATAAAGAGGATTAATTTTTTGATCCAAATCAGTTATGTTCTTAATCTCTACATTTTTCTTTGAATTTATTAATCTTACTACAGCAATGAACTACCACAAATCCAAACTGAAAATAAAATTAATTGCTTCTAGGGGAATGGGAAAATTTGAAATAGGTCTCTAATTCTGGCCATCAGTTGCATCATGAGTTGATCAGAAGGAAAGAATGCCATGCCTAACTTATATGAAAAACAAAACCAGTGACCATTTGTTTGGGCATTACACTGGATATTGGAGAAGTTAACTTGTAACTGATGGTAAATTCTAGTTCAATAATTGAGTTTTATTAATATTTTATTACTTTATAAAGATTCTAAAAATTGTCTGAAGCTGTTCTTTAATATAAATAAATAACTGGGCAAAGATAATTTACTATATAATAATCTGTATATATTACTCTTCAATATTCTTTCTCTGGGAAAATCAGTGGAGTAAAGGCTAGAAAAACTAACACAACAAGCAAGAAAAATGGCAATGAAGATAATTAAAATAAGTTGAAAATATGAATGTCATTTTTAGTATTTATAAGTGTAACATTTTTATGAGTAATATGAAAATTATAATTGTTTCTTCTCATAAGAGACATCAATTTTATAAATTCTACTTGATTAAAAAAACAAAAAAACAACAACTGGTTAAAATGTTAAAATTGTTATAAATCAACCTAGTGAAGGATAAAAATATACCAATTTTTTATTAGTTATCTCTCTTTAAAAAATAGACACCAAAGATGAATCAGGTTTGGCATTCATTTTAAGAAAATACAAAAACTAATTGGAGCAATCATTAGTTATCAACAAAAAAGATAATAATCAATAATGGAAATAGATATTTAAATAGTGTGGGAAGAAAAAAATGAGATAAGATTGAATTTCTTCAGCAGCTATGCAAGGCTGATGAAATTCAGAGATTGCAACAGACATGGTTTCCTAGGGCCATTAAGTGATCTATCAGCAGCTACATCAAAAAAAGAAAAGAAAATGGTATTAAGAGAGAGCAATTGGCTACTGCTGATTTCATACAGGCACCAAGTTCATTACTAACAAGGTCAGGAAAGTTAAATCTGTTGCTCATTGTATCGTAAATTTTTTTCAATGATCAAATTATTTTTACAAGGTGTAAAAGACTACAATATGGGTAATGCAGTCTTTAACACAATTGGCTATTTTCTGTAAGCCCAGAACTTAACAATTTAATTTGTCCCACAGTGCAATGCAATAAAACAATCAAGGTAAACTCCACCAGTAAGCAGAAAGATTTTGAAGATTAGTTAAGGGTCAAGTATTTTCTAAGAAAAAAGGTAAAAGCAAAGCTTGAAAACTTCACAAAGGAAAACTGGAAAGAGACTTAGTAATTATATAGATAAGAATCAGTTACGAAAACTTCAAAGTTTGAGCTAGAGCAAATTTGATTTAGATCACCAAATTCTAATGTGTTAAGACATTGATTATGTGAGTGCTTGAGTAAGATAAAATAACAATCAAACTAGCACATCTCAAGAATGGCAGCATCAAACCAGTTGGAATAATCTGTACTCAATCCTGTCTCTAAATGACAAAAAGTGTAAACAGTTTATAAAAGTTTGAAAGGACAGTGCTGCTGAGGATGTGGAAAATGTTCTTCACTGTTCATTCAAAAAAGAAAAATATTTCAATTCTTATTAAAGAAGACAACAAATATCTGCATTTATGAATATTTAATATTTAAAACATTGCAAATTTCAGTATATAAAAATATTATTCTGTAATGTTTTAGAGGATAATATAAGCAAATGTACAGAACATTTTTGGTTGTTTTGAAGCGTAACTCAAGAGGAAATAGTGTCTGTATTCTATCCTAAGATCTGCTTATTTCAAATTACTTCCACACATTCTTAGTTCAACATCGGCCACTTTATATGCTTTTATACAGCATGTTCCTTTAATTCTAGGAAGCAGCTGAACAAAGATAATCTACAAGAGAAACAATGGATTTAGCAGTTAATTTTATTTTATTCCAGTTGCAATTGAGTGTAAATTTAATGGTAATTGTATTCACAGGGTTTTAAAGTATACACACTCTTACATAGCAGTTATATAGATTTTAGATTTATTCCCATAGCTTCAAATATTAATTTTAGTTTCAAAACCTCAAGCTCTTTGAAGCATTTCCTCTATTCAATCATCTATTTGTTACTTGATAAGAAACTGTGATTCAAAGGGATTAAACATTTTGATTTACATATCCAAGACCAGGAAAGATTCAATATTCTCTGAATTATAAAGATTATAGAGATTAGAATTTTGCAGATACACAGATAAATATTATAAAACTTCTGAACAACATGACTAAATCAATGAAAAAAAATGCAGGATAAAATTTGGCAAGAAACTTTCAAACTGTTAAAAGCAGTTATAAAATCACTACACAGTAATAAGATCCCAGTTTTGCTAATTATTATTTAAATCAGCCCAAAAGTAATGGGTTTCTCTCATTACAAAATTTCATCAATCTTGAAAGAATTACAAAATGAGTTAAATATTTTAGAGTTGATATGAATATGAAAGTTGTGAATAAATGAGATTAAAACAATAGCATCATATTAGATTCCTCTATTTTCCTAATTACATTAAATATGAAAAATGAGATTCTACTGCCATAATCTGAGACAACAAGAGATATTCTACTGGAGAAATCAACAATATTATTCATTTAAGCATGAAAAACTTACTCTTAACTATAACCATAATAGAAAGATATCAATCAGAAGTAATTATTATTCTCCTATGTTTGCAAGATGCACTTGCCCAGGTTTTAGCAAATCCAGAGATAATTATCAATAATAATCCTCCAAAAGAATACTACCATATTCTAACAATTTATTCTAAATTCATTGTCCACCAAATCATTTTAAAGTCAATCCAGGATTTCAATGATACATGTTTCATTTTAGCTCAAATGTTTTAGCATCATTTATGACGAGCATAGCATGAACTGATGCAAAGAAACTATTTTTCTTAATTATTAAAATATATTTTTTATTAATATGCAAAATTTTGATTTGGTGATATATTCATTTACTTTTGAGAATCTCTTTAGTTCTTTGATTAGTGACTCTCCCCTACAATGCACTGATTTATTCATAAGATTTTGTTTTGCATGCTTACAAGGAAACATCATCAAAAGTAGCCCATTAAGTGTACTACAAAAGTTGTTTGATTTCACATTTATACAATCAAATTTTAGATCACCTTTACTTTCCATGCATGGATATAAAACTACAGAGAGATAGAACACATTCTGATAATCCAATTTTGGGGCTCTTTAATATCCATTTTTAGATGTAACATTTTGACATAATATTATTATTTGCTTACTTAATATACTTCTATCATTATAGATACCAACCAAGCTTTTGTTATTCTTCACACTTGCAAGTGAACATCACCAAAAGTAGGATACAGCCACTAGTAGTGTAATCTTTACAGTCAAGCAGGATACAATTCCTTTCCAATATATTTCAATTTTTATAGTTACTTTCAATGTGAATCATTATCATAACAAATACATAAAATATGGTAATCATCATCAGCTCAAATTAACATCAAAGAGAATTTTTTTTTATTAGACAAATAAATTTACAATTTTCACTTGTTCATCCAAGAAACACGATTACTCTGATGTATTATGCTCATTTTTTAAACTAATTTTGGATGCTTTCTCCTTCCCTACCAAAAATTTGTTTTAAAAACCAATATTTTTTTTTTTTTTTTTACATTTTTGCAAGTGGATTTATGATCCAGTGTGTTTTGTTACTCATTTAATATATATGGAAGCCATGCATCAAAATGACTAATATAATCAAGCTGGAATTTGTGATTTTTAACACATGATTTGAATTATTTTTGACTAGGTTCCCTATCCAAATAACATGTAATATTGATTATTCTCAAGCAATAATTTGATTTGATTTCTAGCAAACTTAACCATTTTAACCAATCATGGAGTATTGTTTAGTAAATAATCTTCAGCACATAACTTCAAACTATTTTTAACACATTTTATAATGATCAATAAATAACCTCTTCATATACTACATAATCTTCTTTACATTTTTTTAAAAAGCAAAATATATTAAAAATGTTTTTTTCACTCTCCAATGTGATAATCAATAAACAAATATCATAGTGAATGAAGTTAGTTAAAATGTTTCTAATGTCATGTACTGACACAACCAGAACAAATTCTTGGCCAAACAATAAAAATGTACTGATATTTTATCTCACAATAAGTATGATTTGCTGGAATTATCTATGTTGTTAAAGTATACTGGAAAATACCATTTGACTGTGTAATCTATAAAGATACATGTCTATATTCACTATTATTTAGCAGTGAGATTTAACTTCAGTGACTTCTGCTGATTGAAAGGAGAAGAATAAAAGTAAAATAACTTATTCTGAAATATCATCTTTTCTAAATAAATATACCAAGAATTGTAAAAAAAAAAAAAAAAAAAAAAAAATCGGTAATAACACATACTTATATTTCTTTGTGTCTAAATCAGAAAAACCAAGAATGAAAAAAATGATTCTGAAATATGAAACTGAGTGTGGTATTTTGCCATTATGAAATTTTAAATCCTAAAACTGATAATCTCTCTCTCTATATATATATAAAACAGAGGATGTCTATGTCTTTCTGTCTGAGTGATAGCTTTTCACTCAAAATCCATCCAACTAATTTTTACCAAACTTGGCACATTCATTGTACAATATAAGAGATAGTTTCTTAGCATAAAAAAATGATAATTTTAAAAAAAATCAATAATCAATAAAGCTGATCAAAAATCAATAAATTCAACTTTTTTCCTCCGATTTCATTCAAACTCAGTGTGTAGGTTACTTACATCATGATGAGCTCAGCAATACCTTATTTTTATTTCTACATCACTGCATTTAGTGAAAAACTGTGAAAAACAAAAAATTGATTTCAACACAAACTTTAAACTAAAACCTCCCTCAATTTTCAATCAATCTAATACAAATTTCATTAAATTGTAGCCAACAATAAGTTGATTGTTTAACAGTCATTTAACTTGATAATTGACTCCACCCATACAGTGAAAACCTGCATAAATAGTGAATTTTACTGGTTTCTTTCTTATTTTTCATTGATCTTTCAACCAATTTTCATCAAATTTAACAATTGCTTTATCAATGTATCCTCTTTTACATCCCTGGTAACATAGTGACAAATTGAATTTCAAAAACTCTAAAATAATTGTGGTCTGAAGTGGGTCTTCATGTTGCCTGTTTTACCCTTTCATGTCCTTGGCTAACTTTGATTGAATAAATACAGACAACTTCTGTTATATCAGTAACTGCATTATTTCAAAATGTTTTTTAATGAAAGTACTTTAAAGTAATTGAAGAAGATAGACTCTGTTATATCTAAACATGATGCTGTTTTTGCTGCATTCTAATGGAACACTTTTTCTGATCAACCAGCTGGGTATGGCTGCTAGTCTTTAATAGAATAAAGTATTCTGAGATTGTTGGACTTATGAAAATTACAGAGAAAGAAAATCTTAACACTAAGAAAAAAAAGGGACTTTTTTAATGATCAGTATAGGAATTATAAAATATCTATAAGACTAATATACATAATATCTATATTTATTCAAAGTACCATCTTTTCATTGGTGATTTCATAGATACCATATAGTAATATTTCTGTATTGTGCATTCCGTACCTCATACCAAAAAATAACTTTTCGTTACCATGGTGAATACAGAGCAAAGGTTAAGGTGGAGGTTGCATTTGGCACCTGTCAGTGGAGTCTCTTTATGCTTGGGTGAGTAATTTTCTGTCAGTGTCTTTGCTACACTTCAAAGAGCAAGCATTCAGTAACTTACTATGATTTAGAAAAATGTGTGGTGAAGGTGAAATAGCTTTGTCTTATTCTTTTGACAAGATAACTGCTTCCTTGAGTTTTTTGAGAAACATATTTTCAGTTGTTTTATATCCAATATTATGATAGAAAAAAAATCATATTTAAACTTTGCTTCTCATCGCTTTTGACATGTTGTAGAATAATATAAAAAAAAATCTAATACAGCTGTTACTTTCCATTCATAAAATCCATCTGAACCAAAGAATATATATAGCAAAAGCTTCATTTTTCTCCTGTTTCATATCAATCAGCTTCAATAACATGCATTCATTCCTCAAGTATTTTTAATTTCTACCAAATAAACCAGGCATATATAGCATATAGCCATGGCACGCCAAATCTGTCTGACATCTGCAATGAGTACAGATAAAATACACAGCAACATGTTTGTTTTTCCCTTCACATTCTACTCACAAAATGTTAAGTTGGCACTGAAACAGATCTATAATAATTGTGCCCCATTCTTTTGCACAAGAAGATTATATTCATTTTTAGAAGCCAGCTCTCTACATTATTTCGAATATTTGGAGCTTTCTTAAAAAAATAAATGAACTTGAAAGATTTTGCATAACTTGTAAAATATTACTCAATATAAAATCATATTTAATGCAAAGTTGTCTATATTTTAATTAGTAATATTTTATACACAATCACAGAACATTAATCAAATAATGCTTTCTTTCAATATTGTTAATAATGCTTTTAAATCTTGCATTTTCTAAAATTTGTTGAAATTTATGTTAAAATTGTTCTAAAAAAATTACAGTGGCTATTTTGGTGCATGAGATGTATTTAAAACTGTGTATGGCAGCCATATGATAATTCTTAGATAGATGACCTAAAAATGTTTCTGATATGCTAAAACAGCATGTTACTTTTTTTGTTAGGACATTAACTTTTTAAACTTGAATTTTTATATGAAATTTATTCTTATTAGCATTCTATTTTGTTGTTTACAAGTTAAAATACTTTGACAATATTATCAAAAGGAAACAAAAATTACACTATGTGTGGAGAAAGAATGTGTGACATAAAGTCTAATTCTTTTTCTGAGTAATTCTGTAAATTCTACCTGCATGCACATATTGAATAGTCTACCAGAATTAAAGCTGTATCATAACAAGTAATAATCAATGCAATACTTTAATCATTTTTTTAAATCTTATAAATTTATTTCCAACATATTGTTAAACAGTATTTCTGTATGACTAATGCAGCATGGCTTATAAGAAAAATGGGATATAAATTAAAGGCCTTCCTTGATATTACTGACATTTGAAAATAAAATGTCAATTTTTTACTATAACTAAATTTTATTTTAAAAATATTATTGCAGCAATAAATATATAAAACTGTTTTCAAGAAGAGAAAAAGGTCATTAAAAGGATACCCTTAAAAAAAAAATGAATATTTTTTATGGAAAATAATTCTAGTTTAAAGAGAATATAAAACAAAATATTTGAAGAGATCAAGTTCAGAACTGAAGAATGAAAAATAAAAAGCTCTTTGAAGAATGGCTTGTTGTCCTTGATAAAACTAGGAGAATAACTTGAGATGTTATTGATTTTATCACAAGGATCATTGAGGAATCTAAATGAAAAGAATAGAAGTGAAATAAAATTTATGATTTTTTAATAAACTAAGTTTTGAGCTTCAGGGCAGATAATTTTTCATTAATCAGTACTTTTTTTTTATGAGAGAATTTCTAGGAAATCCAAATGGAAAAAGAAAAGGAACATCTTTGTCATATTTTGTGTGGTAATTTATAAAAGACACTTGTTTGGGGGCTTTGTGTGAGAATCAAGCAAGCACGAAATTTTAAAATAAATTAGACATATGAGTTACCAAAGAATAATAATTTCAAGGTAAAGCTGATGTTATGAACAATAAAATTAGCAGCAGCCATTTTGAATTTTTCTGAATAATCAAATATCCCAAAATAATAATGGTTAAATTAGAAAAATAATTTTAATAAGAAAAAAATTCTTTACACTTTTTGATTTTCTTAATTCTAACATTTGTTAATTTCTAAAGCCAATACTATTAGGACTGCTAAGGAGGATATAAAATTCAAAATAATTATAAGCTAAAAATACTGATTATTCTTGAAATGGTGTCACATTTCATTCAATCTAAGAGACTAAAATGTCATAGATATCATTTTGGCAATATTAGGAATTCTATTGGTTGGTTGTCAAACTAATTTCATGTTAAAGTTTTAAAATATTTTAAAATCAACAAGAGTAAAACTGAAAATGACAATATGAGTAAACCAGTACACAAAACACCACCTACCCTCCTTAACCTTTCTTTCTCCAGTATACTTGGTATCCATTCCAACTTATGCAGTGTAAAATCTTTTCTCTTGAAATAGTTGCCAGATATCTTTGCACTTTGTGTAACAAATTTAAATTCTTCCATTGCTACCAATGAATTCTCTGTTTCAGGCTATCTTCCTCTTTGCTGAAAAGATCCCAGCATTCACATGCATGGCCTTGATGTTTACTCCCAGGATAATCTTCCACTGGCAAAGGAACTGTCTCTCAAGTCCCCAGACAACACTTTCAAGTGTTTTCATCTTTCATTATTACACTTTATTTGCTATCTCTTTTTCCTTTATTGTTTCTCCGCTTCTCAGGACTGCAGTATATTAAACATAATCTCTGACTGTACAGAAAAGGTACTTTCTCTTAGTCCATCTGCGAACAACTTTGTTTTTAGTGATTTTAATGCTTCCCACAACACATGTCTTAAACATTCTAAAAGGTACTTAAATTTTTCCATTACTCAATTCATTATTCAAATTGTGGATTTTTCTACTCGTTTCTCTAGCAAAACTGAGCAACAGGTTACTCTACTTGATTTATTTCTTACCTCTTCTCCTAACTCTTGCTGAGCTTCACAGCAAAGCCATCTCAGAAACTCAGATCACTCTGTATTATCTATTAATATTTCATTCCAAGCATCTATTAAACAGGAACCTGCTTTCTATTACCAGCATGCTGATTGGGACTCTGTTGACGGGTCCACCCCTTTTTACACAAATGAACTCACCCAGTATATACATATACTACGGCTACATGAAGACCCAAGAGAGCAAGACTGAGGAGTTGAGTCAAGTCAAGTCCAGAGTGACAGAGTAAAAGGTTTGTAGGTAGCCGGAAGAGTGAGGGTGAGGTAACAGCATTGTAGGAGTCACAGTGAGCGAGCACGTAGACTCAGTAAGAAGCCATACAGCGATACTTCAATACCAAAGACTGTATATATATTTTGCTACTAACCCGTATTCCTGGAACTAGTAACCTGCATTACCACTTTGTATTAATAAGTTAATACATTATTTTTCATATATTCATTCCTGGCGTTTGTTATTTATTGGTACCAGATTTCAACCCGGAATCCACAACAGACTCATTCAATGATTTTCTTTTTGATGCCACTTGGACAGACATCTTTAAATTTCAAATTGAGAATTGCATCACTGAGGTTTCTTCTTGAGTCAAAGCCAGCATGGAAGTTTTCATTCCTTCTAGGTAATACTAGGTGAAACCTCAATTCTCCATGATTCACATCAGCATGCTTGACCCTTCCAACTATTGGCCTATTAACCATCTACCTCTTTTTGGGAAACTCCTACAGGCCCTAATCAATGCTGAATTAGTTAAGCATCTCTCATCACAGAGCCTTTTTTCAGACAAACAATATGACCTTTGTTTTTTCCAACTACTGGTGTAGTGACGATAATTACAGAAAGTCTATTAAGTTTGAGATAAAAATGGTGATGCCTGGGCTGTAGCTTTGGACATCTCAAAAGCTTTCAACAGGGTTTGGCATACAGGTCTTCTCCACAAGCTGAAATGTTACGGTGTCTCGGGACAAATTTTTGTACTGATCAGTCTTCCCTATCAAATCGTAAAATGAAAGTTATCCTGAACAGCCACTCATCTAGATCCTTTCATACTGATGTGGGCCCAAAGTCGAGACCACAGAAGGAAACACACAGAAGGAAACACACAGAACACGGATTAGAGGTTAAGAAAGATATATTAAACAAAAAGGTTACAAAGATAGTGTAAGTGTAAGCAAAGCTTACTATGTGCTAGTGTCCAATATTGGTAGTCGTACATGGCTGATACTACGGTATTAGAATACTCTCACTCACTCCTCTTCTTCTTCTCTCCTAGAGTGTTATGTCACATACTTTATATAGTCCTGGAAGAGTCCATGTTGTAGGGATGTTACAGTCTCACAATACCCTACTTCCAAGAGTTTTCTTTTTTTTTTTTCTTTCTCTTTTTGAAAAGGAGAAAAAAAAACATAAAACTGTTAATACTTTTTTCTCTTGGGATTTACGTCAAGCGGTTGAATAAATTTCCTTTTCCTTCCTGAGCGTCACACTTCAGGAGAGACTTGGGGCGTGTCAAGATCGAAGTGATCGAAAATGTCGATCGGCTCTTCACAGCTATTTTGTAGTGATTCCTCCGATTCCTTCAAACAGCATTTTCTGAGCTGGTTCCAATGACGTTTGTGAGTGTTTTTCGGTCCTTGGACAATATAGTTCATCAATTCTTTGTTTTATGGTGCCTACTTCCCAGAATGTTATGTTGTTTTTGTAAGCCTTGAAAAAGACTTTATCTCCAGGATTTAAATATTTCTTATGAGGTGATACGTTTTTTTTTAACTTTGCTTGCCGTGGAATAAGTTTATCGAAGACAGACTTGATTTTCCTTGCGAACATTGTTTCTGCAGGCGAGCTTCCCATAGGCGTGTTCAGATTAGGGGTTATCCGATACACCTGCAGAAACTGTTGCAATGCTCTGTCGGTGTGCCTAGTGCCTTTTTAAAAGCCCTTTTTAGAGTGTCCACTAACTTTTCAGCCTGGTCATTCGACCTAGGGTGGTACTGAGGCGTTGTAATGTGGTCCACCTGATATGACTTGCAGAAGTCTCTAAATTCACTTGATGTGAAGTTTTCAATACGTAAGCTTTGAGCTTTTTGGTAACTCCATTTAGTGTTACTGTAAGTATTACCTCGCCTAAAATGTTAATCTTTTTGCCAGTTACGGATTTTGCTGTTTTATCCGTTTTTAATAAGGTTGGCTTGTTTAATTTTCGCCAAGTACGCCAGTTAATGGTTGAAAGATCGGAACCCGAGTCAAGTTGGAATTTAATGGAATTATTGAAAATATCCATAGTTACATATTTCCTTAAATTCCTATCGACAATATTGTCAGATTGAGCTTGCCTAATTTTATTTTGGGGTTTTCTCGTTCTGTTGGCATACCAGCACCGAGTTAAAGTATGCCCACTTTTATTGCAATTTTTCAATATTTTTTGTTCTTAACTGGACAGAATTTCATCCAATGCCATTTACCACAATGGTAACATGGCCCGGGTGGTTTCTTTAACCTATTTGGGTTTTGGTTACTGCAGAATTTAGGACATGAGATTTGCTTTTTGTCTTTTTGAAGGGAATAGGAAGTAGACTTGCTTCTGATTTTATTAATCTGAGCCACACCTGATTCCTCGATAGTGTTTGAGTCACACTTTACAGATATTACTCTTTGACAGTCCTCTGCCAGTTTTTGGAGAGTCAATCCTTGTTCGTTCTCAAGCTTGGTCAGTATCCGTCGTCTGACTTCAGCATTTCTGCTGATACTAGACCTTGTGCAAAAATTAAGCACTTGAAATCATTGGCAGTCAGTTTGCCTAGTTTAAAATCATTACAGAGCTTGTTTACTGATGCTGCAAACGTTAGAAAATCTTGCTGGTTGTCTTTGACTGTGTTCAGGCATTTCCAACGTTTGTGGAACAAGGTTGTGTTAGGCCCGAATAGTTCCGATAGGAGCTTAATAGTCTCTGAAAAATCCAAGTCAGTGGTTTTCTTGGGTAGTATGAAGTCTATGAACCTATTATGTTCTGTAGTTCCCAGTTTCCTCAATAGTAGACGTACCTTTTTTTTACTGGGCCATTGTTCATAGTCTACGTTGAAAATATCTTCGTAGTGCCTGTAAAAAGCCTCAAACGTTTTGTCGTTCTCTGGTACGTATTCAAAGGTTTCCATTGAATTGTAGATTGTACTCTGGGAGAATATTGTATCTTTTCCAGAGTTTGAGCCTTTTAATGCATTTACGAGTAATTCTTTAAGTTGTTTCTGTTGTAGTTCAGCATTCTGAAGCGTAATTTGTTGGAATTCCATTTGTTGTTTATGTAATTCCAAAAATAGTTGTTGTCTTTCTTCTGATTTTTGTTGCTGATCCAAATGTACTTTTAGCATTTGGACGATTACTTTTTGAAAATCTTCCATATTTAGACAAACAAAAATGACAGCAATTTTATGTTGCTTTGAAACCCGTATACCAAGGAGAGGTACACAAAAAAATCTTGATAGATTTTTTTTTTTTCCTTTTACAAAAAAAAAAGTATGGACAGACAATTAGTTAAACCAAACTAATTATGTGTTTAGCTTTTTTGCGATTCCGTGGTTCCATTAATTTTAATGTAATTGTATAAATTTTCACCACACTTATTATGTATTTTTTTTTTTTTTTTTTTATAGAGGTACAAAAACGAGAAAACTAGCCTCAGTGAATTTGAGGGGAGAATAATTTTATGCATGAGAATCAACTGAGTTACATAAAAATTTTTTAGATAGTTTTTTATGAAAACTTGTGTCATAAGTAGTACTTCGGCTCTTGTGTTGTCAGTTTGTTTTATGAACAAATTGTTTTTTTTTTCTGTGTGTGGGTGTGTAAGAAATCGTTCTTGTAATGTTATTTGGACAGACTTTAATATTCTGTAGATGTCGAATCGCTAGTTCGTCACTGCTGTTTTGTATTGGAATATGTTTTTTTATATATATAGACGCTGGGTGTTGTGTTTAAATTGCTAATCTAGTAATACCAGCTTAATTTCTCGTTCAACACTGCTGTGGGAATGCGTGGAGTTTCTGTGTATTTTTCAAGTCCTCTGTCGCTATTGATATGGTGAGAACAAAATTCTCGAATCTTTCTGTCGCCACTGATGTGGGACTGGCAAGGTATTGAGGTTTTCAACGTGAATGCGTTTCTCAAATTCTTCGTCGACACAGATGTGGGACTGGTAAGGTATTGAGGTTTCAGCGTGAGTGCGTTTCTCGAATTCTCCGTCGCCACTGATGTGGGCCCAAAGTCAGGACCACAGAAGGAAACACACAGAACACGGGTTAGAGGCAAGAAAGATATATTAAACAAAAAGGTTACAAAGATAGTGTAAGTGTAAGCAGAGCTTACTATGTGCTAGTTTCCAATATTGGTAGTCGTACGCGGCTGATACTACGGTATTAGAATACTCTCTCTCACTCCTCTTCTCTGCTACAGTGTTATGTTGCATACTTTATATAGTCCTGGAAGAGTCCATGTTGTAGGTATGTTACAGTCTCACAATACATACTAATGCGGGTGTCCCCCTCCATGGCACCATCCATGGTCCTACTTTGTTTCTAATTTTCATTAATGACCTTCCTGATGGTATCAGCTCTCAACTTGTTATCTACGCTAATGACACAGCCATTTATTCTTGTCTCGATAGTAAGTATGATCAGTTTGATAGTCAAAATGGCAGCTGACATCTAAAATGACCTTCAGTCTGTTGTTAACTGGGGTAAAGGATGGCTTGTTAACATTAATGCCTCCAAAACTAAATTGTTCTCTGTTAATCATCTAAGAGACCCCTCTCTGCCTTCCATCAACATGGATGATGCTGATCTCCAGGTGAGTAACTTGTTGTGTCTTCTCAGCCTCACATTCTTGGCTGACATGAAGTGGAAAGACTATATTGAATCTATTGCTATGTCAGTAGCTAAAAAAGTTGATTCACTGTGCCATACAAGACAATTTTTCTCTCCAGAATCTATCCTATATTTATATAAATCTATCATTCACCCATGCATAGAATATTGCTGCCACATATGGTCCAGTGTTCCTGCTATTTATCTAGAGCTCCTTGATAGAAACCAAAGGAGAATCAGCAATATTATTGGTCATGATCTGGTAGCTCAGCTTCAGTCACTTTCCCACTACTGTAAGGTTGCCTCTCTGTGTCTTCTCTATAAATACTTTCATGAAAATTGTTCAGATGAGCTCTCCACTATGGTAATGATACTTTAAGCATAGACTGGTATAGAGATCTCATCAATTTACAGTTGAGTTGGCTAGATGTAATCATACATTCTATGCTAACAGTTTCTTTTCTCACACTTCTTGCTTGTAGAACTTCCTACCAGCTTCATGCTTTCCAGCCAACTTTAATCTTCAAAAATTTAAATGTCATGTCAATTGCTATCTATTGTCTTCCTGGTTACTCTTTTTGTTCTTGCTTATTAGTAATGTTTCTGTTTCTAATTCTTTCACACCCAGTGTCCACATCTCTTGTGTCTTACTGTTTTTACTCCTTTGCATGGGGTGAACTTGATTTAAAAACGAAAACTGAAAAGTGAACATATTTTATTAGATGATCAATAGTGGAAGTGAGAGAAAACTAAAGAAATCCATTAAAATAAAATAAGCTTAAAAAATAATTTAACATTTAAATGAAAAAAATAACTTTATAAAAAAGAGAATAAGAAATTTGATGAACTGTGTCCCAAAATTCAAATTTGTGCAAAATTGTGAACAAGTAAGATGAGTGTTGATTAAGAAGTAAAGTAAAATCAAAGGCAAAATTTATAAATATTTCTAAAGCTGCAAGGCAAAAAGAAAAATTTATAAATATTTCTAAAGATATGAGACAAAAACTTACAAATTTGCATGAAAAACCTTTATGACTAGAATGAGAGAGGTTTGTTAAAACACCGAGTTGCAAAGTTTGTTATTTATCATTGGTTAAGCAAAGTATATTATTCATCACATACCTCAATTTAAAATTCAGCAAATATCCCTTTCCTTAAATGCATGTGTGCAACCTATATTTTTAGTTGAATCACTTTTTGATTTATAATCCCTTTTCTTACCCCATAAATAACTTTTATAGTTAAAAAAAAAACAAAAAAAAGAAAAAACTAAATAAAGAACAAGTAGCTTTCTATACTTTATACCAAAATGTAAATTGAAATGGTACATTTGGTCATTTCTAAAGTGATTACTTGGCACATAAATGGTAGGCTGAAATGATTACACTTATTATTCTTTGTAAATGCAGGCAGATTTGCTTTTTGGTATCCAAAAGTGAATTTGTTTAATTTAATGGCTTGGTTAAATCTTGCTATACAATGTGAGTATTCATGCCAAGTTTTCAAAAAAAGACAAGGACATAAAGTGTGTGTGGAGGGGGGGAATGAAACTGAAAACATGCCAGTATCAAAGTAAAAGTCAGATATGTTATCTACTTGATAGGATTGATTCCGGCATCAAATATCAAGCTGAATTGGTGCAACAGAGAAGTATTATTTAAAGACTTGTCAGATCTAAAAACAGAATCTGAAGATGGAATAAAGTCTGATAAGTCTACATGCACAAATACAAAAATATATTCATTATTACAAAGAAAACACTGTTCATGTTAATACTGTAAGAATCTCTACTAGCTAATACTGAAAAATGTTCAAAACTGGTAGCATAGAAATAATTGCTATTAGTATCACAATAAAAGACCAATTTAAGTTGATGTGTTTTACAAAAGTAAAATTGAAATTTTTATGTTTGCATTTTTTAAAACCTTTCAAGACTAAAATTTTATACTTTCCCTAAACAATATGTCTTCTATGAAGTAATAAAAGAGAAAATAAACTAAATAAAAACATTTAAAAATGTTATGGAGTTTCAAATCCAACACTTGGTATAATAATATGATTCACGTTACATCTTGTTTCAAAAAGAAACCAACATCAAATCAAATATGAAAGATGTTTTTAAAACCATTTTGAAACTGTAACCAAAATAACTTTTGTACACTTTTTGTTAACATTTATCATTACATCAGTTTGCTTTAGCAGAGAAACAGAAAAACAAACATTTTATATTTATAACAATTTTATTGTAAATTTCAGTTGTAGACTGAATTTAAATTTCGCATATTTCACAATATTATTGACAAGGTAATCTTAGAGAATTGGAAAATAGTTTTGCTTTTTAAATGAAGTGCAAAGAACATAATAATGACTTGATCAGAGCTATTGAACTAAACTTATTTGCAACGCTACATTTCTTATTTCTTTAAAGAATAGACAACAATTCCACAATTCTTGACTATAAAAATACACATACAAAATGAGTACACAAGAAGGAGAACCATAGATAAATCCATGAAAGGATCATGGCTACCTATTTTGGAAATCTAAGTGAACAAAATTTTTTTTAGAAAGGACGCAGAATTTTGGAATGGCTATCAAATATATGAATAAAAGTATTGTAGTCATTAGTCATCTCAATATTTGTAAAACTTTTTTTAAAAATAACTGTAGAAATAATATATATATATATATATATATATATATATAGATAGATAGATAGATAGATAGATTTATAAAAAGAATTGTTTGTATGCCACAGAGATCATTTGTGAGTTCATTGGTTGAAAAATATTGAAAGAAAATAAGAATTAAAAAATTATTTGAAAGGAATGAGTAGAAACATTGCTTCATAAGGAAAGTATGGAATTTGATAGAAATAACTTTATTTAAACAGTGAACATTTATTTTTAATAATGAATACATTTTAATTCAAAGTTTTTACTTTGAAATATTTGCATATTACATGTACTACTACTTGTCTACACCAAAACAAGGAAGTAATTTCAGTGAAGAAAATTTCTAAATTGCATTCAAAACAAAGTATTCAAGTGAAGAATAGTGACATTTATTCAATATATTGATCTAAAAGTTTTATTAAGTTATTGTTCAAAACCAATTAAATGTCCACTCTGCTAAACACACCAGGTGCCATAACCAATACCTGCATGCAATTACAATGGAACCAATAGTGACTTTTGTAAAAATCTGATTGTAACTAACAACAAATAAACAAAAAGAGTACACCTTCTCTTTATACCTTTTGATACTTTGATTATTTTATTTTTGGAAGAAAAAGATTTTTCTTCAACTGCTTTTAAAGCAGATCATGAAGACAATTTAAAATAATGTGTTCACTGAAGGATACAACAAGAATGTAGATTAGAAATTGTGATACTTTACAAATTAATATACAATGAATTGGGCAATTACATAAAACAAATTTGACTATAAACAGAAATATTTCTATATGTATTGTTGAATTGTGCTCAGATGGAAATCAGATATTTTTCAATGCATTTTAACAAAATGTTTACATCCTTTAAAGGTTTGTGTAAAACTACTTTTCAAAACAATGTTTTTTGCAAAGCAAAATTTTTTGGCCCATTTGAGAAAAAATGGATCTAACCATTTGAGAGCTTAAAAATTCATTAAAATGTTGTGGATTCTGGGATAGAATAAGGAAACACTGTCTGATATGTGATACATTGCACTGTTAGCAACTTCATTAACTATAATATAAATTATAAAGCAAATTTAAACAACCAAGAGCAATTAAACATTATTATTGTGATTATTATTGTAATGACATGTTGACAAGATTCATTTCTTGACTATACACACCACAAAGAAATATATATGCATAACACAGGCATCTGGACTTTTTGCATGTGTAATACTTGCATACTTCTTTATTTATTTTTTGATTTCATGATAGAAGAATTGTTTTTTTTAATGATGATCAAAAGTTTTAATTGTTTAATTAGAGTTGTTTGATGAAAATATAACAATAAAGAAAAAACAAGTGGAAATACTTGTCAAATTTTGGTATTCCAATTGTTTGCAGACATACCAGATACTGATGAAAAAAATGTTACAAAGCAACAGAATAACTGTACAAAGAATCACTTTCAGTCAGTATACATCAATGTGGTTTGTGTATGTGTGAACACATATCTCTCCTATCTTTCTCTCTCATATATATATATATATATATATATATATATATATATGAATAGAGTGTTTGAAAGAGTGTGATTCATTTGAATTGCTCAAACCTACTTATTGAAATATGCATATTATATATATGTCATGGTGCAGTGTTGATTTTTATGTCCACACTGTCTATATCTACATAGACTATCTCAAATACTGAACATTTCCCGCTATAAATATTGCAAATTTTAAACATACGCACACACACACATATATTTATATATATATATATGTATGTGTGTGTGTGTGTGTGTATGCAAGTATGAATAATAAATAAAACAATGAGAAAGGTAGTTAAGAAATGGAGAAACCTAATTAGGTTATCAGATAAGTGAAGAGAAGAAAGATGGAAAAGAAAAATCTTCTTGTCATCAATATAACAAAATAGGCCTTTATTGGCCAATTAAAACTTCACAGCTGAAAAGAACTGTTTAAGAACATTTTGATTCATTTAATGTTTGAAAGACATGGATGTTAATGACAGATCAATATTAAACTGAGGATCATGGGAGTGATGGAGTGGTAAGCTCACTATAGTCAAGTTTGTGGCAACAATGAAAACTACTATAAATATAAAAAACACGCACACACACACACGATATATATATAAAGAGACAAAAGGAAAAACTATACTTACCCAATGTGTTTCATCCTCTGAGGAACTTTATCAAGGCAATCTTCAGTGGGTGAAACAGATTGGCTAAATATTGTTTTACCTCTTGTCTCTTATACAGATACACTCTAAGAATATATATATATATATATATATATATATATATATATATATATATATATATATATTAGAACAATTCAAAAAGGTCATAACTTGACAGAGGTAACTTAGATGTGGCACAAAGTCAAATAAGGTTTGATCAATATGATTCTTATTCACCACTGAATTAAGTACATTAACAAGGAACGAGATTATATAGAAAATATATATTTGTTGCGTAAAATAAATACTTTTTCAACATTAGCCTATGGATATACTGATGTAAGTATATATATATATCACATCTCAGGTATATTAGAACACATCACAAATAAAAGATAGCCTAACATAATGTTACATATGTCAAATTTTAACATTCATATTTCTTTTACAGAAAGATTCCGATCATTAATATAGTTTCCAATATAACATGAAAACTGGAGGAAGAATCAAAGGTGGCTTTGCATGGAGATACTCTCAATGATGCACACCAAGTTCATGTTGTCTGTGACACTTCTGAGGATTGTGAGAAGTGATGGCCATGTTGACTTATGTCATCAATAACACCGCAATATCTTTATCAGTAAGAAACTTTGTAATAGATGATGTATGGCAGGGTGATCCATCATTATAAAATCTGTCACTTTCTGCTTATAAGGTAACAGGTAATATATTTTTCACTGTTCAGAATTTCATCAGTTTTTATCAACTTTTTTGTATCATTGCTTTTGATGTAGCCCCAAACTATTAGGTTGGTGCAAAAATAATGACGTAATAATGTCGTTTTTTGATGTATTTTTTAACGTCAAAAAACGACATTATTATGTCATTATTTTTGTACCAACCTAATACTAAATACACACCACTGAATTTTACATTGTTATATATTTCAAATTGTTTCTCATACCAATTGGTTTTGGACATACTCTCTTACTTTAGAATTCAGTTGTTTTGCTTTTATCCTTATATATCATTTATATATGACTATTTTACTTATCCCATAGCAGATGGTCTTTTGCTCTGTGTTTTCATTTTATTTGATACTTTTTGGTTAATGATAACTTTTTTTTGTTGGGATGCATCCATTTACATTGTTTTTACATAATATCCCTCTGATCATATGAATTGATATTTCAGTTGTAATGCTGCTTTCATCCATTACTTTATGAGTTGCTAATTTGAGGTTGGATACTTTTAACCTCAATAGCTTTCTTTGGTCTTGTTTGTCTCATTTCCAAGAGCTGCCAATCATTTTCATATCCAAAATGTTCCTAATATCAGCATGTTTCTTCTGGGTGACTTGGACAGCATGATTTGATATTTCAAGCTCTTTAGGGATTTCTTGGTGTCTCATTCTTTGTGCTATTTCCATAATTTTTATCATCATCTCTAAACTCATGCTTCCCATATATGAAATTGAAATCAACTACGCTAAAAAGACAAACTGAAATCCCCTATCAAAGTGTCAAAAGGTATAAAGAGAAGGTGTACTCTTTTTGTTTTTGACTTTATACAATCTATATTTTATTGTTAAACATGAGAAATTTGCATGTGTATCTTAATCTGATATGATGTCAAGTGGCATAGAACTTTTGCATACATTATTTTTAGCATCCTGATATGTTTAGGTCTGTGTCTCCCTTTGTATTGAATTACATCTCAAAGTGATCATATATACTACTCCTGAAATTACATAGTTGAATACTTATAGCTACTGAGTAAGAAGCAAATTCTGATATTTTCATCTGGAAATTTTAAAAAGTAGGTTGGGCTGAGAACTTTTGAGCAAAGGTTTTTTTTTTATTTTTTTTACTTGAGTCCATGCTTCAAATTTACAAATCAACCATTCATCTTTGCATGGAATACTGCTGCCATATATGGTTTGGTGCTCTTGACGTTCATCTCAAGGTCCTCAACAAAATCCAGAGATGGCTATGCAACGTCGTTGGTCCTGATCTGCTATTTCGTCTGCAGTTGTTATCTCACAGACATGCTGTGGCTTCACTCTGTCATTTCTACAAATACTTCTCCATGGCAACTGCCCCGATGAGCTACTTTCATTAGTTTCCAAGCTGCATGAATTTAAGCGTGATTACTAGGTTGGCATCACGGTCCTACCCTTTTGCTAAATGTAGCCATCTCTTTTACTTTAATGGCTTCTTTATCTTGCACCTCCTGTCAGTGGAACTCCCTTCCTATCACTTGCTTCCCTGATAGCTATAATCTTCAAATATTCAAATGTAATGTCAATCAACATCTTCTGATGCCTTGACCTTGTCCTTCTTTTTATCCTTTTCCCAAATACTTCTCTTTACTCTTACTCTCAGTAACCCCTTGCATGCTAGTGGCACTCCCACCTTGCTTGGGGTGATTTGATTAAAAAAAAATTCAATTAATACAATGACTGCTACCACATACTTGTTGGGAAAGTAATATCACATTTAAGATATACATATTTAGAACCAACCAACTACTGCAAGAATCAAGATTAAACAGTAGGCAATGAGACCTTGATTTAGTTTAGCATCTGTTCTATAAAGCTGTGAAATGCTTATAATTAATGGTAATATTGAATCCCATGGAAGACAAAGGTTTTAATAAGTATTATAGTCAACATTTCATACAGTATGAATGTTAAAAAAGTTGTAATGCAAAAGAGGTAACAAAAATACTCATGTCGTGTACTCAGGCACAGTAACTGCATAAATGCCAATGGTTTAACAAACTTAACTGATATCCTTCAGAATATGCCTCACTTTAGAATAATGACTTTGGATAAAGATCTTTGAAAGGCATCTGTTGAAGCAGTTTCTTATCAGAGTAAATGCATCATATTCAACTACACACAAACCTCTCAAGAAAAATGGAAATTAAATCAAAGTAATGAATTTGGTTTTACCAGAGAATCAAGCACAATATTCAACTATTTGAGATTTTCTGATGACCTGAATAAACACCAACCATCATTTTCTTCACTGGATTGTTATGGATGAAGATGAGCAATGAACACTGTATATTGACAACAAGTGCAAAAATTAGTGGTTACCATAATGCCATACAGATTGCAAACCAAGACTTTACAAACAGGCTTTTGATATACATATATTGAACTGATAGACCCGATTATATATATGTGTGTGTGTGTGTGTGTGTTTTATACTCTATTGCAATTAATCTTTCTGATTCACAATACATGCTGGCAGGATGTGAACACTAAGAAAGCAAAACACAAAATTAAAAAAAGTCGTTTTTTTGTGCAGGGGCTTTGAGCATCACACCCAGTCCACAAAATTAATCCCTGCAGTAAAAATACAATAGGCAATCACAAATGTTCCTGCCAGAAAAAAAAAGAATCCCTGTGGACCACCAGATTTGCTTGAAATAGAGCCCCTCATTAGTTTTTGGCACACTTCTCTCATCACAACCACAGCCTCACCTAAGTTTCACTAAATCACTTGAATCTTCACACACAGAGTGCAACTGACTGGCCAGCTCTGATTTCTAACACTTTGATGTCACCACCATCCAGCTCCAAGCCTCCCTTGTCGTCACCACCATGACCCCATCTTGTTGATACCACATTGAACCAGAATCCAACAGACACTCAGCCCAATCAGCCTTCACTGTAACTACTGTGACCCCACCCCATCTCATTGATCTCCGATTCAACCAGAATCCAACTAAGACCCTCCACTCAATCAATGTTCACTATATACACCTAATCCCTTGTCACCACCACCATAACCTCAGCAACCAATGCACCTTACCATGAGTCAACCCATCACCATGACCTCAAATGATTGACCCACCAACCCACCTTACCAGGCACTTTGGCTTCAACATCTCAGCCCACCCCCATCAAGCACCTCACAGATGTCAATTTCAACTATGAAAAAGGGCACATATCAAACCCCACCAATGACTAATTTGCTTCAGACCTATCCTCTGATCCCAACTGTGACCTCAACTAACCAACCCAATAAATTGGTTAACTCCTAGTCCTAGCAACAACACACAACTAATTTACTCTCCATAGCAAGAGCAGCTGAAGAACAACACATGAACAATTTTTTATAAATTTCAAACAATTATGTATATATTATGTTTATTTGAGGAATACACATTGCTGAAATTTGAATCCTTGTTCGTTCCTTTCCTTTGCACCTAAATGCTCATTATAATATATATATATATATATACATATATATATATATAAAACTTGCTAAACTGATCATTATAATCAAACTCAGAATTGATAAAAATGGTTGATTCATATTCTGATAGAAACAGTTTTTTGACATTATGCCAAGATATCAAGCATATATAAGGATAAGCACGGGCTTCCAAAAAAGGTGCTGTATGGACAACTATCAAACTCCAAGTGTTCAGTCAGACATCCACTCTTAAGCTACAAGGACAAATTGAAAGCCAACTTGAAATGTCTCAACATTGATCTGAAAACCTGGGAAGTCCAAGCATCAAAAAGGAGTGGTGTAAGACATATTTCATTAATTTAAAGGGTTTTGAAGACAGCAAACTGAAGCACTGTGATCAACTTTATCAAGCTGTGAAGCAGAGATGCCATCAAAATCCTGCTTTAACAAATTTCATCTGTCAGTATGGCTTTGTCATCCACAACAAGGCTAGGTTAGTATTGCACTTAAAAAAGGACAAATGAAATGTCTCTCCCTTACCTGATTTTCTCCATAATAGCCCCTGCTAGCATGTGTAAGTGTAAAATGAAAGGCACCATCCAGTGATGACCCTCATTTGTCGTTCACGATAAGAGAGTCCACCACTATATATATATATATACATACATATATAATGTCAAACTTAAAAAAACCATAGGTGATATTTTATTTCATTGAAGTTTTTTGACATAGAGCTCTTAATAGATCAATATCCTCCTAGAAATCCCATACAGATTACCAATAATTTTATTAATATATATATATATATATATATATATATATATATATATATATATATATATATATACTTTATTATATTACATTCAAACATATGTAAAACCACTACATAAATGCATTTATGTTTTGATGCATATCATTGCATCTCATCAGGCAGTAGTAAAATATATATATATAGGGAGTAGATGAGGAACTACAATTAAAATACATCACTAGTGTTTACTGTAAACCTACATTTACTGAATTATACACAAATTGAAATTTGCCCTTTTTTCCTCTCTTTTTAATATTAGATTGTATTTTAAACTTAGTTCTCTATTTCCTCAGAGTACAGCTATTATCCCATGATTCTCATTACATTATACTATTTGCCAACAATTCTTCTTATGAGGTGTTGGTCAAAAAAAGGTTACCTTTTTAAAGGGAAAAATATGCAGTTTTGTCTGTCATATATATATATATATATATATATATATATATATATATATATATATATATACATATATATGAATAGAAAGACAATAGGAGAAACTTTTGAAAGACAAAGATGACACATTTTGTCCTCTGAAGGACTTTATCAAGGCAAATGCAAAGACTTTATTTTGTAACAAGTATTTATATACAAGAGTAAAACTGTTATTGGTTTTTCAAAATTTTTAAATTTAAGAATGCTTATATTCATCAGGTTAGCCAAAATGTCTAGGCAAGCTATGAAGGATGCCAAGTGTCTAATAAACAAGAGTGAGTAAATGATGTTCTTGACTTTTTTTTTTAAATGCAAATTAATATTTAAATTATTTTAGTTTTGGATTAATTTGTGTTATATATTTTAAATAACATGATGTTATGAATTTAGCAGTTTTCTTTTCATTTTTAAAACATTTTCATAGTCATGTATGTTGTCTTGGAGAAGTAGTAATTCTTTCAGGAATAAAGATATTGGAAAAAATCTAGCAGCACTCTCAAGAATTTTCCTTCTAAGTAAGTTAATTTTGCTTTTAATAAATGTGGCATTTTTTAGATCAAAGTTGTGGTTGAATTTATTTCTATGTATAACTAATGCATTTGATGAATTTTGTGCATAAGATCCCTTTTGTGTTCATAGATACATTTTTTTAAAAATTCTCCACATTTCTCCAATATATTGTGAGGAACAATTCTGGTAATTTATTTTATGTGCTTCAGAATTATTACAGGTATTTTTGGTTTTGATCATATCCCTAATTAGCTTTGGATGTGGTTGTAATTATTTTGATCTTTGGATAAATTGTTTTGGATAGTGGATGTTATAGAGTTTGTAGCTAATATTATACTTCTGTTTTTATCAAGTTCATTGTTGTTAATGGTGTTGTGGTCATATATTCTTTCTGCATATATTCTGTATGCATTGTGGATGAAATAATAAGGATATGGGAGGTTTTGGAAAGTGATTTCTATGTATATTTCTTTTTTAGATAAGTATTGGGGCTGCAGATTCTTAATGCTCTTAAATATTATAATTATTCCAGATAAAGACACATATATAAATGTAAAATAGTGTGCAGTGAGTGGTGGTGGCAATAAAACAATGCTTGAGGTATAACAAGGGTAAGATTTATAGTTTTTAATCTGTGCCTCATGCATGAAACTGAGAGTTGTACCAAATGGTGAGGAATAAAATGTATATTTCTTATTAGTGTATGTATGTATATGTAAAAATGCTTATTTAAATGTACTAACAGTATTAATTTAAATCTGGAAAGAAACAAATAATTTTTTATAAAAATCATGCCTATTTTATTCAAAATTAATTTTTGATAAATACACCTTCTCTAAATATTTTAGAATTAACAAATAAAACTAATACATTTTTAATACAGTAGATTGATATTTAATACTGTTTCAGTGAGAATAAAAACAGTGAGTTAAGCTTGCTGGCATGATACTGATAAAGGTACTGATAACCAAAAATGCAATAATATGAATTAGTAAAACAAAGAAAATAAAAGGTATCAGTTATAAAATAAATTATATTATTCATAAAATTTCCCCAAAAATCTCTTAAACAAAAGTTGAATTTTGTAAATGTCTTAAAATTTACCTCTTTCTGGATATAATCCTTCAAGACAAGCTCCAAGCCATCAAGCGCAATATGGAATTCCTCAACCCTGTGTCGAAACTGGAACCATAACGGTACATTACTGGAAAGTTTTCTCTTTCTGGATTCAGCATTTATTTTTAGGCGATTCCACTGCATCTGAAAGATTAAAAGTATATATATTTTTTTTTAAAATAAACTGATTAAAATGACAAATATAAGATACCACAGAGTTAAAAATGAAAATGTAAAGAAATGGTACATAGATAAAAATTACTGACCAGGTATAGTTAGTGGAAAAACAGGATGACAATTAGCCAATAAAAAGTAACCTCATGTTTTGAGAATTTTTCTGAAATGGTTTCAATTTGGTATTCTTTCAGAAATCATTTTAAATTAAAATACAATTTACAGGGCAATAGAAATAATGACAAGCTTTGCCCAAATTACAAATGAGCAGTGAATTATTGTGACAAGAGTTTTTCATTTTTTCATATATTTTACATATTCTTTTTTAATTTATTCAATACTAGCATAAAAGCTCCCCTATTAGAGGGGGACATTTAAGCTAGCTCCTGTGGAAGGTCTTCAGCTTGTTCAGGAGCTTGAGAGTCTTTCAGTCTTTGCACATTCTCAGCACTGGAAGTTCTTCTGGCTGCTGTTTGATCTGGGTTTTCATTTGCATGGGACTTTCTTTTCCTCACTGCAGCTTTGGATCTTTTAATTGAAATCTGGTCTTTTGTTAGCAGAGATTTCTTTTTACCAGGCATACTGCTGCCATATGTGATAAGCAACAATAAACTACAAAAGAACTCAAAATTGATCACCGTATTTAAGTACTGCATTAATATTTAAGCTTTCCTTTTAAAAGTTCAACTATAATTCTTCTGCCACCACTTAATTTAAAGATAATTTTCTGTACAAACAATTATTTTTATTTCATGGGTGACTTTCACTGGATTTTGCAATTAATTTCAATTATTCCCAAATTTATTTTCAAGTTATAAAAATTGTTATAGTACATAAAATTTTTTCGCAAAAAAAATCATATATATAAAAAAAAATGAAATCACTGAAAACAATCGCAGTAATGAAAACTTGGGAATCCAAAATTTCTGTAACATGAGCTATTGAAAATTAGAGAGTTATGACCCTTTAATTGAAAAATTGTGACACTGACATTTATTATATAGAAGAAGGAGATAAACTTTTGAGAGTTGTGTCATTTTAATTGAAAAAGTGTGACACACTGACATTGGTATTTATTATATAGATAGGACAGATGGCTTAAAACTTATTGAATATTTGTATCATGTAACATCAGTTATCCTATATATATATATATATAAATATATATATGTATATGTATGTGTGTGTGTGTGTGCTTACTTACCTTAAAATCAATTATATTTGAATCTTAGTAAGCATTAGCATTCTTACAATGAAAAATGATGTGTTTATTATTAGTGGCTTATTTTACTTACTTTGCTTATAAATTGTGAAAACCTTTAAATAAATTAATAAATTTAATATCTTATATATAAATGTAGCAGGGGCTGAAAAATTCTCAACCTAACCAAGAAGCTCTTGATACCTCCAAAGGTTTGGTTATTTGGTCAGATTTTGTGAAGCAAGTTAGGATAAGAACTTTACAGTATAGCCTTTGTATATATATATATTGAATTGAGGACTGATGCCATTAGGAAAGTCATTTATAAACATTACGAACAACATAGAACCAAGGATAGAACCTAAGGAACATCTACATTAATGCAAAAATATATCAAGAAGGGTGGCTATTCAAGAAGATAACTTTCATTTTGCAATTTGAAAAGAAAGACTGAATCAGCTCAAAAATTCAGCTAGAAATGCTATAACCTTTCAACTTATGAAAGATCAGTATGCCTTTGAAATATTCAAAGCAACAGCCTAAACTTCACCATTCTTATCTAACACTCGATAGACTCTTTCAGCAATAGTCATTAGCACATCAGCAGTTCACCTAGAGAAATGAAAGCCTGTGAGGTGAAATGCTTAACCAATTCAGAGTTAATTAAAGCCTCTAGTACTTTTGCTAAAAAGAGGCTAATAGGTCGATAGAAGGATCAGATGGTTTGCCGGAATTCTTAAAGGCTAGAACTACAGAAGAGGATTTCCAATGAGTAGGAAAGTAAGAATCAGCAAAGCATTTATTGTAGAATTTAGAGAGAACAGGAGTCAGTTCAGGAGAACATTTCTTAAGTACAAACTGTAGGGATACCATCAAGCTTTCAGGTTTTGTGAGAATCAATTTTATAGATGATAGCAAAAAATATGGATAGAGTTATATGCATATCACTCAAGAGAGATTTAGTTGGGAAGTCAAGCAAAGATACTCCAGATGTGTCAAGTGTAGAATTTAAAGAGAATTTACAAACAAAACATTCTGCTTTATCAGTAGAAGATGTTAAAACCTCAAATTGAGTGAAGAGAGGAGGAATAGAGACTTACTCTTATTTAAGACACTATTACATAGCCACCAATAGTCACAAGAACCAAACTTGTTAGAGGTTATATGGTACCTCATTCTATCAGCAAACAAAGATTTAGCCTCTTTTTGTAAAATGAAATCAGTAATGTTGATTAAATTATATTGAAAAAGAAATTGTTTTGGTGAATATTCTGCAAAGAATATGTAATTGATCCTTGATTTATATTTAATCTTACTTATTATAAAACGCAGATTGTGTGTGTCTGTACGTTTATATATTGGATCGGATTTCTTACATTTTTCAATAGATTTCAGCAAAACTTCACAGGACTATGTAAAATTACCTTGCGGTGGTTCTAACAGCGCCCAAAATTGGAAAAACACAATTGCTTTTGCATGAAATCAATTTGAATGCATGGTTAAGTGTATCACACCTGGCCGGAAGTTACTGACGGCTACTCAAACGTCCAAATGCCGTTAACTTCAGGTGACTCAGCGTTTATTTTCAGAGAATGATACACAAAAAGTAAACAAATGCAATCTAAATATACACAAGTCCTCCTAACTAAAATTAATAACCGAAAACTATTTTAAATACACATGGTGTCCAATTTTTTTTACTGTATTCAATAAGTAAAAATCATAAATTGTAAAAGATTACAGAAAGGCTACTAAATGAATAAGATTTGTTAGATCATCGTACTTATTATAAAACCCAGGTTTTTTGTGTGTGTGTGTGTGTGTGTGTGTGTGTGTGTGTCTGTACGTTTATATATTGGATCGGATTTCCTACATTTTTCAACCGATTTCAACAAAACTTCACAGGACTACGTAAAATTACCTTGCGGTGGTTCTGACAGCAATAAAAATTGGAAAAACACAATTGTTTTTGCACAAAATCAATTTGAAAACACGATTAAGAGGCATTAATGAAAGGGGGACAACTCATATCGAGTTATACTTATAAAACCCAGGTTGTCTGTGAGTGTGTGTCTGTGTTTGTTTATATATGGGATCGGATTTCCTACATTTTTCAACCGATTTCAACAAAACTTCATTTTTTTTTTTTTGGCAGGTAGTGTTTCTTATTGTCTTGCACACTTTTTTCTTTATTTTTACATTCAGAATGCTTTAAAAATTCCATTTACAAGACAATTGTTTATAATAAAATTCCATTCAATCGGTAGACTCATAACGATTGAAAACAATGTATTTGTTTGAGTTTGGGTTTGACCAATTCGTAAAAAAAAACAAAAAAAAAATAATTAATACATGCATGGCCGTCAACCTTAAACAATAATCTTTGTCAATTTTATTTTTCAGTTTTTATGATGGTCGATACTTGATCTATCTCTTACTGTTACATCCCCTGGCAATGCCAGGCTCTACTGCTAGTTCAGTATATAATATTGTACAGATGAGCGATATCAATTATAATTATCTCAATGTCTAAATTCATATTTACTGTATGGTAACATATGAGTTTAGTAAAAAACAAAATGGCTTCATTGTGGAAAAAAGTATATAAGACTATTCATAAATATTGGATTGTCATATTCTTAACACATGGTAATCAGTTAAAGTTTACTTATACATAAGAAACAGTTTATATGTGTTGAATGGACAGTTTTGATTTATATACAAAATTCTTATCATATTATATATAGTTTTTATCTCACCATGCCAGATTCAGTTAACAAATCACAGAAAGGATTTTGTTTTAGAAATCTTGCATAAAAATTAAATTTCTATTTCTACAAAATATGTGTTTATATACACAGAGTTTTTAAAATGTACATTTATTTTTAATTTATAAAATTAAATTAAATTATTTTTTTAACATAAGGTTTTTTGTATCTAACAAACTTTGTAGAACAATTATTTTACAATTTTGGATTAAAACCAGTACAAAACAAGCAAAACTAAACATTTCATTTAAGTTTTATAAACAAAAATAAGAAAATAAACAAATAAAAATAAGATAAAATTATTGAAATTCTTGTCTAATTTTTGCTGTTTCAACTTTAAAATGTTTTAATAACTGAGTTCTCAAATTATCAACAAGCAATAAAGTGTAAATAATATTTTGAATAATCAAATTATTGGGCATAAATGTCAACTCAAAATCTTAATGATATGGAGGTGTAATACTTATTCAATATCCCCTGAGAATCATCACAGAATGATAGTTAAACTGAAAATGAAATGAATAAATTTAATAATCCCAATTAATATCTGATTAGTAAATTTTCCTTAAAACTTTTCATGGATACACAAGTTTTCTTTTTTAACTGAAGAAATAATTTAATACAATAGTTTTATAAGTTTCTAAAATATACAGAAGGGATATAAAAATTAAACATTAATCATTTAAATTTAGAATGTAATATGGAAATGAGTGTAAAGACACAAAGTTGTTGAAGAGGAATGTGAAGAACACCAAAAAATAAAAAAAAAATTACAAATTTGTTCAAAATTGAAAGGTTGAGGAAAATTAACGAAACTGCTTCAACAAGTGAAATGAATACTACTAACTATACCAAACATGACTATTCATCTAAAAGCAATGCTATATATTTGGTGAGATTAGAAGAGAGTCCTTTACCATAAATTCTTTCTGGAGGATCAACTGATTGCAGGCCTGTTGCTAGAGTGTTTTTGCAGTGTGACTCTTAAGTTTGCAAACTAAAATTACTTCATATTATTTTCATGCCCCTTTGGAAACCATCATTGCCATTCATGGACCTAACTAATTGATTCAAACCAGTACTGCTTGCAGTTAGACCAGCTGAAGGGAACTTCTGGAATTAGTAAAAAAAAAAAAAAAAGGTCCTAAAACTCCATTAGGATAACACTAGACCACATATTTTTTTGGCAGTCATGTAAAAATTGTGACAGCCTGGCTTCCACTCCATATTTACCAGATAGTGCAACTTCAGATTACCATTTAGTTTTTAGACAATTCTCTGAATGTAAAAAATGTCAATTCTGTGAAAGGCTGCAAAATGCAACTAAAGCCATTCTTCATTGAAAAAGATGAAAATGTTTGGAAGGTTAATGAAATTATGAAATTGGCTCAACGATAACAGAAAATAATTGAAGAAAACAGTTAATATGTTGCTCAATAAAGTTGATATTAGACATTAAAAAATACATTTTATTTTTACTTAAATAAATCAAATGAACTTTTACATAACCCAATAAAATTATATTTTAGATTTAATAGAAACTGACCAAAATTGCTATTTAATCAAAATTATTTAAGACTTTGAAAAACCTATTAAATAAATTTCAGCATTTCTTTCATTCAAAAAAACAAAAAAACATTTTGAATTTAAGCAATTACAGGCAACAAATGTCAAGAAGACTTGTCATTTACATGCTATGGTAAAAATTTAAGCTTTTCTTGTTTTTGATTTTTTTATATATTTCATTAAAGTTGGAAATTTAAAAAAAAATTTTTTTTCACTTTTTACTTGATAAATTAAACTTAAAAAAAAATTATGCATGAAATAGTAGGCTGAATGAAATCAAAGTAAGTGGAAATGAACATTGAATGCTTAAAATCCTAGAAGTTAGTATCCACAACTAATCTTCTTTAAGATTTTTTTTTTTAATTTAAAACATTTTTCTTAGGAAAATTATAAATTGTATGATGCTTATGATAATAACATTTCAAACTCCAAAAAATCCATTAGAATAAAGCAGTAGTGTCATTTATCACAAATATGGTATCTTGATGCTCATGCTGTAAAAGACTGAAGAAAAAGAAAATAATGACTTTGATTTATTTCATATTAGCAAATACTTCATATTAAGTAATTCACATGTGATTGTGTGGGTAACAGTGTGTTCATACAGTGTGTTCAAACCAGCACAAGCATTTGTATTACATTAGAATCCTTATTTATGTTATTTGAAAAAAAAAATCTCACAGTTAAGAATAACTTTGGGATTCAAAAATACAAAAGCTGAAATTCTTAATTCAAAGCTCAAACTTAGTCACTGGTTTTTCAAATCAATTTCATAGTCTTAAAAATAATAATGACTAAAATAACATCTGTAAAACAGAATAACTATGAATAATTGTTCATAAATTTAACCTTAAGGTTTATAAGTTTTCAGTGATATCTAGACAAAAAGAACATTACCAGCAAATATATTTTTAGTAGTGAATTGATATGTCATTTATTTACATGGATGTATTTTGTAAAAGATAATTAAATTGTGGCAAAGAGTATAATGTATTGACTTTTTCGCATATCACAAAATTATAAAATTTATATTTCAGAAGTTCCATTATTTACATACTATTATGATGAATATAATATTGGAGCCAAAAATAAAGAAAAACAAATGACATCAAGTTATAGATAAGATATCCCTAGACATGTGCAGTGGAACAAGAACACTCTACACCTAAATATTAAATAAAGGGTTTCCTGTAGGTTACCCAGATTGAAATATACCTGATGAAAGCCAGAAAAACAACAGTCAAAATGGTGTGATAACAACAACAAAGATAAGGACAATAGTCCACATGTAAATAATGATTAATACTAATTTCAGAAATTCAGTCAAAAGTTCCAGTTTTATAATTTTATTTATATTACAAAAATGATAATAATAATTAGAAAATAAAAGGTATTAAATATTTTGAAGTAATATTGGTTATAATAGAGAACTATATAGTGATATTTTAATGAGATATTTCATTGCACAATAAAATATGTTTGCATTTGGGAGAAAAGAAAAGACAACGTGTGCCTTGATTGATTTCAAATAAAAATGTTCATACAATTGCAGTAATCAAATAAAAGCTGTGAAATTTACTGATGCTTTTAAAATGCATTAGCAAAAATATTCTTTTAGAAATCTTGAAACAAAATGGGGCTATAAGTAACCAATAAAGAAAAATAACATCCATATTCAATTGATTAAATAATAAGATTTATAAAGAGGATCAATAACGAATATGTACACATTACATCAGTTAATGGGTCAGCATTTGGTGACAAGCAAAGCAGAAAAATTGATTAGTAACTTATTTCTTAGTACTTGAAATAACAAAAAAAGCAATGAGAAATTACTTGAGATTCTTTACTTGTGGATGCAACAAAACAATTCTTTTGGATGAACATGCTTCATTTTGATGCTTATATTTTGATTACCGATTTTGTCATTCATCTTAAGTTGTTAAACTTTTGATGCAAATACAGACACTTAATTTAATATTATTTAATATAAAAATGTACAATACAATCATTAAGTTTTAATTCCATATCAGATCAAAGTTTATGAAAATAGAAAAAAAGGAACAACTACTTAAGCGAAAAATCCTTTTTATAGTCATTTTAACTCTGATTATCTAATATAATATATATATAATATTATTATCTACAACACTTGTCTATACACAGATTATGAATTAAAAGTCATTTAACTTTTAACAAATATTTGGTAAAATAAATGTTTCTGTGTCTCCATTCAAAACCCAAAATGTCTAGATAAAAAATGTAAATAAACCATTTCTTATAAAATATATAAAGGAATTTATGAGAAATTTCTATGTAGTTTCAGTTTACAGCAGACAAAAATGTCAGTTTTTATCAGTGGTTGTTAACTTTTCCCGTAAATGATATTTTAAAAAATATATAAGGTTCATTTAGTGACAAGTATAAATTATATTTTTTGATAAAATTGCCTTTACAAGACTAAGATTAAATGAATATAAAATATTTCATAACTTCAGCCAAACAAAATATTTAGTCAAATGTCTCCTTACAGTCTTTAAAAAGAAATGATTTAATCACACTGTGATAGCAAAATGAGAATAATAACAAGTTTTTTCTTTAGTTCATCCTTTTAAACAGGTCAGTAGCACTTTCACTGCAAAAATTCTTATTACCAGTCTCAAGAAAATATAGGTGATGGGACAAGATGTGGGCTACCACTCAACATCAGAATCGCTAATCACAATTTGGTAACTGTCCATAACTTTGTGTATCTGGATTCAATAATCTCAGATTACTTTACTCTCAAAATTGAGCTAAACAAATTGGCAAGGATGCTAACACCATGTCCAGATTTACAAAGATAGTATGGAACAACAGTAAGTTGAGAGAACATAACAAGGTCCTGATTTATAAAGTTTGTGACATGAGCACCCTCTTCTACAACAATGGAACTTGGACACTGCATGCTGGACAGAAATGAAAGCTGAAGACTTTCCACAAGTGCTGCTTCCAATGCATCCTGAACATTTGATGGCAAACAAAGAACCATCTCTCAATACCACTGACCTCAAGAGGCCTGTGATTCCAAGAACATACACTCTCAATGTAAAGATGCTTGCTGGCTCAGACACATTGTGTGAATGGACAATATCTAGATACTCAGTGAATGCTTGTATAAAGAACTGATTCAGAGAAAACAACTTGTAGGCAGACATCAACCATGCTACAAAACTGTCTGTAAAAGAGACCTGAGGATCTTAGGCATCAATCCAAACACATAGGAAGCTGTAGTTTTTTGAGCAATCATATTGGCGGAAGGTAGGGAAGAAAGGCCTCAAGTTCAAAGTGACATTTGCTAACAATTAGAAGTGAAAGGGTACAAAAGGAAATTCCAAAGTCTGACAGACAAGCCAGTATCAAGCTTCATGTGAAAGGACTGCTATTCATGAATAGACCTATGAAATTATGATGGACAATGCACCTGAAACTTCATCCAGAGCACAACTCCACAGTCTCCTGACAGATGCCTAATGTAAGATATTCATTTTGATAAGAGCAATAAGACATTATTTACTGCAAATTATTCTTTAGCTCAAATTAATAATTGCTCCCAAGGATAAGTGAGGAAAACTATTGTTTCTAAATTAACAGTTTTAGAATAATTACCTGAGAGTTAAGATAAAAAGCAACAGAAAAATGATGAAAGAAACACTAGTTAAAATTAAAAAAAAATTTTTTGGTTGTGTTCTCATGATTTAACCATGAAACTGCATTAAGTAAATAAATACCTTAAATGTAATTCTGCTCACAATGTATAAACAAGATAGTACTGACTAACTATTATAAAATTAAAAATTGAAAAGTAAAAGTTTGAAAATATAAAAACCATTGACAATAATAATACCTAACTGTAGCTTTCATATACAATTGTATAGATGCAGGTCATATAATCTATTCCATAACTGATAAATATTAAAAACTTAATGTGCCTAGTCTCTGTTCACATTATTCAATAATAAAATTTCAATGACTCCCACATAATGCACAAAAGTAAAATAATGTTAAAGGTATCATTAATAATTTATTTCAGATTGCATATCTATTTTAAATAGAATTTTTTCCTAAGTATAAAAAGCTATGCATAAAAGAAAAGAGCGACCTGAAAGGTCTTGTATAAATTATAATCTAGAAATGTGCTCATAAAGGCAGAATGCTCTTTTTCTCATATATTAAAAAAAATTAATGAACTCTTTGATCAATATAATTCAATGAAACAAGAAGCATCTTAAAACCATAAAGCTTACAGATTCTTAATTATAAATTACTAATTAAAGGAATGGCTACTGAATTTTCAAGCAGAAAATTGAAGTAATTAAATAGTCAAAGGCACTTGTTTTCCTTCTGATTAGCTCTTTCATATAATTTATCATTTCTTTACTAAAAGTAACAGGTGTAACTAATAACGAATATGACTAAAAATAGACACTGATCCAAGGTTATAGGTTCTCATCTCTGAGCAAGTGATTTGAAGGAGAGAGAAACAAAATGTAGACTTCTTTAAACAAACATTTTTCCTCATTGCTTTAAGTATTTGTAATATCATTACTTATAGAAAGAAGCTGCAGTCAATAAATTAAAGAGGAAGATCCATATAAGTTTCTAGATGACAATTACTGCATTATCTTGCCAAATATAATGTACTAGCTCCTGAATAGAAATTAGAAACCAAAGTAATATGTAACATATTTAAATAATAATTTTCACATCTAGATAGAGAAAAATGTAACATTTCTATTATAACTGGTTGTTTTCTGTATTCAACAGGATATATAAAAGTGGAATTAGTGTTAAATATAGTGCAATATATTAACAGATGTCAACAAAAATCAATAAGGAACACTTCATTGAAAGAAACAAAAATATCAGACTAAAAAGAAAAAAAGTAACTTTTAGGTATACAGTAGAAGTTTTCATTACCTTATCATAACTATGGTTGAATGTTTTCTTAAATTATTTCCCTGTTAAAAAATTACAGTGTTATTTCATTCTGAAATATTAAAAAGGAATTCTGTATTATGATATAAAGCATTACTGATCAAATCTCACTAATCTGGCAAGCTTAGGATCAGACAAGTAGCAATTTTTTTAAACCAATGAAAATTAGGGTAAAAAAAAATAATGCTATATACTATATATGTAATATATAGTGTCTGAATAAATTCTAAATAAAAAAATAAAAATATTATGTATGTATATTTTGTGGGTATAAGACTAAATAATGGTTTTTAAATCATTTTAATCTGAGTAATGTTCATTGGTTAATTATAATTTAATTATAATTAAAAATTAACAAATGATTATAAATAAGAGATATTTTTATTTCTTATTAGTAATCATTTGTTAATTTTGTAAATGATATTACCAAAGTTAATGAAGCAATTAAAATCCTACATTGAGCAAAGGAAATAAAGTTAAACATGAATATGAGTGAATATATATCCAAGCTGAGCCTCTTCAGAAATGAGATGTGAAATGATCATTAAAATCACAGAATAAATATATCCTTCTTTTATGACATAAATGCATGTTAAAAATAAAGCATCAAAATTTGTCATTAACAGAACAATACTGAATCAATAATTTTGCATTAAGAGATATCCAAAAATAAACTCCTCAAAGGATGCTAATTATCAACTAAATGCAGCCCTATTAGACATAAGTAAAATTAATCAAAATGATACAGGATTTAGTGAAAAACTCACCTTTCTCTTAAAATTTCATGATTAGACATGCTCACAAAATTAAAAAAAAATACATAAAAACAAACTATAAGGTAAGAACATGCCTGGTAAGCACAACTCCAAAGTAGAGCAGCAGACTAAAGGCCACAAAGTCTAGTTTTCATAATCAAGTAAGAAAATTAATATAAATCATTTTTAATTAATTCCTATGTATAGTAACTTCATCTTTCATAATGAATTAAGTATATGGAGAGCTTAAAAGATAGAATTATTGAAATAGAATATAATTGAAATAGAATATAACAAAAATAAAAGCATAATATTTTACAAATGCTATTTTCTTTGATTCAGAACTAACAAATCTTACACAAATTTTTTTTATTTTTATTATGATCTAATGTCTTCCACAAGATGTGAAATCAGTTTTTCATAGTATAAAATTCCTAGATGTTTATTCATTCACTATAAACGATATTTAAATCTGGCTAACTTTAGTCATCAAATGGAATCTTCTGAGTTCTATTCCAAGTAATCAATTAGAGATATAAATTTAATCATTTGCTGTAGCTATAAATAATGACTGATTGCAATGTTAAATAGTTTATTTACATTATAAATGTATGCAAGTAATTACTCCCTCTGCTTACTTTTAAAAGAATCACCTGAAGTGTCCTGGGTGATACACTCATGGATGAATGATTTAAAATCAGAGAGGTCCATGACATCATGCCATGTCACAGTCTTGTGTTTGTTTGAACCATTGAACTAAGCCCAAAGAGTCCATTATTTTCTGCTGTGGCTCAAAGTAAAGGGAGCAGAGACTTCTTTCTTCAAGATGACATGTGGGGTGGATTCTTTTTTTAAGTTACCTTCTTCTAGAGAGGCAGGACCTACAAGGCAGCAGGCTAGTTTGAATTCAGAGTTTCCTTCTTTGAGATTGGTTGCCATTTTACCCACAGCTAAGTGGAGAAGAATTGGATACAAACCTTTCCCAAAGGTATTAGCACATAAGTGAATGTAATGAACTTAACTGGAATTCAAACTTGGTTCTTAGATTCTTCAATCCAACCCACTAACCACCATTTAGAAGAGTATGCAATTTATAAGATAACAAACATAAAAAATAAATCAGAATTTTTGCAATATACAAATCTCAGATTAAAATGTCAACCATTTCCCAAAGGACCATTGAAATAGGGAAATTAATAAAAGTAGACATTCATTCTGTGATTATTAATCAGTTATTGGGTTAAGTAGAAATTATTTTCACAAAGTAATTATCTAAGATTAGTTAATGAATTCTTATATTAATAAGAGATCATTGGGAGGAAACTTGTTAAAAAAATTACACATAAATGTGAGCTATTTATCAAATAAAGCAATCCTTTGTAGTTTCTAATAGGTTTAGATAAATCTTACTGAAATAGTTATATATTAAATGGTTATATTGTTGTTCATACAAAATTAAATACTGTTTGAAGTGATGTCATAGATAAAGATAAAGTATCATAAAATCATATCCACGAATATTTTCAATGAGCTCTAGGATTTGTTTTCAAAATGTTAAATACTTCATGGAGAGACAAGAGATAACTTTCAAGGAAATATTTTAAAAAGTCAAATCTTAAAGTTTAATATAGCATCTAAAATAAACTGTGTAAACACACCATGGAAAAAGAAAAGCTTTGTCAATGAACAAAATAAAAATATTGACCATAAAATATAAAAATGAAACAGTTAAATAAAATAAATGAAAAACAAACAAAAACATTCAATTTCAATCATTTTGGTTATTGCAAATTAATCTCAAACATTTGTTCTTTTAAACGTAATTTATGTGATCCGGATTTAACATTTTTTTTGGTTTGGTTTGTTTTGTTTTACAGCATATCAACCTCAATGGGTTATTTAATGCCGACAAAATTTTTATTGCTGTTAATATTTTTTTTTTTCAAAAATTTATTGTTAGTAATATTTTTTCCTTTAAAAATCTATTTCTGGTAATATTTTTTTCTTCAAAAATGTATCACTCGTAATATATATATTTTTTTTTCCCCAAAAATGTATAGCTGGTAATAATTTTTTTTTTTCAAAAATGTATAGCTGGTAATATTTTTTTTCAAAAATGTACTGCTGGTAATAAGTTTTTCTTCAAAAGTTTATTGCTTGTAATAATTTTTTTTACAAAGTATTTCTGGTATTAAAACCTATTTTAAACTTTCATAGTGTTTTGACCCCAGTTTTTTTTTTGGGGGGGGGGGTAATTATTTGCCCATAGCTGGGACCCTAACAAGTGCTACCACCCCAGGTTAGGATGGACCTGAGAACACCAGCAATTACACTCCTTTCACACTCCTCAAAATCTCATGATCAGAGGCCTTAGTGTTGGATGTAGTTTATCATCATATACAGGAGACGGATGTATTTTATTGTCATACCCAGGATGGAATTTGGTGGCGGGGATGACATGCCACATGTGATAGGTGATTATGGCTCTCCACAACTTCCTTTGTCCTGAAGGGATGAGGTACATAGAAGAAAATATGACCTATTATTCTTGAAATTGCATGCGGTTAGGTAAAACAAATATTTTTATACTAACCATTCTTTTACTTTATAAAATAGATACAGTATTTGTGTTTTGCTCAATTTTTCAGGGGAATTATTCATTAGATTATGAAACTTCAGCAATACCAAGTTTACAATAAACTGTCAGGGGCATTTTAACAATAAGTAAGGATGAATTATGAAAATACATTAACTAAGAGTTTACATATCAGTGAATTAACATTAACCTATTTATGCATTTGATTACTATAACAAAAACACTATACAAGATATAATTGAGAAAAAAAAGTCTACTTTATGTTCCCTCAGGACATAGGCAAACATGGCTCTCCACGATTTCCTGTCCTTCGTAGCTCTTAATAAATTTTGCCTTTTTGTTTCACCATCCATTTACTCAAGCTGATTACGTATGTGATGCATTGTTTTCCTCTGTGCCTCTTGCCTTCAGTTTGTTCTCTTTCTTCATTATATGCCTGTGAAATTTCAACTTCCGCTTCCTGATGTTAAATATTAGTTTCCTTTTTGTTTCTGTTTTTCTCAAAAACCTCAATTGTTGCTCACATGTTTGGTCCATTTTATTTTTCCTTTTCCCAATACAAGACCCCAAGAGTCAACAAATTTAGAGGTTTGGTGAATAAGTTTGTTGTATATTGATAACAATTGAATTTAAACATGGAGAAATTAAGATTATAGTGATCAAGAAAGAACCTCCTTGGATTCTGTTCCACAAAGCAGTAGTTCTTGAGAAGAAGCTGTTTGAGCAGAACTTCCTCCTTACCAATGGAATCCAAAGAAAATGAGGATAATTTGACCTTTTATACATGGCATGATGAGTCTTAGCTGTGAAAGTTTGAACTGGTGAAACTGAAAAATGATTCTTGTTAGAACATTTGCCATATAAATAGTGATAGACTAGCAAGAGGTTTACAATGTTCTATCTGTGGGAAAGGAGTTGTAGGGTGGAAAATAATTTATCACCTACAAGGCTAGATAGATGCTTTTGAAGAGGCTGGAAAGTGACAATTGAGCACTTCCAGCCCACATATGACAGTAACACTCCATTTTTGATCTGATCTGACTTTTGTAAACATAGAGTGTCAGGAGAAGTCATGTACTCTCTGGAGTAGTATAAGAAAGCAACAATTTTCCAGCCTCTTCAGTGATGAATTGAATATATGAGTTTCATTTGAGGTCTGCAGTGAACTTGAGTCCCAATACAATGCTCAAGGCAAGGAGCCTCATTGAGAGTACAACTTCATCATGACTGGAGAAAATTCAGGATCTGCATACATGAACTATGATATCATCTGCATAGACAAACTCCTTGACTGTGATTAATTTCATTAAACATTCATTTATGAAGAGAAAATGACTTTATATATTATTTATTTTTTAAATTAAAGAAAAAATACATTTCAGCTACCAAATGAAAAAGTTGGTATGATTAAGATATATTTCTTCATTATATATTTTATAACAAAATAGCAAAATACCTTTATACCAGTGATATGTCTTATTTTATGGTTGAACAGTTACACTGATATCTTGTTTATTTTACTTTCAACCACACTCACTCTAAATCTAACCGGAAGCATCTTCTAAACTTTAGTAAGTTTTTGATTAACTCTCTCTTATCTCTGTTAGAGATACCACCCACACCTATGAAGTCATACATGAACAAAGTCAAAATCACAACCAGTGCATAGACAGTCGATATTTGTATTTTTTTCCACTTTTGCTAACCGGCCTATCAGAAATTTAATTCCCAAGAAAAATAAAACTGGATAAGAAAAACTATGTTAACTTTCTTGGACCAAATTACAATGTCTAGTTACAGGGCTGTAACACAAATTACTGACAAGAAAGTAGAGTGTGAGTTCAAATCTGCCAGCAACATACCATCCTACACTAGGTGATAGCAGAGGACATGAGGTAAACAAGGCCACACCCTTTGATGAATGCAACTGACACTTGTCTTCTCTCAAAAAATTATTCCTTCTAGATGATCACTAACATGAGACAGCTAGAATGTAAAAATGAGTTAGTTATACAGCCTTTCCACTCTCTCTCTCTAAATATATATACACACACACACACCTAAACACCAATGCACTAATTACTGTAAAAAAAACTGTTTAAACAAATACCACATAAATATAGAAAGTTGATAGACACTTCTAAACAAATGAAATCATTAAAATATCTAAATGAATTTGATATTTGCCTAATTAGATGATGCGACAAACCAGTTCACATTATCGTGTCACATGAGGAATTTGTTAATGCTGAATAAAGTAAATTTATGTGTAAATCTTAAAAGAATATTTTTAAAAGAAGTAATTGAATCTTTTAAAAAATGTACTATAACTGATACATTTAGTAATGTCTGATATTTGTTTAGCAAAATTTTGTACTTAATCTGTATTTTGAGGTTCCAAAGAAATCTATTAAGGAACAAATGAAGGGTTTGCTGCATGGCTAAAATGGCCACAATGTCAGATTAGTGTTTATGCACAGGTCAAGATTTCAGACAAAGCCTCCCAACTTGAAAGACTGTACAACACAATCTTTATACCTTCCTCATTTTAAATATCATTATAGAACAAAGAGGGATTTAATAATGTTTATTTGAAACTGAATCCATTAAAACACACACACACACACAAAATATTGAGAAAATGATTAATTTCTTATATACTTTTATTTCATGGTAAATTTAATTAAAGTGACCAAAACTGCATTTTCCAAGTTCATGAGTGAAAGAAGAAAAAGCATTTTACTCATGACATTCTTATAGATATAAATAGAACAAAAACCAGTGTATTTGTGTGGTGGTAATCTGAATTAAGTAAATGTTTCAAATCTATTTAGAGAGGAAGACAG